>OY747722.1:33282500-33882500 GCA_963556495.2 Valencia hispanica | reverse complement strand
AACGTGCTCCCTACACTCCTTTGTGCAGCTTTCACCACCCGCTTCAGAGCCTTCCTCTCAGCAGAAGTACAGCTGCCGTGCCACACGGTTATGCAGGTGCAGATGACGCTCTCCACTGCACAGTGATAGAAACTCCTCAGGACGGAGCTTCCAAGTCCAGCTCTCCGCAGCTTCCTCAGGAAGTAGAGCCGCTGGTGGGCCTTCTTGACGAGACGTGAAGTGTTGGCATTCCAGGTGAGGTCGTTGGATATGTGCACACCCAGGTACCTGCAGCTGGAGACCACTTCCACAGCTGCTCCTCCGATGTACAGGGAAAGGAGAGGACGCTTGTCCCTTCTGAAATCCACCACCATCTCCTTGGTCTTCTTCACATTGATGCAGAGGTTGTTTTCTCTGCACCACTGCACCAGGTTTTCCACCTCCTCTATGTATTTGGACTCATCGTTGTTGGTGATGCGTCCCACTACTGCTGTGTCATCCGCAAACTGAGCAGTCATACGTCAGCAGAGTGAACAGGAGGGGGCTCAACACACAGCCCTGTGGTGAGCCTGTCCTGAAGGTGATGGAGGAGGAGATGGTGTTGTGGATCTTAACAGTCTGAGGTCTATTGGTCAGGAAGTCCAGGACCCAGTTCGCCAGCGTAGGACTCAGTCCGAGGGAAGATTCTGCACCAGCGTCTGTGGGATGATGCTGTTGAAAGCTGTGGAGAAATCCAGAAAGAGCAGACGGACATAGGAGTTTCTGCTCTCCAGATGGGTCAGGGCTGCGTGGACCACCGATGAAATGGCGTCGTCAGTGCACCGATTTTTCCTGTAGGCATACTGGTGGGGGTCGACAGTGATATCGATGGCATCTTTGATGTGGGTCATGACCAACCTCTCGAAGCACTTCAAATAAATATTTGTTTAAATATTTCTGACATCTCTGTAATTAATATTGCATTATCTGACCATTTCTGTATTTTCTTTGAAAGTACCATCTCTGCTAAATTATCCAGCCACAGTAAGACCACTATAAAAAAGTGTTTTCTAGGGGACAGTTCAGTAGAAACCTTTTAACGTATTTATCCTTCCACCACATCCCCCTCATCTCCCAACTCAAACTCAGTAAATAAGTTGGTAGATAATTTCCTTGCGAAAATCTCAGACATCATGGATTCCATTGCTCCAACTAAAGTGAAAGTAGTCTCAGGTAGAAAGAAGTCTCCGTGGACAAGTAATCCACTGGTACGTAGTGAAAAAAGAGAGTGTCGACGAGCCGAGAGAAAATGGCGGAAAACTCGACTCCAGGTTCACTGTGAGAACTACAAAGAGAGACTGAATAGATATCAGCTAACTATAAAAGATGCTAGGGAATCGTTCTTTTCTGAAATCATCAACAGAAACATTAATAATGCACGGACTCTATTTGCAACAGTGGAAAGACTAACTAATCCTTTAGTGACAGTAGCCCCTGAACTAAATTCTACCAGGGCCTGCAATGAATTTGCCAGCTTTTTCACTGAAAAGATTCTAACAATTAGACGGTCAATCTGTACCTCAATATCGAACCCACAACCAGTGCTATCCCCAATCAACAACAATGTAGAGATAATGTCTGAATTCCACGAATTAAACCAGAACAGCCTTGAAAAAATCATTATCCAATTAAGCTCCTCCTCCTGCTGTCTTGATATCCTACCCACAGATTTTCTAAAGAAGGTTCTTCCTGTTATTGGTTCTGATGTTCTTCAAATAGTGAACTCATCACTGCTATCAGGTGTCTTCCCCAAGGCTTTAAAAACAGCAGTTATTAAACCACTGCTAAAGAAGAAAAATCTGGACAACACGTTAATGCAGAACTACAGGCCAATCTCTAATCTCCCATTCATCAGTAAGATTATTGAAAAAGCTGTGTTTCAGCAGTTAAATGGCTTCATAACAATGACAAACCGGTTTGATGCTTTTCAGTCTGGTTTCCGCGCTCACCACAGCACCGAGACTGTCCTCGTCAAAGTATTTAATGACATCCGCATAAATACAGACTGTGGAAGAACCACAGTGCTGGTTCTGTTGGACCTCAGTGCAGCATTTGACACTGTTGATCATTATATTTTATTGGAACGACTGGAGAGCTGGGTCGGACTCTCTGGTACAGTACTTGGCTGGTTCGAGTCTTACCTAAAGAACAGGGACTTCTATGTTTCAATAGGAAACTTTTCATCAGAACGAACAGAAATCACATGTGGGGTGCCCCAGGGCTCCATCCTGGGGCCCCTCTTATTTAATATCTACATGCTCCCACTAGGCAAGATTATAGCAACCAATAACATTAGCTACCATAACAACGCAGATGACACTCAGCTCTACATTACAATGTCACCAGGTGACTCTGAACCCATTCAAACCCTAAATCAATGCATTGACCAAATAAATGGATGGATGTGCCATAACTTTCTCCAGCTGAATAGAAACAAAACTGAAGTGATTATTTTTGGACCCAAGGAGGAACGATCAAGAGTCAGCACACAGCTTCAATTAATACAGCTAGAAACTACTGATCAGGTTCGAAACCTAGGTGTAGTAATGGACTCAGACCTGAACCTCCAGGGTCACATTAGGCAATAACAAGGTCAGCGTTCTATCACCTGAAGAACATCTCTAGGATTAAAGGACTGATTTTGCAACACGACCTAGAAAAACTCATCCATGCGTTTATCTTTAGTCGGATTGATTACTGCAACAGCATCTTCACAGGTCTGCCTAAAAAGTCAATCAGACAGCTGCAGCTGATCCAGAACGCTGCCGCTCGCGTCCTCACTAGAACCAGGAAAGTAGAGCACATCACCCCAATTCTAAAGTCCTTACACTGGCTCCCTGTAGCTCAGAGAATACACTTTAAAATACTTTTACTAGTTTATAAATCATTACATGGCTTAGCACCAAAATATGTTGAAGACCTGTTGTCATGGTACCAATCACCAAGACCACTCAGGTCCTCCAACTCTAGCCTACTAAACATCCCTAGACTCAGAACTAAACATGGAGAAGCAGCTTTCACTTTTTATGCTCCCCTTATCTGGAACAAACTTCCTGATGAGTGTAGAGCTGCTGAAACTCTGAACTGCTTTAAATCGAGACAAAAAACCCATCTGTTTAGAATTGCCTTTGAGTAAATGCTTGATGTCATATGTATGAAATGTGTTCATGCTCTCTTGTTTTTTTTATTTTTCTCTTGCTTTATTGTGTATCATGTGTAATGTGTGTTTCTTTTATGTGTTTTTTTTTTATCACCAAATCATGTAAAGCACCTTGAATTACCCTGCTGTTGAAAGTGTGCTATACAAATAAAATTGCCTTGCCTTGCCTTGCCTTCATGACTACCGGGGTTAAAGCAATGGGCCGATAGTCATTCAGGCTTGTCACTGTGGAGCACTTGGGGACGGGGACAATCGTGGCAGTCTTTAAGCAGGTGGGGACAGATGACAGTGACAGTGAGGTGTTAAAGATGTCTGCCAGCACCTCAGCCAGCTGGTGTGCACAGTCCCTCAGTACCCGCCCTGGAATGTTGTCAGCCATTCTGCTTTGTGAGGGTTGATACACTGAAGGGTCTTCCTTACATCAGCTGTGGTCACACTGATGGGCATGTCACCAGGTGGTGGTATAAGTTTGGTGCTAGGGGAGACATCAGGGAACTCAAAGCGGGCATAGAAATGGTTGAGTGCATCTGGCAAGGAGGGGTCTCTTGGGCATTGTAGATCTTTGGTGTTGTAGTCCGTGATGTATTTAATGCCCCTCCACATGCACCGAGGCTCATTGGTGGTGAAGTGACCCTGGATTTTCCCTTGTAATGCCCGCAGTCTGTCCTTTTCGGGCTTCTCTGAGTGCTGATGCCTCACCTGCCTTGAATGCAGCATCCCTAGCTATCAGCAGAGCTCTCACCTCAGAGTTCAGCCAGGGTTTTTGGTTCGGATAGCAGGTTATTATCCTGGTGGTGGTGACATCATCAGAACATTTGGAGATGAAACCAAGGACAGATGATGTATATTCCTCCAGCTCCACCTCTCCTTCATGTGTACCTGGCTCTTTGTATACCTGCCATTCTGTGCGTTGAAAACAGTCCTGGAGCACACAGGCCGCATCTCTGGGCCACACAGTGATCGTCTTCTTCGTTGGCCTGATACGTCTCAGCAGGAGGCGGTATGCTGGCGCCAGCAGCATGGAGATGTGGTCAGAGAGGCCAAGATGGGGGCGAGGAAAAGCTCTATATGCAACACGGATGTTGCTGTACACACAGTCCAGAGTATTTTCTCCGCATGTAGGAAAGGTGACATGCTGGTAAAAACTTGGCAGAGTGTCGGTCAGTTTCACGTGGTTAAAGTCCCCCGCAACCACGGAAAATGCCTCCGGGTGCTTTGTTTGCAACGAGCTAATGGTGTCAAATAGCTCCTTTGATGCTTCGTTGGCATTTGCACCTGGTTGAATGTAAACAATGGTGACGAACACTGCAGTTAACTCTCGTGGCAGATAAAACGGACGACATTTCACAGTCATAAGCTCTATCGCCTCAGAGCAGGAGCTTTTCACAGGTCCACAGTTCGTACACCAACCTTCATTCACGTACACACAGAGTCCTCCTCCCCGTGTTTTACCCGTGTTTTACCCGGTCGCGGTCCACTCGGAAAAACTGAAGTCCTTCGATCTGGAAGGCTGAGTCTGGCATGTTGTTGTTGAGCCAGGTTTCTGTTAGGCAAAGAACAGCACAGTTCCTCATCTCTGTAAAAACACTCAGCCTCAGACGTAAAAAGTCCAGTTTGTTATCCAGTGAGCGGACATTGGCCAGGAAGAGAGTTGGTATCGGCGGTCTCCTAGCCTTCAACTGTGCCAGCGCACCCGCCTGCTTTCCTCTCTTCTTTTTTCGGGCACATCGTTTCCTCTTGCCTGTTGCTTCCAGAATCCTGCTGCACCACTCCGTTGTCCTCAGGTGCCGTTGGAGTCCGAGAGCAGATTTAAGTTTTTGTGATATTATAATTACCGGACTGTCCCTGATGTCTGTCAGTTCGGTTGGGCTGTACTTCAGCCGTGAATTTAGCACTGAATTAGTGCTAAAAGTTCCCACGAAGGGCAACAAATTAGGCTTAATTCCGGGAGCTGGAGAAGCCGCTGCAACACTGTGCGCCGCCGTAGCAACAATTAATTAATTGACCTGTAACATTTTTTATCAATCAAACTTTATTTATAAAGCGCTTTTCATACAAAAAATTGCATCACAAAGTGCTTTACAGATTAAAATGACCCCACATAAAACTACATTCCTATTCCTCCCCCACAGATTTAAAAGCATGGTCACAGTTATACCCCTCTCCCCCCAATCCTACTCCCATCCACACAAACAGTTAAAAGCGACAGTAAAAAAGGACATTGGGCCGAGTGCCATCAGAGGAGCCATTTGCACCGGCAGCAGTAGATCAAAAGCAGTAGCCGGGGCACCGACACAGGGTGCCCAGTGGAGGCAAGGCCAAGACCCCACCTCACCTCCACCCAAGCTCTAACTGGAGAGCACCCAGGCAGCTACAGCTGACCACCGCTCCCGGGGCAGAGGGCTATCACAGAGGAAACACTGGAAGGGGGATTTAGATAACAAATTAAAATATAAAAATAAGCAGTAAGTAAATGTGATAAGATTAAATGGTAAAACACTGATAAAATCTAATGAAATAAAACATGCAAAGCAATAAACAGACAATAATAAATAATAATCAGTTAAAACCTAGGCTAAAAAGGTGAGTCTTGACCCTACTCTTAAAAACATAAACGTTCTCCACAGCTGTGCACTGCTGGCTGTGCAAAAGTCCGGCCGAAGATGATATCCTGGATTTGATGAAGTGTTGAAATCCTCTGCTCCAGCCACAGATCCCTCTGGCTGAGTTTTGCACAGCCATCACACCCAGGACTCCAGGTGAGTGGAGGCATGGTGTGGGGAGAGAAGTCCTTGCTCCCCACCTTTTAAAACGATCCAATAAAAAACGTCCAGATTAATAATAAGTTAGTGGTGTTAAAATCAGTTAAAACCAGTCTTTAAAAAGATTTAAAACCAGTTAAAAACTGTGCTTGTTGGGGAGTCAGTCTTGGCGGGTCTGACAGACGCTGACGCATGCGCATGCCAACTCAACAATTGAAGCAACAGTGTTTCCCTCGATTTTAATGCATGCAGAGAATGACATGTATGTAAGAAAATATCGATACACCGATATTTCATGATATGTTCTGTCACGATATTGTATTGATATTCAAAAGCAATATACCGATTTTCAATTGTTTTAGAATTTGAATGTAACCATTAATGATGACAGTAATTTTTGCAGTAAAACTAAACGTATGACTGGTAGTTTGTGGCTGTTTTCACCTTCTTCGTTCCAGTAGATTAACTGGACCTAGTAATAAAACTGGATGTGTTATGTATGAAACAGGTTGAAGTGTTTAGAATGCTGTGACAGTTTTTCTACAGTTAAGTTCAGTTTTAAAAAATCACAGTCTTACTCATAGTATTGCCAGATATCGTATCATCTCCTCTGTACCGTGATACATATCGTATCGCCGTATTTTTACCAATACACATCCTTAGTTAACATCTGCTAAGTCTTGGCTAACAAACGAGCTAACATAGCTAACCAACACTGCAGCTACAATACAACTGCAAATATTAACTGCGGGAACCAGGGATTAATATAAAGGTTTGGTCTCACCATTTGCGCACGCAACGCAGTGTTGATAAACAAATAATCTCTCTATTATTCACAAAAATCATTTTCAAAAGTACGTATGATCCCAAAAATTTTTATCGTTTGACAGCCCTAAAAAAGACAATTTGCCAAGAGAGAACAGCATATTTTTTTATCGTTAATAGAGGGGATAAAGAATAATCCTAAATCTGGCTCTGTGAGGGTGCATGATAACACATCAATGGCTGAATACCTGCTCCACTGGTGCATTGCCGCAGCAAGCATTTTTATAGCTACATAATAAAGTGTTAGAATGACTCTTCCAGAACACAAGACAGTCAACATCAGCTTTATCAGATGCTACCTGGAGTGGTGTCACCTAAATAAGTTAGCTTTTACTGATGTATCATGCTCCACCATTTAGTTGGTGGCCTTTCTTTTAGTAGCCAGAGAAGAACTGTGGAGTTTGTAGGCGAAAGCTTTTGATCCTCCTCGCCACTATTACTGTGTAGTATGGTGGCTTTCCTCATGTTCACCAAGACAAGTTCTGAAAAGTTGCTACAAATCCACTCATTTATAGTATAATGACAATAAAATTCACCAGGTCACGGTAAAATTATTAAGTGTTTTAAAATGATGTCTTCTTACTTGTTATCACCTTCGCCTAGCTCTTGACTCCAGCTGGCTATTGGACACCTTACTCAAGCCAAAAGAAACAGAATTATGGGTCTAGTAAAGCTGATACACAGACACTATTTTCATACGGAAGACCTTCTGCAGGATCCTGGGAGATATCCTTCGGGGCAGTCACCAATTTCCCTTTAAAACAGAGTTTAAGAAAGTTCTTCAGTGATTTCATTAAACACACCAACTGAAAGATTGCATTCAGGATCCTTATGAGGTCACTGGTAAACCTGCAGTCCGGATAATATATTTATGTATCAAGGCAAGGCAAGGCTATTTTGTTTGTATAGCACACTTTCAACAACAAGGTAATTCAATGTGCTTTACATGATTAGGGGATAAAATAAAAAAAATAACAATAAAACACAGACAAAGCCTATAAATTATAAACAGCAATAAAGCCTGAAGCATACACACAACATTAGATACATGAAAACATTACTCAAAGGCAGCTCTAAACAGATGGGTTTTTAGCTGTGATTTAAAAGTGTTTCAGCATCTTTGTAGTTGTCTGGAAGTTTGTTCCAGATTAGAGGAAGATAGAAACTGAAAGCTGCTTCACCATGTTTGGACTGGAATTAGAGGACCTGAGTGGTATGCGGGGTTGGTATAGTAACATTATATTTTCTACATACTTTGGTGCTACGTCATTCAATGATTTATAAACTAGTAAAAGTATTTTGGCGTTGCGTGGCGCAGTGGGTTAAGATGGGTGCCCCATTTTCAGAGGCCTGCGGTTGTCCGGGGTTCGATTCCAGCCTGAGGTCATTTGCCCAATGTCTTTCCCCATTGTATAAGCCTGTCCACTTTCAATAAAGGCCATTTTTGAAGTCTATTCTCTGAGCTACAGGGAGCCAGTTTAAGGACTTTAGAACTGGGGTGATGGGCTCTACTTTCCTGGTTCTAGTGAGGACACGAGCAGCAGCGTTCTGAAACAGCTGCAGCGGTCTGATTGACTTTTTAGGCAGACCTGTGAGGACTCTTTTGCAGTAATCAATCCGACTAAAGATAAACACATGGATGAGTTTTTCTCGGTCCTGTTGCGACATCAATCTTTTAATCCTAAAATTGTTCTTCAGGTGATAGAACGCTGACCTTGTTATTGCCTTTATGTGACCTTGGAGGTTCAGATCTGAGTCCATTACTACACCTAAATGTTGGGCCTGATCAGTAGTTTCTAGCTGTATAAACTGAGGCTGTGTACTGACTCTTGATTGGTCCAAAAGTAATTACTTCGGTTTGGTTTCTGTTCAGCTGAAAAAAGTTATGGCACATCTATCCATTGATTTGCTCGACGCATTTACTTAGGTTTGGATGGGTTCAAAGTCACCTGGTGACATCGTAATGTAGAGCTAAGTATAATCTGTATAATAATGGTAGTTAATCTTATTGTCACTGGTAAACCTGCAGTCCGGGCTGGGCTAGTGGGAGCATGTACTGTAGATATTAAATAAGATGGGCCCCAGGATGGAGCCCTGGGGCACCCCACATATGATTTTTGTTCATTCTGATGAAAAGTTTCCTATTGAAACAAAGAAGTCCGTGTTCTTTAGGTAAGAGTCAAATCAGTCAAAGTTTTATATATCTCTAAAATGATAGTGTTGTTCAATATTATGATAAAATATGCTACATTTGGTATTCTTCCTAGGTCCCACCTTCCTCCCATAGACCCATATGTATTTCACACTGACCACCAATTTTTTTTAGCCAATAGAATTTGAGTTTCCACCTTGTGTGCTGTTAATCAACTTACATAGGCATCGCACGAACCTGTGAAGATGGGGTCGCCACATTGGAAGAGAGGGTCAGTCATGGAGATCTCCCTCACCTCTGAAATGTCCATAACAAAATACAATCAGGTGATGCTAGATAGTGCTTGTTGCTTTCCACTTTGACCAGCTGTGGCAATACAGGTGATACAATTGTTGAGGTGGGCCGAGAGACAGCAGGAGGGATGTTTTGGGAGAGGCCTTGGTAGTGGGATTCAAAAAATCTCTCTCTCCATCAAATATTTCAGAAAGCAGCTTTAAGTGAAAGTAAAGATGTAAGAGCTGCACTAAGACTCACCACTTTCTCCCTTTGAGTACATTCTGTAGCTAGAATGATTGAAGCTAAAACCTCCCCATGCTCTTTGAGCTGACCCAATTCTGGCTGCTAAGCACAAGCTTTTATGACGTTCTGCCATTTTCTGTCTTGGATGATTATTATCGTATTACAAACCTTTCATATGATTCTGGAAAATGTCAATGCTAATCTTGTACCTTTCCTTCCTTAATTGAACTCTACAAAAGTAGATAAACATTTAAAAATAATTTTGCTTGCTAACTTAAAAACATGAATGAGAAATCTGACACTTTTACTTAAAAGGATTTATTTATAGAACAATAATAGTTCTAAGCTAATGCAACATTTCAGTTGTTTTCAGAAATTGAAGTGTGTGCAGCCAAGAAGGTTACAATTGAACAAGAAGACATTAAACAAGTAGAACTGCAATATCTCATTCTATTAACAATGAAGATATCATCTACGTACAGCCGACTTGACTGGGTGCTTCATTTTCTAGTAGGAACAGATCATACATAGACGGCAAAGACATAACATGGTTTCTTAACACTCAAGAGTTGGTCAACAGCCAAAGTCTAACAAGTCTTTGTAGTTTCAACTCCTTTATTTCCTAACCTTCCACATTTTAATTATTCTGTTTCATTACCCTGTGCTGTTAAAGCAACACTAAATAGTTTTTAACACTTTAAGCTAATGCTTTTAAACTGGTTTCAGTGGTTCTTGAGACAGAAATTGAGGGGGGCCACAATCTGCAGAAATTTCTGATGAAGTGGCAATAGAAATTGGCAAATCCCAGAAATGTTTGGAGCTGTCTCAGGGTGGAAGGTTGGGGCCAGTGAACGACTGCAGAGACCTTTTGGGGACACATGGCGATGCCCCGATCCGAGACCACATATCAAAGGAAGGTGGTGGAGGAT
This sequence comes from Valencia hispanica, assembly GCA_963556495.2. Taxonomy (NCBI): domain Eukaryota; kingdom Metazoa; phylum Chordata; class Actinopteri; order Cyprinodontiformes; family Valenciidae; genus Valencia; species Valencia hispanica. Next base: position 33,872,135 of record OY747722.1, on the reverse strand, counting down.
TGGTGGAAGACACACTTCTCCAGATTGCAGACCAGACAATGCTGGAGTAGTCTTTAAAGGATGGCTTGGATATGTTGAATGTGTTCGGACTCCGATCTGGAGTAAATTAAGATGTCGTCCAGTTATACGAACGCCCAACTTCCAAGGATGTCACGGAGCACGTCGTTGAGAAGCCTCTGGAAGCTGGCCGGGCTGATGCAGAGCCCGAAGGGCATCACCAGGTATTCCCAGTGACCGCTGGGAGTGCTGAATGCCGTCTTCCATTCACCTCCCTCCCTGATGCGGATGAGGTTGTAGGCGTTCCTGAGGTCTAGACCGGGTGAAGATGGTGGCTTGAGAGAGGGAGTCCAGTGCAGTGTTGATGAGAGGGAGTGGGTAGGGGTCCTTGATGGTGATCTGATTTAGACGATAATCAATACAGGGCCTGAGGGAGCCGTCTTTTTTTTCACAAAGAAGAATCCGGCGGCCGCTAGTGAGGAAGAGGGATGGATGAACCCTTGCTGCAGACCCTCCTGGATATACATCTCCATTTGTTTTTTTCCGCAGAAGATATGGAGTTGAGCCGGCCACGAGGGGGCGTGGAGGTTGATGGACATGTCATAATTACGGTGGGGCGGAAGGAACGCCGCCTGAAACAAATCAAACTTTATTTATAAAGCGCTTTTCACACAAGGAATTGCATCACAAAGTGTTTTACAGATAAAAATGACCCCACATAAAACTACATTCCCATCCCTCCCCCACATATTCATAAGCATGGTCAAAGTCATACCCCCCTCACCCCAACCCAACTCCATTGCACAGTTAAGAGCAACAGTAAAAAAAGACATTGAGCCGAGTGCAGATGAACCATGCAAGGAAAGGCCATCAGAGGAGCCATTTGCACCGGCAGCAGTAGAACAACAGCTGCAGCCGAGGCACTGACACAGGGTGCCCAGTGGAGGCAAGGCCAAGACCCCCACCTCCACCCAAGCTCCACCTGGAGAGCACCTAGGCAGCCACAGCCGACCACCGCAGCCGGGGCAGATAGCTCCCACAGAGGAAACACTGGAATGGGAATTAAGATAACAAATAAAAACATAAAAATAAGCAGAAAATGTGATAAGATTAAAAAGTAAAACACTGGTAAAGTATAATCACATAAAGCATGCAGAGCTATTAATCAGACAATAATAAATAATAATCAGTTAAAAGCCAGGCTAAAAAGGTGAGTCTTGAGCCTGCTCTTAAAAACATGAACGTTCTCCACAGCCCTGAGGTCCTCTGGCAGCCTGTTCCAGATGTGAGGGCCATAATAATGGAAAGACGCCTCAGTGTGTGTCCTAACTTCTGGGGTGACAAGGAGACGGCTGGAGACCGTGAAGGTTCATATGGTAAAAGCAGTTCAGAGAGATAAGAAGGCCCAAGACCACTTAAAAACCATTAAAAGAACCTTAAAATTGATCCTAAAACATAGGGAGAGCCAATGCAATGAATTTAAGACAGGTGTAATCTGTTCCTGCCTCCTGGTCTTCGTCAGGACACTTGCTGCTGAATTTTGTAGTAGTTGTAAACCAGAGATAATCCTTTTGGGAAGACCAGAAAGCAGGGCATTACAGTAATCAATTCTACTGGTGATAAAAGCATGCATCAGTGTCTCTGTGTTGGCCCGTGAGAGAATGGTGTGGACTCTGGCAATGTTCTTTAGTTGATAAAAACCTGTTGTGAGGGATAATGTTAGGGATAAAAGTCAGCTCAGAGTCAAAAATCACGCCCAGGTTCTTCACTTGTAAAGAAGGATTAAAAGACAGTGATCGTAGTTTTGGTAAAAGTTTTTCTCTCTGAGCCTCAGGACCGATGACTAAAACTTCAGTTTTGTCCTGGTTGAGCTGGAGAAAGTTTTCTGCCATCCAGAATTTGATGTCTAAAATGCAGTTAAAAAGTGCATCCATTGGCCGTGTGTCATCGGGAGACATTCACATCTACAACTGTGTATCATCAGCATAACTGTGAAAGTTAACTCCATGTCTATCGATGACACTGCCAAGAGGGAGCATATAAAGGGGGAAAAGCACTGGGCCTAAAATTGAACCCTGGGGCACACCACATGTAACCACATGTAATCCTGTGGACCCTAGAGGAACAGGTATCTAAACTTACCATAAAAGTCATGTCTGTGAGGTAGGATGTGAACCATCTGTGAACAGCACCAGAGAGGCCAGTCTGTTTTAAACAGGTTAAAAGAATAGTGTGGTCTACTGTATCAAAGGCAGTGCTTAGATCTAGTAGAACCAACACTGTAACCTTTGGGGCATCGTAGTTTAATCTAAAACCATTTAAAATATTCAAGAGGGCCGTCTCTGTGCTGTGGTTCACCCTAAAACCAGACTGAAATTTCTCCAAACCATTGTGTTCATTATCTTTTCTAAAATTTTCTAAAAATAAAATTAAAGACACTTGTCTACCGACTGTGAAAAAACACCCAAAGAAAGATGCCCAGGGTCCCTGCTCATCTGCGTGAATGTGCATTAGGCATGCTGCAGGGAGGCATGAGGACTGCTGATGTGGCTAGGGCAATAAATTGCCATGTCCGCACTGTGAGACGCCTAAGACAGCGCAACAGGGAGACAGGAAGGACAGCTGATCATCCTCGCAGTGGAAGACCACGTGTAACAACACCTGCACAGGATCGGTACATCCGAATATCAAACCTGCATGACAGGTACAGGATGCCCACAACAACTGCCCGAGTCACACCAGGAACACACAATCCCTCCATCAGTGCTCAGACTGTCCGCAATAGGCTGAGAGAGGCTGGACTGAGGGCTTATAGGCCTGTTGTAAGGCAGGTCCTTACCAGACATCACCTTCAACAACGCCACCTATGGGCACAAACCCACCTGCGCTGGACCAGACAGGAGTGGCAAAAAGTGCTCTTCACTGATGAATCACGGTTTTGTCTCACCAGGGGTGATGGACGGATTCGTGTTTATCGTCGAAGGAATGAGCGTTACACCGAGGCCTGTACCCTGGAGCGGGATCGATTTGGAGGTGGGGGGTCTGTCATGGTCTGGGGCGGTATATCACATCACTATCGGACTGAGCTTGTTGTCATTGCAGGCAATCTCAATGCCTTGCGGTACAGGGAAGACATCCTCCTCCCTCATGTGGTACCCTTTATGCATGCTCATCCGGACATGATCCTCCAGCAGGACAATGCCACCAGCCATGCTGCTCGTTCTGTGCATGAGTTTCTGCATGACAGCAATGTCAGTGTTCTGCCATGGCCAGCGAAGAGCCCGGATCTCAATCCCGTTGAGCACGTCTGGGACCTGTTGGATCGCAGGGTGAGGGCTAGGGCCATTCCCCCCAGAAATGTCCAGGAACTTGCAAGTGCCTTGGTGGAAGAGTGGGGTAACATCTAACAGCAATAACTGACAAATCTGCTCCAGTCCATGAGGAGGAGATGCACTGCAGTACTTCAAGCAGCTGGTGGCCACACCAGATACTGACTTTACTACCTTTGATTTTGAGCCTCTCTTCATTCAAGGACACATTATTCTAATTCTGTTAGTCACATGTCTGTGAAAATTTTTTCGTGTATGTCTTATGGTGTTGACTTTTTTAGTGTTCATACAAATATATACACACATTAAGTTTACTGAAAGTAAAACCATTTGAAAGTCAGAGGACGTTTCTTTTTTTTGCTGAGTTTATATGTTTTTATGAATGTACAATTATTGGCAGTTTAGAAACAAAGTAATAAATAAGGACATTCCTTGACACCTTTTTAGATGGTTTGAAACTGTAAAAATGAAATGATAGAGAAATTTTAGCTAGTTGCATTCACACAAGGATCCCAAAACTTACGGTTTAAGATAAGAGATACTTTAATAATCCCCGTGGGGAAATTAAGTTTCGTTACAACCAATCCAAGATCATACAAACACTTACAAACATTAACACAATGCAGGATTTGGAAGCAGCCGGCTTTACCAGCGCCCCTTTTAGCAGATAGAAATGATTCACAATAGGTAGGGGGGGTGAACAGGGGAAAAAAAAGGCAACTCAGCCCAGCCCCCTACGGGGAGCCGAGCCGAGGTGCTGAAAAAACCACTGCAAAAACATATAAGCACATGTATCGGTCATAACATATGAGAACACAAACGGGACGGGGGGAGGTTCAGGAACCCTCCGAACAGAGAAACCGGTCGTGGCCATCCAAAGCACGCGCCCATCATTTTGCTGTCTGAAGAGTGGGCAGGAGTCTTAGGGTACCACGAGCATGTTGAAATCCAGGACTGCGTGCATGTCTGTAGCTGTGGCGTGAGCGTGCGTGCATGTATGTGTGCATTAATGTGAGACAATGAAACTCCTCTCAGTTCAATCCCAGAGTCTGTCGCCTTTGATGTAATATACAACCTTGGAGCTGATTCAGGGAGCTCACGGGCTCATGTGGGGGATGGGGGAGTGGGGTAGGATGGAGCGTCCTTTTGCACACACATCCAAGGGAGTTTTTGTTTGGTCTACCAAGACCAGGGAGTCGAATTCCAGTAGATAAGAAGTTGTTTTAGAGACAGGCGAAGATCACTTTTTCTCTTGCCTTAGAGTCTGTCAGTGGTCCGAGTTCAGTCCAAATGGCCAAATCGTGGGTCAGATTACCTTCCAGCCGGCTGAGAACTTCTCCAAGTTATTACCCAAGCAGCGAAACGAGTCCAATTTTGCTCACACATCACAAATAGTCTGACTGTTGACAGCACAGCAACCAGGCAGGCCCAGGCAGCCTGCCAATTGCTGCCTTTAAGCTTGAAGTTTACGATACCTCAGAAAATCCACCTGCGATAATCAGCAGATATCCGGTTATCATGAATCCAATTATATAAATGTTTCCAACGTCCTCGATGGTCAAAAGTGAGAGACACAAGATCCTCCACGATGTTCCATTGGAACAACTCGGCTCTCCCTTTTAGCCATTCTCCGGGAATTTTTTTTATTAATTGTATTAAGAGACCAGCTGACCAGAACCAGATCCATAAACCGTAGTTGTTCTTTCCGGAGGAGAATGCAAAGAGAGGCTCCAAAAATAGTTGACAAGACATGATAAAAGAATGCAGAAGTAGACAACAGTAGGGAGGGAAAGAGAAAAGCGTCCATCCTCGCGGAGAGCAGGAAGTGGCATGCAATTGCCCTTTGCATTGTCTAAGGTGATACATTTAGGCTAGAGCGTTTTGTTCTACAGAGACAGATGAAAGCGGTTTTGTGGTTATTTGTTTCCATCTCTCCCTGCTCCACCAATCAGCTGTTCACTTAAAGCAAGTAGAGACCTCCCACTGGTGCCTATTGGAACCACGAAAGTTGTTTGGTGCCAGTGTTGTGCACAACACCGGTGTTAACACCAGGGGTCCATTCCAGAGAGCAGGTTATGTGCAAACCCGGATAAGTTTAAGGGTAAATTAGACGATAACCTCAACTTTCAGTTCCAGAAACGGAGGTATCTTTCAAGGTATGTTGCTAACCATAGCAACTTAATTTCTGAACATAACCTGCACCGGAGCAGGTTATGTTCCAGGTAAGTTTGTTCCAGAGTGGGTTCTGAGCATGACATGCCCTTTTGATGAGGATCCTGTGGACGTGGAAGCACAGATTATACGACGCCTTTTTCACCGTGAGAAGGTGATAAGGGCCATGTATCGATGTGCTTTCATACCCAGAGGAATATTTGAAAATACTGTTTCTCAAAAGAGTTGTTAATTTATTTAACAAAACTCTTGAGACTGAACATATCTAATGTGACAAACCGCGGGTCAGCTCTTAAGCAGATTTGCGAGGGTATCAGAATTAGAAGCACGGCTCCGCGCTGTTGAAAAACCAGCAGATAGCCGAAGCCCATTAGCCAGCGCGGAGCCAACAAGGATAGAACCCCCTAGCTGTCCTTCGGTAGAGCCCGCGCAGCCGGGACCTCTAGGCGGCTGGGTGACTGTACGTAGGAAGCATAGTTCTAGGACCCAGCCCCCGGGCCACCACCAACCGGTCCGCGTTTCTAACAGATTTTCCCCGCTCAGCGACACACCCGCTGAGAAGCCGGCCCTGGTAATTGGCAGCTCCATAGTCAGAAACGTGGCATTAGAGACACCATTGACCATAGTCAAATGCTTGCCAGGGGCCAGAACGGGCGACATCAAATCCAACCTGAAACTGCTGGCTAAAGATAAGCGTAAATACAGTAAGATTGTTATTCACGCTGGCGGTAATGACACCCGGTTACGCCAATCGGAGGTCACTAAAATTAGTGTTGCTTCGGTGTGTAAGTTTGCCAAAACAATGTCAGACTCGGTAATCTTTTCTGGTCCCCTGCCTGATCGGACCAGTGACGACATGTTTAGCCGCATGCTGTCATTCCATCAATGGTTGTCTAGGTGGTGTCCTGCAAACGATGTGGGCTACATTGATAACTGGAGAACATTTTGGGGAAAACCTGGTCTGATCCGGAGAGACGGCATCCATCCCACTTTGGATGGAGCAGCTCTTCTTTCTAGGAATATGGCCGAATTTATTAATCCTCCAAAACACTGACAACCCAGGGTCCAGACCAGGAAGCAGAGTCGTAGTTTAACCCACCTCTCTGCTGCTTCTGTACTGTTACCCCCCCATTACCCTATAGAAACAGTGTCTTGCCCACGGCCAAAATTAAATGGATTAAAAGTTAAGCCAACAAAAGCAAATTATGGAAATCTCATAAAAATAAATACAACTTTGACTGAAAATAAATCTATTAAATGTGGTTTATTAAACATAAGATCTCTCTCCTCAAAGACTTTGTTAGTAAATGACTTGATTTGTGATAATCACATTGATTTCCTTTGTCTCACAGAAACCTGGTTGCAGCAGGAGGATTATGTCAGTATAAATGAGTCAACTCCTTCCAGTCATTTAAATTTTCACATTCCTAGAAATACTGGGCGAGGAGGAGGAGTTGCAGCCATTTTCCGTTCTGATTTACTAATTAGTCCCCTACCAATTGATAGCTACAGTTCTTTTGAGCATCTAACCCTTAATTTTCCTCATCCAAGTTGCAAAACATTAAGACCATTTTTGTTTGTGGTTTTGTATCGTCCACCAGGCCCTTACTCTCAATTCTTGGATCAGATCTCACATTTTTTAACTGATATAGTATTAAATACTGATAGGGTTATTATAGTGGGGGACTTCAATATTCATGTGGATACTGAAAGTGATAGCCTAAATGCAGCCTTTAATGCTATTTTAGACTCAATTGGCTTTACTCAAAAAGTACAGGGATCGACCCACTCAGGTAAACACACTTTGGACCTTGTACTGACATACGGTATTGAGTGTGAGGAAATAACAGTCCACCCACATAACCCGGTCCTGTCTGACCACTTCTTGATAACTTTTGAATTTACTTTAACTGACCATCTTAAATCTGAAAGAAAATTTCATTATAGTAGAACTTTATCAGACAATGCTGTAACAATTTTTAAAGAATCTGTACCATTCTTACTTTCCTCAGTGTCTCAGAGTAACACAGTGGATGGCAGCAATTCTATCTCTAACCCTTCAGAAATTGATGGTCTGGTTCACAGCGTTACGTCCTCATTGCGTTTGGCATTAGATAGTGTAGCCCCCTTAAAAAAGAAAGTGGCTAGCCATAGGAGGCTGACTCCTTGGTTTAACGCAGAGTTGCGTACTTTAAAGCAGAATACTAGGAAGTTGGAGAGAAAATGGCGCTTTACACATCTAGAGGATTCCTATTTAACCTGGAATAACAGTCTACTGCTGTATAAAAAGACCCTTCGACAAGCTAGAACAGCATATTTTTCATCATTAATAGAGGCGAATAAAAACAATCCTAGGTTTCTTTTTAGTACAGTTGCCAAACTTACACAGAGTCATAGCTCTGTTGAGCAAACTATTCCCCCGGCTCTTAGCAGTGATGATTTTATGAGATTCTTCATAAATAAAATAAATTTTATTAAAAATAAAATCATTGGCACCCTCCCAAACATGAGTACTTCTTCCTCAGTAAATGAGTCAGTATCGGAAAGAACTGTAGAACCTCAGTATTGCTTAGGCTGTTTTGATTCAGTCGAGCTTTCAGAATTATCAAAAATATTAGCCTCATCTAAATCTTCAACTTGTATTTTGGACCCAATCTCAACCAAATTATTTAAAGAAGTGTTCCATTTGGTTCCTGGCCCCATTTTGGATATGATGAATCTATCCTTAGTAAACGGATACGTACCACAGGAATTTAAAATAGCTGTAATTAAACCTTTACTCAAGAAACCTTCCCTTGATCAAGATGACTTAGTGAATTACAGACCTATATCTAACCTTCCTTTCTTATCCAAAGTCCTTGAGAAAATAGTTGCTAATCAAGTCTGTGAACATCTAAACAGTAACGAGCTGTTTGAAGAGTTTCAGTCAGGTTTTAGAGCTCATCATAGCACTGAAACAGCACTGGTGAAGGTTACTAATGATATTCTCATGGCCTCAGATAATGGACTGGTGTCTGTTCTGGTTTTGTTAGATCTCAGTGCTGCTTTTGACACAGTCGATCATAATATTCTCTTAGAAAGGCTTGAACATGTTGCAGGGATCAAAGGAACAGCACTAGGCTGGTTTAAATCATATTTGTCTGATAGATTCCAGTTTGTTCATCTAAATGATAAATCATCTTCACTCTCAAGGGTTACTTGTGGAGTTCCACAGGGTTCTGTCCTTGGACCAATTCTTTTCACCATATATATGCTTCCAATTGGTAGAATCATTAGACAGCATGGGATAAATTTCCACAGCTATGCCGATGATACACAACTATATTTATCCATAAATCCTGATGAACCCAGTCAGTTAGGTAGATTACAGGCATGTCTGGAAGACATAAAAGCATGGATGACCCTAAACTTTTTGCTTTTAAATTCTGACAAGACAGAAGTTGCTGTCTTTGGACCAGAAGTTCTTAAACAGAAACTGATTAGTCAATCACTTCATCTGGATGGCATTAAATTGTCCCCCAGTAATAACGTAAAGAACCTCGGCGTTATTTTTGACCAAGACTTGACATTTAAATCCCATATTAAACAGGTTTCTAGGATTTCTTTCTTTTACCTCCGGAATATTGCTAAAATTAGAAACATCCTGTCCAGGAGTGATGCTGAGAAACTAGTCCATGCATTTGTTACCTCAAGGCTGGACTACTGTAATTCTTTACTATCAGGAAGTCCACAAAATGCCATTAAAAGCCTTCAGTTGATCCAAAATGCGGCAGCAAGAGTTCTGATGAATATTAAAAAGAGAGATCACATTTCTCCTGTTTTAGCTTCCCTTCATTGGCTCCCTGTTAAATCCAGAATAGAATTTAAGATCCTTCTTCTTACATACAAAGCCCTTAATAATCAAGCTCCATCATACATCAGAGATCTAATTGTTCCATATGTTCCTAAAAGAGCACTTCGCTCTCAGACTGCAGGTTTACTTGTAGTTCCTAGGATCTCTAAAAGTAGAATGGGAGGCAGATCTTTTAGTTATCAGGCTCCTCTCCTGTGGAACCAGCTCCCAGCTTTAGTCCGTGAGGCAGACACTCTGTTTACTTTTAAGGCCAGGCTTAAAACTTTCCTTTTTGATAAAGCTTATAGTTAGAGTGGCTTAGGTCATCCTGAGCTATCTCTGTAGTTATGCTGCTATAGGCTTAGACTGCTGGAGGACAGACTTACCAATTTTCTTCACTCTGCTACTTCCTTTTCTCCTACGACTCTCCAGTTGTATTACAGTACATTCTGTTATTTCGACTGTTAACTTTGTTTTCTCTCAGTGTTTTTCTCCCCATCGAAGATACACCTGGTCTGGTATCCTGCTTGGCTGCAATGCCCTGTTGGACGGGGGTCATCGACTGGGATGATCCTCTCAGTAACTGAACATCCACTGTGTCCTGTTATCAACTTTTTACTTTCTGTAACATAGAAAGTTCTCTTATATCGGATCTTCTGTTCCTTCTGTGTTCTGCTCTGTCTTCTCAAACCCCCAGACGGTCGTGGCAGATGGCCGCTCCTACTGAGCCTGGTTCTGTTGGAGGTTTCTTCCTGTTAAAGGGGAGTTTTTCCTCTCCACTGTCGCTACATGCTTGCTCAGTATGAGGGATTGCTGAAGGATTGCTGTGGTTGGAAATCTGCCCAACCTCACGCCAATGACTGACGCAATCTGCTGGGATTCCTTAAATTGGAAACTTTTTAACTGATTGGAATGTTTGTATAATTGTATTGAAATGACTTCTTGTTAAGTGCCTTGAGATGACATCTGTTGTGAATTGGCGCTATATAAATAAACTGAATTGAATTGAATTGAATTAACACAGAACACATTCTGTGCATTGCACTTTTTTTTTTTGAACAGGGACTTTTCTGTACAATGTGGCTGATTCAGAGCATGTTGGAAAACCTACGGTGTGCAGAGCTGTGTGTACAGTATGCTTGGTGTTAAAATTATTCTTGTACACGTTTGTGCTGTTCCCTGGCAAAAAAACCCTGCATGTTATCAAAGCAGAATTCCACAGAGTGGCAGGTTTGTCTTTTCTGGAAAAATGTATGGGAACATATTGACTTTTTTTCATGTATTCATATTGTTAATATCCCTTACAAAATTTTTGGTTTCTTAGATTAGATTTTTTTGGCAAATGGCCGTTTGTAAAACTAGTTTTACGACAAGCTCCATGGTTTTTAAAGCACAACCATGGTTAAGTAGTGGTAAATATTATTTTGTTTGGACTTAACTTTTCAACATAACTTTGGAATTCAGGGTTCCCAAATGTGATTGGGTGCATCGACGGCACCTATATTCCTATTAAAGCTCCCTCAGTCAATGAGGGAGTCTATGTCAATATGAAATCTGTCCATAGCATAATCTGCAGGTAACTGAAGTTCTTGTCCCTAATATTTCCGTTTTAAAGTCATAAAACTCTTCATTGCTTCTCCTTAACTAGATAATATGTGATGCGACCCACCTCATCACCAACGTTGAGGCCAAATGGCCAGGATCTGTCCATGATGCCACAGTTTTTAGGGAGTCATCATTATGCCACTCTCTTCAACAGGGTATGGTTTGCTGTACACTATGTTTTTTGTTGTTTTTCCACAACAGTTATTTTTTTGTAATTTTGTAAATAATGTACCTAACATTTTTAAATTCAGTTTTTTTATACTTTTCTACTTCTGAATCAAAATGTTTGTATTCCCTGCCACTTTGCTGCTGTTTCAACCTAATTTCCCCTTGCGGGACAATAAAGGATTGTTGTATTCTATTCTATTCTATTCTATTCTATTCTATTCTATTCTACACTTCAACCATTACAGGACACTACAATGGCTATTTGCTGGGAAACAGAGGGTACCCTAGTGTGCCCAACATGATGACACCCTACCCTGAACCTGAGCCTGGACCGGAGACCAGATACAACTTGGCTCACAGCCGAACACAGGCCAGGGTAGAGATGACCATCGGCATCATTAAGGCGAGGTTTCAGTGTCTGCGTGGCCTCAAGGTCAGTCCACGGAGGGCCTGCGACATCATAGTGGCTTGTGTTGCCCTTCACAACTTTACAACACTAAGAGGGGAGAGCCAGCCCTCACACCCTGATGAAGATGGCAAAGAGGAACCCCCCAGTCCAAATAACAAATAACAACAGAGATGAGAGAGTCCTCAGAGAATCACTTTAATTAAACAGTTCACATTAAACCTTGCTTCATTTCTTCATTTCCTGAAATAAAAATGGAAGATTATTTTATTAATCATGTGGCATACTATTTAACATGTAACAGACCCATCTTCACAGACAGTTTTCACCTTCAGGCGGTGCTCCAGTATTTCTAATTTGAGTTTGGCTTTTGTATTATTATTCTTTTCTCCTCCACTTTGAGCTGTATAAGGTCCATCTCCATTTTTGCTTTGTCTTATCTGCCTTTGAAGATGGACCTTATACAGCTCCTTTGCTGGCAGCTGGAAAGGATGAATAAAATGATTGTTCAGTGATACAAAAACATATTTACAAAAAGACAGCTGTAGACAAGTTCTTACACTGCTAAGATCGAGGAACAAGTACCCTCATCCGTTTGTGTATTCCTAGCCATATTCTATGAACAGACGATGACAATTTGTTAGTCTTATGTTAAAGGGGGTGTATACTATGCATAACTCTGTGGGTCTCCCAGGATTGTCCAGTTCTGTAACAGCAGACATGGTCTATTCATCCTACAGTAGAAGTATGCAAGTCTACTTTATATGGCCAAAAATGAGAAAAACATATAAAAGCAACTAATGATACCTGACAATCATTTATAACTGTGACAGACTAGGTTTTCTGGAGGGTCCAATAAGAAAATGCATCCACCAGAATCTGCATGACAAAGCCCATTACATATTACAAACAATGAAAAACTATTTCACAGACAGATTAGTAACACGTTAAGAATATTTCAAATAAGATTACAGTACACATCATATGGAGCTGAATGAAATTATCATGCATTGTAAAACAATGACTACTGCCAAGTGCATTAAAAAACCCTTTAAGTGGCAGCGATGATAGTTGTTAAGTTGGAATATATTAGAATAGGTGTGCATTTACTTTTCACCAAGTCACTTGCATCCTGGAAGACAGACTCTGATGATGAAGTGTCCCCAGGTATGCCATCAACCACAGGTCTGTCTTTATTAATGGACAGAGCCAACTCTTCAGCTGGAGTGAGGGGGTTGATGGCTGAGGTCCCACCAGTTACACGGGCCTCAGCCTTCTTTCGATTAGCTACATGATAGGAGGAAGGACCAAAAATTACTTAATAGGCTTACATATCTCTAGTAATTATTTGATTTCAATCTTACCTTTCTGGAGAATGTTTTTGTGTTTCATTTTGACTTGGGACAGAGTTGTTCTGACTCCAGAAGGATTGCATCTAATTAACCAAGAAGTTAAATACATGTCTAAGTCAATGTACAATACTACTGTACCTTCAACGAATTGGGGGCAAAAGTAAGTAATTCTTGAATAGTTACCCAACATACAGAAACTAATTTTATTATTAATTATACACTATACGCTCCAGCCTCCCCCCCGACCCCAACAGGGAGTAAGGGGTAGAAAATGAATAAATGAAAATGAAGAGTTATGATATTTGTTAAACTCACGCATTTACTTTGTCGGCTATTTTTTGCCAAGCCAATGTTCTTTATTTTGCTGCTGCAGCTGTATTGCTTTTCTTTATAATTATTGGCTTGAATTCCTCATAAGCCAGCATCAAGACTTCCAACGCCGCTTCTTGCTGTCTTTTTTTTCAAGAGTACCCAGCTGCAGACAAGATGGCGGACAAACATCCAGTTTTTTTTCTTTGTGTATATTTTGTTTATCGGGAGATGAGGAGAAAGAACATGAGAGAAAAATAGAATTTGGAATAAATAATTTGATTATATTTGCTAAAATTCTTATTCACAAATGTTGTTTTTTGAAAATTCCTCCTTTGTTGCATTAAAAAAAATTAAATACTTCTGTCGAAGGCTTCATTAAAACAGTGCAATTTAGATAAAGCTCATATCTTAATATAATTTTTGATGCAGCTTTCTGAATGATGTTACCGGTTTATATATCCGTACTTTTATATTTAATGGCATGTTTTTCAACATATATACTTGTCTGATTATTCGTTGTTCTATGTTTCTGACGTTTCCGGTTTAAAAGGACATCTTCTTCAGCTAAGCTAACGTTAACACAGAGTTTAAATCATTCAGATAGAAGAACTCAGCAGAATGACAACAAACAGCAACTTATGTCACCTCTAATCCTTTGACAGGCTACCTTTATAGAATGCATCTTCCAGAAGATAACACTTGTTGTAGAGAGAATTATTCAAACACTTTTACTTAAACTCTTTATCTACGCCATGTCTCCATCATCTCCCGCTAAACAAAATATAGGCCCTATATATATATATATATATATATATAGGACAATATAGAACAACTTCCTCTTCCCCCCCTCCACTTTCTATTGTGACTTGTGTATTTGGTGATCCATTGGGAGGGTCTTTAGGTATTCACTTATTGTGTATCCACTCATTAACTCAGTAACTTAGGGTTACCAGGAGGAGGTTGATTAAACTAACTTTTATCAGGTGATTTGGAACGGACATACTCGGAGTAAATGGGTTTGGGGTTGATTAACCGTGAGTTCAGGGTTTACCACATTGTAAATCAACCAAGCTTTCTGGAATACCTATGGAATAAATACCCCTCAGGCTTCGGCAGGATTGTTTACAACAGTTGTAATTCCGTTTTCAACCAGTAGGGAGGAGAAGCGGGAAACGTTTTAAGTGTTGCTTTAAAGGGGCTATATGCAACTTTTCCCCCAAAATAAACGTAACAATAGCCTTTTTATTTGAACATTTATGACTCAAACATCTCCTGATGAGCATACTAACACCTTGTCAGCTCACAGTGGGTGCACCTATAAGCCTGTATCCATTTTTTTCCTATTTTCTGTCGGGTCGGATTTTCCCGCACTGTTCATGTTAAATGTTTCAGATCACTCTGCCACCACTGCTAGTCAGCATTCGCAAGCAGTTCAATAGATTGTGCGAATACACAGAAGAGACCAAGGACAACTTCGACACCAAAAGTAACTCCACATAAGACAAAAAAAGTTAAACCCCTAAGAAGTGCCCAAAAAAGATCGAAGATTGAGAGTGACCGGCATACGAGCGCGCGCTGCAGAAAGGAAGAGCAGTTTTGGCCACAGGTGTCAGTCGCGAGTTTAAATTTCAGAAAATTGCATATAGCCCCTTTAACCAACACAAAGTATTACACGAGTTCTTCAAGGAGGGTAATGTTTCCTAACTTCCTGCAGATTTAACAAAGATTGTGCCCTGAAGCAGCCTGCGAAGACATACTGTACCGTAGAAAAAAAAACAGACAAACCAGAGGATTATATAAAGGTACATAAAATAAAGAAATGTCCATACATTACTTGTGCATAAAAATGGATGGAAAGGATGTCAGAGTGACTGCTGTAAAGGATTTTCAGTTTAGGCTTTGTGTGAACAGCTATCTTCCAGAAGATGGCAGTAGAACATTATTTTTCCCAACCTGGTGAAGCACTGACAATGAGAAATGATGATCTGATACTGTGGAGACTTGTCAGAGGAGAAATTGATATGGCGTTAATAGTTGGCACTTCTGAGTCAGAAGGCATCCACGACACTGACTTCATTCAGTTTCATTTTATATGTTATACAATTACCTCCAGATGTTTACTATAGCACAAAACTGATTTTCATTTTTTTCTTTTAAATTGCATTAAAGAGTATTTCTGAAGATTAGATATTATTCTATGCTCTGATAGAGAATAACTCATGAATAATTTTAAGCTTGACTGTATTGTTTTTCAAATTTTAGAGTAAGTCAATTATTAATTAACAGCCATCGGTAGGCACCCAAAAAAGAGAAAAAGACAAACAAGACAGGCTCCAAGAGCTCCCTACCAATCTTCAACCATAATGACTATAACTAGTCTTTATTCTTTTGAAAATCTGTATTCTATAGCACACTGCTCAGTTGTTTTCAGGGCGATACTAATTTCTGGATTTCTGACTTTCTGCTCTTCTGACCTCCTGATCAAAGCTGATTTTGACAAGCTGTGATCTTTTATTTAAATTAGGGGTAAAGAAACTTTTCTGAAGCCTATCCCTTTAAAGAAAGATGTGTGGGTTCTTTGTTAAAGTTTGGAGTGGTTGTAGAGGATCACAAGTTCATCCAAAATTATCCACCAAAACATATATTATATATATTATTAGATTTTTGTGTTTAGGCTCAGAAAATGTGAATGAAGGAACATGGGGTTGGCTAATGCATTTACAGACCACACTTTGATCACAAAAACTAGGAAAAAGAAGTTTAATTTTCCCTTATTGATGTCATCCAGATCATTATGGTAAACTGGAGATGTAACAGCACTGTAACAGGTATGTAGAGCATACAGAACCTTCCACCCCCCCCTGAGCTGGGGGGCCCTCCTGAGTTTTATGCTCAGAGGATATGGGTAGCAGTGATAATTGGACAATGTGGTGTCTATAATAAGATTCAATGCCAAGAGCTTCACTTGGGACCACTGCACTGGATTACACTATGGAAGGATGTAGGGCAGGACAACAGAGACTGTACTTTGATTATGAGCCATCTAAACAGGTTTGTGAGAGCTTTCTTGTGCCAAAGCATTGTCTTAATGTATTGTTCATTGTGTTTGGGTATTTTCCTCTATAAAATTATTTCTGTTTTTGGGTGTTTGAGGTAAGTGTTTTAAACCAGTAACTCATATCTCCATGTATAAATGTTTGAATTTCATTATAAAGCACAGGGTCAGAACAAATACATTACTGCTTCACTGCCCTAGGTGTATCTGTTCTGACGAAGAGCACCCTGTATATTCCCCAGTGAGCCCCATCATAAAAATTACTGCTATAGCCACCTGATGTCAGACTCTGTATCACCACACAGCTCTCCCTATTTTCACAGAGACACCATTACATGTGCCATTATCCCTGGTGCTAGAAAATCTAAGTTTAATGCAGAAGAACTGTACATTTTATTTTGCTCCATGTGACTAAAACATGTTTGCAATGCGTGAGTTAAAGCCGTTGACAAGGTTCAACTGGGCAACAAGGGTCCAGTGAGCTCACGTGAGAAGAAGTAGAACAAAAGGCCCTTAAAGGTCTGTACAGCAACTTTATCTTAATTAAAGCACAGCTGTTCATTTGTATTGTGTCAGGCGGTCACAGCTGAGCGTTGTTTTACTGTGTCGCCCCACAGACACATATTTTGAGATAGTGTCAAACATGTCTTAATTAGTAAAATCTTGTAATATTCTGGAAAAATAGTAATCTGCAAAAGACCTGAGTCACAAGTTGTCATGTCGAGAACAATAGATTGACATTTTCGGTGTATATTTCCATTAAAAAAAAAGAGTTTTAGGAAAAATTATTAATTTCATATGTTTCTGTGACTCTACAACTTCAATCAAAGTTCTCTTTTTTAAGATTTTTGTGTCACTAGTGGCTTTTATTTGACGGACAATGGGCAGAAAAGAAGTCATGAACAGGTCCCAATTTCGGGAAGTGAATCCAAGACTGCTGCGACGAGGAATAACACATAGCACATGGCTGCAAAGGCTCAGACACACAGGTCAGGTTTGTCACAAAACTGCTGTAAAACACCAAAATACCTTGGATTGTGCCACCATCATGTTTATTTATTGTCACTGTATCTTTCTACCTACTCTGGAGTTTAATGTGTCTTCGGAAAATAGATAATCCCGCTATACATCCAACCAAGAGTGTTCAATACCTCTTGTTCTCAAGATTTCTGGACTATAGACATGCTAGGCCACCACCAGGTAAACGTAATCGATCACATACATCTAGATCATTTCTGGGGACTATGCAAATAGTCTGATAATACTGCTACTTTGCCGATGATATCAAAATAAATCCTGGACCCGGCCTCCACTTCTGCTACCTGGGATACAGTTACAGCTAACTGGGCCTCCACCTTAGCTTTCTGGGCTACAGCTGTTACCTGGCCTCCACCTCAGCTAGCTGGGCTACAGTTGTTACCTAAGCCTCCACCTCAGCTACCTGGGCTACAGTTGTTACCTGGGCTTCCACCTCAGCTAACTGGGCTACAGTTGTTACCTGGACCTCCACCTCAGCTACCCGGGCCTCCACCTCAGCTAACTAGACCTTTACCTCAGCTACCCGGGCCTCCACCACAGCTAACTAGACCTTTACCTCAGCTACCCGGGCCTCCACCACAGCTAACTGGGCCTCAACCCCAGTCACCCGGGCCTCGATTTCAGCTAACTGAGCCTCCACCTCAGCTATCTGGGCGTCCACCTCAGCCACCAGCTGGTGCAACAATTGGAAACGATGTCATAGCTTTGCATGGACCAACAGGTTCCATTGTGGTGAGTGTTGATGCTTTTATTTCCA
This sequence comes from Valencia hispanica, assembly GCA_963556495.2. NCBI lineage: Eukaryota > Metazoa > Chordata > Actinopteri > Cyprinodontiformes > Valenciidae > Valencia > Valencia hispanica. The sequence continues at coordinate 33,854,112 of OY747722.1, read as the reverse complement.
TAAGCACAAATCTGCCACAACGTACAAACTTTGAGGAACAAACTGTGAAAGCAAAAGTAAAAAAACGCTGTGGTTAACTCCTTAAAGCCCAGTGTTGTGTGGGAAATAGGACTATGCTCAGAAAGAGTGGCCTCGAAGCAAGAAATATTCAGATTGTTTCAAACTGTAAACCATGCAAAAATACTCTGGGAACCCAAAGTCAAATCAAACGGGATTCTTGGTGGAGATTTGAATATTAGGAGTGTCTTGTCAGAGACTGAACAACTAGAACATCTGCTAACGGATTTCAATCTGGATTTTCTGTCTCTGTCAGAGACCTGGCTAAAGCCACGAAGCGCTTTTCATGTTCAGGGATATAATGTTTTTAGATGTGACCGGAAACAGGGAAGAGGTGGTGGTGTAATGATATATGTGAAAGAAAGCTTGAATGGTACATTAATTGAAAATCTCAGTGATTCAATGGAATGTGTGGGAGTAACCATCAGACTCACCAGAATGTCATTTGTGGTTATTGTGTTGTACAGACCACCTACAGCAAAGGACATTTTCTATACCCATCTCACAGAGATACTTAAAACGTGTAACAATAATGAACTTTCTTTGCTAGGGGATTTTAATATTGATTGCCTAAACAAAAGCAGGAAAAAACTAAAACAAATACGATTTCATATGGCACAAATGATGGAGAAGGCAACTTGCATAACTAAATTCTCAAAAACAATGATTGATCTCATATTTACCAATAGAGAAGAGCGAATTGCAAAAACTTGATAACAGGTCTTTCTGACCACAACCTTACTTTAATAATCAGAAAATTATCAAAGACAAGATACAACAATTCAAGCATAATGAACATAAATACAGTAACTTCAAACATTGCAAAGAGAGATTTCATTTTATAATAAAATTCAACAAATTAAATGGGATCAAATAACATATGGTAAGAATTGCCATTCTGCAGGCAATGACTTTATGAAATCCTTTAGTGATCTTGTACAAAAATACTCAAAAGAATTACCCTGGAAAACCAAATACAAAACACCTTTACCCTGGATCAATGAGACGGCGTGGAATTTAATGAAACAGAGAGACATAGTACTCAAAAAATCCTTGAAGACAGGCCTTTTAACAGATATACTTTGGTCCAGGGAGCTTAGAAATAAAGTCACAGCACTATTAAGGAGAAATAAGGCAAATTTTGACTTGAACTTAATTAAACAGGCAAAGGCTATACTAAAAGGCTCTGGCAAACTATTGACAAAGTTACTGGCGGGGAAATCCAAGAAGTCAAAAACTAGAAATTATTATTGATGGAAACCTTGAAACTGATGTAATGGTTGCTAATCATTTAAACAATTACTTTATAGAATCTGTTAGGCAACTCAAAATACAAAGTAAAAATTACATAGATTTTGTAGAAGCCTCTAATTTAGTTGTAGGTTAAGAAAATATGCTGAAGTTGAAGTTAACTAATGAATTCGAAGTAAATAAAATATTGCAGAAATTCACAAATTCTAAAAGTAAAGATAGTTGGAGAATGGATAATATACTCCAACTCCAATTACCCACATAACAAATAAATCAATTTAGAAGAGTATATTTTCCTTTGCTTTTAAGATAGCAGTAATCACTCCAGTATTCAAATCAGGGAATAAACAGGAGGTATCCAATTACAGGCACATCAGTATAGTTCCTGTTGTCTCAAAGGTCACAGAGTGACTGATTTCTAAACAATTAAAAGAACACCTCTCCAGAAATAATCTGCTGCATCCCATGCGATTTGGGTATAGGAAACAGTATTCAACTGAAACGACATGCTGCTACTTTTTAGAGACAGTGAAAGCAAAGCTGGACAAGGGCAGGGTTGTGGGGGCCGTATTTCTGGACCTGAGTAAGGCCTTTGACAGGGTCAACCACTCAGTGCTACTGAAGAAGCTCAGACATTACAATCTGTCCCAGCATGCACTTCAGTGGATGGAGTCATATCTCCGTGACCGTGTCCAGTGTGTGCGCAGTAGCTCAAAGCTATCCACATCTAAGGCCAATGATATGGGTGTCCCGCAGGGCTCTGTTCTTGGGCCACTTCTTTTTGCGATCTATATTAATGATCCCCAATCAGTATGTGGTGATGTGGACATACAAATGTATGCAGATGAGACTGTTGTTTATGTGCATAGGAGTGATGCAACCAGTGTAGTGAATAAATTAACCAATGTTACGAAGAACCTCTCACACTGGCTGCAATCTGCGTCCCTCACATTGAACATAAACAAAACAGTGGCAATGTACTTGACCAAAACTCAAAAACTGAAGTCCTCTCTTTCACACAAATATATAAACAGCAGCAAAATCAAAACAGCAGAGGAATTTAAATACTTAGGACTTGTTCTAGACTCAACATTCAGTTTTAAAAAACATGTTAAAAAAGTGTCCAATACAAAAAAATATAGTTTGTCTGTTTTTAGACACATTCAAAATACGCTGACCTATGGTGCTGCAAAAATTTACCTGGAGGCAATGATTATTTCTCACATTAGCTACTGCATATCATGTTGATCCCAGCCATGTGAGATATCCCATAAATACAGTAAATAAAACAATTAAGCCACTAAATCCAATAATCAAGCTGTTAAATTACTGGATAAAAAGCCACTGAGACATCATCATTGCCCAATAATTGCAAAATATAACATGTTAAATTTTGACAATCTAATTGCCTATTCAAATGTATGATTAATCTTTAAAATCTTAAATAATATGGCGCCTCATCCTTTGAAAAAGATTTGTCCAGCTCTGCTCTGAACAGACAGCTAGGACATCCAGGTCCACAAGTCATAATGACTGCAGATTATCTAAACATAGCTCGACCTTCGCACAGACGGCCTTTACTTACAAAGTCATCAAGGAATGGAACAAACTCTCACAGAATCTGAAACTTTCCTCTCACCTAAAAACTTTCTCTTGTAATTTCAGGAAGTTATTATTGGAAAACCAGCATTGCCAACATTAAGGATTTAAATAGTTAAGATATTGGTCTTGGTGAGATTTGATTGTATAATTGTAGTGTGTAATCAGTGATTGTTGTGAGTTTTTAAAATGTAACATATTTTATTTTGTATTTCTCACCTGCTCAGGGACTGCAGATGGAAACTATAGCTTTGGCTATAATCTGGTGTAAAACATCTTTAATGTTTTAGCACATTGTACCTGTTAATTAAACAAAAACGAAACATGGGGCGCCCACTGTACCTCGGCACCACACACCACCCCTTTAGTTTTCTTTTGATTGGTTGAACAAACCCTCACGACATCTCCTACTGCAGGAGCACATGCTGGTGAGGAGACAGCTAAGTTCTGGGAAGTTCATTAAGACAGGCAGTGCATAAAGAAGGTTGTGCTTGACTGGGTAAGAAAAGAGGTTTGATCAACCTTGACATTAGGTTGCGGTAAATGTTTTTGTTTGTATCATAAGCTTGGCTATGTTTGTCTATCTTTGAGGAAAGCTTTGCATGATTAGTTAATGTCCTTTAATAGCAGTTCTGGATCTAAAGGGGGGACTCCTAAAAAGTGCCAGAAGAGACCAGCACTGCCTGCCCTTCTATGAGTGACCTGTGGGAGAAAGAAACACTGTTGGAGCAGAAAAGCTTACTATCCTCCAAGGCAGTGGAAAACATTGAGATAATGTCTGCTCACCCCATGACTTAAACTGTGCATTTATTAGGACGAAAATATTTTACTAGCTAGTACCACGCTTCAGAGATCTGAATTTAAAAGTTTATTGAAGGAATGGGATGAGGAATGAAAGGTCTGGATGCAAGGAAGAAGACTCAAGGTGGGGGTGCAGTCTTCAGGAACTCGTCTTTCCTGAGCCTGCTTAGGACCCCCCCCCCCCCAGACAGAACCTGAAAGAAAGAGATATAAGAGAAGCATAGGACTATGAGTGGACTACGGTGAGAGATAGGGGATGAGTTGATGTAGGGATATGAGGGATGGATTTAGGGAAGGGTTGTGGCGATGAGGGAGCGGATGAAGGGATGAGGATGTTCAGATGAAGGGATAGGGAGATGAAGGGATGATGGAGGGGATGAAAGGATGGGGATGTGGGGATGAAAGGAAGAGGGAGGGGATGAAGGGATGAGGATGTGAGGATTTCAATTCAATTTAGTTTATATAGCGCCGATTCACAACAGTTGTCATCTTGAGGCACTTTTCAAGAAAGCCATTTTGATACGAAAATTCCAATTAGTTTAAAATTTTAGCTAGTTTTCTATTTAAGGAATCCCAGCAGATCGCATCGAGTCATTGACTGGCAGTCCTCCCCCCCCCAAGTAATGCAGACACCAACCACAGCAATCCCTCATACTGAGCAAGCATGTAGCAACAGTGGAAAGGAAAAACTCTTCTTTAACAGGAAGAAACCTCCAGCAGAACCTGGCTCAGTAAGAGCGGCCATCTGCCACGACCTTCTAGGGGTTTGAGAAGACAGAGCAGAAACACAGAAAGAACTGATCAAAATAGAGTAAGAGTACTTTCTATCTTAAAGAAAGTAAAAAGAATGATGAAAATTAGAATGTCGGGAAGGGAGGGGTGAAAAACGCTAGGCGGACTGAGTTTATGTAAACTACAGAGTAATTAGATATGCAATCCAGGCGTATGACGCCAGGTGAATCGAGTTTGGATAGATTGCTGTGTGGGAAGTAGATTTGGGGTGTGGTCCTGCTCCTGAACTTAAGTTAACACGTTAATTCCATTTAGGTAATAGTGTGAATAATGACAATCTGATATATTTGTCTTTTTATTATTATTGTAATAATTTTTTAATTCTCTGTTTAAATTTTCACATTCCTTTAACAAAATTAATATATTAGAACTTTAGAACTGTGTCTCTTCTCTTCACTCTCAACACTTTACTGATCAAGGTAGGCTGCCCATTTGGAGCCTGATTCTGCTAGAGGTTTATTCTTGTTAACAGGTTCTTGTTTAGAATAAGAGTGAAAGATTCAATAAGTAAAATACATTGCTTTCCTTGCATAGTAAACTTTTTTCTTTTACCAAATTATTAATAAATTCCATTAGTCTGTCTTATAAATTGCACTGAGTTTATGTTTGTTTTGCGAATTACTCTTAAATGAAAAAAAACTGTTCTGGATTAGAATTTCAGTAAGCAGCATAACTATCATACTGTGCCAGGTGGTAGCAACTTTAACACCAGAATGGGTAAACACACAACTTCTCTTTGTTCAAGAGAAGGTTTTGATGACAAAATAATAAAAATTACATCCTGCTAAATGTTTAAACAAAACTACCAGGAGCCCTCTAACAGTGTTGTAAAGCTTTGGCTAATTTAATCTGTGTGTAACGCTGTGTTTACCTTTCTCTCTGAAGAAATGGTTTCTGTGGTGGCTCATTTTTGCAAAAAGTGCTCTGTAGCTTCCAACCTGAAGTGAAAAATCTAAACAGTTTATGTGCAGATTGTGTGGGGTCTGCAGATATATCAGTTGGCCTTTTCTTGACCCCAGAGTACAAGTCCTGGATGGAGAGAAGGTCATCCTTGGTGATTGTTTGTTGGAGACTGGACCTGTCCTGTTTTTTGGATGAACTAAACCACTCAGTGATGGATGTGCACAGGACAGACTGAATAATGGCAGTGAAGAAGATGACAAGAAGCTCCTTTGAAAGATTTTACTTCAGTCTCTGCTGGGCCTTCTGCCAAACAATGTCTATGTGTAATTACCATGTCAGGTCCCAAGAAAGGAAAGGTTTTTTTTATGAACCGGAAGTTATCCATAGTAGACACAAAGCGAGGCAAGGTAACTCTATTTGTATAATACACTTTCAACAAAGCATTTTAAGGTGCTTCAGGTGATTAGGGTATAAAATAAAAGCAGCAATAAACCAACAGTAAAATAATAAAACAGAAAATTAGAGACACATAACATATGACGCAATAAAACATATGATATTGCAGCTATTATTTATCAAATAATCAAAGGCAGATGGGGTTTTAACCTTGATTTAAAGTAACTCAGTGTTTCAGCAGCTTTGCAGTTGTCTGGAAGTTTGTTCCAGATTAGAGGACCATAGAAACTGAAAGATGCTTCTTCATGTTTGGTTCTAATTCTAGGGATGATTAATAGTGACAACAGATCCTGAACATACTTTGGTGCTAAGCCATTCAATGATTTGTAAACTAGTAAAAGTATTTTGAAGTCTATTCTCTGAGCTAGAGGGAGCCAATGTGAAGACTTTAGAACTGGGGTGATGTGCTCTACTTTCCTGGTTCTAGTGAGGACGCGAGCAGCAACGTTCTTGATCGGCTGCAGCTTTCTGATTGATTTTCTAGGCAGACCTGTGAGGACCTCTGAGGTCCAAAAGTACCAGTACTCTGGTTCTACCACAGTCTTTATTGTAGTATTGTGGTCTGTATTGTGGTATTGTGATGTCATTAAACACTTTGACAAGGGCAGTCTCAGTACTGTGGTGAGCGTGGAAACCAGACTGAGAAATATCAAAATGGTTGGGAAGCTATTTAACTGTTGAAACACAGCTTTGTCAATAACCCTGTTGATGAATGGAAGACTAGAGATTGGTCTGTAGTTCTGCATTAACATGTTGTCCAGGATTTTCTTCTTTAGTAGTGGTTTTATAGCAGCTGTTTTTAAAGCCACCTGCCAGTAGGAAAGCCGGTGAAGACCAAAGGGAAACGTTTGACCTCTGTCATTACCAACCAAGGTTACATTACAAAATATTGAGGTGATCCTTTGTTTTTACTAAATACTTATTTTTCGGCATCATTATACAAATACATTATTTTAAAATCATACAATGCAATGTGATCTCCTGGATTTTTTTTTTGCATTCTGTCTCACAAGGTTCAAGTGTACCTATGAAAAAAATTTGACCCCTCTCATCTTTTTAAGTGGGACAACTTGCACAATTGGTGGCTGCCAAATACCTTTTTGCCCCACTGTATATGAACAATGATCATAACTGTGAGTTGGTGAGTGAGTGAACGACAGAGTTTGGTCTCTCCCTAAAGACTTGTCTCAGAGTAGCAGATGTGCTTGGTAATGATTGATGCACACACTTTTATGATGAAGTAGCAGGCACAGCTGTTTACCCCATGCATTCTCCTCACTTATCAAAATTCAATTCATGTCACTCACAAACACATATTCAGAAATTAATATAACACTCTCACTGAAGTAGTCATGCAAGGGTTAGATGAAGGATTTTCCTAAACAGCTAATTAACTCCATCTGGGTATTTTTCATGACTATTGTCTGTGTCACTGTGGATGTAAAGATGTTGTTTGCACATACAATAGATATATTTGATATGTTGGTATCTCAACAGGACTAATAGAACCGTATATTCCAATTGTAATATTCCTGTAGATCATTAGTTCTCAAACTATTTCTGCTAAGCCCCCCTTGATAAGCCCCCCCACCCTCTCGGTTTTGCCTCAGTTTTGCCAAACTGAGGCATTCAATTACAATTTTTCAGTAACTTATGTGAGTCTGCTGTGATGGGACTTTACCTGCCAGTTGCAGCTGTGTTTTTGTGCCCTGCATTAGTAAGTTTGGTTCTTTGAACATTAGTTTCAGAAACATGTAGCAATGCAAGTTTTATAAAGAGCTGTTTACAGTAAAATGTGCCCTCTTTCTTCAAAAAGATGCAGATCTTGTCTCGCTGTTCAAAGTCCCTGGACAGCACGCTCCGACATGAGAGCAATGGGACCGTTTTTAAAAAAATGGTAACGGAAAAAAAACTGAAGGCCGTCTTTAAATTTGACAGATTAAAATTCATACCCTTGAATACTTGGTGCAAATGCGCAGACATTTTCAACTTTACGCACAACATACAGGAAACAAAATCAATCAGGAAATCAAATCATCGCAGCATCAGCTCAGATCTGGACACTACTCAATGCATCTCGCTATCCAAGAGTTCAGTGTGCAGAAGTGGTTACAGACACACTCCAAAGAGCCTGGTGTTGTGGTAACCACCAATGCAGAAGCAACGTGTGCTGTGGGATTTCCTCCTACTGAACAAAAGGTTGCCGGGTCAGGAAATGGCTTGTTCAGAGAGTCTTTTCCACTTCTGATCACTTCAGTTGGAGAAATGGTTCCAAAACGTTGGCTGCAGTGACGCTTGTAAATCCAGTGTACAGTGTGGCAGCGGACCGCAGATTCAGGCTCCAGAACGACATTAAAACCCACATGAGAAGTTTATTAGTCAAAGGCAAAAGTATTAAACCTAATTTCAACAGCCTCTGCAGCAGTCCCACTATTTAATTACACACAAGTGGGCGGGCAATTCAGGCCCATTCTGACCAGGAGGAAATTGTGTGTTCAGGTCACAGCAGGAGAACTGATTTCATTTTAAGTGCAATTGTTTCATCGAATAATTTCATTGGGCTACAGTGGTTGTTGTTACTGTTGAGAAAAAAGTTACATGTATTCATCTGCTTAATTTGTGTGATGGCATGATGTGGATTCTTTGTTCAGATTAGGATTGAATATTAATTAAAATGAATAAAACCTAAAAACTACTGTAATTATTATCATTTAAAATTTGATGGGTAAAAATTGATTATAACAACAAAAAAGTCTGTTGAAACCTCTACGTTGGAGCCCATTTTCTTGCGCAGTGCAGAAAAAATCCGGGCTCAGATCGGTGTATTGATGTAGTTGACTGTGCCAAAGACTTTAGGCAAGGGAAGAAAAGGCAAGGCAATTTGTATAGCACATTTTTAACAACAAGGTAATTCAAGGTGCTTGACATGATTAGGGGATCAAATACAAATAGCAATAAAATACAGACAAAGCACATAAAGAAAAAAACAGCAATAAAGCATGAAGCACACACAAAACATATGACACATGAAAACAGTACTCAAGGCAGCTCTAAACATATGGGTTTTTAGCTGTGATTTAAAACAACTCTGTTTCATCAGCTTTGAAGTTGTCTGAGAGTTTATTCCAGATAAGTGGAGCATAGAAACTGAAAGCTGCTTCTCCATGTTTGGACTGGAATTAGAAGTCCTGAGTGGTATGGGGGGTTGGTATAGTAACAGTAGATTACTATTTTCAACATACTTTGGTGCTAAGCCATTCAATGATTTATAAACTAGTAAAAGTATTTTGAAGTCCATTCTCTGAGCTACAGGGAGCCAGTGTAAGGACTTTAGAGCTGGAGTGATGTGCTCTACTGTCCTGGTTCTAGTAAGGAAGCGAGCAGCAGCATTCTGGATGAGCTGTGGCTGTCTGATTGACTTTTTAGGCAAACCTGTGAAGATGCTGTTGCAGTAATCAATTAGTTGCAGTAATCAACTAAAGATAAACGCATGCAGATTTTTCTGTGTGTGCTGTGTTCTTTAAAGATATCCTTCTTTAAATGTCCATAAAGGGTGTTGACCTTAAAGGAATTTTCCCCTCAGGACAGGGCTGCATGGGTCACAGGACACTCTCAGATACCTGATAGCTGATAAGTCTGACACTGTTTAAAGAGATTCACATTCTGTGTTTTAACTAAATTCAAGTTACAAGTTAATTAAATTAAAAGGCCCATGTATTTTTAAGGTACATGCACTCCAAAAAGAGATGTGTCAAAAGAAAACAGCACAGGTGGGTGTAGTAACAAGTATTGTGAATCCTCTATTTAATTGAAGTTTCAAAGCACTAATTATTTAAAATACCTCACACATAGATGCTTGCTCAGTATGAGGGATTGCTGAAGGATTGCTGTGGTTGGAAAGTCTGCCCAACCTCACGCCAATGACTGACGCAATCTGCTGGGATTCCTTAAATAGGAAACTTTTTAACTGATTGGAATGTTTGTATAAATGTACTGAAATGACTTCTTGTTAAGTGCCTTGAGATGACATCTGTTGTGAATTGGCGCTATGTAAATAAACTGAATTGAAATTGAATTGAATGGAATGTGTGAGAATTAACTCAACATGTGCAGTCCTTGATCACACTTAGGACATGCGTAATTTGACACAACTGTTTTTGCAGTGTAAGTTTAATTCTTTTTTGAGAAATTGGGATTTGTTGCTTAAAGTGGCTCCATGAAGGGAGGAGACATTTTATCTCTGGGAAAATTCTTCCAGCAAACTGATAAGAACTTTTAGGAGCATAGCATTATCACAAGAGGGAACCTATCACGAATGGTGTATTAGAATGTGTTTGTTTCTCACTGGTTGAATGTGAGCAGGGGAGGAACTGCCCCTCCTCTGTAGGGTGTAACTTTGCTGAGTATTTCTAATAAAAGGCTGAAGTAAGTAAAATATCTTGGAATAGAGTGAAGCTCTATTCCCGATATATATATAGATATATCGTTTTGAAACTATTGAGTCCTGTGTGATTTGTTCTGTTGTTTCCAGGTTGTCAGAGAATAAAAGAGCCAGGGAGAATATGGGGACTTCAGTGTCTAGTATGGGAATTAGACTGAAGTACAACAGCGTTTACTTAGCGTTTGGATGGGTTCAAAGTCACCTGGTAACATTGTAATGTAGAGCTGAGTATCATCTGCATAGTATGGTAGTTAACCTTATTGGTTGTTATTATCTGGTCTAGTAGGGTAGGAGCATGTAGATATTAAATAAGAGGGGCCCCAGGGTGGAGCCCTGGGGCACCCCACATGTGATTTCTGTTCGTTTTAATGAAAAGTTTCCTAATGAAACAAAGTCCCTGTTCTTAGTGAATTACAGACCTATATCTAACCTTCCTTTCTTATCCAAAGTCCTTGAGAAAATTGTTGCTAATCAAGTCTGTGAGCATCTAAACAGTAACGAGCTGTTTGAAGAGTTTCAGTCAGGTTTTAGAACTCATCATAGCACTGAAACAGCACTGGTGAAGGTTACTAATGATATTCTCATGGCCTCAGATAATGGACTTGTGTCTGTTCTAGTTTTGTTAGATCTCAGTGCTGCTTTTGACACAGTCGATCATAATATTCTCCTAGAAAGGCTTGAACATGTTACAGGGATCAAAGGAACAGCACTAAGCTGGTTTAAATCATATTTGTCTGATAGATTCCAGTTTGTTCATCTAAATGATAAATCTTCTTCACTCTCAAGGGTTACTTGTGGAGTTCCACAGGGTTCTGTGCTTGGACCAATTCTGTTCACCATATATATGCTCCCAATTGGTAGAATCATTAGACAGCATGGGATGAATTTCCACAGCTATGCCGATGATACACAACTATATTCATCCATAAATCCTGATGAACCCAGTCAGTTAGGTAGATTACAGGCATGTCTGGAAGACATAAAAACATGGATGACCCTAAACTTTTTGCTTTTAAATTCTGACAAAACAGAAGTTGCTGTCTTTGGACTAGAAGTTCTTAAACAGAAACTGATTAGTCAATCACTTCATCTGGATGGCATTAAATTGGCCCCCAGTAATAACGTAAAGAACCTCGGCATTATTTTTGACCGAGACTTGACATTTAAATTCCATATTAAACAGGTTTCTAGGATTTCTTTCTTTCACCTCCGGAATATTGCTAAAATTAGAAACATCCTGTCTAGGAGTGATGGTGAGAAACTAGTCCATGCATTTGTTACCTCAAGGCTGGACTACTGTAATTCTTTACTATCAGGAAGTCCACAAAATGCCATTAAAAGCCTTCAGTTGATCCAAAATGCGGCAGCAAGAGTTCTGATGAATATTAAAAAGAGAGATCACATTTCTCCTGTTTTAGCTTCCCTTCATTGGCTCCCTGTTAAATCCAGAATAGAATTTAAGATCCTTCTTCTTACATACAAAGCCCTTAATAATCAAGCTCCATCATACATCAGAGATCTAATTGTTCCTTATGTTCCTAACAGAGCACTTCGCTCTCAGACTGCAGGTTTACTTGTAGTTCCTAGGATTTCTAAAAGTAGAATGGGAGGCAGATCTTTTAGTTATCAGGCTCCTCTCCTGTGGAACCAGCTCCCAGCTTTAGTCCGTGAGGCAGACACTCTGTTTACTTTTAAGGCCAGGCTTAAAACTTTCCTTTTTGATAAAGCTTATAGTTAGAGTGGCTAAGGTCATCCTGAGCTATCTCTGTAGTTATGCTGCTATAGACTTAGACTGCTGGAGGACAGACTTACCAATTTTCTTCACTCTGCTACTTCCTTTTCTCCTACGACTCTCCAGTTGTATTACAGTACATTCTGTTATTTCGACTGTTAACTTTGTTTTCTCTCAGTGTTTTTCTCCCCATAGAAGATATACCTGGTCTGGTATCCTGCCTGGCTGCAATGCCCTGTTGGACGGGGGTTATCGACAGGGATGATCCTCCCAACTGAACATCCACTGTGTCCTGTTATCAACTTTTTACTTTCTGTAACATAGAAAGTACTCTTATATAAGATCTTCTGTTCCTTCTGTGTTTCTGCTCTGTCTTCTCAAACCCCCAGACGGTCGAGGCAGATGGCCGCTCCTACTGAGCCTGGTTCTGTTGGAGGTTTCTTCCTGTTAAAGGGGAGTTTTCCCTCTCCACCGTCGCCACATGCTTGCTCAGTATGAGGGATTGCTGAAGGATTGCTGAGGTTGGAAAGTATGCATCAATGGGGCCCAACCTCACGCCAATGACTGACGCAATCTGCTGGGATTCCTTAAATAGGAAACTTTTTAACTGATTGGAATGTTTGTATAAATGTATTGAAATGACTTCTTGTTAAGTGCCTTGAGATGACATCTGTTGTGAATTGGCGCTATATAAATAAACTGAATTGAACTGAATTGAATTGAATTGTTCTTTAGCTAAGACTCAAACCAGCCACGTACTGTGCCAAAAAGTCAGACCCAGCTCTCCAGTTGTTTCAATAGTATATCATGATCAACAGTGTCAAATGCTGCACTGAGCTTCAAAAGTACCAGCACTGTGGTTCTACCTCAGTTTGTTTTTATGCGGATGACATTGAAAACTTTAACAAGGGCAGTCTCAGTAAGGGGCGTTTCCTGGACCTGGAAACATTGGGGGCTGAGCCCACACCCTCTTAGAGAAATCTGGGGGAACCTATGCAGTAAAAAAGGCTTTTTATTAAAGCTTTCTTGAGCATTGTGGCACCTTGTTTATAGCCAAGTACAGCGACATGTACTTCAAAATGTATTCATTTTCAAACTTAAACATGACAATGTAAAGAAGATCTCTAAAATCAGTATTAATTAGCGATGTCCCGATCAGCATTTTGGGCCTCGGATCCCGATCCGATCATTTAACCTCAAATCCGATCCGATTTCGAGTCCCTATCCGATATTTCGACTTTAGTATTGAAATTTATAAAACTGAAATACATTTTTAGCAAGTAACTCAACTTCTTTATAAGACTAATTTCATCTATAAGCATTACCATTTTTGTTGTAAATCCCAGCTCCTTCTGTTCTATATTTATGAAGATGCCTACAATATCACTTGTTGTGTAGATAATAGTCTAATGAATAATAGGACAGAGAAACAGCTTTAATTAGTTAGAATTATTTATGGATTTTAAGTATTTATATTTACATCTATCTTTAAACCCCATGTTGTGATTCTGATGTCTGTCACTCAGTCTAGGCCCCGCTTCCTTTGTATTACATCCCTGCTTTTATCTTAGTGTGACATCCCAAGATCATCACTGCCCCCCATTTAGCCCTCTTTAAAAACTTCTGTTGAGAAGGTGTTTTCACTCTAATTTAAAGCCTCTCTTAAAGGAACAGACACACATTTAATTTATGACCCTGGGCTCTCTCTGAGCTCTCATTTCACCTTCCCGCATGCTCGTTCATTTCTGTAAAAAGGAGTAATAAGAACAACAAACAACAATTATATATTTTAACAGCGAGACGTCGTTCGCTGGACTCAGTTCTAGTAACTGAGCACAGCTTTATCTCTTAAGGTTTTTATTGAAACAAGTTAAAACTCCTCCCACATAGATCTTCGTTTACAGAATGGTCACAGCTTCTTCACACAAGGCACACAGGATGTACCACATTCCTCTTGATTGTTCACTGTTTCTAAGTGTTGCCACATGCACTACAAAATTAAACCCTCATACAACATTAACAGAATTTCTATCTCTTCACTTCCTAGATACACCCCTGCTCAACAGTCTTAATGAAGTATTTTAGGCTTATATAAACATTATGTAAACACATTATTCAAGCATTATTACCTATAATCATTTTGAATTAGATGTACGGAAATAGACTCACTTTAGGGTTAAACACAGTGGGTCTGACCCACATTAATAAATACCGTTATTAATTGAAACTCTTAGAAAAGTCTCTGTTTCTGAGCTTTGTGCAGAAAGTTCTGGTGCTGCTACAAGCAAGCGGCCAGTTACGGGCCGGGAGAAAGTTTGCAATGAGCACTGTGGGGCGATGAGGAGCTGTAGTGAGACACAGATCAAAGGGGAGACGCAGACCAATGCACGTCTGTCCAAAATGTCTGAAGATTTTGTCCGACTGGCGTGTTCTCGCAAACACTGCTGTGAATCTGCCTAATATTCATATAATTCGAAGACATAAAGTATATAAATTGTTTGTTTACCTGTTTTATGTGTTGGCCCAGAGTTGTGCCACCCACTGCCAGCGGCCGCAACTAAAGAACTGTCCCTCTTATTTCTGTCAAAAATCATCTGATGTGCATTTTCTGTCTGGACTGCTCTAGAAGTTATATTAAACACCAGCCTGTCAGCCAATAAGACACAGAAGATTCCCTGCACAACTCCTCTCTGATCGGGCATACCGTCATGCCTCTGTTGCATTTGCCTAAGCCAGGACATTAAAAAAATACTTTCTTTGTTAATGTCATAGGGCGGCTCAAATAATGTCCTTCTGGGGTGAAAAAAAAACATTTCGGGCCTTGAGGAGAAATGTTTTGGCCTCACTATTTGATTGAGATCAGACCTAATGACAGGAAACACTTTCTTAAGGAGAACTGTGGGTAGGATATCAACACAGCGAGAGAAGGAGCTTAATTGGTTAATGATTTCTTTAAGTTTTTTTGGTTTAATTCATGGAATTCTGACATTTTCTCTTCATTGGTGTTGATTGGAGATGACATTAGTAGTGGGTTCAGTACTGAGGTACAGACCGACCGTCTAATTGTTAGAGTCTTTTCAATGAAAAAGCTGGCAAATTCATTGCAGGCCCTGGTAGAATTTAGTTCAGGGGCTACTGTCACTGGAGGATTAGTTAGTCTTTCCACTGTTGCAAATAGAGTGAGTGCATTATTAATGTCTCTGTTAATTATTTTAGAGAAGAAAGTTTCCCTTTCATCTTTTAAAGTTAACTGATATCTGTTCAGTATCTCTTTGTAGATCTCACAGTAAAAAGTCAATCAGGCAGCTGGAGCTGATCCAGAATGCTGCTGCTTGTGTCCTCACTAGAACCAGGAAAGTAGAGCACATCACCTCAGTTCTGAAGTCCTTACACTGGCTACCTGTAGCTCAGAGAATAGACTTTAAAATACTTTAATAGTTTGCAAATCACTGATTGGCTTAGCACCAAGATACATTTAAGAGCTGTTGTTGTATCAACCTTCCAAACTACTCAGGTATGCTGGTTTAAGTGGTTCTACTCTGGGTCCCCAGAATCAGAACCAAACATGGAGAAGCAGCATTCAGTTTATATTTTCTAATCTGGAAAAAACTTCCAGAAAACTGCTGAAACACAGAGAGTTCCTTTAAATCAAAGCTAAAAACCCATTTATTTAGAGTTGATTTTGATCATTACCCACTGGAACGTCATTAATTCTAGTCTGGATTGCAATTTTCCATTACCTCTCTTTATTTCGCTACTGATCAGAGATCTGATTGTTCCATATGTTCCTAAAAGAGCACTTTGCTCTCAGACAGCAGGTTTACTTGTAGTTCCTAGGATTTCTAAAAGTAGAATAGGAGGCAGATCTTTTAGTTATCAGGCTCCTCTCCTGTGGAACCAGCTCCCAGTTTTAGTCCATGAGGCAGACACTTATGATGTGTTCACAACGCACACTTTGTCTGCGTCAGGCAACGCTCCCAACGCATCTAGTTTGACGCATGTACATTCAGCAAAAAAGATATGATAACTTACCCGACATCCCGATCTCTTCAGCGATCTTCATCCAAGCAAGTTCCTTTACATTTCTGTCTTTATACAAAAATGAGGACGGATCATACAATTCTCTGCGATTGCAGATGGCTACAATGAGCTTGTTTTCCATTGTTGAAAATATTCTTTTTCCTGCTCCCGCTTCATTCAAGATACGTGTGGTGACATCGCTACAGTGAGACGCTCTGATTGGTTGGCGCACTGCGTCAAGTGCATTAAGTCCGACAAAAGTTCAGGTAGATGAACTTCTGCATTGTTTGCATTTGCTACGTTGCTGCTTGAAACGCAGGCAACGCTTGAAAAGTTGACGGAGCCAACGCACCGCAGAGAGTCTGATGGACCTCTGACAAACTCAACCGTAGACTTTACATGTAATCTTGCCCCATCTGACGCTAACGTTTGGGGCGGTGTGAACGCACCATTAGAGCGGGGGCGTTACTAGACCTTATTCACTGGGGCACGTGCCTTAGTGAAAGTCTCCAGTGCCCCAGTAAAATTATAGCACCGCTCTCGCTGGAAACGGCATTCATGAGTGCATCTCGTGCCTGCTTTAGTCATGACTCGAGCCTGTCACTTACCAGCCAATAAAAAAAAAACAAGGAAAAAAGAAAGGGGCCATAATAGCCAATCAGGAAATAGCACCTCGGTACCTGGGTAAGATTGAACGCAACAACCTATGAAAATCGTTCACATGATTCTTCCAAGTGTTTCGTTGTACACCAGTGTTGGGAACTTAGCAACTTTGTCGCTATTTCTAACGACTTTTCAGACCCCCATAACAACTAAAAAGTGCCTAGCCACAAATCTAGCGACATTTCTGATCACCCTTAGCTACTTTCTGTGAAACTTTGTCGCCGATATTCTCTACAGATTAGAGATTCGGCTTGTTCTGCATCCATACTGTTTTCACACACTCAGAATAGGAATGATCTGCGCACTTGCATGCAGTATTTTTACAATTCTCGGTTCATTTCACCCACTTACAAACAAAGTTGTTCTGTGTGTAAAATTAATTCAAAAGTAAAAAAGAAATCTGCAGGTAGCCTATATAAGACCGATAAGCCACACAGGAACATCACGCAGAAGCTTTTCTCTACGCCCCGTCCCACACCTGTGGTGCATTTAAGGAACAGTTCACAAACGTAGGACAAATAATATATAACTTATAACAAAAAATACTGAAAATAATAAACAACGTTCAATCCATACTAAATATGCCCTACTTATTTTTTTTACAAAGCACTAAAAGACGAACAAAAACTATATTCTTTCTATTAATGTAATCTTCTTGAGATATCTCAGCATTTTTTTTTTCAGAACTATACATTTTGTTTAACAGGTCTTGGATGTCCAGTTGCAATTTGATGTCTTGTAAATATTTTGTACCACTTCCCTTCTCTCAACAGTATAATTGAGGCAAAATAATATAACTGTCTCTTCTTGAAGACAAAAGTCACAAGAGTAATATTTTCATTTTGTTTCAGACTAAGTGCAGCCAAGTAATTGACCACTTTGCAAAAAATGAAATCAAGACGTTACAGTTTACTTCCCAAAAAATGATTCCCTGAAGAGACACACAACAGTTGTTCATTTGTTTTTCTACTATGGAAATAAAAGAACCCAGAGATGTAGGGGTGCTATTATTATTAATTTTAACTTTTGTAATAGTTCAGTTTGCAGATGTTTACTGAAATAGATATTTCAAAAAGATTAATTGCTCTTCCTTTTTGCTTTTATCAGTAATGGTTTAGAAGTGCACAAGTAGGCCAAATGCATTATCATAGTAAATTTCAGGTGGTTAATTAAAGATCTAGACAAGATCATAGTCTGATAAGATTGAATAGTTTAAAGAACTATTTGGTTTTATTTGATAAATAAGTGCTGAATGTTTTTTTCTTGCGTACTTTGCGCTCTCTAATGAATTCTTTGTGTCCCAGTACAGTAGTAGTTCTAGTGACGCCCCTGACTTAGAGGCTTAGCCTGCTGGAGGACAGACTTTTCTTCACTTTCCTACTTTTCTCTTGTACTACTCTCCAGTTCCATTATTTGCTGTTATTTCGAACGTTAACTTTGTTTTTTTTCCTCAGTGTTTTTCTCTCCATAGAAGCTACACCTGGTCTGGTATCCTGCTTAGCTGCAATGCCGTTGGACAGGCGGCATCCCAGTAACTGACATCTCCCGTGTCCTGTTATCAACTTTTTACTTTCTTTAATATAAAAAGTACTCTTACATCAGTTCTTTTGTTCTTTCTGTGTTTCTGCTCTGTCTTCTCAAACCCCCAGACGGTTGTGGCAGATGGCCGCTCGTACTGAGCCTGGTTCTGGTTCTGCTGGAGGTTTCTTCCTGTTAAAGGGGAGTTTTTCCTCTCCGCTTTCGCTACATGCTTGCTCAGTATGAGGGATTGCTGAGGGATTGCTGGGGTTGGAGTCTACATCAATGGGGCACAAATGCCAGTCAATAACTTGATGCAATCAGCTGGGATTCCTTGAATAGAAAACTAGCAAAAACTTTAAACTGATTGGAATTTTCATATTGAAATGACTTTCTTGAAAAGTGCCTCGAGATGACAACTGTTGTGAATCGGCGCTATATATATTTTTTGGTTATTGTGGTACCTTTTTGTCATATAAAGCACTTTGAATTGCCTAGTTGCTGAAATGGGCTATATAAATAGTTTACTTCTTTCTCAGTTCTTTTAGCTCTGTTCTCAGCTCCTATCTTTTTTCTGATTTATAGGCTTTCTTCTTCTTCTTCCTCTTCTTGAGGAGAGCCTTTATTTCAGGGTAGATCCAGGGAATTTTAGAGAAACACCTTCATTTGAGGCACAGTGATGTCCAAACACTAGTTAATGTTTCTGATGCATTCTGTTATGCAGTCAAAATCCTCTCAATGAAGAACACATAGCTCTTCCCACACAGTGGAGCTGAAACAGTCCCTCAGAGCTTCTTCAGTTGGTTCTTTGTGTACAGGGGGTTTATTAACAGGCATGAATTGTATTCTGAAGCTTAGGTTTTTGACACTAAATAATCAGTTATTTTTAACCATGGTCCTCAGGGTGCACTGGCCTTCATGTTTTAGATGCAACTCAGAGTCCTGCACAGGTCGAGTTTTACCAACCCACAATGCCTGCACCCGTTAATGATTTTTGAACTCGACCCGGTACTTAAGGTCATCTCCCAATCAAATCCGTACCCGACCCGACCCAACCCGACCCGACCCGGCCGTTTGATTTAATATCCGCTACTGAGACCCGCTCATCCACACAATACAGTAACTATATGTAACTGTAAATTATTTATTTTTAGCAGAGCTTGCTCTTAACGTGAACGTTGCGTTAGACTTTTCCATTGTCAGTCATTTTGACTGACTATGTAAAAAAAAAATCATATCATAATAATTTTTATTTGTCAATTTTTTTATGCAAAGGACACATTAAATAGTACTTCATTTTCATTCATTTGAATTAATATTGAATCTGAACAAAGAACTCCCATCGTGCCATCACATGAGCAGATGAATACATGTATTACATATGAACATGTTAGGTTCTGTAGTCACTTCTACTTTTATTTTATTGTGTTCTGTTATTATTTATTTCTTAATCTCATCTGTTAGCTCTGCTTTACTTTATTTTCTCATTTGGATTGCGGTTGTCTGATTTAAGTTCTTTCAAAAGTTTACTAGTGTTTCTTTCTGTTCTGTTTTCCTCTTCTCGTTCTTGTTATATTGATTTGGTTTTTTTACTTTAAGTTTCTCTTACTCTTGTTCTCTTAGATCTCTTTCATCCTAAATTACTTTAGAGTTAGTTCTTACCTTTCTCCTCTTGAATTTTCTGTCCAGTCTTCTCTTCTACCCATGCCTTTGTTTTCCCTCTGCCATTCTGCTTCCCTGCCCAGCTGCTAATCACCCTCCCCTGCTCTCTCCTTCTCACTTGCATCAGTTTGTCACTAATTGGTTCTTAGGCTTTCAATGTCACATCTCATTCCTCCTCAGTGTATTTAAGCTCTCTGGTTTCTTTTGTTCTCCACTGGATCCTCCGAATATCTGCCGTCTTTATCCCCTGTAGTTGACCTCAGTTTTCGTTCCAAGGATACTCTGTGCAAAATGGTTCAATAAATTCTCTCTCACTATACAACGTCATCAGCATTTGGGTCCAACTGTTTCGCATCATGACATCCTGGTCAATGGAGAAGAATTGTGCACCTGGCGGTGCGTAATAGAGGCTGAATCTGCGCTCTGCTGACACACTGCAGACTGGAACAAAAGCCACACTCTCTCAAAAGAGCTTTCCTGATCATCAGCTTGCGCTCCTTCTGCATCAGTGGGTAAGATGCTTCAGTCTGTCTCTGAAGCAGCTATGCATACCAAAGCCTCCGTAACTCTTCAAGGTTCTTTCAGCTCCCAGATAGCGAGATACATTGGGCATGGTGTCCAGCTCTGAAATGATGATCTCAGGATTTTTTACATTTTATTTATTCAGTTACATGAACTGTGTAAAGGAGAAAATGTCTGTTGTTCTGCTCCAAGTGGTCCAGGGTGTGAACTGTAATCTGTCCAAATGATGGATGGCTTTCAGATTTGTCTGTCACGTTTTTAAGAAACAGTCATGGACAGGAAATAACATGACTCGGGATTGCAGTAGTTTTGGCGATATTCTCTCACCTCATCATTCAAGGCTGTGTATTATTAATACAAAGGAATGACAGGAGCCGATTTAGACTTGAGAGTTGGACAGTGGCACAGTTGGTAGCACAAGAAGGCCTGGATTCAAGGATGGTTCTTGCTTGTGTAGCAAAGGATTGCAATAACAAGCCGAAGACATACAGCAGGGGTATTCAATTCGATTTTTCATTGGGCCAAATTGTTATAAGGCTTTTGCCAGTGGACCGCACATTTCCGTGTACTCCCTCTCTTGTATTGTACTATTAATACAAAGCACAACTGCATTTTCAACATTTTTATTTAAACAACAGTCAAATGACATTAAGATTAACTCCTGGCTTCAAATGCAAATAATAAAAACTACAAAACATGACTAGCTTTAGTTTTGACTGAAATCTGAGTCACAAACTCACAGTAACAGTAATTGCTTTTTGCTTCAATAAAACAAAATCTAGAATGCATAACCAGCTTTGGTTGGACTGAGATTACAGACACATAAATTACAAAATCAGACAACTTCGCTGGTAGTTTTGAGTGAGTGTCTTTATTTTTGTCTGTTGAGCCTCTGAGGCCAGTGGATATTTATTATCAAAGTTGGCATGAATCGCCTTGAATTGCCTCCATACAGTGTATTCTTTATTTACTGATGTGGATATTTTATTTCATTTCATTAATGTTTTATTTTGTATTATTCTTTGATGTTAAGCTTTTGCAAATGTGAGGTGTGGCAGAGGTGTTTGCTCAGCACTAAGGTTTGTTATCTGTTAGCTGGTATGTGGCCCTGAATAGAGAAAGGGTGTCCACCAATAATTTCAATCAAAACTGCATTAAATCAAATCAAATTAAACTTTACTTATAACGCGCTTTTCATACAAAGTAGCATCTCAAAGTGCTTTACAGAATACCCAAAATAAAGACATGATCACAGTTATACCCCCCTCCTCCCAACCCATCTCCCATGCACGCACACACTTAAAAGCAACAGTAAATAAGGACATTGGCCCAAGTACGGATAAGCCAGGTAAGGAAACGCCATCAGCATTGGCAGCAGCAGATCGACAGCACCAGTCCAGGGCGCCCAGCGGAGGGAAGGCTGAGACCCCCACCTCCACCCAAGCACTACCTGGAGAGCACCAAGGAAACCACAGCCGAACTACCGCTCCCGAGGCAGAGGGCTCCCACAGAAAAAACACTGGAAGGAAGATTAAAATAACAGCAGTGGCGGCTGGCCAATAGAGGGCGATAGGGTGCCGCCCCCCCCCCCAGTGTTTACCAAGTGTTTTTTTATTTTTATTTTTATTTTTATTTTTTTAAATAAATTAACAATAATCACATATTCTAAGTTAATTGTGTGTTTGAATTCGTAACAAAGTATCATATATAAAAATATATATCATTTTTGGAGAAAAGGCTCCCGCTGCGTAGCAGCTGGGGCGACAGAAAGATCGCCCCAAGCAGTGCAGCAGCCAGCCAATTATTGACAAGAAATTTGCACATGGCAACAGGAATTTATCCAATCAGCGTCGTTGATTCGGACGCTTGAAGGGCGATAGAGAAATCGCCCCAAGGCTGGTGTGAGGCTGGTGTGCTATATTGTATTTATGTTTAGTATAAGAATGCCTCAAGTTGTTAATATTGGCATTAAAATCAGTATTTCACATAGTACTGGTATCCACCGTTTATGTTCAATTGTTGTGGGATGATTATTGAAAATGACTTGATAAGCTATATGCACAGCTCCACTACTTCCTGAACTAAGTACAGCCCTTTTATTCCCTGTCTGTATTGGACAAACTGATCAATTCAGGTGTGTCTGACCTCAGTAGTCACAACAACAATGGTCAGACACACCTGGATTAATCAGTTTGTCAAATGATGTAAGACAGGAAATAAAAGAGCTGTACTTAGTTCAGGTAATAGTGGAGTTGTGCACAAAGCTCAGAAAGCACAAGTTTGATTTAAAAAAAGCACACACAAAAAAGCCCAGCCCCACCAAGAATATTTTTCACCAGCCGCCACTGATAGGGTAAAATATGAAAATAAAGAGTAGATAATTATGAGATTAAATAGTAAAACACGGATAAAATTTTAACACTGATAAAAGTTAGTAAAACATTCAGAGCAATTAAGCAGATACTAATAAATAATAAATAAATTAAAAGAGGCATTATAGGTGACAGGAGCTGGGAGTAACTGCAGGAACTGATAAATAGGTCCGATAGAGAATACAAGGTTATCAGGAAGTTGGAAACGGACAATTCCTTTTCTCACACATTGAGACGGAGAGGCAGAGACAAGATCCTGTGTTCACTCTCTCCCAAGGACAACCTCCCTAACACAGCTGGAGTAACTCACACAGGCCCATTGTTTGAAACTGCTGTACGAAACCTCTCTGCCCGCCAAAGTATCTTATCAAACAAATATGTAATCATAAAGTATAAATGAAGCTGGCTGAGGGATTGCCCCTCAGATCTGCGCTGAGCTGTCAATGCACATCTCCTTATGCATAAGAAATTAAAAGGCCCAGGTTAACTTGGTTGCTTGTGTTGTTATTCAGATCAGGATCCAAAGAATCGGATGGGATAAAGTGATCCCAACAATTTTGGTGCCGTGACCCGGATTCTGGCATCTGAAATATTGACCGAGGGGTCACTTCGCTGAGTGGGGGTGTACAGAGGACCGGTCCGAAAAAAAAGTAAAGGTAAGCAGAGCCTATTTGGTAAAAATCTGCACACTGACTATTTTAAAATTCATCTGTTCACTGTTACTTGGTGGATGGTCCCTATTAAAAAGTAATATAAGGTGATAGTTAAGTGTTGTAATAGAAAAGTGATTTTTTTTTTCCTTGGAGGCGGTTGTCCCTCCTATGGACCTGACGAGGCCATAGGACCAACGGCGTCTGGATAACTGGGTTGAGAACCTTGGGAATTGAGGAACCCGAAAACAGATTGATGTAAAAAAAGGAAAATAACGGGTTGAAGTCCTGGAGATTTGAAGGGGCAATATGCAATTTTCTGAAATTTAAACTCGCGACTGACCCCATGTGGCCAAAAAAACGGAACTGCTCTTCCTTTCTGCTTGCTCTCGCAGCGCGCACTCGTATGCCGGTCGCTCTCAATCTTCGATCTTTTTCAGCCAATTGTCAGGGATTTAACTTTTTTTGTCTTATGTGGAGTTACTGTTGGTGTCAGAGTTGTCCTGGGTCTCTTGGGTGTATTCGCAAAATCCATTGAACTGCTTGCGAGTGCTGACTAGCGGTGGTGGCAGAGTGATCTGAAACATTTAACATGAACGCGCTTTTGACATCACATCCACAGACAGCGCGGGAAAATCCGAACGACAGAAAATATAAAAAATTGGATATAGGCTTATAGCTGCACCTACTGTGAGCTGATAAGGTGTCAGTATGCTCATCAGGAGATGTTTGAGTCATAAATGGTCAAATAAAAAGGCGATTGTTACGTTTATTTTGGGGAAAAAGTGGCATATAGCCTCTTTAAAAGTAAAATAGATTGATGTAAAAAAGGAAAATAAAGGGTTGAAGTCTCGGAGATTTAAAAATACTCCGAATGTCGTAAAATCTACTGGATGATGGTGCCAGCTTTGTGTTACGTTGTCTGATGTTACTGTTCATTAGTGATTGTTTGAGGCATGCGTATGTGTTATGAAAATCCACCTAGGGTGTAAATATGTGTATGTAAACTGCTGCAGTCTGTATTTACATTTTACTGACTCGTTTAAAAGTTAGCTGTTAATCTTCCTCCTTCCCTCAGCATGCAAAAATAACACCATCACTCCAGGATCTCTCTCTGTGTGCGCAGCTCTGCTCAAGCTTCTGTGTCTCTCTCTGTGTCTCACAGAGCTGATGAGAAGAAATTATGACTTGGGGTAGAAGTGGACTGTGAAAAATGTGTATTAATCTAGTTATAGTGAAGTCAGATGTTTTGGTAAATACTTAAAGTTAGATGAATAGATTCTGAAGTATTTCTTGTAACTCTCACTACTGTTTATGGGATCTTATGAAGGAGAAAAGTTGGGTAAAATATACTACCCATATGAATATATATAGTCATAAATGACTCCTAATGACTCCTTAATATATTATTATGAATATGACAATTTAGGTGTTCACCTGACATGGCAAATCAAAATAAAGGAATAATAAGATTTTGAAATATGCTACACAGCTGATGTGCTGCAGAGATATAGAGAAGTCGGTTTGGAGGAATTTATCTCAGGCATTTATTGAGGGACAAGTACAGAATCAGCAATTAGAGACAGATAATCCCTGGTGGAATTATCTGTTTGAACTATTTTATTCAAGAAGAAGGATCAAGGGTGTTGGGATTGTTTTGTGCTACAAGAAAGTACTCAGTGGTATAGAGTAGCGATAGCTTGGGAGGCAGTGCCACCCAGTCTGGAGAATCCAGGCGAAACAGGGATATTTAAACCATATTGCGTTTTGTTTTTTTTAGAGCAGTACAGAGGAGCGTGGCAGCAAAATGGAAGGAGAATTAGACGGAGAAGTGAATGACGACGGATGGGGTCCGAGTAATGAGAGGTGAAAGACCCTGGCAGAGCAAGTAGATGTGTTGGTGGAAGTGGTTGCATAACCAATTCCGGAAAGAATGGGAAAAAAAAGACTGAGAAAGTGAAGAAGAAGGTGACAGAGTGGCTAAAGAACCAAGGAATAGATGATAAAGGCAGGAGCAGCCTCGCTTCTCGAGTCCATAAACAGTTAGAAGTAGAACACCAGAGGTTGGAGGAAATTTAGAAGTCACAGGTGTGTGGAACCGTAAGGGATCAAGGTGAGGAAGCACTGTTAGAGAAACTGACCATCTACCTGACAGACTGGGAAATAAACTGCCACGGACTAGAACGTAATATGAAGGAAAGGAGGCTGAAGGTAAATGAAGGGGAGGTACCCTCCCCAGGTGGAGTGACAGCCTCCGCTCCACCCCCCTATTCAGATCACAAGGGCACAGAACCAATATGTATCCAATTCTGAATATAACAGGGGGACAGCTGGCATGTCATGTCCTATCAAAGGTAAGTCCAGGGTGCCAGCCACCCGCCTCAGGGTGTCACAGATTAGCGTCCACAAAGTCAGAGGAGGTGCCACCAGAAAACCAGTCAGGGAGGAATTAGTATTAAATCTAATCCAGAAAAACCAAGTGGCCCCCTCAAGGGACGACCACTGTGGGAACCGGAACCAAAACCTGAGGATCCGGAAGAGGAATCTGATATAGAGCCTTTTACTCAATGAAGAAAGAGGCAAGGACAAGGTAAAGGTTCCAGTAAACCATCAAGAGCCCAACCAATGGGAATGCCACCACTACCTCCATTAGGGCACATAGATCCTATCCTTTTAGTAGGCCTAATTCAGGCCTAATTCAGGACTCTCTGACTTTCCACCAACGCTGAGGTCCCAAGGACCAACGGATGTTAGACTGGTGCCATGCTCTCCCATCACTTTTGAACTCAAAGATTACACCCCAATATGGAGACACCAATATCCCCACAAACCTGCGGTGCAGGACGGGATTAAAGAAATCATCAAAGGCCTTTGGGATGCTGGTGTGCTTGAGCTGTCCAACTCCGCATGGACCAGACCAATTCTGCCAGTGCAAAAACATGGCACTGACAAATACCGCATGGCACGAGATCTTTGTGCTATCAAAGCAATTTTGTTTACCCACACAGTGCCGGTGCCCAATCCCTACACTGCCTTGTTTAACCTCACACCTGAACATCGCTGGTTCACATGCATTGATCTGGCAAATGCATTCTTTTGCCTACCCCTCCACCCTGATTTGAGGCACATTTTCTCTTTCACTCAAATGGGAACACAGTACCGGTATGCATGTCTACCACAAGGGTTTGCACTTTCTCCAGGCATTTTCAACCAGATTCTAAAACAGGTTTTAGCACAAACAGTGCTTCCAGAAGGGTGAGTCGTAATCCAGTATGTGGACGATATTTGCTCACAGGCCCCTCTGCAGATTCATGTTTCCAGGCTACCATGACTGTTCTCAGACTACTGGCAAAACATGGATTCAAACTTAGCAAACCTAAGTTGCAGCTGGTCCATACTAAGGCCATGTTTTTGGGCTGTTTGATTTCTCAGAAAAGTTCATCCCTTACCTCAGCATCGTTCTGTCATCCTCTCTCACACACTGCATGCTCTAGTTAAAGAAAAGGGTTTGCGCTATATCTCGGTCCCTCAAAATTGGACTGCAGAGGGTGAAAAGTGGCCCATGGTAGCCCCAAGTGGGTTTGCCCAAATGGGTTAACGATGGGCCCTGGATGGGCCCGATTTGGGGCCCATCCAACAAATATGTGTGGGGCCCAAGTGGGTCTTATAATTGGGGCCCACTTGGGTTACCCATCTGGGACCCAGCTATTTTTGTCCTCAGTTTCCACAGTGGCCCCAAGTGGGTTTGCCCAGATGGGACTTTGACTGGCCTCATGTTAGACCCATCTATTGTTTAACTCCTTTGATCCCAGTTTTTCCTACCAAAGATATAGAATTTTATGAATTTCTCAGTTCCAACATGGTTTGTACCACAAATGCCAAATCTTTTGCATTAGAAATTTATAAAAGCTACCCATTCTCCAAGATTTAACACATGCAAGCAAGCTATAATTTATATCAACTGTACAACAAAGTCAATTTATTCTTTTTTATTAGGACTGATTAATATGTGACAAATACTTTTATGACATTTCTTTTCGTACAGAACATGTTTCAAATATTTCACAGTAAACAACAAATAGTGAAAATCAAAGAATGTAAAGAAACTTATGGATACATTTGAACAGAAATAAAAATATAGCAAACCACAGCTTCTCAGTCAGTCATTAATCAATCATGGTCCTGAAAGAAAAAACTGAAAACTTGGATGAATATTTTTCACAAAAATCCAATTTGCAATACTTGTTGCATATTGACCTCATACAGTAAAACTTTGTATGACCCATTCTTAACAACAGCAGAATTAAAGGTAAATGATAATAGAATATAGAGAACAAGTTTCTATGTAATCACAGCCACAGCAAACCAACATCTTGACTGAAGTTAGTCAAGAATTATGACAACATTGACTTGATCTATGACTTGGGTATTCAGAAATACATTGCTAGATAGCAAAAACTTGTAATTGGTCTGATCACACCTTTTATTATTATTATTTTTTTTTTTACATAAAGTCAACTTTTTAAATGACAGCCCAGTTTCAAACTAATTTAAAAGATTACTTTTCCACTGTTTTGAAGGTTGTGTTGTTCAAGTGGTTTCACATACATTGAAACTTTTGATGAGTTTCCATGGCAACAGCAAAGCTGTTTACAAAAGTATCTACCAGTTAGTGAGGCTGCTCGATTATGCCAAAAATGATGATCACAATTATTTTTGATTGAAATCTGGATTATTTAACATGATCTTTAATGTTGACAAGAAATGTATTGAACATTAACAGAGGCTATTAAACTTAGACATAAAAAAAATGTAGACAAATTCCTCCCATGGGACACAAATAAATTCAAATTCAAATTCAAAAATACTTTATTGATCCCAGAGGGAAATTAAGTGTTGGTATAGCTCATATAATTAATTCTTTAAGGAGTTGTTGTAGATGATGATGGCTGTGGGAAGCAAGGATTTCCTGTAGCGGTCTGTATTGCAGCGAAACTGAAGAAGCCTCTGACTGAAGACGCTCTGTTGTTGTATGATTGTCTGATGAAGAGGATGCTCAGGGTTGTCCATAATTTTTTTAAATGGTAAATGGCCTGCATTTGTATAGCACTTTTTCAGTCAGAGGACAACACAGCGCTTTACACTACATTTAGTCATTCACCCACACATTCACACGCTGATGATGACAAGCTACATTGTAGCCACAGCTGCCCTGGGGCACACCGACAGAAGCGTGGCTGCCGGACACAGGTGCCAACTGGCCCTCTGACCACCACCAGCAGGCATTGGGTGAAGTGTCTTGCCCAGGGCACAACGACCGAAACAGATAGAGTGGGGATTCGAACCTGCAACCCACTGATTACGGGACAATTTTTTAATATACTTGTATTTGTACTGCAATACTGCTTAAAATCTCAGATTAATGCAGAGTCAGAGGTAGAAAAAACTTAACTCAACGAATAAATTGCTGCAAAAAACTAAAGCTTGAGTGAGCATCTATCATTCAAGCATCAACATGTAAAATATTGTACACATAAATAACTTACCGTATAGCACTTCAAAAACTTTAAGCACTCAAAATTCTCGCTTTCCATGGCATCCAACGAAGTTATATTCTCTGGAAAGAGCATTGTCTATAATGAAGGCCATTCTTCTGGTGGCTTCATCAACGATGCTCCTTCCGATCTCTGCCACAACAGTGACCTTAGGACAAACAAGAACATCAATTTTACTGACAGCACACCAAGTAACAGGTAAAAGAATACAAGTAAAGCTGCACACTGATTAGCCATAATAATACTGATGCTCTTTTGGCTGCGAAGTTTAATTTTCAAAGTCAAACAATGCAAAAAGCAAAATTGTTAAGGCCTTTTCTACACGGAGACAAAACAGGTATAGCTTCAGATAGTGGAGAGGAAAAACTCCCATTTAACAGGAAGAAACCTCCAGCAGAACCAGAACCAGAAGCTGGCTCAGTACAAGCGGTCATCTGCCACAACACATTCTGGGGGTTCAAGAAGACAGAGCAGAGACACAGAAAGAACAAAAAAAAAAGCAGACAGTGTCTGCCTCACGGACTAAAGCTGGGAGCTGGATCCACAGGAGAGGAGCCTGATAACTAAAAGATCTGCCTCCCATTCTGCTTTTATAAATCCTAGGAACTACAAGTAAACCTGCAGTCTGAGAGCGAAGTGCTCTGTTAGGAACATATGGAACAATTAGATCTCTGATGTATGATGGAGCTGATTAGTATGGGAGAGAAAGTGTAGACCACTAGCTGTCAAAATGCAAATGAGACCACGCCCCTTCCGACCACGCCCACTTCCGGGTACGCCCACTTCCGGTCACATCCCTTCCTGCCACGCCCACTTCCGGATACGTCCATTCCGGATACGCCCCTTCCGGTTACGCCCCCTTTTGCGGGCACCCTGGCTGCCGAAACAAGCTCCGCCCTGTCGTAATAAGCTCCGCCCCCTGATGGTCACGCCCACCTGTCGCAATAACCCCCCCCCCCCCCCCCCCCGGTGGCCCCGCCCACCTGTCAAAATGGGATACGCCCCCCGATGGTCACGCCCACCTGTCACAATAAGCCCCGCCCCTGGTGGCCACGCCCACCTGTCAAGATAGGACACACCCACCTGTCAAAATTGGGTACGCCCCCTGGTGGCCACGCCCACCTGTCAAAATATGGCACTAAATGGCTCCCTCTAGTGGTTCTACTATTAAACTACATGCAAAAAAAAAATGAAAATACCTCCCCCTAGTGGGCCAATAAATACTATTACACCAAAACTTATAAATGCCTCCCTCTAGTGGTTCAAAATTAATATAACAGCCTATTGTATAATTGGCCCCCTCTAGTGGATCAAAGTAACATTACATGCAAATTTAAAAATACCTCCCCTTAGTGGCTCAAAAATTAAATGACATGCAAATATGAAAATACCTCCCCCTAGTGGCTCAAAAATTAAACTACATGCATATATGAAAATACCTCCCCCTAGTGGCCCAATAAATAGTATTACACCAAAATATATAAATACCTCCCTCTAGTGGTTCAAAATTAATATAACAGCCTATTGTATAATTGGCCCCCTCTAGTGGATCAAAGTAACATTACACCCAAATGTGAAAATACCTCCCCCTAGTGGCTCAAAAATTAAATTACAGCCTATAGTATATATAGCGCCCCCAATGGTTTTAATCTAACTCCTCAGTGTCATCAGAACATGTCCGAACAAGTCCCTTTAATATTATACGGTCTGGGCTCTGT
This sequence comes from Valencia hispanica, assembly GCA_963556495.2. NCBI lineage: Eukaryota > Metazoa > Chordata > Actinopteri > Cyprinodontiformes > Valenciidae > Valencia > Valencia hispanica. The sequence goes on along the minus strand of OY747722.1, from coordinate 33,823,400 downwards.
CTCAACATGACTCCTTGAGCATTCCATTTTATTTTAAACAGTTAAAAGGTGCTTTTTAGCTTCCTGACTTTAATTTAAAACCACATTAGCTCCAACACTCTAGAGACACCATTACATCTGATTCTAACAATTCGACCATGATAAATTAAACTTGTAAGAGCACTAAAAAGAGAATTTATTCACCCACAGCTATGTTGAAGCAGATGCTCATCCTTTTGTTGATTTTAAAAATGCACCATTACACAGTCTTTAAAAACAGATAAGGATTTAAAAAAACATCACTTTAAACCTGGTTGCTTTAAGCTGGAAATAAGAAATCTATCAAACTACTAAAGTTACTGATAAAAAACAGTCCACCAATCGGCGTTTGACACGCCCCTGCTCTGCTTTGTATTCGCTGTATTTATCACGCCCCTGACTTCACCTACGTCCGCAAGTCAGGTAAACCGGTTTGGGCGGTGCTCACCGGGCGGCATTTACCTGTATAAAAGGCTGTCGGAAAACGGTTAATCTCTACAGCATGCTGGAAGGACCTCATTCAACAATCCGACCTTAAGGACACGGAGCGCGGAGCTGCGACGAACAAAGAAAACAGCGGTTTCACGAAGACTGTATCACCGGCTTCATTCGAGGGGAATCCCAGAAGCCAGCGTCATTGTCAGACCGCGTCAGAGCTGAGTCCTGGCGGGATTCCCGAGCTTCCCCTGCTAAGAGCTGGAGTTACAGGTTCAGCGGTGAAATCAACTTCACAGCGGCTTCAGGAAATCTTCATATCGGCGACCTGTATTATCGGTTTGGAGCGAGGTGAGTAAATGTTTTTTTTAGCTCGCAATTGTGCGATCGTCTACGGATGTTTCATAGCACCAAGATGGATTCGCTGCTGGCTTATCGATAGATTCACCATAGAATACATACTCTGTTACAGCTAGAAGTATCGCTCAACTCCAGTTGCTGCTCTGAGCTGGTTTTGGGCTGGAGCGGGAAAAAGGCGCTGGAGATTGTTACAAAGCGAAACTCCGCTCTGAGGTGAGTTTACTGTTTGTTAAATTATGTTGACTGTTTATATATGAGCGTTACCGTATATGTATTTATTTTATTATATTCCTGACTTTTACCTGCGCTTTATCATAGATCGTGATCGAAGCGCGGAGCTGTTTGTAATTGGATCTCAGCGGATCTGCCCAACGCCAGCCTTGCTACTTCATTTAACAATGAGACTGTCTGGAGCTTTCTCCAGCTTGTGTATTGTCTGACTCTGAATGTTTTTTCATGTCCTTTTTTTTTCTGATCGTATATTTAAATAGCAACATCAACCAGTCAGTATGAATGTCTCACAGGAGCTAAATAGTCCTCAACTGTCTAGTCAGGAAGATGAAGAATTTCAGATCAATGTACGTGATGAATTCAATAACATAGAGATCCGACACAACTTTGTCCGGCCTGAGGGTGATCATCCGTGTCCGTATGAATTTCATAATCACATAATGAATATGTGGTGGAATATGTGGAATATCTGGTTAACACTAACGATATTGTGCAGATAGAGGTTAATGGACCCGGCGTGTCTCGCAGCGTGACTTTCTCTGTCAATGAAGGGGGGAGTAACGTCATGCACCAGTTCGAAACGTTTTTAGATGATCTGATGCAATCCAATAGCCTCAACAGAGCGTTTGGAGTTTGTAATTCAAACAGTGCGTGATCTTAGCGGGGGAGCTAGACGAAAAGCTGAAATGTCTCTCAATTGCGAGCTTATACACAAGAAGAGACGCCACCTATATATTGTGAACAATGATCGAGATGATAAACTGTGTTTTGCTATTGGCTTAGCCTGTGTTGCAGACCCTAGCCTCGGCTCCGATGCGGCTATACAGCTCGGTAGAGAGTTGCAACAGCGTGCAGGCCTTTCAGAACACACCCCCGTCAGATCAGGCGATATCCACAAATTTGAGAAGTTGTTGAACAGAAAAATAGTTGTTTTTATCAGAAGTGAGGGAGAGAGAGCTCTAGGGAAGATTCAGACCGACTTTGAGGACCGAAGCAGGACTGTTTTTCTATTGCTTCCGAGACCATTACTACGGGATCAAAAACTTGAAGGGTTTTATAGGGGCTCGGGATATTTGTCACTACTGTTTCGATCCTATAGGGCATAAATACAATCATGTATGCAAAGGTTCGTGCGCTGTCTGCAATGATGCAGCGTGTGCTCAGGGGGTTACAAATCCGATTCTTTGTCATGACTGTAACAGATATTGCAAGAACCAGACGTGTTACGATAGACATAAAGTACCTGAGCTAAAACCCAGGGCGCGTGTGATGGTCAGTCATTGTGATCAGGTGAAGAAATGTCCCAACTGTGGGTTAAACTATAACCAGAGTCTCACAACAGGCAAGAAGCATGTGTGTCAAGGGAATTCAATTCAATTCAATTCAGTTTATTTATATAGCGCCAATTCACAACAGATGTCATCTCAAGGCACTTAACAAGAAGTCATTTCAATACAATTATACAAACATTCCAATCAGTTAAAAAGTTTCCTATTTAAGGAATCCCAGCAGATTGCGTCAGTCATACTGCCTCCCTCATACATTCAAGGGAAGAAGTGTAGGATTTGTGGGGGTAAGCTTGACAAGGACCAGCCAGTATCAGACCACAAAATGTTATATCCAGACATGCTCTGTTGATACCGAAATAAGTGACAAGGTGATTTTTTACGATATTGAAACTTTCCCTGGTGCGCAGGGTGAGCATGTTCCATTTCTGATCTGTTCAAAGTCCACATCTGGTGAGGAGTGGTCAGCCTACGGCAGTGATTGTATTCACGAGTTTATCGGTAAAATCAGGAGGCCAGGCCGTCGGAATTACACATGTGTAGCCCTTTAGTTAGCAAGGGCGTGTTTGACTTTAAAAAGGAGGCTCTCTTTTACTGTAAGAATGATGTGGAGATACTCCTACAAGGATGTACAAGGTTTCGTCAGGAGTTTTTTAACGACAGTCAGATTGACCCTTTTAACAGGATCACCATCGCAAGTGCTTGTATAAAAGTGTTTCAAAGCAATCATTTGAAGGCAGACACTCTCGCTGTGCCTTCACCTACAGACTACAGCGAACAGTTTAAAAAGTTTTCCACAGCTTCCGTTGAATGGTTGGAATATGTTTCACATACAAGGAGGGTTGGAATACAGCATGCTCTAAGAGGTGGTGAGAAAAAGATTGGATCATACTTTTTAGATGGTTACCTGGAGGTAGGGGAGCGTAAAATAGGGTTTGAGTTCCATGAGTCTGAGCATCAGGGCTGCAGCACCTGTCGCTATCCAACAGCTGAGAGTCCATTGACCGGTGTGCCTTATGGGCAGCTCTACGCTGCGACCATGGAGAGGGAGCATGTGCTGAGGACTGTGTACGGTATAGAGCTCGAGGTGATGTGGGAACATGTGTGGGAAGAAATGAAGAAGAGTAACGCTGATGTGAAGCAGTTCATGATGACCTACCAGGCTCCTGCACCACTTACCCCCCGTGAAGCGCTTTTTGGAGGGGGTACATGTGCAGTCAGGTTGAGGTACTCTGCAGCCCCCGGTGAGCAGGTTCTTTACCAGGACGTGTGTAGTCTTTACCCATTTGTTCAGAAGACGAAAAGCTTTCCTGTAGGGCACCCGATCATAATCAGGGAAAACTTTGATGATCCTAGAAATTATTATGGATTTATCAAAGCAGTCATTTCACCACCTCGTGGTCTTTATTTCCCCATTCTACCATTCAGAACAGATCATGGAAAGCTTGTATTCACCCTCTATCGCACATGTGCATTGGAGAACAATCAGACACATAGTTGCACCCACACTGACACTGAGAGAGCCTTAACAGGTGTATGGGTGTCTGAAGAGGTTAAAGAAGCCCTTTCACACGGCTACAGAATCGATCAGATCGTTGAGGTGTGGCACTTTGAGCAGCATAGTGATCAGATCTTTGCAAAGTATGTCAACTCCTTTTTGAAGACCAAGCAGGAAGCTTCAGGTTATCCCGAGGGTGTAGAGAGCGAGGAGGACAGACAGAAATACATCCAGGATTTCATGGTGAATCAGGGTGTAGAGTTAGACCCTGAAAAAATTAAAGTAAACCCGGCAAAACGTCAAGTAGCCAAGCTGTGTTTGAATTCGCTTTGGGGGAAGTTTGCTCAAAAAAATGACCAAACCCAAACCTCAATCATTAAACACCCTGACAAGTTTTTTGAGTTCCTGTTTTCAGGGAAGTTCGTCGTGACATACTTCAGCTTTCTGAACCCCAAGATGGTCATGATTCAATGGAAGTACAACAAAAACTGTGTAACGCCCCCTAACAAAACCACCAATGTGTTCGTTGCCGCATTTACAACAGCTTACGCACGACTAGAGTTATTCAGATACCTACACCAACTCCAAGAACGGGTACTCTACCTTGACACAGACAGTGTGATCTATGTTGTGCGTGAAGGCGAGAGCTCTCTGCCGACAGGTAGCTATTTGGGTGACTTGACAAACGAGCTCCCACCAGGGGACACCATTCAGGAGTTTGTTGCCGCAGGGCCAAAGAGTTACTCGTATCAGACAAAGCACAGGGGGAAGGTTGTGATGAGGGCAAAGGGGATATCGCGAACCATAGAATGCTGTGAAAGGATGAATTTTGATACAATGACAGGACTTGTTGACGGTTACCTGGGTGGTGAGAGAGGCGAGGTACTCAAAGCACCGCAGCATTCCATCAAACGTGATAAAAACGGGTTCCATCTGAGGAATCACTCATTTACCAAAACTTTCAGGGTGGTCTATGACAAGCGGAGGTTGTTCCCAGACGGAACGACGCTACCATTTGGTTTTTGAGGGGGGAAAATGCAGCATCAGGGTGAACTGGAAGCGATTAACTTTGACCCAAGATTTAAAACTCCTTTTTCAAGTCTTGTGTTAGGCCCGAGTGGCTGTGGGAAGTCTTTTTTTGTAAAAAATGTTTTGATTAATTGTCTACATGTGATGGATTCTGTACCTGAAAATATTGTTTGGATCTACACTTCATTCCAACCATTGTATACGGAATTGATGAAGATTAATAAATCAATTAAATTCATCGAAGGATTGCCTCATTCCTTTGAAGATGATGTTTTATTCCCCCCAGATCAATCGCATCTATTGATTCTCGATGATGTACTCTTTCAAGCAGCTGAGCATCCAGAGGTCGTGAAAATATTTACAAAATATCGACACCATAGAAACATGAGCGTTATGATGTTGACTCAGTTCGAGTATGTTTCCCCTTGAGAAACACATTCTATCAGTCTTAATTGTAATTATATGGTCTTGTTTAAAAACCCACGTGACAGATTGCTGGTAGCAAATTTAGCACGTCAAATTTTCCCTGGACAGAAACCCTTTTTCATGGAGAGTTTTGAAGATGCTACGAGCCAACCACACGGCTATTTATTTGTAGACCTAACCCCTGACACACCAGACCAATACAGGCTCAGGACAGGTTTACTTCCTGGACAGTGGCCGGCTGTTTACATAGCTAAGAACAAGTGACCAACATGTCGGCACGCATAAAAAGAAATGCACCGTTACTAAGGGCTCTTTTTCATTCCACACCCCAGAAACGTAAAGATATCCTAACTCATTGTTCTCCCGACTTTCTACAAACCTTGTGCGAGATTGCTTTAAATGTGCTGAAAGGGAACATCAAGCTGTCCACAACACAATACAACAGACTTAAGAAGCAGAAAAAAATCCTCAGGCTGTTGGCTGATCGGAAGGTGGGGTTAAAGCGCAAACGACAGACATTGAAAACCCAGACAGGAGGAATTCTCCCGCTGATTGCAGCTGTAATACCGTTTCTCAGAGAATTGGTGGCTGGAATATTCCGCCGGTAGAAGTGTATTATGACACTGAGAGCATCACAGAAAATGTTTCTAGTCTCGCCGCATCAATTAAATCGTCTGAAGCAACGGGATAACTCCGGAACCATACGACAGAAGGCTCAGGATGACACTGATGAGGACATGCAGGCAATATTGGATGACCCAAACAGTGCATCGTACGAGAAAATTAAACGCTACCACGCATTACTTCAGAAATACCTAACCCTCCTTAAGCAAGGAGAGAACGAAGAGCCGCGTGTCACCCTATCGCTGCAGAGAGACCGTCCGAATGATGACCCCCCGAAGGACAACCAGATCGTTAGTGGGTATAGCCGAGGTTTAGACGGTCTAGACTCCGCAGAGACCTCTTCTACACCTGCCGTTGAGAGTGTCGTGGATGAGAGAGCAGGCAGGAAATCAAAAAATAAAAAGCGCGTATTGATGTCACCAGTTTGGCCGTCTTTAAAGGCTCCAACTGCTACAAAACGGCGGGAAAGAAGGAGGTCGTTCATGATGTCACCAGTTTGGCCTCAGAATGCGCAGGTACCACACAGAAAGCGTAAGAGTGTTACCTTATCACCCCTCTGGACCAGAGCGGAAGATCATTTCAGTAAAAAGTATCTTCGTAAGGCAACCCGAGCCCCCAGCTGGCTCACATTCTCCCCCTAGCTGCATGACTACTGAATAAGCGTTGTTTCTTTTCACAATAAACGATATGTGTTCACATAATTTCATGCGTACAGGTTTATTTCATTCCATGTTAAACATCATAAGTCTAATACATTTGATGCATATTCTCATACATATCAAAACCCGTAACAATCTTTAAACACATCTAGAGAACAGGTTCTATGCGTGAAAAACGTTGTGTTTCGCTTCATAGCACATTTCACATACTTTTTGACAAAGTTAGATACAAGCTCATCATTTGATTCAGGAATTTGACAATACTTTGATAAAACTTGTTGCATGGAGAGACCACAGGCTCTATGGCATAAATAAAAAATACAGTGATGCCCACAAACAGAAGATTGACCGCTCTGAAATTGTTGGTTATGGTGCATTATCACAGACGAACGATCTTTCAAAAAATCCAAAATGGATGAAGGGTAATAGACAAATTCTGGTGAGTACCCGTAAGAGTCAAAAAACGTTGCTTTACCACCCTCTTCCAGAGTGAGGGCTAGCCAGTGTTCCCCAGGCATGTTAGAAGGGTGTGTATTGACGATAAAATAAGCCGGTCTGGGGAATGTTAGTGGTAGCAGCTCCAGTTGGTCGCTGGCCCATACACCGCAGAAAAGCTTCCCAAGCAGATGACTGAGTATTGCATCGAGTTCGTGATTATTCATGTTTCCAAGTGGTTAATAATAATCCACCAAAACTCTTCTTTTAGAGTCTATTTCCAGGATGGAGTCGTAGCACGCGTATACAATCAGCGTTGTTGTGTGCGGTAACGGTGTTCTGAATCTCATTTCTAGCCTAATGTTACCACTGCGTACTGGTGATAGTGCTTCAGATTCAGCACATGGGTCGAGATTAAAAGCAAATAATGCGTAACCCGTGTTAAAGTCCTCCCTAGTTATGCTTAGGGGGAGATCCTTTAAATGCCTCCCTGTGGATGTAAACAGGTTGTAATATTCTCGTACAGAATTACCCTGATCGAAGTTGGGTTGGAAGGCCTTAGCAGGAATCTATCTACCATCACGGGACAGAGCTAGATACTCCATATTATAATGGTTGAATGAAAACGGATTCAAATTGCGCGCTCCTGTGAAGGCCTAGTGATTAACCATCGAAATAACCACATATTTAGGTGTCATACCCAAGAACAGGTTCTCCTGAGTGCATATTCTTGAATGTTCAGGTATAGAGTATGTTTTTACATTCACACGCGATATCGGGTACAAAGCGTTTCCTTTCATTAATGCGGTCTCATGACCGAGCCGTACGGCGGGAGATACAGTCACCTTTTTGACAAAGAGAGCTGCACCTAAAATCCATAGTTTGAAAGTAGAATCTGCAGCACCCATAAGACAGAACGCATCGCTTGCTCGTGTTAGCTTAATTCTTATGTCAACAGAGTTCAAAATTAGTCTTTCACAGAATAATATGTCAGCATGAAGCGGTCCTACCAGGTGCACCTCTCGAGATTGGGCTGTAAAGGAGGCACGTTGGTTTAATCCTTCATTCGGTCCATCAATAGTCTCTGTAGAATCCATTTCATCGGCTGTATCTTTATAAAAAAGCCCTGCACTGAACTGGCTTTTAAGGGTTTGATCTGAATAATTAAGCAATGTTTTGATCATAGCTCTATAAGGATGCGTAGCGCTGGACTGCGATATTAAACGGTCTCCAAGGGTTACATCACATTGGGAAAAAATTGTGTTCAGAGGGTAGTTAATTAAGCCGACCTTAGCGTCACGAGCCATGGGCGAACCGTTAGCATTGCTAATTTTAACTCTGAGATTGATCAACATGTCATTTAAATCGGTATACGACTTGCCCCCACCAGGGATAAAAAATTCTATCGGTCCTCCATCGGTGATGGCTGAAAGGGGTGAAATCTCAGTGTACAGCTTATCCTCTACCGATAGTTGAGTCATAGGCGCTGAAAATAAGTCAAGCTCACCGAGCGTACACTCTCCCGATTTGACATGTAGTAGAGCCATATTCCTATTCGGTTAAAATATGTCAGAGCCTCTGCCGGACTTCCTTCCCCTCTGCCTGCTCACCCTGAGTGGTTTCTTTTTCTTTGTCTTGGCTTGTTTTCTAGTCATCCAAACACGCTCTCCAGGGGGTCTCTTTCGACCTCGTCTTGATAAGATCATTATTCCTGAACCTTCCTGAGCATCAGAATTCTGACCGATCTTGCTCTTGATTTTATTGACCGCCCTCCCAAAGACGTCCGAAGCTATATTCGATGCCGCAGCTTTAAGGTGCGGTTTAGCAATCGACACTCCTTTCTTAACAAATGGGAATATAAATTGGAAGAGGCGGGCAAACACAGATCCAAATCCACGACCATACATGACAGGCTGTCCTGAAAACCCGGGTAGCTCTCCACCCGTCTGGTTCACATAATATTGTACAAACCGCGTTGGTTCTGGTCTGTGTGTTAAGTATGCCATTTTACCGCAGGTGTCAAAACCGGTTTAAAGTGCAGCTTCACGATCGTCTTCCCGTATACAAAGTTCACACACTCGTTCCGATCTGTTTTTACCTGTATGCAGATTGTCTTAATATAGCTTTTTGAAACGGGGAGGTAATGCACTGTGTTATACCTCACACCAATCACGTCACCGAATTTACCATTTATGTTTACGACACCGAGCAGAGGTGAGTGACTGTCACCAACAGTTTGGAAATGGATTATGTCTGTGTAGACAAACAGGTTATATACACCAGTGCCGAGATTCGCTGGGTGGGGCGCAGGTCTGTTGGAGATGGTCCACCATTCGTCAGCGTTCAAACCGAGCATGATGGAGAGAGGGTTGCTAGCTCGAATTTTGTATCTTCCATCCCCCCTGAAGTCAAATTTTTTCGAGACATTATTGTAGGTTAGATCAATGCTCCTGTCATATTTCTTCACGGCTGGGACTAGAGCATCTGAGAGGTCTTGAGGTCTCTCAAAATACCCCCCTCCGGAAAACTTGGACCTGGCGTATTCTATATGGGGAGTATTCCTCTCATCTTTAGATTTGTCTCCCACCTCATAAACAACCTTCTTTAAATCAATGTATGACTGCTGATCCGACAGGTTATACCATGTATGAGGGTAGACAATTTCACACAGTCCCACTACCCAGTCTTCACTTAGCTCAATAGCCTTTGGAAGGTCTGTAGTATAATTTGAGCTCGTGTAATCTTTAAATACCTCTCCGCTGGCATTGGAAGGTAGAGTTACATAGAACCCCTCATCAGACATTGTGAATTTGACGGAGCAAAAAAAGTCATCTAAAGGCTTTGGAGGGTAAGGTTTACTAATTAATCATAGTCTGTAGAACCCACGCTTTATAGTGAATCGACGATGTGTTACACGGTTTTGTGGGCGATATTATTTGACACTTTTAACATCTGAGGCTCTGACCCAACTGTTGAATTTTTCGGGCCAATTTCTCCCCCTCACAAAGACTTGGTCCTCCCCGTTGACTCTCCGCCGCTTTAAAATCTTGTCCAGGTTATACACCCGCTCACCATTAATTTCTACTTTCTGCAATTCGGCCTCATAAAACGATCCGTGTATTCGATCCTGATCATAATCAACTAACTCGTACACTGGGGGGTAGCGGAGTATGCAACGGTCAACCGCAAATATTTCATCTGTGAAGCTGTTCTCATATTTCTTATCAAATACCCCACGTAGCTTTGATATTCTGACCGGATCCCCTTTCTTAAACTTTGTCTTTATTTTACCAGAGTCTATCGATGGGGTGATGCAATAGAGGTTTTTCATGACTTGAGGAGTATTCTCTGACGTCATTTGCATAGGTGTCATCTTAATGCTTGAGTGGAAGCTGTGGTTGTAACTCTCCACTAGCTTTTGAAGGACGTCGATGTACCGGAAGGTGTTATTAGCGGTGAAATATCTCCACATTCTACCCTTCAGAGTGCGATTGAAGCGCTCAACAACAGATGCCTTTAGATCACTGGCTGTACTAAAGTGGGTAATACCATATTTCTTCATCATTAACTTAAATTGTTTTAATAAAACTCTACCAGCATCCGTCTGTAATTTTTGTGGAATTTGACTCTCTTGAAAAACTGATTCAAACCCCTTAACGACCTCACACCCCGTCTTTCTCTTTAAAGCACGCACATACGCCTTTTTTGAAAAGACATCAATCACTGTTAGTAAATAGTTGAATCCGTCGTTATGTGTCGCCAAGGCTTGCATGTCACATAAGTCGGCCTGGAATTGCTTCAAGGGTTTGGTTACAAAAACACGATTCCGGGGAAACTTTACTCGTGCAGGTTTATGCAACGTGTAGGTGTCCTCGCCTGAAAGAAAGTCTTTTACTTTTTCGACACCGATCACACGTGCTTCTCTGTCCTTTAAACCCCTTCTCAATCTGTCAACACCCCCATAGCTCCCCGGATGGGCGGGGTCATAGTATGCATTGGTCAACACCCTCTGTTCTGACATTTTACTGTCGAATGATAGTACAGGAGAACGGCTAGTGTAATTTAACCCTTGTATTAATCAGATAGATGAACCATATGATTGGATCAAAGTTTTTTTTAATTACAAGTTTAAAACCATAGCATTACACAATTATAAAAACAAATGAACAAAAAACAAAACACGTCAGGATTAAACTAGAGCATTTATATCAGAGGAGATATAACCAACATTAGTACACATCAGATTTCATAGCCAAAGCATCGGGAGACAGTCCTGAGTTCTTCCAGGATAGCTTCATCATCCCTATCACCATACACAGCTTGAATCGCGTTGTAGAACCCCTGCATACTCCTCAGCTCATGTAGAACGGTTTCAGCTACTGTTTTCACCTTCAGATCATCATCATCATGTATGCTCCGATTTACCAGCAGAATTTGAATAGCTGGAATGAATCGCGGGGTAAGAAGTTGTCGCATGACTGATTGAAAGTGGAGTTGGTAATAACCCTCATCCATTAGCTCTAGGCATTGATGCTGCAACTGACGGGGATGGCTAATTTGACATCCATAACAGTTATCTTTCTGATAAGCAGCACTGGTCATGTGAAATAGATGCAGAACAGCAGTCTTTACAGCCTTGATGAACCTGGATGACATCAAACCGTCCACCAGGTCCCATTTGTCAACCTCAGCCAGAGCCGGAGAATCATCCCCCTCATCCTGAGACGCACACCCGTGTTCCGGTGTCGCGCATTCCGGCGCATTGGGGGTCCCACCATCGCTGGGCGCTGAAGGTCCATCACACTCTCCCTCGAGATCGGGCATAGGCACCGGGGTTGAAGTAGATAGAGGGGGTCTTACACGGCGATGTTTCGATGTAGGCGGCCGATAATAGTTGAAATAAGGGTGACCCGCTCCCCCAGCTTCAGGGTTGTATGATCCCTCGACCCAAGCGTCGGGCTGGGCATCTGCAGGCAGAATCTCCAAAAGAGAGAACACAGGGGATGGTGGAGAGTAGCATGGCGAGAGCGATGAAATTGACGGTGGATGATACGGGTTAGCGTAGCCGAACCCCACAGGCGATGGCGGAGTGCTCATTGGCTCATACGGCTGGCCGATCCCCCAGTATGACGGTAGAGTGGTCTGCTTGACGAATCCTCCCATATCCATCGTCTCGGAGCGAAGATTACGGCGGCCTGGAAGTCCTGGATGTAATGCCGAAGACCAGGAGGTTTTTATAGGAACCTAGCGTACGGGGCGGGGCCTGTAGACTTGTCTGGACATGTTCGGCATGAGGGGCGTGATAAATACAACGAATACAAAGCAGAGCAGGGGCAAGTCGAGCGCCGATTGGTGGACTGTTTTTTATCTACAACTTTAATAGTTTGGAGGGTTTCTTATTTCCAGGTTAAACCAACCAGGGTAAGCTACTAAAAGAGGGTAGGACCTGTTTGTAACAAATTTTGCTGGGAATAAAACATATTTTGCTTTATAGCATCTACACCTAAACACTGGTGCTCCTGCTGACTGCCTCCCATTTTGCAAGAGTTACATTGTTTCCGCAGTAAAGATATGCAGACATAACCCATAAAATGGCTTAGAGCAGTTTTAATAGCACTGTTGACTGCGGTAGGTATCCAGTTCTCAATTTCCTCCATTTGATTCTCTTGATCCAGGAAGGAAATCGGAGTCTCGCTTAAAAGAGGAAAGTCTTCTGTAAAAGTCAATGTCGGATTTTTGTCCAGAGTTGTAGAGGTTGATTTATCGCACATTGAGCGTGTCGTCACGGATGGAATCCCATTTGACAATTCAGATAAAAGAACAGACGTTTCCTCATCAAGTTCTTCATTTTTAAATTCAACTCTTTTTAGGTCCATGGTTGGAGTTGAGGCAGAAGAGGCTATATGCTTGGACTCAGCTCTGACGCGGTCTGACAATGACGCGGGCTTCTGGGATTCCCCTCGAATGAAGCCGGTGATACAGTCTTCATGAAACCGCTGTTTTCTTTGTTCGTCGCAGCACCGCGCTCCGTGTCCTTAAGGTCGGATTGTTGAATGAGGTCCTTCCAGCATGCTGTAGAGATTAACCGTTTTCCGACAGCCTTTTATACAGGTAAATGCCGCCCGGTGAGCACCGCCCAAACCGGTTTACCTGACTTGCGGACGTAGGTGAAGTCAGGGGCGTGATAAATACAGCGAATACAAAGCAGAGCAGGGGCGTGTCAAACGCCGATTGGTGGACTGTTTTTTATCAGTAACTTTAGTAGTTTGATAGATTTCTTATTTCCAGCTTAAAGCAACCAGGTTTAAAGTGATGTTTTTTTAAATCCTTATCTGTTTTTAAAGACTGTGTAATGGTGCATTTTTAAAATCAACAAAAGGATGAGCATCTGCTTCAACAAAGCTGTGGGTGAATAAATTCTCTTTTTAGTGCTCTTACAAGTTTAATTTATCATGGTCGAATTGTTAGAATCAGATGTAATGGTGTCTCTAGAGTGTTGGAGCTAATGTGGTTTTAAATTAAAGTCAGGAAGCTAAAAAGCACCTTTTAACTGTTTAAAATAAAATGGAATGCTCAAGGAGTCATGTTGAGACAGAGCCCAGACCGTATAATATTAAAGGGACTTGTTCGGACATGTTCTGATGACACTGAGGAGTTAGATTAAAACCATTGGGGGCGCTATATATACTATAGGCTGTAATTTAATTTTTGAGCCACTAGGGGGAGGTATTTTCACATTTGGGTGTAATGTTACTTTGATCCACTAGAGGGGGCCAATTATACAATAGGCTGTTATATTAATTTTGAACCACTAGAGGGAGGTATTTATATATTTTGGTGTAATACTATTTATTGGGCCACTAGGGGGAGGTATTTTCATATATGCATGTAGTTTAATTTTTGAGCCACTAGGGGGAGGTATTTTCATATTTGCATGTCATTTAAATTTTGAGCCACTAGGGGGAGGTATTTTTAAATGTGCATGTAATGTTACTTTGATCCACTAGAGGGGGCCAATTATACAATAGGCTGTTATATTAATTTTTAACCACTAGAGGGAGGCATTTATAAGTTTTGGTGTAATAGTATTTATTGGGCCACTAGGGGGAGGTATTTTCATTTTTTTTTTGCATGTAGTTTAATAGTAGAACCACTAGAGGGAGCCATTTAGTGCCATATTTTGACAGGTGGGCGTGACCATCAGGGGGCGCGACCTATTTCGACAGGTGGGCGTGTCCTATTTCGACAGGTAGGCGTACCCGGAAGTGGGCGTGGTCGGAGGGGGCGTGACCGGAAGGGGCGTGGTCTCATTTGCATTTTGCCAGCTAGTGGTCTATACTTTCTCTTATGGGCTTTATAAGTAAGAAGGAGTATCCTAGATTCTATTGTGGATTTAACAGGGAGCCAATGAAGGGAAGCTAAAACAGGAGAAATGTGATCTCTCTTTTTAATATTCATCAGAACTCTTGCTGCCGCATTTTCGATCAACTGAAGGCTTTTAATTACATTTGTTGGGTTTATGATTTTGGGTTTAAAAATAAACATGAAACTGAGTAAAACATGCATATTTTTATTTGCTTTCCTGGGAGAGAAAAAGAGATGACAAATGACGATTTTCTCATCAGAAGAGTGTGCTCACTGATCCGCCTGTTTGACAGCTGTGTGCGCTTCTGACACAGAACTGGGAAACTACGTCTGGGTCTGTGCCGTACCCTCATTGAGCCAAGAGAAGCAACGCTGCTAAACATTCACTCAGACTGAGAAAACAACCGCCGTCTGACTTTAATCGCACATGTAATATTTTTCTACATTCATCAATGCCTTTTAGGGGAAATCCCGAGACCAGCAGATAAGACTACCGCCTTAACCGATTGTGGCAAGGCATCGGGGAAATAGCCACGAACTCCAGACGTTTGGTCTGCCTGTTGTTGCTATGACAACTATACCCCCGCGCAGGGCTTCCCTTCTCCTACGCAGTTAAATTGAACATGTTCATGATGGGGAAAAATTAGCTTTCTCAACTCACGAAGCTTACATGCGGCTGTATGCCTCTTAAAGTTTTTAGCCCAGAAAAAGTTCCTTTTGTACAGCCGTTTATAAATTATAATCGTGAGGGGTGGGGTACAACCATAGAGTGTATGTAAAATTACTGGACGAAGCCTCGGTGACGTCACCCATAGGTTTCTGAAGAGCAAAAATGAAGCCAGCTGGGCGGTTCCCACCGCCACCATCTTGGCTGCGTAACGCGTCTCATCACGCTCAGAAAATACAAAAATGGGCAAAGAGGTGGAGCTGAGAGTGGCGCTGTGAGGGCGGGGATGGATGATTGACACTCTGAGCCGATGTAGCCTGGAGCTAGTCCTGGAGCTAACTGAAGCCAACGGAGGTTAGCGGGCGCCTTTAGCCTGAAAGCCACGGTAGAGCTACTCTGGTACCCTCCTCCATCCAGGCTGTAAATACAATATAAAATCGGTGAGTTAACATTTAAATTGAAATTATTTATTTAAATGAAATTATCATAAACTTAATGCACGTTTTCAATAATATTTGTAACTTAGTTATTAATAGTGTATGAGATCTATTTAGTCCATGCATGAGATACATAATCAAGCTAAGTTAGTTAGGATAGTTCACATATTTATATTAATATTTGTTTGTATCTACCCAAATTGTTAGTGATTGTACTACCATGTAGGATCTCCCAGTTAGAAAATTGTTCCCACAGCTATTGTAGATTAGCAACAGCTACCAATTTTCTTCACTCTGCTACTTCCTTTTCTCCTACGACTCTCCAGTTGTATTACAGTACATTCTGTTATTTCGACTGTTAATTTTGTTTTCTCTCAGTGTTTTTCTCTCCATAGAAGATATACCTGGTCTGGTATCCTGCTTGGCTGCAATGCCCTGTTGGACGGGGGGCATCGACTGGGATGATCCTCCCAGTAACTGAACATCCACTGTGTCCTGTTATCAACTTTTTACTTTCTGTAACATAGAAAGTTCTCTTATATCAGATCTTCTGTTCCTTCTGTGTCTCTGCTCTGTCTTCTCAAACCCCCAGACGGTCGTGGCAGATGGCTGCTCCTACTGAGCCTGGTTCTGTTGGAGGTTTCTTCCTGTTAAAGGGGAGTTTTTCCTCTCCACCGTCGCTACATGCTTGCCCAGTATGAGGGATTGCTGAAGGATTGCTGTGGTTGGACTTTTGCATCAACGGGGCCCAACCTCATGCCAATGAGTGACGCAATCTGCTGGGATTCCTTAAATAGGAAACTTTTTAACTGATTGGAATGTTTGTATAAATGTATTGAAATGACTTCTTGTTAAGTGCCTTGAGATGACATCTGTTGTGAATTGGCGCTATATAAATAAACTGAATTGAATTGAATTGAATATGAATAATTTCGATCCTATAGTCAATTCTGCAATGTATGAATTTTACTAATCATTCATTGAGGTGTGGGAAGGGATAAGTTGCACTTTTAGTAAGACACTTGTGTTTCTTTTTATAGATTTTGTTTACCAGGTCACAATGGCTGCATGGCTCCTCCACAACAGCCAAACAAAGCAGAAAATGTAAGTACCTGTCTCCATCACTTCATGTAGAATTTTTATAGTATTATACTTTCAACCGATAAGCCACACCTGTGCAACTGCTATTCATTATGTTAGTATGTTAGTTTCTTTCTCCATAGCCATTTGGATCATTGCAGACAGCTATGTCGACATGGTTCTGAGAGAGCTGAAGAAACCATCGGAGGAAACCTCGGTCTCCCAGACGTCCGTATCTCCTGGTTTGGCTGGGGGGGGGCTGAGGTGGAAAGGAGGAAGAACAGCTCTAGATGTCCTCATCATCAGCTGTGGCGGAGATGACATGGGGATGGTCAACAGTGTCCAGTTGGTGAACATGATGAAGGAGGACCTGCACCAGTGTGGGGTGTCGCACTGGGTTAAGACAGGCACCCCATGTTCAGAGGCCTTAATCCTCAATGCGGTTGTCCCGGGTTCAATTCCGGCCCAAGGACATTTGCCGAATGTCTCTCCCCTTTCTGTAAGCCGGTCCACTTTCAATAAAGGCCGCTGTGGCCACAAAAACCTTTTAAAAAAAACCCTGCACCAGCGTAACCTTCTCCACCCTCAGATGTCCATCATCATCTCCTCCATCACACAAAGGCGTTGATAGAGGGCGGGTGTAAACCCAGCAAAAATAGAAAAGGCCAGGAAGTTTGTCAACAGTGTTATGGGTTCTTTTATTCCTAGTTTAAAAGATGCCATCTTTATGCATCCTCACATTAGACATGACAGTCCTTTTGAACAATTGATGTTAAAGCAAAAAGTATAACTATAGCCCTGATTGTTATGTCTAATGTGTTGTTGGTGTAGTTTTTTTATTTCAACAATTATATCTGTTGCCATAACACTGTTGACAACTCTGCCCCCCCCCCCCAACCCCATTTTACGGTACATAAGTCTCTTTTGCTTTCTGGCCCCACTTGGTTTTTTTATCTGTGTCCCTTTCTTTTATAGAATCTTGTGTTTTAAAAAATAAATGTTTTATTCTGCATAATGACTGAAAATTCTTTCAACAGTATATCACAAGGGAAGAAATAAAACAAACAAGTAATTAATCAGCCAACTGCATTTTTGAATTTGATAAATTCCATCAACATCTCAATATTAAAATAAACCTTGGTGTCTGCAATATTACAAAGCCAAATCATACTTCTTATGCGGCTACAAAACTATGATTTTTTTTCCTGAAATGGAAACAATATCTGTGAAAGAAAAACAGAAACTTCATTGATTTGTTGTTTATTTAATCAAAAACAGAAAACGGACAGCCCCTAACGATATTAAAGAAGTGGCATTAAAGGTGATGCACATATAATGTTAAGTACTTCTCCTTATGATCTTCCTGTAGTTTTAGGTGATTAATATGATCTGTAAGGAAAGAAACATTTTATATTAAAAACAAATTAAAATTTCAACATTGCATTCAATATTAGTTGGAAACCAACTCACCACAACAAGACAAACATGCTGTAAACAAATGTAAACATATATATATGTAAATGTAAACAAATGTAAACATATATATATATATATATATATATATATATATATATATATATATATATATATATATATATATATATATATATATATATATCTGAGCCCCCTCCGGATGACTGAGCTTCTCACCCTATCTCTAAGAGAGAGCCCAGACACTCTGCGGAGGACACTCATTTCAGCTGCTTGTATCCGTGATCTCGTTCTTTCGGTCACCATCCAGAGTTCGTGACCATAGATGAGGGTAGGAACGTAGATCGACCGGTAAATCGAGAGCTTCGCCTTTCGGTTCAGCTCTCTCTTCACCACGACAGATCGGTAAAGCGCCCGCATAACTGCAGATGCCCCACCAATCCGTCTATCGATCTCCCCCTCCATTTTTCCCTCATTCGTGAACAAGACCCCCAGATACTTAAACTCCTCCACTTGGGGAAGGACCCCATCCCCGACCCGGAGAAGGCACCCCACCCTTTTCCGGCTCAAGACCATGGCCTCGGATTTGGAGGTGCTGATACTCATCCCAGCCGCTTCACACTCGGCTGCGAACCGCTCCAGCGAAAGCTGTAGATCATGTTCAAATGAAGCCATCAGGACCACGGCATCTGCAAAAAGCAGAGACCCGATCCTGAGGCCACCAAAACGGATCCCCTCAACGCCTTGGCTGCGCCTAGAGGTCCTGTCCATAAAAGTTAGGAACAGGATCAGTGACAAAGGACAACCTTGGCGGACTCCAACTCTCACTGGAAACAAGCCCGACTTACTGCCGGCAATGCGAACCAAACTCTGGCACCGGTCATACAGAGACCTAACAGCCCGTATCAAGGGGCCCGGTACCCCATACTCCCGGAGCACCCCCCACAGGTCCCCCCGATGGACACGGTCGAACGCCTTCTCCAAGTCCACAAAACACATGTAGACCGGTTGGGCGAACTCCCACGCACCCTCCGGGACCCTGCTGAGGGTGTAGAGCTGGTCCAATGTTCCACGGCCGGGACGAAAACCGCATTGTTCCTCCTGAATCCGAGGTTCGACTATCCGTCGGACCCTCCTCTCCAGAACCCCTGAATAGACCTTACCAGGGAGGCTCAGAAGTGTGATCCCCCTGTAGTTGGAACACACCCTGTGGTCCCCCTTTTTAAACAGGACGACCACAACCATGGTCTGCCAATCCAAGGGAACTGCCCCCGACGTCCACGCAATATTGCAGAGCCGCGTTAACCAACACAGCCCCACAACATCCAGAGCCTTGAGGAACTCCGGTCGAATCTCATCCACCCCCGGAGCCCTGCCACCGAGGAGCTTTTTAACGACCTCGGTGACCTCAGCACCAGAGATTGGAGAGACCGACCCCAAGTCCCCAAACCCTGCTTCCAGATTGGAAGGCGTGCTGGTGGGATTGAGGAGGTCTTCGAAGTATTCCATCCCTCGACCCAAAACGTCCCGCGTCGAGGTCAGCAGCACACCATCCCCACTGTAAACAGTGTTGGTGGCAGACCGCTTTCCCCCCCTGAGACGCCGGATGGTGGACCAGATCGAAGCCGTACGGAAGTCGTTTTCCATGGCCTCTCCAAACTCCTCCCACGCCCGAGTTTTTGCCTCAGCAACCATCCGAGCCGCATCCCGCTTGGCCTGTCGGTACCTATCAGCTGCTTCAGGGGTCCCACAAGCCAAAAAGACCCGGTAGGACTCCTTCTTCAGCCTGACAGCATCCCTTACCGCCGGTGTCCACCAGCGGGTTCGGGGGTTGCCGCCGCGACAGGCACCGACCACCTTGCGGCCACAGCTTCGGTCAGCCGCCTCGGCAATGGAGGCGCGGAACATGGTCCACTCGGACTCAATCCGAGTTGACCATCAAAAGAACCATCCGAGACCTGTCAATCAAAATGACACGCCCCTAATTATTCATAATTTCAAGATTAAATTATGTCTAAACGGAAGAGTTAGAAAAAAATTCACCCCCCTCAGAGTTGTCATGACTATAAACCTGACCTATTAAACCTAAATTGATTTTTTGAACCAGGCTGTAAACATTTTTTTTCTGCTGTGAAGTTGGCCTTTTTAACATGGGAGTCAATGGGAAATTGCTCCTTTCTGGAGCCAGCCCCCAGCGGATGAGGGGTGAACTGCAATTTTTGTTACTTCAGGGATGGCCTCAATTCTGAGCGGCGGAGTTTGCCCCTTGGGTACAACCCGCTAAAACTTGAGTTAGATTCACGTGGTTATTAATTTTGGTGCTAGTTAGACTATATACAAGACACCGGATAATGGTTCAAACTGAAAATAAGCAAAGTCCGACATTCTGGTCAAAATATCAACTTGCTTAGATTTACTGCGAGGAAAAACTTCACTGGGACTTGACGAAAAACACATAATACTTTGCGGCATTATAAATTAGTAATCAGATCATTTATACTTGGATTCAATTTCAGTCAAAAAGTTCTTACCTTTAAAGCAGAAAATAACAGCACACACCTTCACTTTGTCAAAATCCAGCTGCTTTGTCCAACTGCGCAAATTGAAGAGTTTTTCAAAGTGGGGGTCTGTTTCCTCGCGATATTTCTTAAAACAACGCGAGACTTCATAGATTCAAAAAATATTTTACTCAATTGTAAAACTTTATTTTCTTAAGCATCTTAGTTTTAAATAACATCTATTCTTTGTGCATCTCTAATTACTTTTATAGTTTATATACTAATATATTTCATATTTAATTTATTTTATGTATTTATGTATTTTATTATTATTTGTATCAAATAAACATGCAATTATAGTATAGTTTATGCTTTAATGTCTTAAATGTCCTTCTTCCAACATATTTTATTGTCAGTTATTTCATTAAAATTCATTTTTCATTTTTACATATCAATAATTAATATAGTTAGTGGCCCATTCAAAACCACATCCCATTTGTTACCCCTTATGGTGCCCATAGAACATAGCCCATCTGGGATGGCTCATGTGGGTCCTATTGGGCTAACACCAAGTGGGTCCCAGATTGGATGCCCATTGTAAGCCCATGCCCACTTGGAACCCCCATAGCCCAAGTAAATCCCATGTGGGGTCCACATACAGGTGTTTGCTGGGAGGCTACATGCTCAAGCGAACCACATGGGCCTGCCTTTGACTGCTCGGCTTCATGAACAATAAAGATGGCCATTAATGGTATTCAAAATAGAGATCGACTTTAAAACAGATAGTTCAAACACGACAACTAATCTTTTAAGTCATTTTTGAAACCACCTTCTTGGTAAGTCAAAATACTAAATTAGATCAACATAATTGGTGCCCCAGTGAGGCCGTTAACGTCAACATAGTTAACGTCAACATAAAGTAAATTAGATCAATCACTGCGGTGACCGATCCATAAAATAGAAACAATTATATAAAGGTTATTGATTTCTAATTCAGCAAATGGTTTAATGAAACATTACTTCTTCCAAAGGAATGTTTCCCTTCACTTTGGCTTTCCATTATGAATTGGTGGTTCAAAAACAAACCAGAAGGTGCTGCTTTGTCTTAAACGAACCACGATTAGTTTAAAATTAATTTAGCTTCATTCGCAAAACTCTTCAATATAAGCCTTGGTCTTTAAGCAAACAAATACATTCTGAACTGTGACATCATTATCAATTTATTGGTTATTGTTTCTACCTCTTTGCATATGTATCACTTTTACTGTTTACGTTTGGGTGTTAGTTTAATTATTATTATTATTCTTTTCTTAGTGGTTTGGTTGTGTATTACTAGCTTAGTGAGTTTGTTGATTAAAGCATCTTAACTGAAAGTTGAATTCTTTTTGTATTAAACTCTTGTATTTTGGAAAACCGTTGTTATTTCACCTACATGTGTAGTAACTTGCTGTTAAAAGAACGCCAAGTACTATAGCAAAAGCTGTAATTCTCCACTTGTGAAGTAAATCTGTTGGGCTTCTTGGTACTTAGACACTAATTCTGAGTGCCACACTGCCAGACAGGACATGTAACACAGACAATGGCACTCATTTCAAAAATAGGGATCTGCAAAAAATGTAACAGATGCTGGGGCTCCTGCATAAATTTGGAACAGTATACCACCTACAGTCTCAAGGGAAAGTTGAGAGAATGAATCAGAACCTGAACAATAAATTGGCCAAAATCGGTGCGCAGAATAAAATAAACTGGGTGGCTACATTACCCATCGCACTGATGGCTATAAAGAGCTCAGTGTGCCAAAATCCAGGGCTGACACCCTATGAACTATTTACTGGGAGACAGTTTTCTGGACCAGGAACAGGAATTAGAGCCCTGCAGGAGGAAGATGAGAAAAAGGATCCTAGTGGGAAATCTGAGGTACTAAAGGCACTTGTCTCAGGTTTTTCTATCAAGGTTCGACCTTGTGTACCAGGACCATCCCGAGAAACCCCACCAGAGGTCCCCTGGGTGTGGCTGAAGGTTCTAAAAAGAAAGTGGTCGGTGCCGAGGTGGACAGGACCATTCCAGGTGGTGGAGAGAATATCCCATGCGGTCTGGCTGAAAGGGAAAGGAGACACCTGAAATCACTGGAGCCAGTGCACACCAGTCCAAGAGCCCCAGCGCACCCAGGAGGAAGTGAGGCATCAGCCCAGGACCCCCAGGACGACGCAGGATCACCATCTGCATCACTTAAGCAAGACGCAGAAGGACAAAGTGACAATAGAGGGCAGAATAATCCCCATGTCCTCTGAAAGATCAGAGTAGTCTACCCTTGGTCCCCGCACAAGAAAGAAGAAGAGTAAAAACAAACTTTGAAAAAAACACATTTGATCTGTGTAACCTTTTCTTAGAGTAACATTTAGTTGTTTTACTATTTCTGGTGTGTTTTCTTATATAAGTTTTGTTTGTATCATAATGAGGGAACACAAACTGTGGAGATATCTGCTAAAGGGTGGGGGCTCTTGGGGGGGATGTATAATACTTATTGTAACCTTCAGTTTTTAGATGTATTGTACATTCATCCCAAACAACACAGCCCCGGACGGGTGAGTAACCAATGCCATGGAAGGACTCTGTACACTCTCCAAAACCATGCATGAGCACTTTGGAATCAACAACCCCCTTGAAGACTAGATGAACAGCATGTTTGTGAAATGGAAAGGAGTAATCTTATCATTTATGATTTCTATAGCTACTTTTATTGCAATTATTGTTACCTGTGTATGTTGTTGTATGCTGTGTATTAGATCTCTCTTAACCAGGCTGATTAAAGGTTACACATTTATTTAGATAATGATAGTATAACAATAGCAATATAACACGTGCAAAAGAATAAAGCTGTTCAATAATAAATATACAGAAAAAAAACGTTTAACTTGAACAGTAGTGCTACATCTGAGAACAAAAAGTGCACACTATGAATCCAAACAAAAAATAAACGTTTAACTTGAACAGTAGTGCAACATCTGAGAACAAAAAGTGCTCACTAAAGAATCCAAACAAAAAAGAAATTAACAATAAAACATTGTGTGCAAAATTATATTTTATAAAACTGTTGAAAAAAATAAATAGACATTATAATTCTTTTTTCTCGCCGCATATTTGGCACCCCCCACTAGATGGCGCCCTAGGCAAACGCCTATGTCACCTGTAGGAAGGACCGCCACTGCTCGGAGCTAAGTTGTTGGGGGCTTTCTGCCCCTGGTAGAGTCACCCATAGCAAACTGGTCCTAGGTGAGGGATCAGTCAATGTGCAGCCTGAAGACCCCTATGATGAGCACCATAAATTGAACTAGTGTTCCCTCGCCCGGACGTGGATCATTGGGGCCCCCCTCTGGAGCCAGTAATGTAGGATGGGCAGTGGCCAAAGCCGGGCACCTTGGCGGTCCGATCCTGGGCTGCAATAGCTGGCTCTTGGGAGTTGGAATGTCGCCTCTCTGGTGGGGAAGGAGCCGGAGCTGGTATGCAAGGTTGAGAGGTTCCGACTGGACATCGTCGGACTCGCCTTGAAGCATGGCTCTGGCTCTGGAACCCGTCTCCTTGAGAGGGGTTGGACTCTTTTCCGCTCTGGAGTTGCCTCCGTTGAGAGGCGCTGAGCTGGGGTCGCCTGTACGTTTTTTTATTTTTTTTAATAAAATTTTATACTGTACATAGTTTTCTAATGTTTGTTCCCCTGGATTGTTTCCTTTGTTTTATTTTCTTGAATGTTTCTGTGTTAAAATTGGTTTGAAATAAAATAAATATCTATTTGTGCAAATATCTTAGCACAACACAAATTAATTCATAGCATGTCCAAATTTTTTCACCCGACTGTACATCGGCCTTACTTGGTGAAAATGACTTAACATGAGATTATAGGCATCATGCTTCTGAACCTGTAGTAAACTGTCAATCTATCCGGAGCGTACTCCACTGTTAGCTGAGTTAAATTTTCACCTTTAAGGCTGAAAAAAAATATTTATATTTACAGTGAGCAGAGCATTTTAAATATTCAACATTTATAAGTAGTAGAGGGAGTATGCAGTGTTTAAATGGCTGCCAGCTACGTCTCTTAGTGTTGAACTCTGATCAGCTAACTGGGTAACACACAGGCAGGGTGAAGAACTATCATCTACTCACAGGGCTTTCGGGATTATTTTATAACAAGCTGGTAAAGAAAAATTAAAGAGCATGAGGGTAGGCGAGCAGACGGATGGGCAAGACACTCTGAGCATGGCTCAGTGCCAGGCCTCCAACCTTGCCAACAAGAACACAGCTGCCTAATGGAGAGCTGGCACCACTGAAGTACGTGGGAGTATGGAGGGGAGGAATGGGAGGAGGGGGTAGGGAATTAAAAATAATCAAAGAATTTCTAGCTCTGATAAAGATGGTTGGGGACTGCAAGACACAAAATGGGAAAGTAAAAGGGAAACAAATTTTGTAAAGGGAGTTGAAAGGAGGTATAAATAAAAGCTGATAAAGGAAGGGGGAGTTTGTGTACAGAGGGACAGATGAAATGGAGACAAAGATTGGATCATATCCTCCTGTCTCTGTTCATTAATACCGTATGATCTCTTCTCTTCCTCCTTGGTGATTTTAACACATTTCTAATTAGTACAGAATCCTTTAAGTTGGAGAGGAAGGCAGGGATGAGATTGAGGGAATAGAATCATATTTATATCTGTCTTTAATAAATTCACTTTTATTTGATCTTTTTTTAAAACCCACAAGCTGCTGTGGAACGTCTTTTCAATTTCCCCCGACTCTGGGAGAGTGAAAAATAATATAACTTTTGACTGGGTGTTCTGCTTGTAAGGAAGCTTGATAGAATAAATTGTTAGATTATAAAAGGCAGAACAAAAGTTTTTTCTGCAACACAAAGAAAATCTTGCCTTATGTGACTCAGATGGGATGAAACTCTAGATTTAACCTTGAAGGTTTTCTCATGTCAAGGCATTTCAGACATTAGTTGCTATATTTTGACTTAATCTATTTTCTTCAGTGTCTTAGCATAAAGATAATATGAGTGTTACAGCACATTAGGGACGCTCCCTCCAAGCCTTTGACTGAGAGACTAATCAGAGTGCAATTAGAGAGAGACTTCTCTGGGCAACAGAAGTCTCTGATTACCCAAGAGTCGTTTGGGGTATATTTAGTATCCATCCTCATGTTCCTCAGTGGTTAGAGAGGTGCCCTCAAGCTATAAAGCAAGCTTGTGCAAGGCAGCATCTCACTGGGTGATGGCTATGGTAGGAATTGGCTGAGCTTGCCCACAAAAACTGAGCTTTAGCAAAATACCTCATCACCCAGTTTTCCAGAGTTTCAGGGTACTCCTGAGCAAACATAGACGTGACTCAGACCTTTTCAGAAGAGTTTGTTCTTTCTACACTACACTGGTTTGGGATATCAAGTTAAATGCTGAACTTGCTGAAGGTGCGGCTGTTGGCAAAAAAAACAAACACCAAGATAACTTGGCATGAAAGGAAGCAGGTAAACAGAGCATGACACAAAAACAAGATAAAACTAAACAGACAGACTTTCCAAACCTACATCTATCTGTCTGTCTGTAGGACTCAATAAAAAAATTTATTAGAGGTTTTGTAATTAATTAATCTTGATCGCATTTTTAAAGCATTTTTAAATCACAAAAAAAAGCACCATTATTTAGATTTAAATGGATTTTGTAGTAGGGCAACAATCAAATAAGCATCACAGACAAGAATATGGTAAACTTAAGGCCTTCAAATATCTGAAAAATGCAGTTTTTTATATTATCTTTTTTACAACACACAAAAACAGTAGCTCAGACCAAGAATTAGGACAGAATATAAAGTAATGCAGACAAATGTATTCAATATACAGTCAACTACATGACAAGCCTTAAAACTGAAAAAAATGCAGTTAAATGCATTTTAATTCAGAATTTAGTATTAAAAGAAAAAATATCCTTGGCCAAAATAAAACACACCTAAAACCTAAGTGTCATTTTAAGTACATTTCCAGAACTCTGTCTTTAAAAAATTATAGCAAAAAATATTCTTTATCTAAGGTGATCATATTTTGATTTCCAAAAAAAGAGGACACAGCCCAGTGCTGAAACGCCAAGACTTTTGATTTTAACATAAAGCAGGCATGTCAGGATGTGCCGCTTGGTAAAGGAAGGATCCAGACGCAGATAAAAGGTGAAAACCAAGATTTAATGGTGCGGCAACAAAGACAAAGATTTGTCCATAGACAATGATCCGGCAATGAGTGAAGGATCAGACGGAACTTAAATAGGGCAGACAGGTGAGGAGAAATAGGTGAGGCATATCGGGAACAGGTGCAGTAAATAATCATAATCAGGGGCAGAGCCCTACGGACTCTGACAAGGCATTCTCTATGTGGTTAGAAAGAACAGTTAAATAACAAACAAACAGGGTTTCACAAGTACAAAAATGAATTTAAAAAAAATAATGATAGAAATAATAACTCTTCTGAAGTAGAAAATTTACCAACAACAATGATAATTTACTTATTTTTTTATTTTATCTTCTGAACTCACTTTATTAAGCTTCACAAATTTACATCCATTTTGCAAATAGCTAGAACATATGAACACATAGAATGTTCCTGCTTGTTGTGCCACAGATAGGTAGGATTTGGCTATGAATAAATATAAATAATTGCCTAGGGCAATTATTAATAAGATTAATAATTGTATGTAAAAATTACCAAGTTTGGGGATTCCAGGAATAAATATATATATATATATATATACCTGGGAACTTTTTAATTCCTTGGCCAAAACTTTTCATATCCATAGAATTAAATGGTCATACTCCATGGTAAATGTATACCAAACCACCTGAAGTTGGGATACTCACAGTCATTTTTAGAAGGGGATACAAATGATTTCAGACATGATCATTCTGTTCGTCAGAATATGTATCCCCCAGGTAACTTTTTAATTCCTTGGCCAAACCTTTTCAAATCCACAGAATTAGATGGTCAAAATTCAAGGTAAAAATATATTAAGCCACTTGAAGATGGGATACTCACAGCCCTTTTTAGGGGGGATACAAATTATTTCAGGCCAGATAATTCTGTCCGACAGAATATGTATCCACCAGGTAACTTTTTTAATCCTTGGTCAAACTTCTTCAAATCCACAGAATTAAATGGTCATAATCCAAGGTAAATATCTACCAAACCATGATTTTATCATTTTACAATATCGTCAATTGTTTTTAATGCTTGTCAACTAACCCCTAACCCTAGGCCTACAGGTAGCCTACAGTAAAATATTGAAATGTTTTTGTTTGGGTTTTTACTATTTGCTATTTTAAAATGCATGAAGTGAGAGAGAGATTAAGGTTTTGGTAATAGTACCGGTAAGAATTTAAAACTACTTTCACCCCTGGAAATGAGACAACTTTACCAATGACTACATGCAGGGAGGAAGAACCTGGTAGCCCGGTGTTAACTCGGTCCAACAGTGTCGCACAGGAGCCACATAACAAACCCTACTCCCTCAGCCAAAAGAAGCAGGTAGAACACTCATTTCACAGTTTGATGAACACTGGCCGGCTTTAAAGTGCACTAAATCTACCCCTGCTTTTCCCGTTTCGAGGAAGAAAAAACAAAAGAAATTCCAACTCAAAACAATAGATATTACTCTGCCTGGAAAAGCTCATTATCCACGCAGGATCAACTATTGTAGTATTCCAACGTCATCTGACTCTACACCAAATGACCCACCAGTTAGAAATTTCTCAGATAACTGAAGGCACAATTAGAATTGGGACACAACACCGAAATTTAGACTACATCAATCTCCTGGGACTAACACTGGATGTATTCTGCCCAGGCCCCAACTGGTTAAAACAGACATCTGATATGGAAGGGAACCGGACAGTAGTTCTACTTCCATCGTCTCCCAGAAGTTGCCCGCCCTCCTTGAGAGTAGCATTCCATGCTTGTAAGCAGCAGAAAACAAAAACCTTAAACTAAACAGTCTCATATTAAACCAGATCCTAAACCTGTCAGAAGGTTCAGCTACTAATCATCAAACTACTTAAGTTAGCTTTAATAAAAATTAGGTCTCTGTCAGGAAGGTCATTGCTAATCACTGACCTCATCACTAAGCATAATGCACACGCCCTTTTTATCAGAAACCTAGCTAGACTTAAGTAATGGGTGTTTCTCAATGTCAAGGAGGTTCCTTGCTTACGAGGACACTATCCTTCCTTGGTCAAAGAAAACGGTTAAATGGAACAGACTGACCTCCCTGGGCAAATTTGACTCTTTTGAATACCTAGCTGCCCAGGTAAATAAACCTAACAAAGCTTTATTTCTAAGTTCATATAAACCCCCAAAACTTAAAGGAGCCGTATTTAAGATTGTGGCCAAAGCTGGTACTGCAATCACTTTCTAAATTACTGTAGAGCGGTGTATCCCCTCCCCCTTCCCCCTGACTCAAGGTTGCCGCATAGGCTACAGAATCCAGCAGGAACAAATTCTTCTGTTTTCAGCTGTCTCTATCTTGCAAAGGCATCTCCTATACAAATCGTTGTTTAATTTCGGACTTTGTCACGACGTATTTCTGAACGATCAAATCAAATCAAACTTTATTCATAAAGCGGTTTTCAAACCACAACAAAGCTTCTCAAAGTGCTTTACAGATTAAAAATGACCCACAAACCCCCATCCCCCCCTTTCCCAAAACCCAAAAGTAAAAAACATCACCACAGCTATACCCTCACCCCCCATCTCCCATGCACACACACACATAAAAGCAACAATAGACAAAAACAATTATAAGATATGATCAAATAAAAATGCAAAGCAGATAGACAATAATTGATAAATAGCCAGCTAAAAGCTAAACAAAAAAAAATAATTCAATCAAAAAAAACATGCAGAGCAATTAAACAGATTTTAATAAATAATAATCAGTTAAAAGCTAGGCTATAAAGGTGAGTCTTGAGCCTGGTCTTAAAAACATGAACCTTCTCTGCGACCCTGAGGTCCTCTGGCAGCCTGTTCCAGAGGTGAGGGCCATAATAACAGCAGGACGCCTCGCCGTGAGTGTGTGTCCTGACTTTGGGGGTGACAAGGAGACGGCTGCCAGAGGAGTGCAGAGACCGCAAAGGTTCATACGGTAAAAGAAATTCCGAAAGATAAGAAGGCCCAAGATCATTAAGACACAAAAATTATTAAAAGAATCTTAAAATCGATCCTAAAACATACGGGGAGCCAATGCAGTGATTCTAAGACTGGTGTAATGTGATCCCGCCTCCCGGTCTTAGTCAGGACACGTGCTGCTGAATTTTGTAAAAGCTGTAAACTTGAGGTAGTCTTTTTGGGAAGACCAGAAAGCAGGGCATTACAGTAATCGATTCTACTGGTGATAAAAGCATGCATCAGCGTCTCCTTATTGGCCCGAAAGAGAATGGGGCGGACTCTGGCAATGAGATTAAAACCTATTTTAGTAATATTTTTTATGTGAGGAATAAAAATCTGCTCAGAGTCAAAAATCACGCCCAAGTTCTTCACTTGTAGAGAAGGATTAAAAGACAGTGATTTTAGTTTTGGTAAAAGCTTCTCTCTCTGAGCCTTAGGACCGATGACGAAGACTTCAGTTTGAGAAAATTTTCTGCCATCGTGGATTTGATGTCTAAAATGCAGTTAAAAAGTGCATCCATTGGCCGTGTGTCCTCAGGAGACATGGAGATCTACAACTGTGTATCATCACCATAACTGTGAAAGTTAACTCCATGTCTTCTGATGACACTGCCAAGAGGGAGCATATTAAGGTCAAAAAGCACTGGGCCTAAAATCGAACCCTGGGGCACACCACATGTGATCTTGTGGACCTTAAAGGAGAAGGTTTCTAAACTTACCATAAAAGTCCTGTCTGTAAGATATGATATGAACCATTTGTGAACAGCACCAGAGAGGCCAATCCGTTTTAAACGAGTTAAAAGAATAGTGTGGTCTACTGTATCAAAGGCAGCGCTTAGATCCAGTAGAACCAACACTGTCACCTTCTGAGCATCATAATTTAATCTAAAATCATTTAAAATCTTTAAAAGAGCTGTCTCTGTGCTGTGGTTCACCCTAATACCAGACTGAAATGTATCTAGGACATTATGAGCGTTAATAAAATCATTAATTTGAATTAAAACAAGTTTTTCTAAAGCTTTGCTTTAAAATGGTAAGTTAGATACCGGTCGGAAGTTGTTTAAATCATTAAAATCTAAATTGCTCTTCTTCAGCAGGGGCCTCACTACCGCCCCTTTAAAGGCGGCAGGAAAGACCCCCGTCTGAAGGTAGCAATTCATCATGGTTAAAATCTCGTCTTTAAAAGATTCATAAAATTGCTTAAAAAACCAGGTGGGAATCTGATCCAGGGCACTTGTAGTGGGCCTCACTGAGGAGAAAACTTCATCAAGGGTCCCAGCTTCAACCAGGACAAAACTGTCCAGTGTTTCCTCTGGTAAAGAGACACACTCAGATTTGTCTAAAACCATGTTACTTTGAGAGGATAAAATATTACATCTGATGGTGTCTACCTTTCCTCTGAAGTGGTCTGCGAACTCCTCACACAGAGTGTTTGAGGGGGTTTTCTGAAGTGCAGTAGAGGTATGATTAAGAATGTTGTCAATGGTGGAAAACAGAATTTTGGGATTATTTTTATGTTCTGAGATGATTCTGGAGAAGTATGCATTTCTGGAATTTCTTTCAGCGTTATTGTATGATTTGAGATGTTCTACAGTATGTATATGTGATGATTTATTGTGATTTTGTTTTTTCTCCATTTCCTTTTTGCCACCCTGCAGCTCCTCTTTAAGTTTTTAAGGTTTTCATTTCTCCATGGTATTGTACGTTTTGAATGAGTCTTTGCAACTTTTAATGGAGCCAGCAGGTCGAGAGCGGATTCAAGCCTACTGTTAAAATCATTCACAATAAAATCACAGGGGGCAGATAAAGGTACAGGAGGAAACTTCAAGAAAACCTGCAGCCACTTCAGGGGTTAGATGACGTTTCCTGACAGTTCTCACAGAGGTTTCTATTTGGATAAAACAGATGATTTTAAAAAACACACAGTAGTGGTTAGAGACAGAGAAGTCAACAACAGAGGACACACTGGTGGACAGGCCGTACTTGATGACCAAGTCCAGCGTGTGTCCTCTGTTTTGAGTTGGCTTCCTGACATGCTGACTAAAATCCATATAATTCAAAATGTTCTAAAAGGTTATCTATATGTCGATTAAAATCCCCAGCTAAAATTATCAGTTCATAAGAGTTGTGCAAAATTGATAAAAACTCTGAATATTCTCGAATAAAAAGTGCACTCTTTTTAGGAGGCCTATAAACTGTCACACATAAAATCTGAGGAGTGCTAAAAAGAGAGGCAGTATATTCAAAAGTGGTAAAATTATAAAGTAAAACAGGTTTGGCGGAAAGGGTTAATGAATTTATAAAAGCAGTTCCACCTCCCCTCTGGCTACTCCTGGTTGAATAAGAAAAGTTAAAATTAGGTGGGGAGGCCTCTGTAAAAACAGCAGGAGCATCTGCACTCAACCATGTTTCCGTTAAAAATAAACATTGAAGTTTATGGTCTAAAATCAAATCATTTATTATAAAAGTTTTATTCAGCAGAGAGCGAACATTTAAAAGTGCCATATTGATAGTGGTTGGAGATGGGGTGACTGTATAATTTACTGGAGGTGGGATTTTTTAGCAACTGTTTAAGATTATTTGGGTTGCATTTGTTCACTTTATGATTATTTGTTTGCTCTCTGCTGATATGTACAGGAATGAAAGAAGTGAGGCAAGGTCCAAGTCCGATATGTGAGTTACTGTTAAAATCAGGACTGAGTTAGTAGGAGCAGGGACAAGCTGGACATCAGGATGTGGTTGAGGGGGCAGAGAAGGCAGGAGCAGCTGGAGCCAGTGTGGTGGACAGTGGTGGACGAGGGTATGCCAGGCTTAATGCCAGCATACGTGTGCCTTGTCTGTTTAGATGTAAACCATCCGCCCCAAACAATTGACTCCTGCCCCGGAAAATGTTAAAATTGTCTATAAAACCAATGTTATGCATCGCGGTGGCAGTGGAAAGCCAGGTGTTCAGGGAAAGAAGCCTGCTGAAACAGCCTGTTCCTCTGCCGATGGTGGGAGTGGGGCCAGAGATAAAAACAGATGGGTGTTTGTCTTTTAAAAGATTAAACAAATGAATAAAATCCCGCTTTAGGAGCTCAGACTGCTGTTTACGAATGTCGTTGGTGCCAGCATGAATTATAACTTTACTCACGGTTGGGTGGCTACGGATGAAGTCCAGGATCTGTTCAGAAATGTCCTTTACCGTAGCCCCAGGAAAACAAACACTAACGGCTCCTCTCATCCTAATGTGCCGGATTATTGAGTCTTCAATGATGAGCGTCGTGGGTGGCTGGTCTGCAGGCTGATGGTGAGCAGAGGATCCATCGCTGTCCAGGACCTGCTGGATGCTAGGCAGCTTGGCTTCCCCAGGACTGCAGCGATTTTTAGTGGGCGCCGGGAGCTCATTCCGTGGATTCGGGGTGTAATGGAGCACTCCTCGGCAGATCCCGGCCGTAGTCCTGGGTTTGGCGCGACGTGGGAGGCTACCAGAATCCGACTGCTTGCTCCAGCTGCTGGGAGACGGTCCTGCGGAACTGCTGGGCTTCGGTGCGGTCGGAGGGACGGTCAGAGAAGGAAAGTCGGCCCCAGGGCATCGAAACAGTTAGACAGCGGAAGCCCGGGAGGGGGAGAACGGTGGCGGCCGCTCCGGGCGCCTCCACCGCGGCCAGCCCCGACTGTCGAGCATGCACCGGGCACCGGAGTGAAGCTGATGGGGACTTTTGGTTTAGCCCCCAGCTGGAACCAGCGCTCCTTCTCTGCCGTAGTTGTCATACCGCTGCCGGCGTTCGTCAGTCTGAGTCCGCCTGGACACCCAGCGATGGATTCCCCCTCCACAGCTTCACCGGGCTGGCAGGGAATTGTATCGGCCAGCTGGGCACTGGTGGCGGTGGGGAAAGTCAGTCCGAACAGGATGTCCACGTCGCGCTCGTGGTCCTGGATTAAGTGGAGAGTAGAGATCCTCTGCTCCTATTTCATGATTTTCTTAGTTAGTTTGACGCAGCCTTCACACCTGGAGCTACAGGTGAATGGAGCCATGATGGAGTCCGTGCTCTGATTAAAAACACCCCCGATAAAAAGAAATAAGTCGCTAAAACTTAGTGGTAAAAAAACTGTTAAAACTAGTCAAAAATTAAAAACCAGTTAAAACCGTGTTAATTAGGGAGCTGGAGTTGGCAGGTTTCTCGTGTTTCGTGTTTCAGTACAGTACAGTACTGGTACAGTACTTGGCTGGTTTGAGTCTTACCTAAAGAACAGGAACTTCTTTGTTTCAGTAGGAAACTTTTCATCAAAATTCCGTCCTGGGGCCCCTCTTCCTTAAAATCTACAGTACATGCTCCCACTAGCCCATATTATAACAACCAACAAGATTACCTACCATAACTATGTAGATGATACTCAGCTCTACATTACAATGTCACCAGGTGACTTTGAAGCCATCCAAATGCTAGGCAAAAGGATTAAGCAAATTAATGGATAGATGTGTCATAACTTTCTCCAGCTGAACAGAAACAAAACTGAGGTACTTATTTTTGGACCTAAGGAGGAATGATCAAGAGTCAGCACAAAGCTTAAGTTAATATAGCTACAAACTACTGATCAAGCCCGAAATCTAGGTATAGTAATGGACTCAGACCTGAACCTCCAGGGTCACATAAAGGCAGTCACAATGTCAGCCTTCTATCCTCTGAAGAACATTTCTAGTTTTAGAGGACTGATGTCACAACAGGACCTCGAAAAACTCATTCATGCATTCATCTTTAGTCGGATTGACTACTGAGACTCACAGGTTGTCCTAAAAAGTCAGACAGCTGCAGCTTATCCAGAACGCTGCTGCTCGTGTCCTCACTAGAACCATAAAAGTAGAGCACATCACCCAGTCCTAAATTCCTTACACTGACTCCCTGTAGCTCAGAGAATAGACTTTGAAATAATTTTATTAGTTTATAAATCATTGAATGCCTTAGCACCAAAATATGTTGACGATCAACTGTCACTATAAGAATCCCCCAGACCACTCAGGTGTACTCCAGTCTACTCAACATCCCTAAAATTAGAACCAGACATGGAGAAGCAGCTTTCAGTTTCTATGTTCCTCTAATCTGGAATAAACTTCCAGACAACTGAATAGCTGCTGAAACAATGAGTTCTTTTAAATCAAGGCTAAAAACCCATCTGTTTAGAGCTGCCTTTGAGTAATGTTTTCATGTATCATATGTTTTGTGTGTTTCATTCTGGTTTTACTTTATCCTAAATTCATGTCTGCTTTTGAGTAATGGTTTTACATCTCATATACTCTGTGTATGTTATTGTTGTTTTTACTTTATCCCTAATTATGTAAAGCACCTTGAATTACCTTGTTGAAAGTGTCCTATACAAATAAAATTGCCTTGCTTTAAAAGTCCACCTCTACGCTACTTCTAATCTAAATTAGTATCACCTGTCTTAGCTCGTTAAAGACACCTGCACACACCACAGTCAGTCAGACTACAACTACTACCATGGGTAAGACCAAATAGCTGTCAAAAGACACAAAACTGTAGACCTCCACAAGGCTGGAAAGGGCTACAGGGCAATTGCCAAGCAGCTTGGTGAAAATAGATCAACTGTTGGAGCAATTGCTAGAAAATGGAAGAGGCTAAAGATGACTGTCAGTCTCCCTCGGATTGGGGCTCCATGCAAGAGCTCACCTCTTGGGGTATCACTGATGATAAGAAAGAGCTCGTCAATGACATAAAGAGAGCTGGGACCAGTTTCAAAGGTTACCCTCAGTAGAACACTACGCTGTCATGGTTTAAAATCATGCATTGCACGGAAGGTTCCCCTGCTCAAGTCATCACATGTCTAGGCCCGTCTGAAGTTTGCCAATGACCTTCTGATGGATGCAGAGGAGGCATGGGAGAAAGTCATGTGGTCAGATGAGATCAAAATAAAAATTTTGGTCTAAACTTCACTTGCCGTGTTTGTAGGAAAAAAAAGAAGGATGACTGGTATCCCAAGAACACCATTCCTACTATGAAGCATGGTTGTGGAAACATCATGTTTTAGGGGTGCTTTTCTGCGAGAGGGACAGGACGACTGCACTGTAGTCGTCAGAGCATTAAAAAAGGGGCGTGGCTGGGTCTTCCAACATACATTGACCCGAAGCACACATCTAAAAACTCTCTCTCTTCAAAGACTTTGCTAGTTGATTTGTGACTTGATTTGTGATTATCAAATTGATGAGCTGCTGATTCAATATAATTTGTTAAATAGCAGGTCACCTTCCTGGTTCATGTGATTTCTCACTCTTGTCCTTTGTCTTCCAAAAGGGTGGAGGCCATTCCCGGTCCTACCTTAGACCTTTTGGACTTTCCCACCAACACAGTAGAACATGGGACAACGCTTCACCCAGCCACACTTCTTCCTACGGCTGATGATGTTGAATGTCATGACTGACCACTACCATCTTAATTTTCTGCACTGACTGCAGAACTCACAACGCTGAGTGAAGCCTGTAAACTGAATACTGACAAGACTGACTATTTACATTGAATCCAGGAGGCCCAGATTAGATTTCTTGGGCGAATGCCTCTGCACAAACTCCTGTAAGGGTCGCTGTCTCACATTTTCTCTTTCTCAGTAGCTGGTTGCTGTACCGGAAATTATACGTCCTATTTCTGCCCCCAATAGAAATACAGCTCTGGAAGAGATCTGGCAGAATTTACGGCCATGGGCTTGACCATGTCAGTAAAGGGGGTCTGGTTCAGATGCACAGGAAGGGGCCATTGAAGGTCCTCCTCATTACCCATACTGTAGTAAAGATAGCAGAAAGAGCCACCCGGATTCACACCAGCCCCTACTCAGCCCCCTCTCTGACCACTACTGTGTGTTTTTTAACATCACCAGTGTTATCCAGCGGTAGACCTCTGTGAGAACTGTCAGAAAGTGTCATATAAACCCTGAAGTGGCTGCAGGGTTTCTTGAAGTTTTTGAAAAGACACCTCCTTTTGCTTTACCTGCCCCCTGTGATTTTATTGTCAATGATTTTAACAGTAGGCTTCAATCCACTCTCGACCTGTTTGCTCCACTAAAAGTTAAAGGCACTCGCTTAAAACTTAAAACAAAAGAGGAATTGTTGGGTGGCAGAGAGAAACTGGATAGTCATCGGTCCTAAAGCTCAAAGGGCGAAACCTTTACCAAAACTACAATCACTGTCTTTTATTCCTTCTTTTCAAGTAAAGAACCTGGGCACATCCTCAGCTCATTTTTGATTCTGAGCTGAATTTTATCCCTCACATCAAAAACATTACCAAAATAGGTTTTTATCATCTATAGAAAATTGCCAGAGCCCGCCCCATTCACTTTCTGCCCAACACAGAGGCACTGATGCATGCTTTTATTTCCAGTAGAATTGTTTACTGTAATGTCCTGCTTATTGGTCTTCAGAAAAAGAGTATGTCAGGCTTACAACTTCTACAAAATTCAGCAGGACGTGTCCTGACAAAGACCAGGAGGCGTGGTAGAGGGGTTTGAGTGTCCCAATGATCCTAGGAGCTATGTTATCGGGGGCTTTTCCTCCTGGTAGGGTCACCCATGGCAATTTGGTTCTAGGTGAGGGATCAGACAAAGTGGAGCCCAAAAGACCCCTATGATGAATGCAACAAATGGATTCAGTGTTCCCTTGCATGGACACCGGGGCCCCCCTCTGGAGCCGGGCCTGGAGGCGGGGCACGTTGGCGGGGCACGTTGGCGAGCACCTGGTGGCCGGGCCTTTACCCATGGGGCCCAGTCGGGCTTAGCCCGAAGAGGTAACATGGGTCCCCCTTCCCATGAGCTCACCACCTGTGGGAGGGGCCATAGGGGTCGGGTGCAATGCAAGATGGGCGGTGGCCGAAGGCGGGGTCCTTGGCGGTCCGATCCTCGGCGGTCCGATCCTCGGCTGCAGAACCTGGCTCTTGGGACGTAGAACGCCACCTGTCTGGTGGGGAAGGAGGCGGAGCTGGTGTGCGAGGTTGAGAGGTTTCGACTGGACATTGTCGGACTTGCCTCAACGCACGGCTCTGGCTCTGGAACCCATCTCCTCGAGAGGGGTTGGACTCTCTTCCACTCTGGAGTTGGCCCTGCTGAGAGGCGCAGAGCTGGGATGGGCATAGTTGTTGCCCCCCATCTTGCCACCTGTACATTGGGGTTTACCCCTGTGAACGAGAGTGTAGCCTCCCTCCGCCTACAGGTGGGGGGACAGGTCCTGACTGTTGTTTGTGCTTACGCGCCAAATGGCAGATCAGATTACCCACCCTCTTTGGAGTCCTTGGGGGGGGGGGTGCTGGAGAGTGCTCCTCCCGGGGACTCCCTTGTTCTGCTGGGGGACTTCAACGCTCACGTGGGCAATCACAGTGAGAACTGGAGGGGTGTGGTTGGGCAGAATGGCCCCCACGATCTGAACCCGAGCGGTGTCGACTTCTGTGCTCGTCATGGATTGTCCATAACGAACACCATGTTCAGGCATAAAGGTGTCCATATGTGCACTTGGCACCACTCTAGGCCGCAGCTCGATAATCGACTTGGTTTTCGTCTCATCTGATCTGCAGCCGCATGTTTTGGATACTCGGGTGAAGAGAGGGGCTGAGTTCTCCACTGACCAGTACCTGGTGGTGAGTCGGCTCCGATGGTGGGGGAGGACGCCGGACAGACTGGAAGGCCCAAACGCGTTGTGAGGGTCTGCTGGGAACATCATTGTCGAGGCGGCTGACCGAAGCTGTGGCCGCAAGGTGGTTGGTGCCTGTCGTTGCAGCAACCCCCAAACCCGCTGGTGGACACCGGCAGTAAGAGATGCTGTCAGGCTGAAGAAGGAGTCCTATCGGGTCTTTTTGGCTTGTGGGACCCCTGAAGCAGCTGATAGGTACTGGTGGGCCAGGCGGAGTGTGCCTCCGATGGTCGCTGAGGCAAAAACTCGGGCATGGGAGGAGTTGGAGAGGCCATGGAGAACAACTTCCTTACGGCATCTAAGTGATTCTGGTCCACGATTCGGCGTCCCGGGGGGGAGCGGTCTGCCACTAACACAGTTTACAGTGGCGATGGTGTGCTGCTGACCTCGACGCGGGATGTTTTGGGTCGGTGGATGGAATACTTCGAAGACCTCCTTAATCCCACCGTCATGCCTTCCAATCTGGAAGCAGAATCTGGGGACTTTGGGTCTGACTCTCCAATCTCTGGTGCTGAGGTCACCAAGTTCGTTAAAAAGCTCCTCGGTGGCAAGGCTCCAGGGGTGGATGAGATTCGACCGGAGTTCCTCAAGGCTCTGGATGTTGTGGGGCTGTGTTGGTTAACGTTGCTCTGCAATATTGCGTGGACATCGGGGGCAGTTCCTTTGGATTGGCAGACCAGGGTGGTGGACCCCTGTTTAAAAAGGGGGACCACAGAGTCTGTTCTAACTACAGGGGGATCACAGTTCTGAACCTCCCTGGTAAGGTCTATTCAAGAGTACGCCCAACCGGTCTACATGTGTTTTGTGGACTTGGAGAAGGCGTTCGACCGTGTCCCTTCGGGTAGCCCTGTGGGGGGTACTCCGGGAGTATGGGGTACCGAGCCCCTTGACACAGGCTGTTAGGTCCCTGTACAACCTGTGCCAGAGTTTGGTTCACATTGCCGGTAGTAAGTCGGGCTTGTTTCCGGTGAGAGTTGGACTCCACCAAGGTTGCCCTTTGTCATCAATCCTGTTCATAACTTTTATGGACGGGATTTCTAGGCCAGCCAAGGTGTTGAGGGGATACGTTTTGGTGGCCTCAGGATCGGGTCTCTGCTTTTTGCAGATTACATGGTCCTATTGGCTTCATTGGAACGTGATCTACAGCTTTCGCTGGAGCGGTTCACAGCCGAGTGTGAAGAGGCTGGGAGGAGAATCAGCACCTCCAAATCCGAGGCCATGGTCATGAGCTGGAAAAGGGTGGGGTGAGGTCCTTCCCCAAGTGGAGGAATTTAAGTATCTGGGGTTCTTGTTCACGAATAAGGGAAAGATGGAGCGGGAGATTGATAGACGGATTAGTAGGGCATCTGCAGTTATGCAGGCGCTGTACTGGTCTGTCGTGGTGAAGAGTCGGTCGATCTACATTCCTAACCTAATCTATGGTCGCTTCCTGGGTACTACCATCACCCAGGAACTCAAGTGTGAGCCCACCATCACCTCCGTCATAAAAAAGGTTCAGCAGAGGATGTACTTCTTGAGGCAGCTGAAGAAATTCAACCTGCTGGCACAGACGAGGATGTAGTTCTACACTTCAATGATCGAGTCCATCCTCACCCCCTCCATCCCCGTGTGGTATGCTGGAGCTACCATCAGGGACAAACAGAGACTACGGCGTGTTGAGCACTTTGTGGAGCAGGTGATTGGATGCGTACTCCCATCTCTACAGGACCCGTACACCTTCAGGACACTTGGGCTGCAGGTCGGATCGAAGCCGACCCCATCTCACCCAGGACACAGATTTTTGACCTGCACCCCTCAGGCAGGAGATTCCAGTCCATTCGGACCAGAACCTTTCGACATAAGAACAGTTTCTTCCCCTCTGTTGTTGGACTCATTAACAACAACCCTAAGACTGTTCCCACCACCCACTCTGTTTCAGTCACATGATCTTCTGTTGTGTTTTGGGACCTGTTTTGCACCTGCACTCATGTATATATTAATCTGTTTACCCCATTTTTTTATTTTTTATATATAGCCTGCACAAAGTACAGCAGTAATTTCCTAATGTTGTGAACCTGTTTACACATATTGCAATAAAACCTTTCTGATTCTAATCCATGGTCCTAGTGTTAACTTCTCTTGAGAAGTTCTTCTCTATAAGACTAACCTGCTCTAACCTTTCCTGTGCTTATCCGAAGGTTTCCTCACATCCACCTTCTCATGATCAGTTATCTTGCTTCTCTATGAGCACTGGAACTCCATTCCATGACTGTCTGCCTTCAAGCTCCATACTCCTCGGTGACTACGATCCAGCTCCAAGCTCAACCTGCCCACCCTCCATGCTCAGTCCTCACTCTCAGGATCCCTCTCCTCCGTGTCTCCCAGCCAACCTCAGAAGTTTCTTGCAGACATCCCAGAATCCTAGCGCTCTCCCCTTGGCATGCCTGCAATGCCGTCACCTGCAAAGTAAGGCTCACCTGAGTACTATCAGACTGTCAGAAATATTCAAAGAACAATACTCACCTGTGGACTTCCCTTCCTGCAGTTCCTCGCACTTCCATTCCTCAGTGCAGTGTTCCTGGTTCCAGCAATTATCATACAACATTATCTCAATAAAACTTTTATTTAAAGGAGCAGTATGTAAGATTGTGGCCAAAACTTGTACTGCAATCACTTTCAAATTACTGTAGAGCGATGTTTCCCCTCCCGACTTGAGGTTGCCAGCAGGAAATGTAGGCTGCTACAAGGAGCTTCCAATTGCAAGTGACAAGTCCTACACAGTAAGTTTTTTTCTGTTAATTATGTTTAATTATAGTGACAAGGAAACAGGCTCTGATAATGCATCGCTAATGTTAGTAGTGACGACTCGCCGTTTCCTCTTCAATTTCAATCCGTTTCAATTCGATGCCCCTCCTCCTCCATATCGGCAAACATAACGTTACTTTGGATGATTCACGAACATGCATAACTTTGTTCGATTGTCATGAATATTCGAAATGTCCATTTACAATAAGTAGGCCTCCAGGTTAGCCAAACATAGATGAATCTTACCTGTCCAGGATTAAATTAGCAATGTTGGCGTCTGACCTCAAATTCTTCTCTGTGTCAGCCGTCTCCATCTTGCAAAGGCATTTCCTACACAAATGTTTGCTTCTTTTATTTCGGACTTTGTCACAAAGTATTTCTGAATGTTAACGATGTCTTTTAGGTGTAGTAATGTTACACATGTCTGAAACACTTTTGTAGCTGCAGCTGTAGTAACTAGCTTAGACCAGAGCTGGCAACCCCGATGCCCAAACACTACTGACTTCGTCATTGGTAGATAGGTGGAGGGTGGCGCTTCAGACCAAAACACAAGATGTCAACATCAACATCAGTTGAGGGCTGCAACTTCACTTTTTAAATGACAATATCCTGGCCGTACTACTATTGTCAGTG
This sequence comes from Valencia hispanica, assembly GCA_963556495.2. Taxonomy (NCBI): domain Eukaryota; kingdom Metazoa; phylum Chordata; class Actinopteri; order Cyprinodontiformes; family Valenciidae; genus Valencia; species Valencia hispanica. Next base: position 33,781,656 of record OY747722.1, on the reverse strand, counting down.
ATATTAGTATTTGAAATGAACATGATTTCTTAATGTCTAGTGACATATCAGGGCCATTTTATGATTCATTGAAATACATTTCTTAGATACAACTCCTTTAATTTTACTACTGGTCTCCCTAGTGGTGCTCTGGATGTGTGTCAGAAATCTTAAAAACGTGACATGCTCGGAAGGTTTAAGTGGCTTCTGGGATTTCTCTTCCTTTGTGCAGGGCACTTTTGCTGCTGGGGACTTAGGCAGGACCCTGCCTTCTGGTTTAGGCAGGTTGTGGGCTTGATCTATGCTGAGTTTGTGGTTAGCTCTTTGGCCTAAGAGCTGCTGCTTCAGTGCTCCATTGCCGACCTGCCTCTTTGCCCGGTGAATGGTAGGGTTGGACGATCATTTGATAATATATATTGATCAATAGACGTGTGGCGCGATAGAAAAAAAGGGTAGATAAAAAGTTCAATAAAAAAGTTTCCCTTTATAGCCTATAGGGTAGCCAAATATTACATCCTACTTATTCCAAACCAATCACAAATGAAGACCCAGAAATCTCTGTTACAAAGGCTTTGCTTTTCTCATACTACAAAAGAGAGATGTCACAGCAAGGAGCACCAGAGGAAATTGTCCCGAAAAATGGTTTCAGAAGTTCACCAGCAGGTACATGTTGTGTAGAGTTTTGAACCTATTAACAATGCACATCAACACTAAATGTAACAAGATGAACAAAATACAACACAGAAAATGCCACCATCAGCAAAGTTGTCATGGCAGGACTCCCCAGCCCGCTGCGAACCGGTGCTGCTGTTACGGTTGCTCAGAGACAGGCACAACACTCCCAGGCCGCACAGAATCAGAATCAGCTTCATTAGCCCGGTTCTTGCACACAAGCTAAACCAAATGTCTGAGCAATTAATATAATGAAGTGCCATAAAATGTTTAAAAGATATAAAAAAGCATCAAGATAAGCTTTCAATTTAAATTACTAACATATTTTAAAAATTTAATCAATAATATAATGATTAATAGCATTAGTCTTTTCTTTATGTTTGACAGTATTTACTGATGTCACTCAGGTCTCTTAACTTGATCTGTTTTTGTTTCTTACAAACTTTCAGTGATGGTAAAAAAGGTGTTTAAATAAAGGGTTGAATTGAATTCTTTATTAAAATGTGTCCATTGAAAAATAGCATAAAATTACCAGGGCTGCACCTAGAATACATTTTCTAAATTTATTGACAGTTATCAATAATTATCGATATCGATCAATATGACTATTCCTTTTATCGATATGGTCTTTTTTTCCTATATTGTCCAGCCCTAGTGAATGGCTACTCTGTGAGATTGTCTGGTGGCTGTCCACCGGAGCTTGCTGCACCCCCTGGGAGCCAAGGCTACTCTTCGAGTTGAGTGCGGTGAGTTTACTATTCTTCTCACCATTGTAATGTCTTTTCAATTGTGGGTGACAAACTAGCACATTCACCTACTCCACACACACAGATGTTCACAGTCATTCACCTATGCAAATAATGTAAAATGTTGAAAGTCATACAAACACATGTTCATATTATTTTTAAAGCAATCAGTCTTTGTTGATCCCACGTTCAACTATAACTTACCAAAGGCAATCAAACAATGGACAATAGCCTCTCCAGATTTCCTTTGTGTTGAGCAAAGTTTACCTGGCACATGCAATGTATGGGCAAGCAGCTTCTTGACACTGTATGGCTGAAATGCTGCAACATGATGTCAAATTTAATTTGATAAAAATCTGGTTTCAACTGTATCTCCTAATAAGATACTAATGATAAAAATGTTTCTTCAATGTTCTGAATGTCAGTTCTATGGTGGCTTTCTTTTGGATTGAACTGCCCCCAGGTTTGAGCGAGTGCATGGTTGTTTCACCTGTATGTCTCTGTTTTGGACTGACAAACTGTCCATCACATGTCCTGGACTAATGACCAGGGAGTACTCTCCCCCTTGTCCCACTGATTGTTGGAAATAGATACCTGCCCCCCTGTAAGGGCAAGCCAGTATAGACAATGGATGGATGGGTATCTAATCATTAGCTTGCTTCAAAAGCCAGCAAAAATAAATAAATGTAATCATTTTAATCAAATAATTGGACTTAAAGTAGTAATGCCTTACACATTTTGTCAACACTGTACAGTGGCTAAAACATGTGCAGTATCCCCAAAAGTGGGAAGTTGTCTGTCAGTTAGAAGAGATCACGTTCACTTGGATTATGGTCAGACTTTGTCCTTGGATGAGACAGAGCTAATTGACTTTTAAAACTTTGGGCCCTGCAGTCAAATCCACATCAGATATGCTGCTCAACATTTTTGATGTGGCTCAGGAGGATTGTGTGTGACAGGTTCATTTTCATTGACTTTAATTAGTTTGAGCAGTCAGGACGCTGTGGCACACGCACACACACACACACACACACACACACACACACACACACACACACACACACACACACACACACACACACACACACACCTACACACACACACCTACACACACACCCACACACACACATGCACACACACACCCTATTGGTGTGTTAGATTAGACAAAACCAAGACAGAGTCTTGCTTTCTCATTTAAACATTGGCATTATTTTTTTCACATTATGGGTGACTATGCTAATTACAGTATCCCAAACCAGATGCCCAAACATTTTTTCTCTTTGGCTCTACCAAAGTTCCATAAGGCCCAATGTTTTGTGGCAATAGGTTTGTTTTGGTTATGAACAACTATGAATAATTGCTTAGGGCAATTATTATTACAATTTGTAATTTAATTTAATATTCAGTTAAGTTTAAAAAGTTGGGGCACCATCCTGGAATCCAGGAAATAATAATATTAGCCAAATAGTTCTGTCTCAGTTGTTAATGAATACCTGCCTGACAAGGGTGAGGTATTAAAATAATAATAGATGGAGTAAATTCAGCACTGGCGTTTTTTTTTCCGAAATACAAGAGTTTTTTAAACAAAATAATTAAACTTTCCAATCAACTTTACTCAGCAAACTTACTAAGCTAGTAACACACACAACTAAACTACTAAGTAAAAGAATGAACATAAAACTACCAAAAGTAAAAACTGTAAAAATTTACCAATGTGCTTAGAAGTAAAAACAGTAAATTTATAATGATGTCACAGTCCAGCATGAACATGTATGCTTAAAGACCAAGGCTTGTATTGAATAGTTTGGAAGTGAAGCTAGGGTTAGTTTAAAACTAATTATGATTAGATTAGGACTAGTTAGCACAATTTGGTTTATGTTCAAACAGCCAATCCACAATGCAACGCAGAAATGATGACAAAACATTATTTGGAGGAAGTAATGTTTTAATAAATAATTTGCTGGATTAGAAATCAATAACCTTTTGGAGAATTGATTATTTTTTATTGATTGGTCACCGCAGTGATTGATCTAATTTAATATTTCGACATACTAAGAAGGAGCTTTCAAAAACAACTTATATCATTAGTTTTTAGTGTTTAAACTATCTGTTTTAAAGCCGATCTCTATTTTGAATACCGTAGGTAGCAATCTTTGTTGTTTATGAAGCGTTGGCCGTCTGCAACAGCAGGCCACACTAATCAGATTGAGCGTGCAGAGTTTAATGAGTTTGTCGATTAAAGCAATTTAACTAAAGGTTGAATTATTTTTGTAGTAAACTCTTGTATTTTCGGAAAGTCGTCATTTGTCATTGTTCCATATACATGTGTAGTGACTTGCTGTTCAAAGAATGCCAAGAACTTATTTCTTTTCCTTATTGTTTAATTATCTCAGCCATATCAGGCTTTTTGGGGTATTTTTCGGTATCAGGTAATTTCGGGTATTATAAATTTCAATACTGAGGTCCTGAGTTTGGACCTCAGTATCCAAATAAGGAATGATCCACCAACAAGAGAAACTCAAAGTACAAGCCCCTGGGGATAAAAAAGAAAGGAGGAGAAAACATAGTGGAGGGGAAAACTCAAAGTAGGAGGAAGCTAAAATCAGAAAAACCCCTAACATTCCTAAAATATTAAATAAGGTAAACTAAATGAAGAAATGAAATAACTCAAAAATCAAACACCCAAGCATCTAAACAGAAAAGCTATTTTAGAAAATCAGGCAAATGCTAGTTAATCTACATTGTTTAGATACTTGGTTTGCTCCATCAGCATACTGACACCTGATAGAAAAGTGAATTATTTTTTTTAAATAATCATGATGCAATTATCAAATATTTTGACTGCATGTGCCAAAAACTATTTTGCTGTTTTAGTATTCAGACCTTACATTCGCTTCCTTCTCTCCAATTAGGATTATTTTCTGTTATTTTACCTGTTAACTTTGTTTTCTCAGTCTTTTTTCTCTCCGTAGAAGCTACACCTGGTCTGGTGTGCTGTTCAGCTGTGACACCTTCCTAGAGTGGGGTGGTGGGGGGGCATCAACTGAGATAATGCTGCCAACAATTTCATTCTCCTTCTCCTGCTATAAGCTTTTTACCTTTCTTTACCATAGAAAATGCTCCTGGTTCACTGCTCCTAGTCGATCGTCACAGATAGCCGTCACTCTGAGCCAGGTTCTGCTGTAGGTTTCTTCCTGTTAAAGCTGAGATTTCCTCTCCACTGTCGCTACATGCATGCTCAGTATGAGGGATTGCTTTAGAGTCAACGAATCACCACAATTTGCTGAGTTTTCTTAGATAGAAAACGTCTTAAACCAATTTCAATAATGAACCGAAGTTCATTATCTGATAACTAGGATGTATGACTGGAATTTATTTTGTAAAATGCCTTGAGATGACATGTATTGTGAATTGGCACTATATATTGAAAATAAACCATATTCAATTGCTTAGACAATGATTTTTGTAACAATGGTTGAATCTTTGTCAATATCGGTGAATTTTTGTCAAAAGAGGAGAAGCAAATGTAGAATGTCAGACCGTCTTGTGTAATTCACCAGAAGTCCAGTCACAGACGGATGTCAGAAACTGTCTTCAACAAGGTACTTGTTTGTCTGACTGAGTTTGCAGTTTATTTTCTTCCAGTTTGCACATGCCCATCTGGCTCTCCCCACACTGTATTATCCTTGTTAAAAACAGAAGAGGAAATTGGCTCTAAGTGGTGCGTCAGTATGTAAAATGACAAGAGGAACACTCTTAATCAAAATGTTTGTAAAGAAAACTCATTTCCCAAGTTAGTGTGATAATTACTGCTAATTTGTTGGAAAGGCGAATGATGCAGGGGTGGTTTCGTGCTCTCATCTAGAGCTGTACTAGAATGTTCTCCGTGGCAACCGGAACCCATGGAGGACTTACTTTCTTCTCTTACTGAGGAAAAGAAAACTGGGGAGGATTGCTTAAAATATGGATGTATGTACTCGTCTGATTTTTTAGATATATCTGAGCTCCACTGTACCAAGCTTCATTCTGACCAGGAAAAATTTACTCTGGGGACCCCACCCACCAAAAAAAACAAAAAACAAAAACAAGAACTGACCAGCCAGTAATGGTTAAAATGTTTTGTTGCTTATTTAGTTCTGTGATCAACCTCATTCTATGGTAATTTTTTTATGTGCTGATGCTAAGCTTTGTTGAGCATAATTTATTTCACTTCCCTTCCTCTAAGCCTTTGTAAAATCTTCACAATTTAATAATAATAAATTTATAAAGCTCTATACATCAAAGTGATGTACAACCACAAATATCAACCTAAACATGACACCCTGGCCCCATTTTGGATATGATGAATCTATCCTTAGTAAACGGATACGTACCACAGGAATTTAAAATGGCTGTAATTAAACCTTTACTCAAGAAATTTCCCTTGATCAAGATGACTTTTTGAATTACAGAACTATATCTAACCTTCCTTTCTTATCCAAAGTCCTTGAGAAAATTGTTCCTAATCAAGTCTGTGAGCATCTAAACAGTAACGAGCTGTTTGAAGAGTTTCAGTCAGGTTTTAGAGCTCATCATAGCACCAAAACAGCACTGGTGAAGGTTACTAATGATATTCTCATGGCCTCAGATAATGGACTGCTGTCTGTTCTAGTTTTGTTAGTTCTCAGTGCTGCTTTTGACACAGTCGATCATAATATTCTCTTAGAAAGGCTTGAACATGTTGCAGGGATCAAAGGAACAGCACTAGGCTGGTTTAAATCGTATTTGTCTGACAGATTCCAGTTTGTTCATCTAAATGATCAATCTTCTTCACTCTCAAGGGTTACTTGTGGAGTTCCACAGGGTTCTGTGCTTGGACCAATTCGTTTCACCATATATATGCTCCCAATTGGTAGAATCATTAGACAGCATGGGGTAAATTTTCACAGCTATGCCGATGATACACAACGATATTTATCCATAAATCCTGATGAACCCAGTCAGTTAGGTAGATTAGAGGCATGTCTGGAAGACATAAAAACATGGATGACCCTAAACTTTTTGCTTTTAAATTCTGAGAAGTTGCTGTCTTTGGACCAGAAGTTCTAAAAAATAAACTTATTAGTCAATTACTTCATCTGGATGGCATTAAATTGGCCCCCAGTAATAACGTAAAGAACCTCGACGTTATTTTTGACCAAGACTTGACATTTAAATCCCATATTAAACAGGTTTCTAGGATTTCCTTCTTTCACCTCCGGAATATTGCTAAAATTAGAAACATCCTGTCCAGGAGTGATGCTTAGAAACTAGTCCATGCATTTGTTACCTCAAGGCTGGACTACTGTAATTCTTTACTATCAGGTAGTCCACAAAATGCCATTAAAAGCCTTCAGTTGATCCAAAATGCGGCAGCAAGAGTTCTGATGAATATTAAAAAGAGAGATCACATTTCTCCTGCTTTAGCTTCCCTTCATTGGCTCCCTGTTAAATCCAGAATAGAATATAACATCCTTCTTCTTACATACAAAGCCCTTAATAATCAAGCTCCATCATACATCAGAGATCTAATTGTTCCTTATGTTGCTAACAGAGCACTTCGCTCTCAGACTGCAGGTTTACTTGTAATTCCTAGGATTTCTAAAAGTAGAATAGGAGGCAGATCTTTTAGTTATCAGGCTCCTCTCCTGTGGAACCAGCTCTCAGCTTTAGTCCGTGAGGCAGACACTCTGTTTACTTTTAAGGTCAGGCTTAAAACTTTCTTTTTTGATAAAGCTTATAGTTAGAGTGGCTAAGGTCATCCTGAGCTATCTCTGTAGTTATGCTGCTATAGGCTTAGACTGCTGGAGGACAGACTTACCAATTTTCTTCACTCTACTATTTCCTTTTCTACTACTACTCTCCAGTTGTGTTACAGTACATTCTGTTATTTCGACTGTTAACTTTGTTTTCTCTCAGTGTTTTTCTCTCCATAGAAGATATACCTGGTCTGGTATCCTGCTTGGCTGCAATGCCCTGTTGGACGGGGGGCATCGACTGGGATGATGCTCCCAGTAACTGAACATCCACTGTGTCCTGTTATCAACTTTTATCAACTCTTATATCAGATCTTCTGTTCCTTCTGTGTCTCTGCTCTGTCTTCTCAAACCCCCAGACGGTCGTGGCAGATGGCCGCTCCTACTGAGCCTGTTTCTGTTGGAGGTTTGTTCCTGTTAAAGGGGAGTTTTTCCTCTCCACCGTCGCTACATGCTTGCTCAGTATGAGGGACTGCTGAAGGATTGCTGTGGTTGGAAAGTCTGGATCAACGGGGCCCAACCTCACGCCAATGACTGACGCAATCTGCTGGGATTCCTTAAATAGGAAACTTTTTAACTGATTGGAATGTTTGTATAAATGTATTGAAATGACTTCTTGTTAAGTGCCTTGAGATGACATCTGTTGTGAATTGGCGCTATAAAAATCAACTGAATTGAATTGAATTGCTGTTCTGCAAACGGGATAGGACGACTGATCCGTATTAAGGAACATATTGCAGGTTAAACCCCACCCTAAAACTCTGTTCAGAGAAATATATTGTGAATGTGTTCTATATAAAAAAATACTCATAAATAAATTATTTAGACTTCTGGAGTTGTTTTTGTGAGAAAATGTAATATCCGCCACACTGGAAGTGATGTAGGTGAAGGGAGACCTGTCAGCTCCATCAATAGAAAACAATGGATTTTAATGCTGGATCTGACACTGAAGAATCCTTAAATGTTTACAATTACACATATGATGGACCACAAGCATACAGCTATGAGCCTGCTGCGCGCCCCAGAGAGCAGAGAGAGACCAGGGGAAGGATTAAGGGCCAAAGAAGAGCGATAGAGCTGTGGTGTCAGGATAATCAGTGGAGAGAGAGACCCATGTTAGCATAAAGTTTTGTGCTAACGTCCCAGATTGTACAGATTACTATCATGTACTAGTAAATAAAAAAAAACATTCATATTTGTCAGCTAATATAGTATTTATCCATCCCGATAATAAAAAATAATGAGCTTTTCTAAGTTGTCTCAAACTGGTTAATATCCGTTCAAGTAACGTAGTTATAGCACTTTAGAGAGAGAGGCGATGTACACATTTTCCTAAAACCCCTTTTGTACTGCTTATTTGGCAAACCACATATCACGTCGCATCTAATTTTGATATTGTTCTCACAACAATGTTGGTAATTAGCAGCGTAGACAACAAGACTTAGAATGCCAAGATCCTGTCTGTGTAGAGCTGAGCTTCTGATGGATCTGTGTCCACGTCCCCCGTCTGCGGCAGCCCCAGAAACAACCGCTGACAGCGGTGCCGATAAAGTTGTGTCACTGAAGGAACTGTGCCTTGTGTCAGTCAGACCTGATCTTTGCTTCTGCATCCCATGTTGAACTCCATCTCATCAGTGGGATGGTAATCCTCCCATCGGAAGTGAGCGCCACAAATGACTGTGTTTTTTGTTGTTGTTTTTTTTTAATTTGTAGACTCGATGTCCTGACAGCGTGCTGTTTGTACAGCCTCCACAAACACAATTTACCATTTTTAAGAAAAATGCACCCAATACAAAACTAGTGAACACAATGAACCACTGCTCTACCCGATAACTACCTACTCGCTACACTGAGCTGAGGCAGCACATAGCATATGACTCCCTTCACTTACGTCACACGTCCAGATTATGAAACTTTTTTATTAAAATTTGTGGTGTTATGTTCTGTAAAAACAAAACACATCCTCAATAAATGTTTCAAATAGTAATTTTGGACAGCATTTTATATGCATTTTAGAAAGTATTTAACCTGCAGTATGCTCTTTAAGGAAAGGATAAATGGGGCCATGTATTGTAAAATTTTGGGCCTTCTATCAGTTAGAGGATCGAAGATGAAACGTGGCTGGGTCTTTCAGAATGACAATGATCCCAAACACATCACCTAAGCAACAAAGGAGTGGCTACGTAAAAAGCATTGCAAGGTTCTGGAGTGGCCTAGCCAGTCTCCAAACCTCAATTCAAAAGAGAATCTGTGGAGAGAGTTGAAAGTCTGTGTTTCCCAGCGACAGCCCCAAAACATCACAGCTTTAGAGAAGCTCTGCATGGAAGAATGGATCAAAATACCAGCTACAGTGTGTGCAAACCCGGTGAAGACCTATAGGAAACATTTGACCTCTGTCATTGCCAACTGAGCTTACATTAAAAAGGATTGAAATTATCATCATATGCCTCCCTGATGGTATTGAATGATTGATAAGTTTCTGCGTATATATTTCTCAGCATTGAGAACACCATTAATCCAGACCAAATCTGTCATAGTTCTTAGGTGTTTGTGTTTTGTTAGTTCTTTTCCTTATTTAGTTATATTATCATGTTAGGTTATTCCTTGTCTTTATTAGTTATTTCTGGCACTTCCTTGTTTCTGTATTTCTCCTGGCTCTTAGATGTTTTCACCTCTGTCTATGTCCTCCTTCTCATTTGTGTGTTGTGATCCCCGGGTGTTTGGCTTTTGTTAGTGATTTTCCTTATTTAGTTCTATTTTCATGTTTTGCTATTCTTAGTCTTTCTTGTGATTTCTGTACTTTCTGGTTTCCCCGTAGTCTTGTATTTAGTTAGTTTCTTAAGATTCTTCTAGTTTCCCAGTTTTCTGTCTCCCAGCCATTCCACCTCCTGTCCCTGCTAATCACTTCCACCTGCTCACTCCCCCTCAGCTGCAACCGCTTCCCTTAATTGGTCCTGCTCCTCTTCTTCTTCTTCTTTTTTGGTTTTATTGGCGGGTGGCAACCAACTTTCAGGTGCATTTCCGCCACCTACTGTGTAGGAGTGTGAGTCAGAGTAAGAAGATCCCTGAGTGAGAAAAAAAAAAAAAAAAAACTAAATTCTATCTAGAAGATTACTTTTCTTAATAAATTCTAAAACTAATTTATAGATACTGCATTCCCCATTTAACAATGTTTTTAAATTATACCTTTCATATCCTTTCTCTTTCAACTTTTCCTTTAATATCCTCCTGTTTGTTATATATTTACTACAATAACACAATACATGTTCCACGGTCTCCTTATCTTTTCCACAATCACATAAGCCTGTTGGATGCTTCCCCATCAAATACAGAGTACTGTTTAACCCAGTATGTCCCATTCTTAATCTTGATATTATTGTTTGTTCTTTATTATTCACTTCCATAATTTTCATGTTGCCTACCTTTCTTTGAATACTAAACAAATGTCTTCCTTTTTCTCCTCTTATCCACAATTCTTGCCATTCACTCATCATATGCTTCTTAATCACTGCTTTTACTTCTTTGTTACTAACAGGAATCTCTACCCATGTATTTAATTTAGTAGCTTGTTTAGCATAAAAATCTACTATTTCATTTCCCTCCACTCCTTTATGTGCTGGGACCCACATAAATCTTATGTTTGTTCCTAGTTCATCCAATCTAAAAAGAATTTCATATATTTCTGTGATAATATCTATCCTACTGACCGATGTTATTGATTTGATTGCCACTAGTGCTGACAGAGAATCTGAACAAATTATTCCTTTTTTAATTCTATTTTGTTCTATCCAGCTTAAACTAAATAAAATTGCTAATAATTCTACTGTAAATACTAATAGATTGTTTGGAGTTCTTATTTTAACATATTTTTCTAAACTTGGAATATAAAAAGAAAAACCTGTTCTTTCATCTTCTGGGTTCTTTGAACCATCTGTATATATTGGAGTATAATTTTTATGAATACTGTTTAATCTGTTAACTACAATATTATCCCAGTTTCCTTTACCTTTATTTTCTTCCATTTTTCTTTTTATATAAAAGTCTATACTACAGTCAGTAAATATCCACTTTGGATATACTAAATATATATATATTTTTTTAAAATGTATCTCCTTTAATTTATATACTTTTGCTAACTTATTTGCTTTTCCAATCATACTCTCATATTTCTCATTTCTATTTTCCATAAAAAGAAACATTTCTTTATCAATTAAAAACTCTTTTTCTGTACTTCCCTGTATACTTGCCCAATAATTTAATAATAATTGTTTGAATCTGAAAGTAATTGGCATTTCTCCCATTTCAACTTGCAACGAAGCTATAGGAGTTGACTTCATAGCTCCACTGCATATTCTTAATGCCTGATTTTGTATTTTTTCAATTTTATTTAATAAAGTTTTACAAGCAGCACTATACACTATACTTCCGTAATCAATCACTGATCTAATCATTGTTATATATATTTGTTTTGATGCTATGGCACTTGTACCCCAATCTGTTCCTTTTAAACACCTCATTATATTGATTACTTTTTTACATTTCTCTTCTATTTTACTTATATTTTCCTTCCAGATTAATTTACTATCAAAGATAATTCCTAAATATCTAAAACTCTGCACTTGATCTAACTTTTCTCCATATAATTTAAGATTTATTACTGCATTTCTCTTCTTAGTAAAAACCATACTTTTAGTTTTATCCACTGAAAATTTAAATCCCCAATCAAATGACCATCTTTCTACTTTTAATATTTCTTCTTGTATTTTCTTCTGTATGTGCTGAATATTTCTTCCCCTTTTCCATAAAGCTCCATCATCAGCAAAAAGAGCCCTTCCAAAATCATACCCTATATTATTAAAAACATCATTTATCATTATAGTGAATAAAACTGGACTAACTATACTGCCTTGGGGAGTTCCGTTTTCAACTAAATAACTTTTAGATTTTTTGTCTCCTATTTTTACTTGAATAGTTCTATTAAATAAAAAATTTTTAATCCATTCATAAATTCTTCCTTTAATTCCTATTCTTTTCAGCTTTATTAATAATCCCTCTTTCCAAACCATATCATAAGCTTTTTCTATATCAAAAAATACTGCAATTAGGCTCTCTTTATTATTCTGTGCTTTTCTTATTTCATTTTCTAAATATACTATTGGATCCATTGTCCCCCTGTCTTTCCTAAATCCACTTTGATATTTTGTAATTAAATTATTGCTTTCAAGATAATAATTCATTCTCTCTGTAATCATTCTTTCCAATAATTTTCCTATATTAGAAGTAAGTGCTATTGGCCTATAATTTTCTGGCTTACTTGAGTCTTTTCCTGGTTTCAGTATCGGTATAATTAATGATTCTTTCCAATTTTTTGGTATTTGTCCCTCTATCCAAACTTTGTTATATAAGCTTAATAATTTCATCTTCATTTTACTTCCTAAATGATTAATCATTTCATACGTGATTTTATCATTTCCAGGTGCAGTTTTTTTACTTTTCCCTAATGACTTTTCCAATTCTTCCTGACTAAACTGTATGTCCATTAATGACATTTTATTCCCTTCCTCCTTTTCTCCATCATATTTTCTTCTAGTTTCTTCTCTTTTCTTCCTTCTATCATCTGATAGATTTTCATTACTATTTATTTTAACAAAAGTTTTAGCTAATACTTCTGCTTTGTCCTCATTTTTAATAACTAACTCATCTCCTATTTTGAGTACTGGATAATTCCATTCTCTATAAATTCCTTTCATTTTCCTTATCATTCCCCAGACTTCATTTATTGGAGTTGTTCTTCCAATTTTATCACAAAAACTTCTCCAACTTTCCCTTTTTGTTCTTTTTATTACTTTCCTTACCTTTGCTTGTAATCTTTTATAATTTATTAAATTGTCATAATTATGAGTCTTTTTTAATACTTTTAAACTTTTATTTCTTTCCTTAATTGCTTTCTCACAATTCTGATTCCACCAAGGAACAGTTTTCCTGTTCATACTTCCCTTACTTTTTGGTATTGTTACCTCTGCTGCTTCTATAATAACTTTTCTAAAAGTTTTTTCTATTTTTTCCACATTATTCTCCAAATTTACTTTCTCTTGATTTTCTTCACATAAATTTTTTAATTTACTCCAATTCGCTTTATTAAAGATCCATCTTCCTTCCCTTTCCCCATTTGATGATTTTTTAAATTCATTTATCTTTATAAAAATAGGATAATGATCACTACCTACTAAATTATCTTGAACATCCCAATTACTATTTCCTGCCAACTCATTTGATATTAATGTAATATCGATAGCTGATGTTTTCCCTGTATTTATATTTACTCTTGTCCCTCTTCCGTCATTTAAATTCACTAAATTTAGTTCATCCATAAACTCTTCAATTACTTCTCCATTTAAGTCTGTTTTTTCTCCTCCCCATAAATTATTATGTGCATTAAAGTCCCCACAAATTAAAAGATTTTTTTTATTATCTTCTATCATTAATTTCAATTTATCTAATTCTAATTTCTTACATGGATTATAATAGTTTATTATATATAATCTCTTATTATTTATAAATATTTCTATGCTAATAAATTCTTCATCTTTCCCTATTTTAACAACTCTATAATTTATATCATTTTTAATAAATGTAGCACATCCTCCCCCTTTACCTTCTTTCCTATCTCTTCTAATGACGTTATATGGAACAAATTTAAACTCTATTTTATTATTTAACCACGTTTCTTGTACACATATTATATCTGGCTTTTCTATTTGTTCTTCTATATATCTTTTAAACTCTTGACCATTTGCAATCAGACTTCTCCCATTCCATTGTAAGATTTTTACCATTTTTACCCTAGACCTCCTCCATCTTGGCTTGAGTGGGCACTCAGATTTTGTCTTACTTCCTCCCATGACAACTCATTTAAATCCAAATGATTTGCTGCAGCTTTTACTATGATTTGGATTCTCTCTGTTTTTGACTTTGTCTCCATTGTAGCATTGATTACCCCGGCTATAAATGTCACAAGCTTTTTCATATCTATCCATACTTTTCCTTTTATTTCTTTTTCCTTTCCTTTACCTAATTCTTCCGCTGACACACTTGATTTCCTCTCTCTATCTTTCCCCACCATTTTGACTGCTTCTGCATATGTCACTTTATTTTGAACTTTTGTTTGATTAATCTGGATCTCTCTTTTCATCATTTGACAACCTCCATATGCTGCACTATGCTCTCCTCCACAGTTACAACATTTTGGCTTTTCTTTGTTTCCACATTCCTCAAACCCATGATTCTCCCCACATCTCGGGCATCTCCTTTTCCCTTTACAAACATTTGCTGTGTGATTAAATCTTTGGCAATTGAAGCATCTGATAGGTTTTGGAGTAAAGTTTCTCACCGAGTATGATATGTATCCCAAGAACACATGATGTGGTAAGCTTTCCCCTTCAAAGACTATCACTACTGCTTCTTTCTCTTTTTTGACTCCATCCCTAAATTCTGTTAATCTGTTTACATCTTTCACTTTTGCTCCTCTCAAGTTAGCCTTGATTTCATCCACTGGTATCTCCACTGGAATTCCCCAAACCACTCCTTTTGGTCCTTGATCCCTAACTCCCACCTTGCTCACACTTATTACTTTATGTTTTCCTACTTCCTTCATTTTGCGCGCTTTCTCTCTCTGATCTTCATTTTTACACACAATAAGTAGGTTTCCATCTCTTAACACTTTTGCTAACTTAATGTCACCTATTTGATTTTTCAGTATCATTGTTAGCTTGACTGGACTCATTTTATTTATTCCGTTTTCTTCATTGAATCTCAAAATGATTTTAAATTCACTTCCCTCATCTTCTCCGCTCTTATTTACAACAGTTTTCCTTTGCTTCCTTGTCTTTTCCTCTTCTGACCCGTGCCCTCTTTTACTCTTCATTGTTTCCTGTTCATAATCCATACTATCTTCACTTGTATAATTCTCTATCGCTCCCCACTCCTTCTCATTCACTACACAGCTGTGCCTACCCGCCTTTGATTGATCTCTTTCTTTTGGCGTTCTTCTTTTTGTTTCTTCCATTTGAATTCCTCTTCTTCTGAACATCCAGGCTTTTTCAAGATCTTTCCTTTTTCCATTCACTATCACTTTGTTCTCTGATAATCCTCCTTTTTTCATTTACTTTTTTCGCAACCACCTCCGACCATCTTCTCCCGACAACCATTACAGACTGTCCGCTGGTCCTGCTCCTTCTCTGCTTCACTCTTCACTTTCCTCCCTCAGTATAAATACGGTCCTCTTTCAGTCACAACTCGCTGGTTCGTCCGACTTTCTTGCCCGCCTGATTCCTGCCTTCCTTGTTGCCCGTCTGGTTCCTGTGTTTCCGTGTTGCTGCCTGTACCCTCCAGAGTTTCTGTAAGTTCCGTGTGGTTTTTCATTAAATCATTTTTTGTATTTACTCTGCTGCGTTTGGGTCCAGTTTAAACTGCAAAACATGACAGAACGAACCAGCCAGTCTTTGAACCCAGCAGAAGCTCGCTGTCTGCCCATGTTGCGCCTGTATTTAAGGCAGCATTTGGACCAAATGGCCACTCTCTCCCCGCCTTGGGTCCGGATCGGGGCAGCAGATGAACTGTTGGCTCTGCTAAGGCCCTGGTCGCCATTACTGGCCGAGCTGGGGTTGACTGCATTTTGAGAGGAGGCGGAGTGGAACAAACTGGCAACATTTGCTGGCCAGTTGGGGAGGCCTCTCCCGCCTCGACCCCAGGTGTAGCCCCCTAGTTTCGGCCCGGCCTTGACAGTCTGCCAGCTCTCGGGGGTTGTCCCAGAGGACACGCCTCTGATCCCAGGCTCCGCAAGGGGTGTTTCGGAGGACACGCCCCTGGTTCCTGTCTCCGCCGGGGGTGTCCAGAGGGACACTCCTCTGAATCCTGTTCCTGTCTCCGCCGGGGGTGTCTGGGAGGACACGCCTCGGGCTCCTGTCTCCGCCGGGGGTGTCTGCAAGGACACGCCTCGGGCTCCTGTCTCCGCCGGGGGTGTCCGGAGAGACACGCCTCGGGCTCCTGTCTACGCCGAGGGTGTCCAGGGGGACACGCCTCGGGATCCAGACTCCGCCGAGGGTGTCCAGAGGGACACGCCTCGGGTTCCTGTCTCCGCCGAGGGTGTCCAGGGGGACACGCCTCGGGTTCCTGTCTCCGCCGAGGGTGTCCAGGGGGACACGCCTCGGGCTCCTGTCTCCGCCGGGGGTGTCCAGAGGGACACGCCTCGGGCTCCTGTCTCCGCCGGGGGTGTCCAGAGGGACACGCCTCGGGCTCCTGTCTCCGCCGGGGGTGTCCAGGGGGACACGCCTCGGGCTCCTGTCTCTGCCGGGGGTGTCCAGGGGGACACGCCTCGGGCTCCTGTCCCCGCCGAGGGTGTCCAGGGGGACACGCCTCGGGCTCCTGTCCCCGCCGAGGGTGTCCAGGGGGACCCTCTGCTCCGGTGCCGGCCGCCACGCCACAAGGTTCTGCTCCGGTCTCCGCCGGGGGTGTCTGGGAGGACACGCCTCGGGCTCCTGTCTCCGCCGGGGGTGTCTGCAAGGACACGCCTCGGGCTCCTGTCTCCGCCGGGGGTGTCCGGAGAGACACGCCTCGGGCTCCTGTCTACGCCGAGGGTGTCCAGGGGGACACGCCTCGGGATCCAGACTCCGCCGAGGGTGTCCAGAGGGACACGCCTCGGGCTCCTGTCCCCGCCGAGGGTGTCCAGGGGGACACGCCTCGGGCTCCTGTCCCCGCCGAGGGTGTCCAGGGGGACCCTCTGCTCCGGTGCCGGCCGCCACGCCACAAGGTTCTGCTCCGGTGCCGGCCGGCACGCCACAAGGTTCTGCTCCGGTGCCGGCCGGCACGCCACAAGGTTCTGCTCCGCAGCCGGCCGGCACGCCACAAGGTGCTGCTCCGCAGCCGGCCGGCACGCCTCCTGGTTCCTCGCCGCCGGCCGCCACGCCTCTTGGTTCCTCGCCGCCGGCCGCCACGCCTCTTGGTTCCTCGCCGCCGGCCTCCTCGTCTCTTGGTTCCTCGCCGCCGGCCTCCTCGTCTCCTGGTTCCTCGCCGCCGGCCTCCTCGTCTCTTGGTTCCTCGTCTCCTGGTTCATCGTCGCCGGCCTCCTCGTCTCTTGGTTCCTCGCCGCCGGCCTCCTCGTCTCCTGGTTCCTCGCCGCCGGCCTCCTCGTCTCTTGGTTCCTCGTCTCCTGGTTCATCGTCGCCGGCCTCCTCGTCTCTTGGTTCCTCGTCGCCGGCCTCTTCGTCTCTTGGCTCCTCGTCGCCTGGTTCCTCGTCGCCAGCCTCCTCGTCTCTTGGTTCCTCGCCGCCCGCTTCCTCGCCGCCCGCTTCCTCGCCGCCGGCTTCCTCGTCGCCTGGTTTCTCATCTCCGTCTTCTGGTTCTTCGTCGTCGCAGGCCTCCACCCACCCTGGATGGGTGTGTTTTTGTTTTGGACTTTGTTTTTCATTAAATCATTTTCTGTATTTACTCTGCTGCGTTTGGGTCCAGTTTAAACTGCAAACATGACATTTGTGTTTCCTTAGTTTATCTCTTTATTGAATTTTTCCTTTTGTTCTCCAGTGTTCCCTTAAGTTTCCCTTAGAGTTCTCCTTAGTCTTATCTTTAGATAGTTTCTAGTTTAAGAGTTTTGTTTTCCTTGCCTTTTCTGTCTCCCTAGCCATCCTACCTTCTGTCCCAGTTGTTGATTATTTCCACCTGCTCTCTCCCTCTCACCTGCATCTGCTCTCACTAATTGGTCATTGGTCTTTGTTACTTCCTCATTTCCTCCTCAGTATATATTCAGCTCTCCTTCAGTCACTACTTGCTGGTTCGTTGTCAGTTCTTCCCTGCCTGGATCCTGTTTTCCGCCATTCATCCCTTGTCTATTTCCTGCGTTTCCTGGTCTCCATCTTCCCTGGTTATACCGTGATTATTTAATTAAAACCAAGTTCCTTTACTCTCTGCATTTGGGTCCTCTTTGAAAACCGCTAATATGACAAAATCTCCATTTGCAGAAATGCATCCCTAAATGTTCAAGGAACCTCCACCAAGTTACACTGTTGCCTGCAGACACTAATTACAGTTTTTGCCTATTGCTTAAACACGTTTTGCTAAATTTGGCTCATTGTGTCAAAACTCCACACAAGCAAATAAGACAAAACACTGGGAAATAAACCATTAACATCTATGTCAAATTGAAACTCTATCAAAACCTAAAAATCCTTTGTCAAAATGTCACTCTGATGACAAAATGATATCCACTTGCATCATATGAATACACTTTCAGATTAGCAGCAACATACTAGTCTACTTTATCTAAAAAAACTGCATTCTTTTGTTTTCAGTGTTTTTATTCAGTTCCACAGAGGGCATGTTTTCACAACAAAAAAAATAAATGCTGTTTTCAAAATCATTACATTAGTATATTTTACAGTACAGTAAATTCAGTTAAATCAAAAATAAAAACAATACACTACTGTAAACACAAAAACACAATTGTGCGCAAGTGGGCTTATGGATCCTGCCGTCTGTTGGGGTCTGGCCACAGGATCTCATCAACATCACAAGCAATGTCTTCTCTCGCTAAGCATCGGGGAAAATATCCCCTTATGTGCCGAATCCATCCCTGGATTGACCTCACCTCAATGTCTCCGCAGGCCTGTTCCATTGCCTGCAGAAGAGGCATACGGGCATGTGGTTGGCGGTCATATACGCGCCATCTCCAAGCGGAAAAAAATTCCTCTATAGGATTTAGAAATGGCGAGTAAGGAGGCAAGTACAGAACTTCAAACTGATCATGGTTGGTGAACCAGTTCTGGACCAGAGCAGCCCGATGGAAACTAACATTATCCCAGACAACAACAAACCTGGGCTGCTCTGGTCCATCCTGTACAACTGCATCATGAAGTGTATCTAGAAATGTGATTATGTGTTGCGCATTATAGGGACCCAGTTTGGCATGATGGTGCAGTAACCCTCAAAGACTTATGGCAGCACACAGTGTGATGTTTCCCCCGCGCTGCCCCGGGACGTGCAAAATTGCCCTTTGGCCAATTATATCACGTCCCCATCGTCTGTTTTTGCGTTTTTGGTTGTGCAGCTCCATCCATGTCCAAGATTCTCTGTAAAAGAAAAATACATATTGTGGATGGCTTTACTCAAAGCACACGCATACACTACACAGAACCGACCCATCCCACCACACAGGTACCTGCGTAGCTTTCTGAATGCATCTATATGGTTCTAATCCAGTGGTACAAATTCATCCGTTACTGGACTGCACCCATTCGTTATTGTAAATGTAAAGGACTGAAACACTTATCTGTACATATTCATGTCGAAGTTCTTTGACCCTGACACTGTTCCTCTCAAATGGGACCCTGTAAAGTTGCTTCATGGTCATGTTGTGCTTTACCAAGATCGGTCTGATAGTTGTGATGCTTACTCGATTCATGTTGTTGAATACTTGCCTATCTGCAAGTATTTGTTGCTGTAGCTGGTGGAGAGGGATTGCATTGTTTGCTCTGACTAGGTTCAGTATGGCAAGTTCCTGCTGTTGGGTGAACAGGCGTTGGCGTCCACCCCCAGTAGGTCTTCTAGCCATTCTGTAGAAAAATGCAACCACAAATTGTTCTCGTCTGCTTCTTTTTTACAGTACGGTGTATACTGAACTTTACTGTTTTTACCATACACAGTACTGAAACATCTCAACACGTTACTGTATCAAGGTATGTTTCACAAAACTACCACTTTTGTTGAAAAAGGAGCATTAGCCACCCTGGAATACAATACATGTGATACAGTAATGTGATATGGTACAGTACTGTAAATACTCTATACAGTCTGAGTAGAGAGTTGAAGACATACCTGTTTTCCAGCCGGAATGTCCTTATTATGGATGCAACTGTGAAGCGGCTTAGATTAGGATGGACTCTCTGCCCAGCTTCCCTCATAGTCAGGCCATGGTTTATGACATGGTCCACCAAAGTTGCCCTTATGTCATCCGAAATAATGGTCCTTGCGTGGCCTCTTCGACCACGTCCTCCTCTCTCTCTCTGTACTCCTCTCTCTCTCTGTCCTCCTCTTCCTCTGCCTCTGCCTCTGCCTCTAGCTCTCCCTGCCTCCATGCATGCAAAGTTCTCAAAATTGCTTAACTGGGGCCTTTTTGTAGCTGGCTGATTGGTGTTCAGTTTTGTAAGTAAGTGTTTTCAGGTGTGTGTCTATGCCTTTTCAATTAACCAATGTGTGTTGTATTTTGAATTGATGTGTTTTCCCAATGGTACCCTGAGATGTCATTTTTGAACTAAGTGTCTTATGTATGACATAGTGTGTAGTGTCTAGGAGCAAGTGTGTTGCAGAAAGGATCAAGTGTGTTACAGAATTGCAACTAAAGTGCTAAGCAGCGCTTTTGTTTAAGGTATGGTTACACTTTGTTTAAGGTATAGTAACAACAACTTCAAGTTATGTTACTTTGGTTTGAGCATGTGTCTATAGTGTTCAAGCAATGGGCAAAAACTGTATTATACCACTCTCCAGCCCTTTGATGAACAAACTGCCTTCTGCTATACCCAAACATTTCAAAGTTTCACTCATCAGTCCAGAGCACCTGCTGCCATTTTTCTGCACCCCAGTTCCTATGTTTTCCTGCATACGTGAGTAGCTTGGCCTTGTTTCCACATCGGAGGTATGGCTTTTTGGCTCCAACTCTTCTATGAAGACCACTTTTGGCCAGACTTCTCTGGACAGTAGATGGGTGTACCTGGGTCAAACTGGTTTCTCCCAGTTTTGAGCTGATGGCACTGCTGGACATTTTCTGATTTCGAAGGATAATAAGCTTGATGTTTCTTTCATCTGCTGCACGTTTGAAATCTTTGTCTAGGGAGAGACCTTGCTAATGCAGTACAACTACCTTGTGTGTTGTTGCTGTGCTCAATCTTGCCATGAAATGAAACCATCCTTTGTTTCAGCTTTCCAGTAAACGTTTTCCATAACCTAAAATAATACATTCGTGCATCAATTTAAAGTGTTATCTGCATTTATTGGTTGATTTTGAGTCTGTTTCTCTCCAGGATTTTGTGGCACTTTTTTGTGTTCTAAAATGCCTGCTGTTGTGGCAGCTTTTCACAAAAGCTGCAACAAAAGTAGTAATTTTTTTATTTGTAATTTTCCTTTATCTTTCGCAAAATCACTTCAAAATTGTTTCAAAAAAATCCATGAAAATTTAAAATTCTAAAATTCAATTTTTCAATGTAAAAATTACATTTTTATTGTAACAAGTGCACTAGTAGGACACTTGACCTTCCATCAGAACACTCTTCAAATTGTAGCTTATTGCTTGAACACAAAATAAACAGAGCAACAATTCCAGGTTCATAGAACTTTGGAATACAAAAACAATAAAAGTGGTTCTTTTCTGAGTCTTTGACAAATAACTCAATAAATACAGAATAAAATTGTTTAAACTTGAGCTGACAAAGCAATAAATGCAATCCTGTAAAACTTGAATACAGAAAAATACTTTTTTGTTTTAAAGCTTACAAATGTACACAGTATAAGATGAAGGGTGCCAATAATTTAGTTTCTTTAAAATATGTAAACATTATAAAATGAAAAAAGAAATTCATGAACTTAAGTGGTGCCAATTTAAAACTTCAGATTGACTGTATTTTGGAGCTGCTTACTACCTTATTTCAGTTTATGCTTCCACTCATCTGAAATAGAACAATAAACCAAAATGAAACAATAATGGAATAAATAATACAAATAGAAAAAATACTGTAAGCTGATTAAGGCTCATTTTAATGGTGCATCAGAAGAAAGGAAGCAAACGGTAACTAATTTTAACTTTATCAAAATAAACATTACAGAGAGTTATAGCAGTGGATTTTGCTGTAATATAAGGACATTTTAGAATTTAAAGATGTATAAAAGAACCACAGCTCGATTATCGACTTGATTGTCATTTCATCTGATCTGGGCCGCATGTTTTGGACACTCGGTGAAGAGAGGAGCTGAGCTGTCCACTGACTACTACCTGGTGGTGAGTCGGCTCTGATGGTGGGGGAGGACGCCGGACAGACCTGGCAGGCCCAAACGTGTGGTGAGGGTATGCTGGGAAACTCTGGCAGAGTCTCCTGTTAGAAAGAGCTTCAACTCATACCTCCGGCAGAACTTCGAACACGAAGGAGGGGGACATTGAGTCTGAGTGTGCCATGTTCTGTGCCTCCATTGTCGAGGCAGCTGACCGAAGCTGTGGCCGCAAGGTGGTTGGTGCCTGTCGCGGCGGCAGCCCTCGAACCCGCTAAGGGATGCCGTCAGGCAGAAAAAGTAGTCCGATCAGGTCTTTTTGGCCTGTGGGACCCCTGAAGCAGCTGATGGGTACCGGCGGGCCAGGCGGAATGCGGCATGGATGGTCACAGAGGCAAAAACTCGGGCGTGGGAGGAGTTTGGAGAGGCCATGGAAAACGACTTCCGTACAGCTTCGAAGTGATTCTGGTCCACCATCCGGTGTCTCATGCGGGGAAGTGGTCTGCCACCAACACTGTTTACAGTGGGGATGGTGTGCTGCTGACCTCAACACGGGACGTTTTGGGTCGGTGGATGGAATACTTTGAAGACCTCCTCAATCCCACCGGCACGCCTTCCAATCAGGAAGCAGGGTTTGGGGACTTTGGGTCGGGCTCTCCAATCTCTGGTGCTGAGGTCACCGAGGTCGTTAAAAAGCTCCTCGGCGGCAAGGCTCCAGGGGTGGATGAGATTCGCCTGGAGTTCCTCAAGGCTCTGGATGTTGCGGGGCTGTGTTGGTTAACTCTGCAATATTGCGTGGACATCAGGGGCAGTTCCCTTAGATTGGCAGACCGGGGTGGTGTTCCCCCTGTTTAAACCACAGGGGGATCACACTTCTGAGCCTCTCTAGTGAGATCTATTCAGGGGTTCTGGAGAGGAGGGTCCGACGGATTGTCAAACCTCAGATCCAGGAGGAACAATGCGGTGTTCGTCCTGGCCGTGAAACACTGGACCAGCTCTACACCCTCAGCAGGGTCCTGGAGGGTGCGTGGGAGTTCGCCCAACCAGTCTACATGTGTTTTGTGGACTTGGAGAAGGCGTTCGACCGTGTCCCTCGGGGAGCCATGTGGGGGGTACTCCAGGAGAATGGGGTACCGGGCCCCTTGATACGGGCTGTTAGGTCCCTGTACGACCGGTGCCAGAGTTTGGTTCGCATTGCCAGCAGTAAGTCGGGCTTGTTTCCGGTGAGAGTTGGACTCCGCCAAGTTTGCCCTTTGTCACGATCCTGTTCATAACTTTTATGGACGGGATATCTGGGCCAGCCAAGATGTTGAGGGGATAAGTTTCAGTGGCCTCAGGATCGGGTCTCTGCTTTTTGCAGATGATGTGGTCCTGTTGGCTTCATCGGAATGTGATGTACATCTTTGAATGGAGCAGTTAGCAGCCAAGTGTGAAGCGGCTGAGATGAAAATCAGCACCTCCAAATGCGAGGCCATGGTCTTGAGCCAAAAAATGATGGGGTGCCTTCTCACGAGCTATGGGTAGTGACCGAAAGAACGAGAACACGGAAACAAGCGGCTGAGATGAGCATCCTCCATAGAGTGTCTGGGCTTTCCCTTAGAGATAGGGTGAGAAGGTCGGTTATCCGGAGAGGGCTCAGAGTAGAGCCACTGTTCCGGGCACGTCCCACGGGGAGGAGGCCCAGGGGAGGGCCTAGGACACGCTAGAGGGACTATGTTTCTCAACTGGCCTGGGAGCGCATTGGGATTCCTCCCGAGGAGCTGGCTCAAGTGGCCCGGGAGAGGGAAGTCTGGGTCTCTTTGCTTAAACTGCTGCACCCACGACCCAACCCCAGATAAGCAGAAGAAGATGGATGGATGGATGGATAAAAGAACTACAAGTGATCTTTATTTGCTGGTTTAGAAAACGGGTCATAAAATGCCAGACTCATTGACAACAGTAAGAAAGCATGTGGGTCTGAAGCCCCACCCCATCATGTGTGTGCACGACATGAAAAGAGCGACAGAGGAATGAAGCTGAAAAGCACCAACACTGACAAAACGGTGGCCTTATGATGGGTAAAATCTTTTTGGTGTCCTCGAGTCACCTGTGTATAATGTTCTGCAATGTTCTTAATATTATCCTCTGCTTGCTTATAATGATAAACATTCACACAGAAAGGAGTTTGGATCTTCAGCTGGACAGCTCCCATGAAACAGCTGCAGTTTGGGCCGGACGGACTGATAAGGCGGGGGGGCAGCCTGGGAGCGAAGCATGGGCCCGCTTTGCCTCCCACGCGCCGCCTCTGTATGCTGCATAAATGAAGATGGAACTGTCCAGCTGATGAGAGTCTGCCGTGGGATTTGTGCACGATTGCCCGGCCGCGTTAAGTTAACAGATCTGACCGAGAGGAGATGACTGGCTCTCCACTCTCAATTGTCAAAGGTGAGATGCTGTGATGAAAACTTAATGCCTGTTTGATGAAGCATTGCTTTGCTGCTGTTTGTGTGGGGAATACAGAGGGACACCGTATTTTAGCATAAATCAGTGTATTTGTTTGAAAAAGTATTGCTCTGCTTTTACTGAACTGCATCTGTGTGGCGGAATAATAAAGATGACACATATTCTAGCACGATAAGCAGTCTGGTGTCCTTTCTTTCTTTCTTTTATATTGTGTGTGCCGATCCACTAAGATCCTGGGTAAAAATTTCACAAAACACCTTAAAAAAAAATTGGCATTCTAAAAAAAGATCAAAATGTGAAATCTTGATTGCGAGTTATTTTTTTCAATGTACATATTTTGAGATTCATGGAAACTATTTCCACTTTCAATTTTTGTTTCACTTTCAATACAGAAATATTCATTACATTTATTTCAGATTAAAAATTTATATTTTCAGTTACAATTATATTTTTCAATTTTTATTTTCAGTGCCAATATTTATTTTCAGTTTAATTTTCTGCTAGCATCGTTTTTGATGCCATAGTCTGGCCCTGTGTATCAGAACATACTTCTCCTCACCCAAATTTGAAACATTGAAAGTTTTACTGCATAGCTTACACTTAGCGTGTCTTGAGTTTGCATACTTTGGCAGTCAGCTACATTTAAGGGCAATGAGGGGGCCAGGACTCATTAGCAGCTGTTAGTGCTGGCAGCTCGGAAAAGATGGTCTTCATAGTGGACACTTCTTCCGGATGGCTCCTTGTTGATTCAGGTGCGCAGCGGAGCATACGGCCTGTTTCGGCTGCGGACGCTTTGGGTGAAATGGGCCTTGGGCCTTGGCTGGATGCAGCAAATAGTATCCCCATCCGCACCTTAAGAACGAGGTTTGTGGCTGTGTGTTTAATGGCCGTCCTTTTGGCTGGGACTTCGCAGTAGTGTCTGTCTGAGTATCTATTCTCGGCGCGGATTTCTTGTGTGCATTAAAGTTAATGGTCGATGTTGCTAAAAGGTGCTTCATTGATGCTGTGTCTTTCGATACCTACCCTTGTACTCTGGGAGGTCCTGGCCCCCTGCCCCTGGCTTACATTCTGGCCACAGGTGAAAGGTACCAGCGTTTGCTGGCTGAGTTTCATGTCTTACGGTCCCCACGTTTTCAGCAGCCGGTGCTAAACATGGGGTGGAGCATTATATCACTACCGTTGGTCTGCCGATTTTTGCGCACGCCCGCCGCCTCAATGCCACCAAGTCAGTGATAGCCAGGGAGAAGCTTGCAAACATGGAGCGTCTTGGCATTGTTAACCGCTCCAACAGCCCATGGGCATCCCCCTTACATATAGTTCCAAAGGCAGAGGGGCACGACCACTAATGAGAGGTACCCCATCCCACACATTCAGGATTTTTCCGTCCATCTTGCTGCCGTCCATCTTGCTGGGTCAAGAGTCTTTTTCCAAGTTGGATTTGGTGCGGGGATACCATCAGGTTCCAGTCCATCCATATGACGTGCCCAGCACTGCGGTTTTCACTCCTTGCAGATGCTTTTTGGTCTCAAGGGCGCAGCACAGACATTCCAGCGCCTCATGGACTCCGTTTTGCGTGGTATACTGTTTTTGTTCATTTATCTTGAAGACATACTTCTTCCTAGTCCTTCTGTCGCAGAGCATAAAGTGCACCTCTGCCAGCTATTCCAGCGTCTCAGTGACCACGGTTTGATTGTGAACCCGGCTAAATGCCAGTTCTGTCTGCCAGCCATTGAGTTTTTGGGACATCTGGTTTCGCCGTGAGGGGCGGTTCCCCTACCCGCCAAAGTTGAGGCAGTTTCTGCTTTTCTGCATCCCCTGTCGGTGAAACCCCTGCAGGAGTTTTTGGGGATGGTGAACTTTTACAACCGTTTAATTCCCTAGGCTGCTCATCTTATGCACCCCCTGTATAAAGCTCTTCGAGGTAAGAAGAGCATCCAGGAGATAGTGTGGACCCCTGAGAGGGTGCAGGCCTTTAATAATGCCAAAGCTACCATTGCCAACACTGCACTTTTGGCACACCTGTCTCCTGAAGCTCCTGATGCCCTTACAACTGATACTTCCAATTATGCAGTTGGTGCTGTGTGTGAACAGTGGGTTGATGCTGCCTGGCAACCCCTCGCCTTCTTTAGCAGGAAACTCAGGGATGCTGAGAAGAAGTACAGTGTTAGAAAAAATTTATATAAATTATTATTAAGTGTAATACTGTGTATTTTGCTGTATTTTGGCTGTGTAAAGTTTAAATAAAACCATTTATATGCTTTACTGACATCACAGAGCTTAGGGTAATGGAAAGGTTTGTGCAAATTCCTCATATGGGTTTGGTTGATAAAACCTCTAGATAAGAGTTGCTTGAGAGGGTTGTTTGGAATGCCTAATTTACATGTACTTTTTGGTTCCTGTTTGAAACAGGTTTCAACACCCACATGTTTGGTGTGGATGTGTTTTGCATATGCCCTGTTTTATAACCCTGTAAAGAAATAAAACTGCATGGGGAGAGACAGCCCTTTGGAGAACGCATCAATCTTGGATGGTTGATGTCTGTTCTTCCCATGCATGCATGAAATTTGATTCTTGTCTGTGACTGGTTTCTTCCTCAAAGGTTTTTGTTTTATGCTGCAGAAATATTTCCAACATACGGTATATTTGACAGGGAGCTCCTCATCCTTTCTCTTGCAACGCGTCATTTTCGTTTCCTGTTGGAGGGTCACAATTTTACAGTTTGTGTTGACAACAAGCCTCTCATTTTTGCTATGGCAAAGATTTCAAAACCATGGTCTGCACGGCAGCAGTGGCAACTTTCTACAATTTCTGAGTTTACCACCTACATTCAGCATGTTGCTGGAAAACGTAATCTGGTGACTGAGGTTAGTTTCCTGCACTTGGGTGTGGACTACTCAGCCATGGCTGCCGACCAAATTACAGATCAAATCAAATCAAACTTTATAAAGCGGTTTTCATACAAGAAGTTGCATCACAAAGTGCTTTACAGATTAAAATGACCCCACATAAAACCACCTTCCCTTCCCTCCCCCACAGATTTAAAAGCATATTCACAGTTATACCCCCCTCCCCCCAACCCATCTCCCATGCGCACACACAGTTAGAAGAAAAAGTAAAAAAGGACATTCGGCCGAGTGCAGATGAACCATGCAAGGAAACGCCATCAGAGGAGCCATCTGCCCCGGCAGCGGTAGATCAACAGCAGCAGCCGAGGCACAGACACAGGGTGCCCAGTGGAGGCAAGGCCAAGACCCCCACCTCCACCCAAGCTTACCTAGAGAGCACCCAGGCAGCCACAGCCGACCACCACTCCCGGGGCAGAGGGCTCCCACAGAGGAAACACTGGAACGGGGATTAAGATGCAGAGGTTCAAGCTGGACCTAGTGGGTCCACTCCCCCCGTCCCGAGGTTTCACCCATCTCCTGACTATAGTGGACAGGTCTACCCGGTGGCCTTGTCTTCGACCACCTCCCCTGAGGTTGCTCACGTGTTCATCTCCTCCTGGGTATCTCAGTTTGGTGTGCCACTTGACCTGAAGTCTGACAGGAGTTAAATTGCTTCCTAACAATGACCAAATGCTTTGATGTTTTTCCGTTTGGTTTCCGTGCTCACCACAGCACTGAAACTGGCCTTGTCAAAAATTACAATGACATTCGCATAAATAGAGACTGTGGAAGAACCACATTGCTGGTTCTGTTGGACCTTCAGTGCAGCATTTGACACTGTTGATCATGGTGTACTATTGGAATGACGGGAGAGTTGGGTCAGACTCTCTGTTACAATACTTGGCTGGTTTGAATCTTACCTAAAGAACAAGGACTTCTTCGTTTCAATAGGAAACTTTTCATCAGAATAAACAGAAATCACATGTGTGGTGCCCCAGGGCTCCATCCTGGGGCCCCTCTTATTTAAAATCTACATGCTCCCACTAGCCCAGATTATAACAACCAATACGATTAACTACTATAACTATGCAGATGATACTCAGCTCTACATTACAATGTCACCGGGTGACTTTGAACCCATCCCAACGCTAAGTAAACACATTGAACAAATTAATGGATGGATGTGCCATAACTTTCTCTAGCTGAACAGAAACAAAATAAAAGTGATTACTTTTTGGACCTGAAGAGGAAAGATCAAGAGTCAGCACACAGCTTCAGTTAATACAGCTAGAAACTACTAATCAGACCGGAAATCTAGGTGTAGTAATGGACTCAGACCTGAACCTCTAGGGTCAGATAAAGGCAATAACAAGGTCAGCGTTCTATCACCTGAAGAACATTTTTAGGATTAAAGTACTCATGTCGCAACAGGACCTCGAAAACTCATCCATGCGTTTATGTTTAGTCGGCTTGATTACTGCAACAATGTTCTCACAGGTCTGCCTAAAATGTCAATTAGGCAGCTGCAGCTGATCCAAAACGCTGGTGCTCGCGTCCTTACTAGAACCAGGAAAGTAGAGCATATCATCCCAGTTCTAGTCCTTACACGGACTCCCTGTAGCTCAGAGAATAGGCTTCAAAATAATTTTACTAGTTTATACATTTTTGACTGGCTTAGCATCAAAGCATGTTGAAGATCTACTGTTATTATACAAACCCCCCAGACAACTCAGGTCCTCTAATTCCAGTCTACTCAACATCCCTAGAATTAGAACCAAACATGGGAAAAGCAGCTTTCAGTTTCTATGCCCTGCCAAAGCATCTCACTGCGCTGAACTCCGAACTTTACCTAAAAGAGTGCAACACTTTGACCTTTTTCAGACATTCGGTTGCAAATTTGCTGCTACATTTGTGTTCATTTTCCTGTCAGACAGATCAATCAGTCAGTCTATCTTTATTTATAAAGGTCTTTTCATACAAAAAAAACAGTTTAAAGTGCTTTACAGAATAAAAATTACTCCAAATACGTCACCCCAAAGTCAACGCCCCTCTTCCACCATACTCTACAACCAAACATAGCATATGTTTGGTTTCTGCATGGTAGATATAGGGGCTCAGGTCAGACCTTGGATTGTCATGAATTCTAGCTGATTGGGTGTAAATAGACAAGTCTAAAAAGAACCATTCTGTAGGAGCCATAATTAAATATATTGGGTGTATCGATTACTGGGTTTACATTTTGTTTGGTCCTGAGGCCGGCGACGAGGGAGCGGGAACCTGGGAGGCCGGCGACGAGGGAGCGGGAACCTGGGAGGCCGGCGACGAGGGAGCGGGAACCTGGGAGGCCGGCGACGAGGGAGCGGGAACCTGGGAGGCCGGCGACGAGGGAGCGGGAACCTGGGAGGCAGGCGTCGAGGGAGCGGGAACCTTGGAGGCAGGCGACGAGGAACCTTGTGGCTTGGAGGCCGGCTGTGGAGCAGAACCTTGTGTCTTGGTGGCCGGCTGCGGAGCAGAATCTTGTGTCTTGGTGGCCGGCTGCGGAGCAGAACCTTGTGTCTTGGTGGCCGGCTGCGGAGCAGAACCTTGTGTCTTGGTGGCCGGCTGCGGAGCAGAACCTTGTGTCTTGGTGGCCGGCTACGGAGCAGAACCTTGTGTCTTGGAGGCCGGCTGCGGAGCAGAACCTTGTGTCTTGGTGGCCGGCTGCGGAGCAGAACCTTGTGTCTTGGGAGACGACAGAGCTGAACCTTATGGAGAGGTGAAGCCCGCCAGGCCCTAATCTTGAGCCTTAGGGGCACACGACGAGAGAGAGACCCATGAGGCGTAGAGGACCTACGGAGAGGCGTAGAGGTCCCATTACAGGGCGTAGAGGACCCATGACGTGACGAAGCTGAGAACCCTCTGGAAGCTGCAGAAGACCCTCGGAAGGAAGGCATAGAGGACCCTCGGGAGGAAGGCGACGAAGCCCCACGACGACGTGGCATAGAGGACCCAAGGGAGGAAGGTGACGAAGTTCCACGACATTGCACTGAAGACCAACGGCGTGGCGCTGAAGAACCACGGCGTGGCGCTGAAGATCCACGGCGTGCCGCTGAAGACCCACGGCGTGGCGCTGAACCCGAGGCTGTGTCCCTCTGGACACCCTCGGTGGAGTCAGGAGCCAAAGGCGTGTCCCTCTGGACACCCTCAGGGCAGTCAGGAGCAAGAGACGTGTCCTCCAAGACAGCCCCTGCGGAGAGAGGAACCAGAGGCGTGTAGCATCTTTTCCAAATGGAGGCATTATATGCCTCAAACAAGGCTTCCAACATTCCTGTCATTGTCATTCCTCATTGTTAAATATTGGGAAGAGCCGAGTAAACTCCTCCTCAGTCATTGTGCTCAAAAATGATGTGGAGTCTTGAGGAGGAGCGGAAGGCGGGGCTTGAGGCTGGCTGGGAGGCAGGACCGGAGACTGGTCGCGCCGGCTTTGTGCAGGTAGCGGACCCCGGAAGCCCGGGTGTAGGCGGGTAGCATCTGCAGCCGGCAGCTTGCAGCTCTGGGGAACCGGGACCGGAGCTTGGGCGGTCTGGAGGCCGTGGTGAAGGACCAGCGCCTGGGGAATCAGGAAGTCGCCCCTCTAGCCCTCCTGGAGTAGGATAGGAGCGGCTCTAGGAGCGGCTCTAGGAGCGGCTCTAGGAGCGGCTCTAGGAGCGGCTCTAGGAGGTCAACGACGACGGCGGCCTGAGGAACGGGGAGCGGAGGAGCAGCTCGCCTCAAACCCGAGAGGACCAGCGCCGGGAGGACAACAGGCCAACCGGGATCCGACATAAGGTGAGTCAGAATATAATCCTTGGTTTATGCTCCAATCGATTAGTTTCAGCCATTCCTCCACTGGACCCAGCAGAACATGAGTTCTGCTGGGTCCAGTGGGCTGGTTCGTTCTGTCATGTGTTGTATTCTACTTTTTTGAGGCTATTTTTTATTATGCAGTACATATGTTTTAATTATATCTTTTTTAAGCTTTAGAAGTAATAGGCCTGTTTATATTATTCAGGGTAGTAAAACATGACTCTGTTACCAGTATTTTATAGGGTTGAAGGTTTTAAGTAAACAAACTCTTGAGTAAAGATATGAATTGAAAGCAGGGAGGATCAGCTATAACTCTAAGTCATGTTATAACCCAGTTCATGGTACGGTCAGGAGACCTGGAGAAAATAAATGACCTGTCAAGATGTAGAAGGAGGAGAGAGGAGTCATGTGATATGTTCTTTGTTCTTTTTGAAATAAAAATGGTACAGCCTTGTAAGAGAACGAGTCAGATCTTGTCTGGCTCCCATCTGCAGGTGTGTCTTTCAAACAAGATATCTGTTTGTGTGTGTTGTTGTTACTCTTTGTCTCTCAGCTCTGGGTCTTATTTTGAAACAGTTCCCGCTGGGGTTTTGGAGTTCGGCGCCCCCACCTCTCTGAGCAGGAAGTGAGTTGCAGAGCACATTATGAGAAGAAGCCGACAAAATGGTGGAGGATGCGGGTATTTGATTTGGTTTTGAGTTTTCTCAGGGCTGGGAGAGATTGAGTGTGAGTAATGAGTGTGGCATAACTGATTGATACATGTGTTTGTGGCAATTATAGTGATTTTGTGTTTTTTCTTTGAGTTCAACAGAGAATCGGAGAGCGACTGGATTGATCCTTGCTAATCAACACCCGGGTGGTTTTGTATCAATCTGAAAAAGCGCTAACACCAAATTAATAGGTATTGATCGATTTAAACGTTCTCCATTTAATGTTGACGTGTTGTTCTTTCGGTTGAGGGCCGACCAAAGTACGGACCAGGGGGCTTGAGAGTTGGCCGCTCACATCCGATGGGACGCTGTCGGAAATCTCCCGGGCTGACAAGCGGAAGGGACAGCAGTTTAGAGCCTATGTGCTCTCTGTTGTCTAGACGGATTACCTTGGAGAGGCCGGCGTATCTTCCAAACGCACGTTTGAGCCACGTGAATTGGATTGTGTTTAAAGGTCCGGCTTTAGGTGGCTCCGGTAGAGGTTAGTGTTTGATGAGATTGTGAAAATTGTTGTTCTTTCTTTCTCTCGGATGTTTGTGTGTGTGATTGGGGAAGTCGCGGTGACGGAAGGAAGCTACCAGGTAGCTTCTTGAACTCCGGCCGCACATAAACTTCTCATTTAGGGGAACTAACCGACTGAATCTAAAACCATAATTCCTCTGCGAATCTTAAACGCCTAGACAATGCCCGCGCTTCTTGTATAGACAATAAGCGTAGAAGCTTGACATTGTAGAGGAATAGGGGAATATCATTTTCAGTCAGCTAAAGTACCACCATAAGTTAGCTTACGGCTAACGCACAGTTTGGATGAGTTTCGCCTGGAAATAAAGGCGTTCAACCTTGTGCAACTACGTAAACACGTCTAAAGCATTGTCTAACACATATATATAGGACTGTTATTATGAATAACTGGTAGTAAACTCTATAGAATATATATAAAATAACTTTTTATGATAACGGAGCGGTCACGTTTGGCTTCCGGTTGAGCTAGGTTGCTCATGATGACAGCTAATCTTTGGTAGCTTAGCTTCCGAACTGTATTTATTTGGCTCGGTTAAACAGTCATTCGAGTATTGATGGCGAAGTGTGGTTTTGTTGGAGGCATTTTGTTCTTGGTTGGTTTACTTATGAGTACGGTTTGTTAGGTTTAGCATCGTAGTGAAGAATTAGCCATCTGTGCACCGGCGTATTCATTCCGCGGTGTGACCCGGAAGTTTTATTGGGCCGGACTTTGATCTGTCAGTCCGGCGGAGTTTTTTTTTTTTTTTTTTTTTTTTGAGCAAGCTGTTGACGATTTTGTGTTGCAAAGCGAGTTTTAAACGTATTTCTTTCGGTATATGTTTTAATGATAAATAAAAATTGCTTTATATTGGGAGAATTCTATTTCTTCGTGTGTTTCACCGAAGTGTGCGTCCCGAGTTTTGGCGCAGGCCGGACTTTATTAGGAATTCTTTGATTTTTAGATGAAATGGCAATAATCTCCGTATATAAATAAATTAATGATAAGATAAACAGTGCGTTATAAACCTTTTTAGCTTTCCTTCGTTTCGGCTTTGCCTAAAACATTATTAAGGTTAATGTTGCATGGATAAATAATATATAAACTCCTTCACTATAAAAAGAAATAAATTAAATAAATAAAAACGGTGCCTGCCTTTACTGTTAACTGCATTAATATTGGGATAAATTTGGGCCTACGAATTGATACTTTATCAATTAAAATAAATAATTTATAGAGTTAATACAAATAACCTATTTTGTTAAATTTTAATCCATTTTGGATTTTTGTTACGAATATTCAATGGCAGCCAAATATAAATTACTTTCTGCTCCACAGGGACAAAACTGGAGTACTTTAGATGCCCAATTGTTAATATACATTTCTAAATTATATTCTGTTTTAGTTGATAAGCCCGGTAAAAAAGATGAAAACCAGTTCCAGGGCCTTATGACGGCCAGGTGGGCTCGTCATGGTGCCCGAGGGGATTATAAGAGAAGTCTCTCACAGAATGTGTTCTGGGGAGGAAAAGCGACACCTACTAAATTTAGTTAGCAACAAATTAGAATGCACCGATAAATTGTTTTTGGCGTATAATGCTAAATTTATGGATGAGATGGAGCAGCACGAACACAGGTTAACTGGGGTTCAGCGACGCATGGATGGGATGCTGCAGAATCAGGAAAGATTAGCATCTGTGGTAAGGGGTCAAGCTGCAGATCTTTCAGGGAGTGCCAGCCCCAGTCAACGTGATGAATGTGTAGCGGTTCTACAGGTCAAAAATATGCAGACGTTGGGGGACAAAGGGAGTGAAGGACCATTTAAGAATACCAGATCTCAGGTGTCACTGGGGGCAAGTGGAGGCCCTGATTTAATGCTTCCTTTAGTGGGAGCATCAGATGGTTCAGTAATTTACAAACCATGGAAGATGGCTGACATATCTGCCATCATTCTGCAACTCCCTGCTTTGACTGGTGGAGGAAACTGTTGGATAAATAAATTAAATCAGTTGACTTCAGGGCAAACCCTAGCGGTGGGGGATTGGAAAGCTATTATGGGTAGAATGTTGACATTGACAGATTATAATGAGATGATGCTCCAGTGTCAGCTAGCATGTGTACTTGATGAAGCCCCATTCACGCATTATGCATATGAGCTTGCCGAGTGGGTCAGAAGAAAATATCCTACTCCGCCTGCGTCTAAAATTTTGAAATTTCCCTGGTCAACTGATGTTACTCCCGCAGAACATATAGCAAAATGTAAAGATAAATGGGTTGCAGTTACTGGAGAACACCCTCGAGATCCGGGAAATAATCGGATTTGGTTTAGAGAAGCAGTTTTAGCAGGCATGCCAGAGTCTGTTGCTACATTAATGAAACGGAATCCTGATTCACACATTTATGATCAGCCTACATGGGAAAGACACGTAACATATTATTTACAAGACGTGCAAGATTCTGCGTTAAAGGACGCTGAGGAGAATAAGAAAATGGAGACTGCTTTGTTAAAACTACAGTTAAAAGAGGCTCAGAATAAATTGACTGACTTGTATCAGTCTAAGAAAGTGAAGCAGATGGTGGCTGAAGCAGCACCTACTGTTGGATCAGCGACAGTGCTGCCTTCTTTTCCTGTGATGTATGCTGGAGCTGCGCCGAATCCGCCATTTACTGCTCCTTATAGGACATGGCAGCTTCGTGGCAGGTCACATGGCAGGGCCAGGTTTGGGGATTTTGGAGGCATGGGGAGAGGGCAGCCAGGTGCTAACGGTTGTCACAGGTGTGGCTCCAATGAACACTGGGTGAGGGAGTGCCCACACCCACAAGGGGGCGCTATACCTCCCAGTCAGCCACCTCTACATATGGCTCCGAATCAGCATATGGCTCCTCCCTCCTATCCAGGGGGACAGAGTGGGCCTCAGTATTGACAATGCCCACAGAGTACCTTAGTGAGCAGGACACAGGGAGATCCTATGCTCACAATAGACGTACATGGACATTCATTGCCTTTCCTGGTTGACACTGGTGCGACTTTCAGCACATTGGACAGAGTTTTACCAGACGTCAATTTTTCTGGGAACACAGTGTCTGTGATCGGAATCTCTGGGGCTCCAATGACTCTCCCTATAACTCAACCATTGCCTGTTTCAGTGGGTGATCAAAGACTATCACATCCTTTTGTCATTGCTCAAACCACGCCTCTCAACTTGTTAGGCAGAGATCTGCTTATCAAACTTGGTGCTACTATCCTATGTACCCCTGATGGACTTATGGTGACTTTTCCGAATGGACGTACGCATTGCTGTGACACCATGAGTGGTCAATTTTTGCTGAAGGATGACACTTCACAAGTGGCTGATATTTTCTGGGCCAGATTGACTACGATGTCTGCACATGAATCTTCTGCGGCTGACTTTCTGAGATGCTGGAAGCCTTGGCTGCTTGAACTCCAGCCTTTTGTTCCACCGCCTGATCCTTTCCATGTGACCTTCCTCTATGAGAGGGGCGATTCTACCTTATACCAGGAACAATTTGAAACAGAACTTGAAGGCCAAAGTTGGTCTGTGGCTTCGGGTCCATGCTTTGTGGGGAGGGAGGGTGTGGCACTGTTTGCTGATCTGACTTCAAAGCAGCATAAATGGTATATGATGGAAGCTGAAGCGCTTCCACACATATCGCTTTTGTTGCATCCGAAACATCAAGCTAAAGATTTGGGGGGAATGGTTAAGAGGGGAGTTGAATTAAGAGATTGGGTCCATACCCAGATACCTTCAGTCTCTTTTTCTCCTTCTACTCAGATGTACAAAATAGACACGCAGCTCTCTGATACTACCATTCTGGAACATTTGCAGCTTTCTAGAAATCATGGCAGAGAAAAAACAGATCATCCTGATGCAGTGGAGGCCTTAAAGGTCGTGCCTGACTCTTTGTGGTCAGATGGTCCCACTGATGTTGGTCTAGTGCAAACCACACCCATCACATTTGAGATGAAACATTCTGATCCAATCTGGCGTTCTCAGTACCCACATAAACCTCAGGCTGAGGAAGGTATTGCAGACACTATTGCAGGCTTACTTGAAGCTGGAGTTTTAGAACCATCAAACTCTTCATATAACACCCCTATTCTTCCTGTGGAAAAACAAGGTACTGGTAAATACAGAATGGCACATGATTTGCGTGCTATTAATGAGGCCCTTAGAACCCCTCCCATTTCTACACCGAATCCGTATACAGCTCTGGCATCATTGACTCCTGATTTAAAATGGTTTACCTGCATAGATTTGGCTAATGCATTTTTCTGTTTACCGCTCCATCCTTCTGTCAGGGATATTTTTTCATTTACATTCAGGGGCAGGAAGCTACGTTATAGTAGGCTTCCGCAGGGTTTTGCTTTATCTCCAGGTATTTTTAATCAGGTGTTGAAGCAGTCATTAAGCACTGTACAGCTCCCTCCAGGCTGTGTACTGACCCAATATGTGGACGATTTACTTTTAGCATCCCCTACTGTTGAAAAGTGCATAGCAGCGACTCTAGTTGTGTTGCAACATTTGGGAAAAGAGGGATTTAAAGTCTCCCGCGATAAGCTTCAGTTGGTCAGGCAGGAAGTCCAGTTCCTGGGGCGAAGGGTGACCGCTCAAGGGGCTGGACTGACGGACACCCACAAGAATGCTATTTTGGCCCGTTCTAAACCTCTCACTGTTAAATCAATGCTGTCATTTCTGGGACTGACAAATTTTTCCAGACATTATGTGCCTAATTACACAAACCTTACCACACCACTCAGGGCTCTTGTAAATGCTCATGGTATGAAAAATCTGCATGCTAAATTAGAATGGGACATACCAGCTGAGGAGGCATTTATTAAGTTGAAACAGGCTCTAGCACAAGCAGCTGATTTAGCCACTCCTGACTATACGTGTCCATTTTTTCTTAACACATCAGAAACAGATGGGGTGGTTAATGGGATTTTGTTTCAGAAGAAAGGTGGTCAGAGATACATTCTTATGTATCTTAGCATAAAGCTGCAAGCTATTGAAATGAGACAGCCACCTTGCACGAGACATGCAGCAGGAATTGCACACCTAGTGGAGAAAACTTCACACATTGTCAGGGGTTATCCACTTAATATTTTGACATCTCACGGAGTCATGGCATTGGTTAATTCTGAGATGTTTACTCTTTCTACTTTGCGTCAGCAGCGGATTAGCAGAGTTTTGGAGGCACCAAACATTATTTTTACGCATGAAGGAATAAACATGGCTGAACAAATCACCGCCTCTGGGGAGCAGCATGACTGTGTCAGGCTGAATTCTGTTGCTCAAAAAATACGTCCTGATTTACGGTCTGATCCCTTACCTACAGGTTTTGTGCTCTATACAGATGGTTGTTGTTTTAGAGATGGACAGGGCCAGTTGAGATCAGGTTTTGCAGTTGTTGAGCAGAATGGAGATTCACTACATACTGTCGTGTCAGGGAAGCTGGACGGCAAGCAGAGCGCACAGCGTGCTGAGATAAGGGCTCTTATTGAAGCATGCAAATGGGGAAGAGATAAAGACATCACGATTTACACTGATTCGAACTACGGGTTTTCTGTTATACATTATGAATTACCACAGTGGAAGAGAGCAGGTTTTGTTACTGCTACTGGGGTCACAGCAAGGCTGACACTGTTGACGCGTGGGGAAATAGGGCGTCATCGAGCGGTCTAATTCAACTTTAAATTTACAGCTGGCAGAGAACCTCAGGTTTCATCGCACCCTGACCCGGACCGTCACAGTGATCATCAGCATCTGAAGGGCCTGGTCTCCTCCTTCCTTCCGACCCCTCTCCTGTCCCTCACGCTGCAGCAGCTCTCTGCTGACCTGGGAAAATCTCTTTGCAGCGGGTGGTGTCGGTTCTGACTAGGCGGTGTCGACTGCCGAAGCCAGGAGGCGGGGCCTGACCCACCCAGAAGATTGGTTGAAGTTGCTGCAATCATCCAGTGTAATCTATATGTGCAACAAAAGTGGGCGAGATAAGCAATTTGGACTTGCTTTTCTCGAAGAGGGATTGTACCGAAGAGAAAAGATCGCAAGAAATCAAACACATTTCACAGCAGGTTTTGACCACCTCACAATCGGTGGGGGAAGCTATTGGAGGCGGGGCCTGTCTGTGCATTTGTGTTTATTGGGGGAAATGTTCAGTTAATGAAGTAACTGTCATTTCAGTGAGGGCGATCTGCAGAAAAGACAGTAACTTTGGGAAAAATAAAGAGTCCACTGTACTGAATCATTTCATCACTCTGGTAGCCACCTGCTGCCAGAGAAATAAACAAGAGCGAAGACTAGAGAACAAAATAATAAAGACTGAACACTTATTAATCATTTTTCTTGTATTTTACAGGTTGTCTAACCGATTTTTTTTTTTTACAGGTGCAGATTGCTAGACACTGCCTAAGAGGGTGTCAAAGAATTTTTAAGTAGGCGATTTGTAAGATTTTTTCTTAATATTCAGTATTTACGGTTTTATAAAACTTTTTTAGTAATAAGCTAAAATATTTTAAGGAGTGTTTAAAGTATAATCAGGTTGACTGACTACTAATTTTTGTTTTACTTATTCTTTTTTCATTATGATGTGGTTTTCATAGGATGTTTTTGGGGTTGGTGACAATTGCTAGAGTTTGCTTTTACTAAAATAATATTGAGAATTAGGATAAAACATAAAAAAACAATAATAAATTAGAAAAATATATTGCTTAAAGGTAAAGATAAAGAAAAAAAAAACCAGACTCTTCTCACTTTGAATAATAATGTTAGAAAGAGGGACGATTTGTTAAATAATATGTTTGGTAAATGGAAGACTCTGGCAATGTCTATAATGGTTTCTTTAGCAGTATTTGTGTCAACTATGGTGTTATGTGGATGTTGTTGTATTCCTTGTATACGTTCTTTGCTCACAAAGTGTATTGAAAAAGCTGTTGGTGATAATGTGCAAGGTCAATATCTGTTACTCCCTCAGATGGAGCCTGAAGGGGAAGTACAGAGGAGTGGTCAATCTATTTGAAAAATAGATTGAAAGAGGGATTTGTTGTATTCTACTTTTTTGAGGCTATTTTTTATTATGCAGTACATATGTTTTAATTATATATTTTTTAAGCTTTAGAAGTAATAGGCCTGTTTATATTATTCAGGGTAGTAAAACATGACTCTGTTACCAGTATTTTATAGGGTTGAAGGTTTTAAGTAAACAAACTCTTGAGTAAAGATATGAATTGAAAGCAGGGAGGATCAGCTATAACTCTAAGTCATGTTATAACCCAGTTCATGGTACGGTCAGGAGACCTGGAGAAAATAAATGGCCTGTCAAGATGTAGAAGGAGGAGAGAGGAGTCATGTGATATGTTCTTTGTTCTTTTTGAAATAAATATGATACAGCCTTGTAAGAGAACGAGTCAGTCAGATCTTGTCTGGCTCCCATCTGCAGGTGCGTCTTATTTGTGGTTTGTGTGTGTTTTTGTTACTCTTTGTCTCTCAGCTTTGGGTCTTATTTTGAAACCGTTCCCGTTGGGGTTTTTGGAGTTCGGCGCCCCCACCTCTCTGAGCAGGAAGTGAGTTGCAGAGCACATTATGAGAAAGAAGCCGACACCTGTCAAGATGTAGAAGGAGGAGAGAGGAGTCATGTGATATGTTCTTTGTTCATTTTGAAATAAAAATGGTACAGCCTTTTAAGAGAACGAGTCAGATCTTGTCTGGCTCCCATCTGCAGGTGTGTCCTTCAAACAAGATATCTGTTTGTGTGTGTTGTTGTTACTCTCTGTCTCTCAGCTCTGGGTCTTATTTTGAAACAGTTCCCGCTGGGGTTTTGGAGTTCGGCGCCCCCACCTCTCTGAGCAGGAAGTGAGTTGCAGAGCACATTATGAGAAGAAGCCGACACATGTCAGCATGAGTGAGATGACCCAAATGCAGAGAAATAAAGAACTTAATTTTTAATTAAACAAGGGAACAGAAACACTTACAAAACCTCAGAGGAACCAGGGAAAGACCAGGAACGCAGAAAATAGACCGGGAATATAGACGAGGGAAGAATGACAACGAACCAGCGAGTTGTGACTGAGTGAGAGCTGAATATATACAGAGGAGAGATTGAGGAAGTGAACAGAGAAAGAGCTGAGGACCAATTAAGAGAAAAGGTTTGCAGGTGATGGTGATCAATGAAAACTGGGTCAGCAGGACAGTGGCAGGGAGACAACAGGAAGGAAATACACATAAGAAAACACTCCTAAACTGGAAAACAACTAAAGATAATATATCTAAGGAGGAATCCAAGGGAACTTAAGGAAACACTGGAGAACAGAAGGAAGAAATAAATAAGGAGATTAACTAAGGAAACACAAATGAGAAGGCTGACACAAAGGTGAAAAAATCTAAGAGCAAGAAGGGAATAAGAAAACAAGGAAGTGCCATAAAATAAATACCAAAGAGTACATTAAAGTGAGAATTAAACCAAATAAGGAAAAGAACTAAGTTTAAGCACAAAACCTAAGAACTATGACAAGGACATCCCCAATTACCATTTAATTCAGCTATGAAATTAAAGACAGATGATTTTAGTTAGAGGAGACATGAAGGATGACTAGGCAACATTATTTTCGTTAGTGAATATCCAGCTTTCACAATCTTGCCCATAAGAAAGATAAACCATAAAAAGAATTATTGATGCTGATTAGCTGTTTTATAGTTCATAGAAATCCAAAGGAATACAAGACTTCCAAGAACTCCCTATTTTCTCACCACCACTGCATGTGACAATTATTTCAGTAAAAGATATACTGTAATTGCTATTATATATTTTTTAAAATTGTCCAGTCTGAATCAATTTCTATTACAACAATTACAAATTATTATTTAAATGGGCAAAGTGATGCATAATTTCAACCAACTGTCAAATTTGCAGTGGACCCAAATACAGGCAGGAGTAAGACAGTGTCATGGTGAAGGTGAGTAAACAGGAGCACAAAGGGAAAAAAAGAATAAAACAAAGAAAAAAGATAACTGTCATTGTGAGGTTGTAACAGGACCCAAATGCAGGCAGGAACTTTGTAGCAGAAACGTAAAGAGAAAGATTTAATGAAAGAGCATCACATGGCGTAGAGGTAGAGTGGGCGGCCCATGTAACGCCGGCTATGGTCCTTGACGTGGTCATCCCAGGTTCAACTCCTGATCTCGGAGCCTTTGCTGCATGTCTTCCTATCTTCTTCTTTCCTGTTAAGCATCTGTCAATTAAGGGTTCTAGTGCTGAAAAATACTTGTAAAGAAAGATGTAATTACAATTAGAAAAGCAATCAGAGTGCACAGACCTCTGCAAAGCCAGCTCAGTCCCACCCTCCCCCAGACAGTGATCCAGATGACCCCCAAAATCTAATCACATGTTCCCGGTATCACTTGTTATTTTGGTATCTCCTGGATGATTTTTTCCTGAAAGTGTCATACAAATCTTACTTGTATCTCCTGAAAGAACATTTCCTGAAAATGTCATCCAAATCTGTCTTTACCTTTTTGAGTTATGTTGCTAACTAACAGACAGACAGACAGACCCATAAAACATAACTAGGTAACTACAGACAAAAGTTATGAGTCACTAGAGCGGTTTTCAGACAGAATTTCTAAAATATTTGCGAACAATTCCATCCGGTCTTTAACCGGAGTTGTGTTTTCAAATACACCACTTTTTTCCAGGACATTGCCTTTCGGCTGCTTTCACACAGCAAGAAATATACCGGAGGATCCTACGACTCTCCAGTTGTATTACAGTACATTCTGTTATTTCGACTGTTAACTTTGTCTTCTCTCAGTGTTTTTCTCTCCATAGAAGATATACCTGGTCTGGTATCCTGCTTGGCTGCAATGCCCTGTTGGACGGGGGGCATCGACTGGGATGATCCTCCCAGTAACTGAACATCCACTGTGTCCTGGTATTACTTTTTAATTTCTGTAACATAGAAAGTTCTCATATCAGATCTTCTGTTCCTTCTGTGTTTCTGCTCTGTCTTCTCAAACCCCCAGACGGTCGTGGCAGATGGCCGCTCCTACTGAGCCTGGTTCTGTTGGAGGTTTCTTCCTGTTAAAGGGGAGTTTTTCCTCTCCACCGTCGCTACATGCTTGCTCAGTATGAGGGATTGCTGAAGGATTGCTGTGGTTGGAAAGTCTGCATCAACGGGGCCCAACCTCACGCCAATGACTGACGCAATCTGCTGGGATTCCTTAAATAGGAAACTTTTTAACTGATTGGAATGTTTGTATAAATGTATTGAAATGACTTCTTGTTAAGTGCCTTGAGGTGACATCTGTTGTGAATTGGCACTATATAAATAAACTGAATTGAATTGAATTGATGAATGTCTGGGGGGTGTATTTGGATATGACGTAAATTAGTGCGACGTCATAATCTGAATGCAAACACCATACCACGAAAAGTCCGCTCTTGTTATTAGGTCTTCATCTGTGAAATTATTGGAAGATTGCTTTCAGACCCAAAAGCAAAACAGACGAAGTCTGGAAAATTACAGTTTTTCATGGCATGTTTCAATTTCAATTTCAAATTTCAGTTTCAAAATTACTGTATTAATCCCAAAGGGAAATTAAATGTTGTTGTAACTCATTATGCAAATTTCTTCAAAGATTTGTTGTAGATGCTGATGGCTGTGGGTAGTGATGATCTCCTGTAG
The DNA here is from genome assembly GCA_963556495.2 of Valencia hispanica. NCBI lineage: Eukaryota > Metazoa > Chordata > Actinopteri > Cyprinodontiformes > Valenciidae > Valencia > Valencia hispanica. The sequence goes on along the minus strand of OY747722.1, from coordinate 33,738,402 downwards.
CAGTCTGCAGATCTGAAGAAGCCTCTGACTGAAGACGCTCTGTAGTTGTATGACAGTCTGATGTAGAGGATGCTCTGGATCTACGGCGTCTTCTTTTCAACTCATCAGGGTTTTGTGGCTGTAGTTGAGGTATTATTTGAGCTTTTGTGATGTTAATCAGCTGCTGCCAGTTGTAAACCACCTTGTTGCCATGGTTATGCATCATAACAAATGTCCAAAAATAAAAAGGATCAGCAAAAATCCTTCCAGCTGCACAGCATTCAAAACCAGAGAGAACAGTTGTCCACAAAAACAATGTTTCTACCAGAAATGGAAGAATAAAAGTTTTAAAAAAGAAAAAAAAATATGAACCAAAGTAACAGAGCTACTCCAACATGCTGCCACCTTGAGCGGCGCAACTCCGGAAGAAAGGGGCTTAGGAGAGCAGGACCAGGTGGAATGTTAGGGTGGTCTGTTTCCTTCGCAGAGGGATAGATACTGTCTGGAATCTCAAGCTCAGGGGAGTTTCCTGGAACTGGGAACATTGGGGGCTGAGCCCACAGGTCCGTGTAACGCTTATCAGTTCAATTTTCTAAACACAAACGGACATTTGGAAAAACAGAAAAATGGATTAATATCCAATTTTTCATTTTTTTTCACCTTGACAAATTAAAAAAATAGATTTTTAAACAGTTTTTCCAATTTTCTGTTTTCATTCAGAGGATCAGAAATTTACAAAATTGCAAAATTCTGTAACAATTGCGTCTGGGCTCCAATTATTCAATACTGCAATGATATTCTCTCCCTCGTTCCACGTAGTTCTGTGACGTTGCGCTGGTTGTTAGAATGGACCCTTTTCAGGGTGACGTCAGATAACTTAATATTAAGTTAAAAGCACCAAGCTTACTTACTTTAAATATAGACACTAGGTGATCTCTGGTCAAGTCTGTGCTGGATATTGATACACGTTTCACCTGTCGGTGAATGCTGAATGTTTTTGGATCTATGTAGTCGACTTCTAACACGTCGTCCATTTTTGTAACTAACTGTCTGGCTGCTGCTGTGCTGGAATGAAGGTGGGAAAGGGAGATAGAGAATAATAGAGTAATTGAAGCCCAGATGCAATTTTGAAATTTTCTAAATTTCTCATCCTCTGAATGAAAACAGAAAATTGGAAAAACAGATTAAAATTTTTTTTTTTTAATTTGTCAAGGTGAAGAAAAATGAAAAATTGGATATTTGAATCAATTTTTCTGTTTTTCCAAATGTCCGTTTGTGTTTAGAAAATTGAACTGATAAGCGTTACACGGACCCCCACGCCTTCGTAGAGGAATCTGGGAGAACCTATGCAGTAAAAAAGGCTTTTTATTCATGCTTTCTTGGGCATTGTGGCACATTGTTTAAAGCTAATACTGCAATATGTACTTCAAGATGTATTTATTTTCAAACTTAGTCGTGACAATGTAAAAAAAATCTTTAAACTCAGTATTGATATTAAGACAGGATGATACCATTAGGCAAAAAGTAACAATTATTTTCATATTTTCATACACACATATTTTTTCCAGTTTTCTTTCCCTGATAAGCACAAAAGTTAGTTATGTGTCAGGTTGCATGGTGGACCTCTGTTGCTGTCTTTTTGTCATTCTCTGTCCTGTCTGTCATCTGTAAACCGGGTATAACATCAGATTTATTTTATTGTAATAGATGTTATCAAAAGGTAATCATAAAAGGGAACTGACTTTGCAACATGATTAGTGTAACGTATTCTGGAAATTGGCTCAATTATATAGATTTAATTATGAAATATAATTGATACTACTCAAAGGTTAAAATTTATTAGATTTCTCCAATCTCACTATTTGGATTTTATGTCTGCATGCATATATATGTGCATATGATAAATATAGAATGCAAACATAGTAAAAGTTTTATTTCTCTTAGTAAATCCATGGAAATGCAAAGAGACTCAAAAGATCATTCAATTCTAGTCAAGCATTCAACATTTATATCAGGTAGCCTAATCTTAATCAATGATCACATTGATGAATCTCTATATGAATAACTACAAACATGAATTTTAGCAGTGTTTGCACTCAGAACTAAAGTAAAACTGTTGATTTAATCAGTGCTGTAGTCTAATTTTTTCTAGTGGTATATTCAGATTTTTTTCCTCCCAGACAATCATCAGTCCAAATGTTAAACGAGTAGTTGATTATAGTCAGTGATTTAAATCCAGTTCTGTTTACTGTTCTGAATTTTTGAAGATGCCTACAATATCACTTCTTGTATATATAATGTTTTAATGAATGATAAGACTGAGAAATTGCTTAAATTAGTTAGAATTATTTATGGATTTAATGTATTTATGTTTACGACAATCTTTGACCCCCATGTTGTGTCTGATGTTTGTCACTCAGTCTAAGCCACGCCCCCTTTTTATTACAGCTTGCTTTTATTTTGGTGTGACACCCCAGAATCCTCACTGGCCCCCATTTAGCCCTCTTTGAAATCTTCATGCATATATTCCTGCTCAGCAGTCTTAAGTATTTTAGGCTTAGAAACATTAATATTCAAGCATTAATACCTATAATCATTTTTAATATGATGCACTGAATTAAACTCACTTTAAGGTTAAACACATCAATAAATAAAGTTATTGATTCAAAGACTCAGAGGAGTTTTTGTGTCTTTCTGACTTTTTCACGTTTGTTTTGTTTGTTCTTCTGCTGAAAGATCCCTCCATAGGTGCGGCCTCTGACACAGATGAATGAGCAAAGCTATAACTGCATGGCAGAACAAGTGACTACCCCCGCACACAAGTGGCGTAGCAAGGGCACCAGGGGGCCCCAAGCAGCAATATCACTAGGAGACCCTCTGTCGGCTGTTTTGTCATTAAGTTCTTCAGTTTTTAAAACCTTTCCAGGCTGATTGGATGACAATGTAACGTTATAAATGAAACAGAAAATACTATTTTGAGGAACTTTTATTAATAATAGTTATTATTATAATAAAGAAATATATTATGTAAAGTTTTTTTTTAAGTGAACAGCAGCATTATTAAACTTCACATGTGCAAGTACTTCAAACAACTTTTAAAGTAATATGAAATGTAAACAAATATACATTCTTAACAAGATAAACAATGGGTGCTTCTGCTTCAAGGTAGAAGTACTTGGGACAGCTGTAGTGGAGGTAGCAGTGCTGCTTGGGGGCTGTAGTACTGGAGGTAGATGTAGACTGAGCTAAAGACAAATAGAAACAGAACAACATAATATCAAAAGACATCTTAGTTAAAACATTTCATGACGAAATGATTTGGAGCTCATCATTCATGCTTTTGTGTCTTCACGTTTAGACTATTGTATCAGTTTGTTTTCATGTCTGAACAAGGAGCTCTCTCGATTGCAATTAGTGCAAGATTCTTCAGCGAGAATTTTGACTTGTACAAATAGGAGGACTCACATGTCCCCTATTCTTAAAGGGAAACTTCACCCATTTGCATTAAGCTTTGTATCGCCAGTCATGTTTTTGAGTGGTCGTGCATTATACCCTCAGTTTCCCCTGAGACAAGAGAAATAGGGATTTCAGTGTTGCACTTCCTGCTTTAAATGACGTAAAAATCGTCATTTTACTTCATCCAAAGCAGGAAGTCTTATATCTTCGTCGAGTGTGTTAGACTACAAACTTTTTTTTTCATTTTCCCAGGAGGGGGCTAAGGGGACCAGTGGGTGGGACTTCTCTTTAAGAAACTGAAATGATATAGCAGCCATCTTGTTTGGAAGCTAAGCTAACAGACTATCATCGAACCAGGCTTGATATCACCATTTTTGCGGAGCATAATCAATCCGATATGGAAGAGGGTGGTTTCGAAAGCGTGATGCTCGAATCCGATTTTCGTGGCTACCTTTATGAGCCACAATACAGCGAAGATCAGCTGAGGCAGATGGAGGAGCAGGAGGCGGCTTCGGCCGGAGGACTCTCGGGCTGGGACGAACTGGTGGTGCCTGTGCTCTCTGTGTGCGGCTACGGAGACAGAAATTGCGTCCCTCTGCTGCAGAGAATTCCAAAGATGTCAGTTTCTTCTGGACGAAATTTCTGGACGTTTGTGTGGTGGACCACCCGAGCTGCGCCCCGCATATGGACAGTGGCGTCCTGGACACATATTTCAGAATCCCGAAAATCAACTGGAAAAGACAGCCAAAGCCTGCAGGCGCAAACGGATGTCTGACTATAAAGTGAGTACATCTATGTACACGATTTGTTCAAGCATTATCACAAAGTTATTCCCAGTTAATACGTAACATCAACCAGCTGAGTTCGGCTTATTTACTAGACAAATAGCTTTCAGTTGCATCGCTAACTATAGTTATAACGTGACTGTGGCACTCTAAACCCAAAGACCATACATCGCTAACTGTGTTTTAATGTTTTGTAGACAATATCGCCTTACAGCTTACAGACACTTTCTGGAATGGGTGCTGCAGGGCAAAAGATTAGGCCGAGGCCATCGTGTCGTTTTACCCGCCTGTGTTGTGCAGGCAATCCGCCACAAGTATCCAGCTCCGGACGGATATTACAGAGGACATGAAGAAGTTGAGGACGCTCTGGAGGAAGTATAACTTCCATTATTGCTTTTGTAGTTGATATAATTATGTAAATAAATGGTTTGCATTCACGTTGTTGTTTTCCTTTGTAGTGTTGCTCCAAGTATATAGAGAAATGGTTATTGTACGACAAACATTTTAGAACTGGACCTAAGATACCCTTAGTAAAAAGTAGTTTGTGTACTATGAGTATACTTTTTCTATACTAAAAGTGAGGCAGTATACTTTAATTCAATTCAGTTTTCAATTCAGTTTATTTATATAGCGCCAATTCACAACAGATGTCATCTCAAGGCACTTAACAAGAAGTCATTTCAATACATTTATACAAACATTCCAATCAGTTAAAAAGTTTCATATTTAAGGAATCCCAGCAGATTGCGTCAGTCATTGGCGTGAGGTTGGGCCCCATTGATGCAGACTTTCCAACCACAGCAATCCTTCAGCAATCCCTCATACTGAGCAAGCATGTAGCGACGGTGGAGAGGAAAAACTCCCCTTTAACAGGAAGAAACCTCCAACAGAACCAAGCTCAGTAGGAGCGGCCATCTGCCACGACCGTCTGGGGGTTTGAGAAGACAGAGCAGAGACACAGAAGGAACAGAAGATCTGATATAAGAGAACCTTCTATGTTACAGAAAGTAAAAAGTTAATAACAGGACACAGTGGATGTTCAGTTACTGGGGGGATCATCCCAGTCGATGCCCCCCGTCCAACAGGGCATTGCAGCCAAGCAGGATACCAGACCAGGTATATCTTCTATGGAGAGAAAAACACTGAGAGAAAACAAAGTTAACAGTCGAAATAACAGAATGTACTGTAATACAACTGGAGAGTAGTAGGAGAAAAGGAAGTAGCAGAGTGAAGAAAATTGGTAAGTCTGTCCTCCAGCAGTCTAAGCCTATAGCAGCATAACTACAGAGATAGCTCAGGATGACCTTAGCCACTCTAACTATAAGGTTTATCAAAAAGGAAAGTTTTAAGCCTGGCCTTAAAAGTAAACAGAGTGTCTGCCTCACGGACTAAAGCTGGGAGCTGGTTCCACAGGAGAGGAGCCTGATAACTAAAAGATCTGCCTCCCATTCTACTTTTAGAAATCCTAGGAATTACAAGTAAACCTGCAGTCTGAGAGCGAAGGGCTCTGTTAGGAACATAAGGAACAATTAGATCTCTGATGTATGATGGAGCTTGATTATTAAGGGCTTTGTATGTAAGAAGAAGGATCTTAAATTCTATTCTGGATTTAACAGGGAGCCAATGAAGGGAAGCTAAAACAGGAGAAATGTGATCTCTCTTTTTAATATTCATCAGAACTCTTGCTGCCGCATTTTGGATCAACTGAAGGCTTTTAATGGCATTTTGTGGACTACCTGATAGTAAAGAATTACAGTAGTCCAGCCTTGAGGTAACAAATGCATGGACTAGTTTCTCAGCATCGCTCCTGGACAGGATGTTTCTAATTTTAGCAATATTCCGGAGGTGAAAGAAAGAAATCCTAGAAACCTGTTTAATATGGGATTTAAATGTCAAGTCTCAGTCAAAAATAACGCCGAGGTTCTTTACGTTATTACTGGGGGCCAATTTAATGCCATCCAGATGAAGTGATTGACTAATCAGTTTCTGTTTAAGAACTTCTGGTCCAAAGACAGCAACTTCTGTTTTGTCAGAATTTAAAAGCAAAACGTTTCGGGTCATCCATGTTTTTATGTCTTCCAGACATGCCTGTAATCTACCTAACTGACTGGGTTCATCAGGATTTATGGATAAATATAGTTGTGTATCATCTGCATAGCTGTGGAAATTTATCCCATGCTGTCTAATGATTCTACCAATTGGGAGCATATATATGGTGAACAGAATTGGTCCAAGCACAGAACCCTGTGGAACTCCACAAGTAACTCTTGAGAGTGAAGAAGATTTATCATTTAGATGAACAAACTGGAATCTATCAGACAAATATGATTTAAACCAGCCTAGTGCTGTTCCTTTGATCCCTGCAACATGTTCAAGCCTTTCTAAGAGAATATTATGATCGACTGTGTCAAAAGCAGCACTGAGATCTAACAAAACCAGAACAGACACAAGTCCATTATCTGAGGCCATGAGAATATCATTAGTAACCTTCACCAGTGCTGTTTCAGTGCTATGATGAGCTCTAAAACCTGACTGAAACTCTTCAAACAGCTCGTTATTGTTTAAATGCTCACAGACTTGATTAGCAACAATTTTCTCAAGGACTTTGGATAAGAAAGGAAGGTTGGATATAGGTCTGTATTTCACTAAGTCATCTTGATCAAGGGAAGGTTTCTTGAGTAAAGGTTTAATTACAGCTATTTTAAATTCCTGTGGTACGTATCCGTTTACTAAGGATAGATTCATCATATCCAAAATGGGGCCAGGAACCAAATGGAACACTTCTTTAAATAATTTGGTTGGAATTGGGTCCAACATACAAGTTGAAGGTTTAGATGAGGCTAATATTTTTGATAATTCCGAAAGCTCGACTGAATCAAAACAGCCTAAGCACGACTGAGGTTCTACAGTTCTTTCCGATACTGCCTCATTTACTGAGGAAGAAGTAATCATGTTTGGGAGGATGCCAATGATTTTATTTTTAACAGAATTAATTTTATTTACGAAGAATCCCATAAAATCATCACTGCTAAGACCTGGGGGAATAGTTGGCTCAACAGAGCTATGACTCTGTGTAAGTTTGGCAACTGTACTAAAAAGAAACCTAGGATTGTTTTTATTCGCCTCTATTAATGATGAAAAATATGCTGTTCTAGCTTGTCGAAGGGTCTTTTTATACAGCAGCAGACTGTTATTCCAGGTTAAATAGGAATCCTCTAGGTGTGTAGAGCGCCATTTTCTCTCCAACTTCCTAGTATTCTGCTTTAAAGTGCGCAACTCTGCGTTGAACCAAGGAGTCAGCCTCCTACGGCTAGCCACTTTCTTTTTTAAGGGGGCTACACTATCTAATGCCAAACGCAATGAGGACGTAACGCTGTGAACCAGATCATCAATTTCTGAAGGGTTAGAGATAGAATTGCTGCCATCCACTGTGTTACCCTGAGACACTAAGGAAAGTAAGAATGGAACAGATTCTTTAAAAATTGTTACAGCATTGTCTGATAAAGCTCTACTATAATGACATTTTCTTTCAGATTTAAGATGGTCAGTTAAAGTAAATTCAAAAGTTATTAAGAAGTGGTCAGACAGGACCGGGTTATGTGGGTGGACTGTTATTTCCTCACACTCAATACTGTATGTCAGTACAAGGTCCAAAGTGTGTTTGCCCGAGTGGGTCGATCCCTGAACTTTTTGAGTAAAGCCAATTGAGTCTAAAATAGCATTAAAGGCTGCATTTAGGCTATCGCTTTCAGTATCCACATGAATATTAAAGTCCCCCACTATAATAACCCTATCAGTATTTAATACTAAATCAGATAAAAAATGTGAGATCTGATCCAATAATTGAGAGTAAGGGCCTGGTGGACGATACAAAACCACAAACAAAAATGGTCTTAATGTTTTGCAACTTGGATGAGGAAAATTAAGGGTTAGATGTTCAAAAGAACTGTAGCTATCAATTGGTCTGGGACTAATTAGTAAATCAGAACGAAAAATGGTTGCAACTCCTCCTCCTCACCCAGTATTTCTAGGAATGTGAAAATTTAAATGACTGGAAGGAGTTGACTCATTTATACTGACATAATCCTCCTGCTGCAACCAGGTTTCTGTGAGACAAAGGAAATCAATGTGATTATCACAAATCAAGTCATTTACTAACAAAGTATTTGAGGAGAGAGATCTTATGTTTAATAAACCACATTTAACAGATTTATTTTTCTGTTCAGTCAAAGTTGTATTTATTTTTATGAGACTTCCATAATTTGCTTTTGTTGGCTTAACTTTTAATCCATTTAATTTTGGCCGTGGGCAAGACACTGTTTCTATAGAGTAATGGGGGGGTAACAGTACAGAAGCAGCAGAGAGGTGGGTTAAACTACGACTCTGCTTCCTGGTCTGGACCCTGGGTTGTCAGTGTTTTGGAGGACTAATAAATTCGGCCATATTCCTAGAAAGAAATGCTGCTCCATCCAAAGTGGGATGGATGCCGTCTCTCCGGATCGGACCAGGTTTTCCCCCAAAAGTTCTCCAGTTATCAATGTAGCCCACATCGTTTGCAGGACACCACCCAGACAACCATTGATGGAATGACAGCATGCGGCTAAACATGTCGTCACTGGTCCGATCAGGCAGGGGACCAGAAAAGATTACCGAGTCTGACATTGTTTTGGCAAATTTACACACCGAAGCAACACTAATTTTAGTGACCTCCGATTGGCATAACCGGGTGTCATTACCGCCAGCGTGAATAACAATCTTACTGTATTTACGCTTATCTTTAGCCAGCAGTTTCAGGTAGGATTTGATGTTGCCCGTTCTTGACTATGGTCAATGGTGTCTCTAATGCCACGTTTCTGACTATGGAGCTGCCAATTACAATTACAATTGTTGAAATGTTTTTAATGTTATTGAACGTATATGGCATTTCAGTCTGAAACGGTGTCTGCTGCTGCTCTGGTGTCATCTTCTTCAGAAGATGAGGAACAATGTCAACTAACATCAACACCAGTCATGCAACCTACCCCTGTCCAAGCAGCACAGATTGTAAGTTTGTACAGCACATTGGCTCTAATAGAGTGCCAAAACTAATGTAAGATTGAAATTTGTGGAATTTACCACTGAAAATAAACATCTTGATCTTACAGTTGCCATCGCCAGGCGTAAATAGAAGTGCCAGCAGCATTGACTTTGATGTAATCGACGAAAGCTATCAGCCTGAGTCAACCATCACCCCCACATCATCAGAAGATGAAGGTCGAAAAGACTGGCATGAAAAGAAGTTCATTGTCAATGAATCCAACCTCATGTGACTGTTCAGATTCTGCCAGATGTGTGGGAAACCGATTTCTGCAAAGAACATCTATGATACTGGGGCACAGAGGAAGGTGAAATTGACTTGTCTTGGGGGCCATTCGGGGACTTGGACATCTTCATTTGATATTAGGGGTATGCCAGAGGTGAATCTCCTTTCTGCGGCAGCTGTTCTGTTCAAGGGTGGAACATACACTGAACTGTCAGACTGTGAATAAAACAAAACTTATTCAATACTGCACTCTTTCCTGTCTACACCAAAGTTCAACATTAGGAGGTAAAAGGAGGAAAATGGATGTGAATGAATGAAAGTATACCACAAGCACTCTTCAATATATTGCTATTGTACCATTATGTACTTCTTGTCCACATTTTAGTTTATTGACCTATACTTGAGGTATACTTTAATGAATTCAGAATTACGGAAACTGAAATTACTATTTTACTAGTTATAAGTATACTTGAATGTTTCCTAAGCATGTTACCTGTAGCATACTATCTGTATACTTGACATACTTCTTAAATTATTTTTAAGTTAACTCATACTGTATGTACACTAGACTAATATTTACAAAATCAAGACAGAATGCTGAGAAAAACTTTGATATATTTTAAGTGTTTTTTTCACAACGTACCATAGAGTGCATTTATAATCCTGCTTAGATCATTAAAGATGTGTATTTAAAAAAATAAGAGCATCTACGAAATCAAGCCCTCTAGCTGAGAAAATCAAAGGAAAAAGTACACATTTGCATGTAAAAATGTAAACAAGTGTCAAAATGAAAACTCCCTATAAAAAAAGACAAATGCACATATATTTTGAACCATATATATATATATATATATAAACAAATAATACAATAATAAAGTATACTTCACTATACTATTAAGTATATAAAATATAGTATATTAAAAGTAACCTTATTAAATGTGGTTTATTAAACATAAGATCTCTCTCCTCAAAGACTTTGTTAGTAAAGGACTTGATTTGTGATAATCACATTGATTTCCTTTGTCTCACAGAAACCTGGTTGCAGCAGGAGGATTATGTCAGTATAAATGAGTCAACTCCTTCCATTCATTTAAATTTTCACATTCCTAGAAATACTGGGCGAGGAGGAGGAGTTGCAACCATTTTTCGTTCTGATTTACTAATTAGTCCCAGACCAATTGATAGCTACAGTTCTTTTGAACATCTAATAATCAAGCTCCATCATACATCAGAGATCTAATTGTTCCTTATGTTCCTAACAGAGCCCTTCGCTCTCAGACTGCAGGTTTACTTGTAATTCCTAGGATTTCTAAAAGTAGAATGGGAGGCAGATCTTTTAGTTATCAGGCTCCTCTCCTGTGGAACCAGCTCCCAGCTTTAGTCCGTGAGGCAGACACTCTGTTTACTTTTAAGGCCAGGCTTAAAACTTTCCTTTTTGATAAAGCTTATAGTTAGAGTGGCTAGGGTCATCCTGAGCTATCTCTGTAGTTATGCTGCTATAGGCTTAGACTGCTGGAGGACAGACTTACCAATTTTCTTCACTCTGCTACTTCCTTTTCTCCTACTACTCTCCAGTTGTATTACAGTACATTCTGTTATTTCGACTGTTAACTTTGTTTTCTCTCAGTGTTTTTCTCTCCATAGAAGATATACCTGGTCTGGTATCCTGCTTGGCTGCAATGCATCGACTGGGATGATCCCCCCAGTAACTGAACATCCACTGTGTCCTGTTATCAACTTTTTACTTTCTGTAACATAGAAAGTTCTCTTATATCAGATCTTCTTTTCCTTCTGTGTTTCTGCTCTGTCTTCTCAAACCCCCAGACGGTCGGGGCAGATGGCCGCTCCTACTGAGCCTGGTTCTGTTGGAGGTTTCTTCCTGTTAAAGGGGAGTTTTTCCTCTCCACCGTCGCTACATGCTTGCTCAGTATGAGGGATTGCTGAAGGATTGCTGTGGTTGGAAAGTCTGCATCAACGGGGCCCAACCTCACGCCAATGACTGACGCAATCTGCTGGGATTCCTTAAATAGGAAACTTTTTAACTGATTGGAATGTTTGTATAAATGCATTGAAATGACTTCTTGTTAAGTGCCTTGAGATGACATCTGTTGTGAATCGGCGCTATATAAATAAACTAAATTGAATAGAATTGAACAACATCAAACTATACGATCATTTCAACAACATCAAACTATAAAACGTGAAACAAGGTTTTACTCTGACACCAGCAAACATAGCTAACTCTTTCTAAGCTATGGCGCTAACTCTCTGTTAGCGCCATAGCTGGACCGTCTTTGTTAGCCTACATTGCTAATATGCTAATAGTTTAGTGTAGGGTGACCAGATTTCTAAATCGAAAATCGGGGAAATTTTTTTGCGCGGTGGTCAAAATTCTAATTTCTTAATTCTGAATATTTTCTCTCCCATTCAATTCGGGGACATTTCCGGGGACGGCTTTTAACCGGGGACAAGGCAGCCTAATCGGGGACTGTCCCCGGAAATCGGGGATGTCTGGTCACCCTAGTTTAGTGATGCCGACACATTAGAACCACAAGCGAGGAAAACATGCGGAAGACGCCAGATTTACTTATAAATAGCAAACGTATATAAAGCTCATAGTTTGTGTCCTGCTGTACAGCAGTAGACTGTATGTGTGTTCAGAAATACCGTCGAGCAAGTCTCTTACTTCCAAGCGAATGCATTTTTATGGCGGCTCGGTCCAGATGTTCCAGGCTGTTCATCGTCATCAGGAAAGGTAAACACCGAAGGAATTGCAATGTCCAAAACAGTTACTCTCTTCATTCCAAAGACATTGAGTTCGAAGTCTTCCTTTTTGAAATGGAGATGGCAAACCTTCAGATTTATTAGGTTTTCCACGGCTGTTTCTTCTGAATAGCTGGGGTGGTTTATCACTCTCAGCCATTGTTTGCGTCGCTCCATATCTTTCGGTAGAATATGAAAACTTACTTGTTGTCCTTTCCTTGTTCTGACTGAACATCGCGGTACCATGCAATAGTTCACCATCTCGAAAGAGTAATTTACTAATGAGTTCAAGCTCAACCGCTAGGGTGTTTCTCAATGTCAAGGCGCCTCACCTTGATACCTTGGTCCCGCTCCGGTTGCCTAGGAGATACTCATCAGGGACCGCCAAGCCACGTTCCAATGTTCATGTGCTACCGAGGCGTCTGTCCTCCGTTTGTCAGCCGTTTAGCTAACTGACCGAGGATACATGGGAGGTTCCTTGATGCCTTCCCTCGGTCAAAAATTTCCCAAAATACATCGCCGTATTTTCGAAAAGATGGCGGATCAGGAGCCGGCAACAGCTACTTCGGGAGCGAATTTCCAATTTAAATGTAAGTCAATTAATTTTAACTATCGGAAAATGTTTGAAAATGTGAAAAAAATTTTTTAGATCCAAAGCAGTTATCTATGGTTGCTTAGCTGTTGCACCTTTGGTGGCTAAAAAGTACTAACTCTTACACATTTGATTTAACCAATATATACACAATTAAAAAGTTAAACGCTCATTATACATCTATATTGAAACTTATACGTATAAAATATAACTTTTTTTTCATTTCACAGGGACAAGGGCGCAGATGGAGGCATTTATTTGCCTCCGTTGCCAATATAAAGAGAGATTCACCGGGGGAAGGACATAAGTAATAGCTTACTGTTTAAGTTGGATATTTGCTCTGCCTTACCTTCATTGTCTAAACATATTATATAATCGCACACAGATTCATTATCGAAAAACTGGGACTTCAGTCCGTCACCCCAGCCCAGGCCCGAAAGAAATGGGACAATCTTAAAAGTAAATATAAGGTCAGTATAGTAAGCCTACATCAAACAGAGGATTTAGAATTAATACAGCGATTAAAGTCAGTATTGCTCTATTAAATCAGAAACACACATAATCAAAAGACAAGCGTTTGATAGATTGGTTTTTACTCTTTAGGATTGCAAGTGTCCCAAGACAGGGCAGGGGACAGAGAGTGTAGGCCCAACAGCAGCGACTTGGCCCTTCTTCTCCCTCATGGATGAGGCTTTAGGGCAGTCGGCAGCAGTTTCGCCCCCCTGCCTTATTGCTTCAATCCAAGGGGATGAAGCCGGTCCAAGCACTGCTGTTGGGGAGGAGAGCCATAGAAGTCAAGAGGTGCAGGAGACAGAGGAAAGAGTTGAAGAGGGAGAGAGAGAGGAGAGTGAAAGAAAGAGAAAGAGAAGCAGAAAGAGCGAGGAGGACCCATTCCTTGTCCTCCTCAGAGAGGACATAAGATACCAGAGGGAGGCAGATGAGAGGAGAGAAAGAGAGGCCAGGGAGAGCACAGATATTTACTTATGATTAATAAGTAAATAAGATTGTAATTTAAATTATTTTCTTAGTTTTATTTTGGTTTATTGTAATATGTTCCAATGTTTTGTAATATGTTTGTGTTGTCATATGTTCAAATGTTTTATATGTTCCAATGTTTTGTAATATGTTCGTGTTGTCATATATTCAAATGTTTTTTTAATAATCACAAATATTATTTACCAATTTAAATAAAGTGTTGATTTTCCTTTCACAATTGTTGTCCTTTTTACTGTTAAAAATTCCTTCTTCCCTTGTTTATAAAGTTTTGCAAAAAACCACAGGTTGAAATTTAGAAATTACCTTATTGAACAACAACAAACTGGAAAAACAATTTAGGAAAAATATTTACATTAATATTTACATTTGATCTGGTGGTTATGTATAAAAGAAAAAAACATGTTTTACAGATCACTAGAAATGTGAATACTACATCTGAGAACTGATTATTCCTGTAGGAAAAGATAGAAAAAATATTAGTCATCACACACAGTATACTGAATGTTCTTTAGACTTTCTAAATAGTTTTGAATTCCTAGTTACCTGTGCAAAGTAGTCATGGTCTGTAGGTCCATGCTGGAGGGCAGACACCTGAGCTGCAAGGAGCCTCCTCATTTCTCCCCCACTGGTGGTGTCAGCTGCCCCTTGTCCCTGGTCCTCGTCATCCTCCTCCTCAGCAGGTTGGTCTTCCTGCAGTTCGTCCCCGACACCAAGACAAATGTTGTGCAATATAGCACAACAGGCCACCACCTATATACAGATTTAATACAGATTAAAGACCATGATTACATAGTTTTTTTTTTAATCCTTTCACAGAAAGAAATAAATAGAAATCTTTACCTTGGGGACGAACTGCACATGTACTTCCAGTGCTTCTAAAAAGATGCACCGGAAGCGGGTTTTCATCAAACCAAAAGCACGCTCAATAATAGAACGTGCCCTGGAGTGTTAAACCTTTGCTCTACCATGCCTGCGACTGGCTGCCTATATGGAGTGATAAGCGCCAGGGGGTTCTCAAGACATGGGTAGCCACCATCACCCAAGAGAAAATACCCTGGAGGTGGGTAAGTCCCCTTGAGGTAGATGGGGCTATTCTTCAGGATACGTGCATCATGGACACTCCCTGGGAACCCCACAAAGATGTCCAGGAACCGGCCCTGATGGTCACACACGGCCTGCAGGACCACCGATGGGAACAGCTTTCTGCAAATTGGAAAACATTTGGTTAGACTCACTGGCAGTGTTTGAATCTGTAAAGTATTTGTAATAAAAATAAACTTTTTTTTACCGGTTTATATCATCTTGACTATCAGGGCCAACTGGACATCGCACACGGATGTGTGTGCCATCGATGGCTCCTACCGATTGCTTGAACGCTGGGTGCCGGGCCAGCCTGGCAAAGCCATCTCCTTTTTTTTTTTTATAAAAAAAAAAGATGTCCAAAACTTGGTCCCATTCTCAACTCAGATTTGGGCGAGGGCAGGCAACCTCTCGCAGTCTCAGGTGTAGGTCCAGACATCTTTCCTGCTTAATCAGACCCTTAATTTTGTCCCATTAGCAACAACTCCATTGAGTGTAAATATTGAAGTGCGCTTGTACTCAGTGTTCTACGGTAACTAAAGTTGAATTTTGGAGTGCGTTACTACATTCTTTACTACAGTAATCCCGTAACGAACATTTCTTCTCTTTTTTTCAGTCTCTAACCCAGCGCATTACAAGATTGTTTACTTTCAACAGCTATCTTGTCTGTCATTAACATGTTAGAAGCAAGCATCAGAAGCTGCCGCTTGTTACAAAGAATAAATTCACGTAGCCACCCAGCTGTCGCTTCCCCACAGGACCTGTAGACATCCGCCTATATTTCAAAATAAAATCACTCTGCTCATAATCCGTCATTTTAAACCATTTCTTTTCTACTATATGAGAGATCTCACAGACATCCCATGAATATCATTCAAAATATTAGCTAAGTTTTTTATTATTATTATTATTATAGAGTAACAGTTAGCGCTGCACTTAAGAAATCCCAACCTTTTGTATACAGAGCTGCATGCAGCTCATTAAACATCCCCCTCCTTATCAGCTAGCGGGGGAGGTGTGTTCCTTCCATTCTGCCTTCCTGAAGTTGGATAAGCTTTAACAATTATGAAACACGTGATCAATTCAATTCAGTTTCAATTCAGTTTATTTATATAGCGCCAATTCACAACAGATGTCATCTCAGGGCACTTAACAAGAAGTCATTTCAATACATTTATACAAACATTCCAATCAGTTAAAAAGTTTCCTATTTAAGGAATCCCAGCAGATTGCGTCAGTCATTGGCGTGAGGTTGGGCAGACTTTCCAACCACAGCAATCCTTCAGCAATCCCTCATACTGAGCAAGCATGTAGCGACGGTGGAGAGGAAAAACTCCCCTTTAACAGGAAGAAACCTCCAACAGAACCAGGCTCAGTAGGAGCGGCCATCTGCCACGACCGTCTGGGGGTTTGAGAAGACAGAGCAAAGACAGAAGGAACAGAAGATCTGATATAAGAGTACTTTCTATGTTACAGAAAGTAAAAAGTTGATAACAGGACACAGTGGATGTTCAGCCACTGGGAGCACCATTCCAGTCGATGCCCCCCGTCCCACAGGGCATTGCAGCCAAGTAGGATACCAGACCAGGTATATCTTCTGGAGAGAAAAACACTGAGAGAAAACAAAGTTAACAGTCGAAATAACAGAATGTACTGTAATACAACTGGAGAGTCGTAGGAGAAAAGGAAGTAGCAGAGTGAAGAAAATTGGTAAATCTGTCCTTCAGCAGTCTAAGCCTATAGCAGCATAACTACAGAGATAGCTCAGGATGACCTAAGCCACTCTAACTATAAGCTTTATCAAAAAGGAAAGTTTTAAGCCTGGCCTTAAAAGTAAACAGAGTGTCTGCCTCACGGACTAAAGTTTGGAGCTGGTTCCATAGGAGAGGAGCCTGATAACTAAAAGATCTGCCTCCTATTTTACTTTTAGAAATCCTAGGAACTACAAGTAAACCTGCAGTCTGAGAGCAAAGTGCTCTTTTAGGAGCATATGGAACAATTAGATCTCTGATGTATGATGGAGCTTGATTATTAAGGGCTTTGTATGTAAGAAGAAGGATCTTAAATTCTATTCTGGATTTAACAGGGAGCCAATGAAGGGAAGCTAAAACAGGAGAAATGTGATCTCTCTTTTTAATATTCATCAGAACTCTTGCTGCCGCATTTTGGATCAACTGAAGGCTTTTAATAGCATTTTGTGGACTACCTGATATTAAAGAATTACAGTAGTCCAGCCTTGAGGTAACAAATGCATGGACTAGTTTCTCAGCATCACTCCTGGACAGGATGTTTCTAATTTTAGCAATATTCCGGAGGTGAAAGAAAGAAATCCTAGAAACCTGTTTAATATGGGATTTAAATCTGGTTTCAAACAAGTCTTTCTCAGGAAGTCCATTTTTCCCGGATTCTGTCGCACCCCATCACAGTTGGTTTGTTTATCAAGAGAACAACTAACGACCCATTGTTGGGGGATAGAAGGGGGGTCTTGTTTATTATCAGAACAGACCTTCCTTGAGGGTAAGGGGGGAAGGGGGTCGCTTGTTTAAGATAATTCCTTTAGATCACAGTAAAGTTTACCTTACTCTTCATAGGATTTTTTAAAATATGGAATTGAGTTTTCTCTTTTATTTTCTTTTTCTTTTTCTTTAGGAGAAAACAAAGTTTAAAAAAATTTTTATCCTCCAGAGTGCTAAAAAACACATCAGCTTCACGCATGAACCCCTCCTTTTTCTCTTCTTCGGTCCTTCAAGAGGAATTCTTTTGTTTGAGACGCCAAATGTCTATTCTTCAATTTTGATCTTTTAGTTTTATTTTATATCGCCACTACCAAGAAGTGCGCGAAATTACTCAGTCAATCGTCCTTCAAATTCATAATCTTTATTTTAAAGAAATGTATTGTCTTTTCTGTTACGTAAATTTTGCATCTTCTTTGCTATTTTTCCCCATATTTCGATAAGTTAAATTTTACAGTTTTTATTTTTCATTTTTAAATATTTATCATTCTCTTATGTTAATGAAGTAAATTCAGCTTTTATTTCACTTTGATCTGATCTATTTATCTTATCGCAGTGTTATTTACTCAATCTTCTAACCATGAGACTCCTCTCGGCCTACTTCAGCTGCTTCAAAAGGAAGAAATCTCCGTTCATTCACACACACAGTCACACAACCGGTTTATCACACATTAATTTCATTATGTATTTATTATCATGCTTTTTCATTACTAGTATTATTATTTAGATATTATTTATCATTAGGCCTATTTCTAATTGAGATCCCAGATCTCTGCGTGCTTTGGAGTCCAACTCCTTTAACATGGATATTCATTGTGAGATCCCGGATCATCACGCAAAGATCCCCGATCTTTATTTGCAAAACACAAACTTGCATTAAAAAGGTCCCGGACCTAGTTATCTTAATCTTATTTTTTATTCCTTCATGCATCAAATTTTGTACTCACTGGCTTTCTTGTTCCTGTGAAGGAAAACCCCGTCATCAAACTGTTCCTCCTGGAGATCCAGTCTGCTCAAAGGAACAAGAAATGCCAGGGTTAAAATCGCTCTCTGATCTCTGAGTTTCGTTTTTTAGACATTCCGTGGTTTCTCAATCCACGAGCTGATCCCACTCGGCCTTCCTACGGTTCCGAACACGCAAGCTTTCAGTAAGAAGCGTCCTAGCTTACCTTAGGGCCGGCCACACCCTGAGTTTACCGACCCGGTCGGCGTCTATTTAACTCAGCAGAAAAAGAAATCAACATTTATTGGAGAACTACAGACAGAACATAATTTTAGATTGTCAATTTTTCGCCGCGTGTCAGTGCTTACCAAATAACTTCAGACCCGGGTCACTTCCGTCCTCAGATCTCCAGTATCTACTGATCACAACAATTTCCAAACTCACGTTTTCCTTTGCTCCTCCAGAAATCATGTCGGGGTCACCATTTTGTTGGAAAGGTGTTTTCACTCTAATCTAAAGCCTCTCTTAAAGGAACAGACACCCATTTAATTTATGACCCTGGGCTCTCTCTGGGCTCTCATTTCATCTTCCCGCAGGCTTGTTCATT
Organism: Valencia hispanica; assembly: GCA_963556495.2. Lineage (NCBI taxonomy): Eukaryota > Metazoa > Chordata > Actinopteri > Cyprinodontiformes > Valenciidae > Valencia > Valencia hispanica. Next base: position 33,719,386 of record OY747722.1, on the reverse strand, counting down.
TCTGTAAAAAGGAGCAATAAGAACAACAAACAACAATTATATATTTTAAGAGCTAGACATCGTTCGCTGGACTCAGTTCTAGTAAATGAGCCCAGATCGATGTCAGCTCAAAGTCTTTATTGAAATAAGTTTGCAGGGAACTCCTCCCACATAGATCTTCGTTCACAGAATGGTCACAGTTTCTTCACATAAGGAACACATGATGTACCACATTCTTCTTGAGTGTGCACTGTTTCTAAGTGTTGCCACTGCACTACAAAATTAAACCCTCATACAACATTTACAGAATTTTTATCTCATCACATAATACGTTTTTCGCTTCCTGACAAACTTCTCTTCATGTCTTTGGAGTATATGCGGCCGCACGCACCGCCCTCATCATCTGTTGTGTTTTCCTTAATGAGCAGCATGCGGTCTGCACGAGCCATCCCCTCACTCACTGAGAGAAGGCAGGTGGGGGAGGGGCGAGTTTAGTTTGGCTCAGCTGAGGGGCCCTGTCAGGAAATTTGCGAAGGCCAATTATCACTGCAACTTGTCATTTCTCTGGGCTCGTTGTGTCAAATTTGTTGGCCCTCAGGGAGGGCCCTGGTGGCTTGGGGGCCCCAGGCAGTTGCCTGTCTTGCCTAATGGCAAGCTACGCCTCTATAGGATCAGAACAGTATCACCTTGAAATGAAACTGAAAATAAATATTGGCCCTGAAAATAAAAATTGGCATTGAAAAATATTATTGTAACTGAAAATATTAAGTTTGAATCTGAAATAAATCTAGTGAAAATTTTTGTACTGAAAATGGAAAAAAAAATTTAAAGTGAATTTTTTTCAAACTCATGTACATGCATTGAAACAAATAACTCACTTACAATCAAGTTTTCAAACTTTCTTTTTTTACAATGCCAATCTTTTTTCAATTTTTTCAACGTGAGTTATTTTTTTCAATGCATATACATGAGTTTCATAGAAAAAAAATCACTTTTTCCATTTTCAATACAAAAATTGTAAACCTTAAAGACCCTCCAAGATGAAAACATGATAAAATACCAAGGAACGCAAATTGATGAGTCCTTTCAAATTAACACTACTCAAACGATGAAGTGTACAAGGTTGGAAGCATTAAAAGCCTTCTTCAGAGGGCATATAATCAGTTATTCTAGTTACAAATCAAAAAAGAACCGGGAAGTTAGGTTGCAGTTAAAATAAAATAAAAGTACTCCAAACTAAAGTAAATACGAACGGTGACCGTCAACTAGAAAAGGAACTGTTACTTTTGAAAGCTGAGTACGATAAACATTCTGTCTCTAGAGCCGCAGCTAGCCTTTTGAGATTTAAACCAAATGTTTTATGAGCAGGGTGAGAAGACATGCAAATTGCTGGCATGGCAAATAAAAAAACTAGAATCTAGATTGCCGATCACATCTATTGAGGTAAATGGAAAAAACCTGTTAGACCCCAAAGAAATTAATGATGCATTCTAGGATTATTATAAAGAATTATATCAAGCTCAAGAAACAGTTGAACAAGAGGAGATACGTATTTATTTCAGTTAAATATACCTAAAATATCAGATGAAATTAAAGCAGACATAAGTTTAGAAATTACCAAGGAGGAATAACGACTAGCTATTAGTCATATGAAATCTGGGAAAAGGGCAGGTCCGGATGACTTTCCAGTTGATATATACAAGAAATTTAAAAACAAACTGCTAAAACCTCTATAAGATATGTTTATGGAAATTTTCCAATCAAACCATCTTTCCCCTTCGATGAATGTTGTTTTCATTATCCTTATGTCAAACCAAGATAACCTCCAAATAAATGTGAGAATCTACGACTCAAGTCTATTAAATTCAGACCTAAAAATTATTTCTAATCTGTTAGCAAGACGATTGCAAGGGGCTTTACAGAACATTGTTGATAAAAATCAAAATGGATTAATTAGGGGAAGGCAAGGTTTTCACAACCTGAGGAGAGTATTAAATATATTTCACCACAAAAAGATGCAATGGATATAGCTCCATTATCATTTCATGCCAAAAAGCTCTTTGATAGAGTTGAATGGATTTACCTCTTACAGATGAAATTTGGAAATAATTTCAATTTATCCATCCATCCATCCATTATCTGTACCTGTCTATGCAGGGTTTGGGGGGGGGGGGGCTGGTGCCTATCTCCAGCAGTCACAGGGCGAGAGGCGGGGTACACCCTGGACAGGTTGCTAGTCCATCGCAGGGAAATAATTTCTAAACCTATACTGATCAATCAAGGAATCACTGTTGGGTCAATTGAACATGTGAACATGGATGTGATTCTCTTTCTGTCAAATTTAAGACAATCTATACAGACAAATTGAAGGCTTTTAATTACATTTTGTGGACTTCCTGATAGTAAAGAATTACAGTAGTCCAGCCTTGAGGTAACAAATGCATGGACTAGTTCCTCAGCATCACTCCTGGACAGGATGTTTCTAATTTTAGCTATATTCCAGAGGTGAAAGAAGGATATCCTAGAAATCTGTTTAATATGGGTCAAGTCTTGGTCAAAAATAACCCCATTTGGTGTGTAAGCAAGGTTTTATAAATGATGCCCCAGTTTTTTTTACTTTTTGGTGTTTGACTTTCTTCAGAGAGTGTGTTGGAGTAGGCTTATTCTCTTTATAGCATGATGTAGCTTTTGCCATGGTTGTAATGGAGTCCAGAATGTACTGAAAGTCTTGGGATACAGTGTGCATGATTTAAATTATCTCCGGAGGGAGTGGGATGCTAAGGTGTGTAATCTTCCACTTAGAGCCAAAAAATCAAGGAGGGCAAACAGAGTAGTTCAGGGGTCTAAGACAAATAATCAACATAAAAGTTTAGGTAAAAACTTAACAAACACAAAAGGGTTGGAAATAAAAGACTGTCTGGAAAAGTAGACTGAGCAAACTACAGTAAAAAGAGAACAGAGACAGACAAGATTGCACTTTAAAAGCAATGAAGTTTCTGCAGCTTTTTGTTCAGTGCTGAAATGTGTAGGCAGAAACACTAGATCGGAACCATTAACACTGCTCGCCAATTTTAAACAGTAACACCAACATTTCTCGGTAACTGTTGAGTAGGATGGAGTATAACCACCATGCTGCCATTCACACTACCCAAACAAGTGAAAATGTTTCAAAATCTTCACACAGACCAAGGTGAAGACAAAATAAGGGACTGGTGTTTAAGATATAAACAGATTTGTGTTAAAACACAGAAGGCTTATAGTTTATAGGTTTTAGTTTATTGCTGAAATTAATGGAAGGATGCCCCCCCCCCCCCCTAAAGATCCAGGTTTTTGCAAATATCTTTACATAACTTCCCGTTTAGTGCTTTACTTTAATCTTGCTTATTTGGAACCAACATGCAACCTCAAACAAGCTCAAAGAAAACACATCATAAGCAGCAAATCATCGTCTTAGATCAACCCTTCTCATGATCTAAGTTGTTTGGGTTATATAACAGACTAGCTGAAATTGGAAGCAGTCAATAGAAAGATTAGTTTGATCATCATGAGGAAGGTAATTTTGCATTAATCAATGATAAATCAATTAAAGAGTTTATTTAAATTATGATTTTTTTTTTGTTTCTGGAAAGAGGCCTTCTTAACAGAGGAATGTCCCAGGCTGAGAGAAAAGAGGGAAGTATTGTAAGGCTGGGTGAAAAGCAGAAGTGGCCAAAGGAGGTAGATTTGTAATCTTAGCAGACTTGCAGCCTTACGGTAAAAATACACTAACTGGCCACTTCGGACACCTGTCCAACTGCTCGTTAAAGCAAATTTCTAATCAGTCAATCACATGGAGGCAACTCAATGCATTTGTCAGGGAGTTCGGTGTGGTGCATGGACCCAAACACAGATGCCGTGGAATGGTGCAAGGATGCTTAATAAGTGCTGTTGGTGGAGGAAGTGATGATGATGATGATGATGATGATGATGACGGCAGGAATGGAGAGGCAGGACATCGGACGAGAAGGACGGGTAACAGCAGGACAACACACCATGGAGGCATCTACAATGATCCGGGGCTGAGTGAAGGGAGGTGACGGGTTTTAAAGGCAGGAGGAGAGGAGGATCAGGTGTTGATGATTGGAGAGACACAGGTGAGGACAATGATGAGGAGAGGGTCATTACGCCAGCATGACAGAACTCGGGGGGGCCCCCCCCCCCCCCCTTTAAAGGCAAATTCCAAACGCCGTGGAGAGAGGAGAGAAAAACAAAGGAAGCACCCTTGCCAGGGTGGGTGGAAGTGGCCCACGGAAGGAGGGCCCGAGTCTCTGCTCCCGGATGAGTGATAATGACAATCTTCTGATGGCTACTTCCAGCAGGATAATGCACCATGTCATAAAGCTCAAATTATCTCAGATTGGTTTCTTGAACATGACAATGAGTTCACTGTACTCAAATTGCCTTCACAGTCACCAGATCTCAATCCAATAGAGCACCTTTAAGGTGTGGTGGAACGGAAGATTTGCTTCATGGATGTGCAGCCGACAAATCTGTTAGGTCAAGGCTTCCGGTCCTGCAGCCTTTAGTACCTTGATCTTTCACTGCTCGTTCCTCACCTGAAGTGTTGAAAGGGACAAGATGGAGTGGGATGTATGATGGGGTCTTCAGAACCAGGGGATGGGTGTGATGACTGGGAGCTGAGATGTGTGAAGTCCTGGGAAGAAAAGCTGGGGAAACGCTAATGGGGGAGGGGTGGGTGACTAGTCAGGCACCCTAAGTCTCCTGCAGTCTGGGGGTTTGGTTTGTGCCATGAAATTGTTTTCAGGCTCTTCCAAACCCCACTGATGCACCTGGTCCTCCGTCTTCTTCCTGTACATGTTCTTTCCTTGTCTTATTTTCTATCTCAGCTTTTTCGGCACAACTTTCAGCTCATCCTTTTTCTTTTCTTTTCATTTCTAGATCTAAAGGTTATCTTCTTCTCTTTGAGGAGAACCCTTATTTCCGGGTTTATCAAGGACTTGTTGTTGGAAAAACACAGTACCTTTTATGATGGGAGAGTAGAGGACAGGGAGATGAGGTTAAAGTCCCCAGAGATTAGTAAAAGGCCCTGGGGGTGCCATGTCCAGACATGTCGATGTCATCCACTCTGTGACCAGCAGACTCCAGAGTCTGCTGGTCACAGAGTGGATGACGCTGCAGCAGCGTTAGCATAGGGGGGACGTACTATTGCGGAAAAAAATTATTCTTCCCTTCATAGGAATGAGGCTGGAGTCTGCATCTGTGGTGTTTCATGTTTTATTATGGCCAGTCTTGTACATGAGGCCCAGCTCATGTCTGCCTTCACTGCAAGCAGCTTCTGCCTTTAGTCCCCTGATGTTATGTCTTCATTGCAAGATTAACCAAAATACTCCTCAATGCTGCTATAGGCTTAAAATGCTGGAGGACAGACTTACCAATTTTCTTCACTCTGCTACTTCCTTTTCTACTACTACTCTCCAGTTGTATTACAGTACATTCTGCTATTTCAACTGTTAACTTTGTGTTCTCTCAGTGTTTTTCTCTCCATAGAAGATATACCTGGTCTGGTATCCTGCTTGGCTGGAATGCCCTGTTGGACGAGGGGCATCGACTGGGATGGTGCTCCCAGTGGCTGAACATCCACTGTGTCCTGTTATCAACTTTTTACTTTCTGTAACATAGAGAGTACTCTTATATCGGATCTTCTGTTCCTTCTGTCTCTGCGCTGTCTTCTCAAACCCCCAGACGGTCGTGGCAGATGGCCGCTCCTGAGCCTGGTTCTGTTGGAAGTTTCTTCCTGTTAAAGTGGAGTTTTTCCTCTCCACCGTCGCTACATGCTTGCTCAGTATGAGGGATTGCTGAAGGATTGCTGTGGTTGGAAAGTCTGCCCAACCTCACGCCAATGACTGACGCAATCTGCTGGGATTCCTTAAATAGGAAACTTTTTAACTGATTGGAATGTTTGTATAAATGTATTGAAATGACTTCTTGTTAAGTGCCTTGAGATGACATCTGTTGTGAATTGGCGCTATATAAATAAACTGAATTGAAACTGAATTGAATTGAGTCAGCTGTTAGATCAGAGTGGGTAAAAAGCCTCTTTCCTAACTCTAATTATTATTCCCTATTCCCCAGATTCCTTTACTAATAATTACTTAATCAATTAATTGACATGACCTTGAGATAATTTTGTGACATTCCCCTATTTTTTTCATTACAATAATGCCCCAAACATACAGAAGTATTTCAAGCTGATACAATTTCTAATAGGTGCAAAGAGAGCCGACAAAAAAAGACAATGATCAAGCAATCAATTTATAATCAGACATGAATCATGCTGGCCATGGAATTAGCTCAAAGTAACCAGGGATCGTCCAATCAGATAACCTTGCTGAGACATAACTTGTTTGTTAAAATGAAAAACCCACCGGGGTCTTTATTTACACCATTTGTGGTTTTCTTATGTTCACCACTTCATTTATATCCATCCATCCATTTTCTATACCCGTCCATCCTAATGCAGGGTTGCGGGGGGGCTGGTGCCTATCTCCAGCTGTCAAGGGGCGAGAGGCGGGGTACACCCTGGACAGGTTGCCAGTCCATCGCAGCCACTTCATTTCATCAATGGTTTTTCATTCCATCAATGATTGTCTAGGTGGTGTCCTGCAAACGATGTGGGCTACATTAATAACTGACGAACTTTTTGGGGAAAACCTGGTCTGATCCGGAGAGACGGCAACCATCCCACTTTGGATGGAGCAGCTCTTCTTTCTAGGAATAGGGCCGAATATTTTAGTCCTCCAAAACACTGACAACCATGGGTCCAGACCAGGAAGCAGAGTCGTAGTTTAACCCACCTCTCTGCTGCTTCTGTACTGTTACCCACCCATTACCCTATAGAAACAGTGTCTTGCCCATGGCCAAAATTAAATGGATTAAAAGTTAAGCCAACAAAAGCAAATTAGGGAAATCTCATAAAGATAAATGCAACTTTGACTGAACAGAAAAATAAATCTATTAAATGTGGTTTATTAAACATAAGATCTCTCTCCTCAAAGACTTTGTTAGTAAATGACTTGATTGGTGATAATCACATTGATTTGCTTTGTCTCACAGAAACCTGGTTGCAGCAGGAGGATTATGTCAGTATAAATGAGTCAACTCCTTCCAGTCATTTAAATTTTCACATTCCTATAAATACTGGGCGAGAAGGAGGAGTTGCAACCATTTTTCGTTCTGATTTACTAATTAGTCCCAGACCAATTGATAGCTACAGTTCTTTTGAACATCTAACCTTTTATTTTCCTCATCCAAGTTGCAAAACATTAAGACCATTTTTGTTTGTGGTTTTGTATTGTCCACCAGGCCCTTACTCTCAATTCTTGGATCAGATCTCACCTTTTTTTTATCTGATTTAGTATTAAATACTGATAGGGTCATTATAGTGGGGGACTTCAATATTCATGTGGATACTGAAAGTGATAGCCTAAATACAGCCTTTAGTGCTATTTTAGACTCAACTGGCTTTACTCAAAAAGTTCAGGGATCGACCCACTCGGGCAAACACACATTGGATCTTGTACTGACATACGGTATTGAGTGTGAGGAAATAACAGTCCACCCACATAACCCGGTCCTGTCTGACCACTTCTTAATAACCTTTGAATTTACTTTAACTGACCATCTTAAATCTGAAAGAAAATTTCATTATAGTAGAGCTTTATCAGACAATGCTGTTACAATTTTTAAAGAATCTGTTCCATTCTTACTTTCCTCAGTGTCTCAGAGTAACACAGTGGATGGCAACAATTCTATCTCTAACCCTTCAGAAATTGATGGTCTGGTTCACAGCGTTACGTCCTCATTGCGATTGGCATTAGATAGTGTAGCCCCCTTAAAAAAGAAAGTGGCTAACCATAGGAGGCTGACTCCTTGGTTTAACGCAGAGTTGCATACATTAAAGCAGAATACTAGGAAGTTGGAGAGAAAATGGCGCTCTACACATCTAGAGGATTCCTATTTAACCCCCAGACGGTCATGGCAGATGGCCGCTCCTACTGAGCCTGGTTCTGTTGGAGGTTTCTTCCTGTTAAAGGGGAGTTTTTCCTCTCCACCGTGGCTACATGCTTGCTCAGTATGAGGGATTGCTGGAGGATTGCTGTGGTTGGAAAGTCTGCCCAACCTCACGCCAATGACTGACGCAATCTGCTGGGATTCCTTAAATAGGAAACTTTTTGACTGATTGGAATGTTTGTATAAATGTATTGAAATGACTTCTTGTTAAGTGCCTTGAGATGACATCTGTGGTGAATTGGCGCTATATAAATAAACTGAATTGAAAATTGAATTGAATTTATATTGGTGGGAAAAGATTCTAACAACCTCCTGGCCCAAAGGACAGCCACACTTCATCTTGTAATCTGTCAGGGACTCTAGAAAAATCCAACAGCGAGAGATGTTATGTAGCCTCTTTTTGCCCGTCTCAATGAGATATTAAATCTGGACTCGTTGTTGAACTGTGCACGCTTCCCTTGTAGCTGCTCCATGTCGTGACCCCCAAGGTCCACCTCCAGTCCTCCTTGGAAAGGAAGTATCACCAATCAGGAAATCCACATCTCAAGTTAATGACCCACGCTTCATTAACTCTTTATGTAAGAGGAAATCAATTACGAATCCATGTTTAGATAATCCTCTTTCAAGAAAGTCTTTAGTTTTTATGCCCAAAACCCCTAAAGATCCTCCTACCCAAAGAGCCCTTTAATCTTCCTGACTGTGTTTCAAGTTGAATTTGAATCCTTATTTAAATTTAATTGAAAACCGCTATTCTTCTATCCTTCTAATATGCCATTATACAATAAACCTTTCTTCAAAATCATGATTATATTTCAGTTTGACCAAATCCCCAATTTAACCCAAAAATTCAACCATCCAATTATCTCCCAAATGTCTCCCAATAAGTTATTAGCAATCCAATCCCCTCTTTTTTTTGAAAACATTGATCCCCTGTCTCAGGATTGCTATTACCGAGTGTGAAAACTTTTCTAAGGTGATTGCTGTCTGAGTAGAGCTGTGGAGATAAAAGTTAATACACAATAAAGGAAATCTCAATGGTTAAATTTGCTTCATCTGCTTCTCCTGTACCTGGGGAAAAATGTATCAAAGTCAAAGGTTATAAACGTAGATTGAAAAGTTCCCATTAATCATTGTGGGATCCCAGTTCTGTTGCTGGAACCCCTAAGACATCATTCCTATATTAAAACCTTTCCAGTATCTCTTTCTTTAAAAACACGCTTTTTTAAAACCATGTTTTACTGAAGTCACCAGTATATTTAAAATCTGCTTTTCAAACTTTTTTCAGAACCATGCTTTTAGTCCATGAGACAATCCTTGAAAACACTCTCAGGGCGTATTTTCTTCGACAGCATGATTTATTTTCAAAAGTCAATCGTTATGTTTTCCATTCAGTCAGGTTGTTGCTGAATGAAATATGTTCCAACAAGAGTTTTCCAAGCTGCGGCTCGAAGCGGACGGATGTTATCTAATTGATCAAATGGGGAACATGGAGTTCCCAAGGCCTCTGACCCTGGTAACTAATTTGGAAAGTGTATTATTATTTTATTATTTTCCTGTTGTCGCTTGTGGACTCCGTGGAGCTGTTTTTGGTGTTCAGACTCTCTTGAATTTATCTAGTTTTCTCTGTGCTGAGGCCTTTCAAGGTTATTTTAACACACAAGCACGCTAAAACATTCTTTTTCTGTTGGTGTACTTTACGTTTTGAGAACTCCTTGTGTTTCACTTGGTTTTTCTTGGCTTAGTAAGGTCTTACTAGCTTAGTTAGCTTAGCTTCATTGTGGCTATGGCTACTCTTCTCTCTCCCTCTACCTCTCAATCTCAGCCTAAATCTTCTCCTTTCTCTTGCTCTCAAGGGCAGCGCTTAGATCCAGTAGAACCAGCACTGTCACCATCTGTGCATCATAGTTTAATCTGAAATCATTTAAAATCTTCAAAAGGTGCCGTCTCTGTGCTGTGGTACACCCTAAAATCAGACTTAAATTCCTGTAGGACATTAATGAATTAAAACTAGCTTTTCTAAAATTTTGCCTAAAAATGGTAAGTTAGATACCAGTGGAAAGTTGTTAAAATCATTCAAATCTAAGTTGCTCTTCTTTAACAGGGGCCTCACCTCGGCCCCATTAAAGGTGGCAGGAAAGAAGGGAGCAATTCATCAAGGTTAAAATCTCATCCCTAAAAGACCATTAAAAAGGCTTAAAATGATATGGGAATTGTGTCCAAAAGACATGTGGTGGGCCTTACTGAGGAGAAAACTTTGTCAAGAATCTCAGCTTCTATCGGGACAAAACTGTCCAGCGTTTCCTCTGGTAAAGACACACGCTCTGATTTGTCTAAAAACACGTTACTTTGACAAGATATAATATTACATCTGATGGTTTCTACCTTCCCTCTGAAGTGGTCTGTGAACTCCTCACAGAGAGCGTTTTTTTGGGGTTTTCTGAAATGCATTTGAAACATGGTTAAAATTTTTGTCAATGGTGGAAAAAAGAACTTTGGGATTATTTTAATGATCTCAAATGATTTTAGATAAGTAGGCATTTTTGAATTTCTCACTGCGTTATTGTATGATTTGAGAAGTTCTATGTAAAGTTGATGCTTTATGATGATTCCCCCCCATTTTTTCTCCCCACTCTATTGTTTTTGAGGTCTACGTTTCTCCAAGGCGATGCAAGTTTTCAAATTCAAATTCACTTCAAAAATACTTTATTGATCCCAGAGGGAAATTAAGTGTTGGTATAGCTCATATAATGAATTCTTTAAGGAGTTGTTGTAGATGATGATAGCTGTGGGCAGGAAGGATTTCCTATAGCGGTCTGTATTGCAGCGAAACTGAAGAAGCCTCCGCCTGAAGACGCTCTGTTGTTGTATGACAGTCTCATGAAGAGGATGCTCAGGGTTGTCCATGTTTTTTTTTAATTTATTAAGAATCCTTCTTTGCGTCATCATCTCAAGATTTTCCACAGTTGTCCCAAGAACAGAACCAGCTTTCTTTGTCAGGTTGTTTAGTCTTTTTAAGTCCCTGGCTCTGATGCTGCTACCCCAACAGATGACGGCTGAAGAGATTACACTCTCCACAACAGACTTGTAGAAGATCTGCAGCATCTTGCTGCAAACCTTGAAGGACCTGAGCTTCCTCAAGAAGTACAGTCTGCTCTGTCCCTTCTTGTAGACGGCTTCACTGTTCAGCCTCCAGTCCAGTCTGTTGTCAAGGTATTTATACCCCTCAACCACCTCCACTTCTTCTCCCATGATGGAAACAGTGTTTGTGTCATGTTGCGAGGTTAGGGAGGACCCAAATGCAGCAGAGTAACGTCAAAAAAGGATTTAATGAAAAAACACAAGGAAGGGGAACTTACAAAACTCAGGAGGATACAGGCAGCAAACAGGGAAAAACAGGAACCAGGATGGGCAACAACGAGGGCAGGAACCGGCAAGGGAAGAACGACAGCGGACCAGCGAGTTGTGACTGAGAGAGGACCGAATTTATACTGAGGGAGAGTGTGAGGATGTGAGCAGAGAGAGCTAGGGACTAATTAAGAGAAGCGGTTGCAGCTGAGAGGGAGTGAGCAGGTGGAAATTATCAGCTGGGAGGGGAGGTGAAGTGGCTGGGAGACAGAAAACCAGAATGATCTCAGGAACTAATTAAAGACAAGACTACAGGGAAACCAGAAAGTACAGAAATCACAGGGAAGGACACTAGGAATAAACTAACATAAAAAATGAAAGAAAATAAGGAAAGTAACCAACAAAAGACAAACACCTAGGAACCATGACAGGACCCCCCCCTCAAGGGCGGATACCAGACGCCCCCTAAGAGTTCAAAACAAAACAAAAAACACCCCCAACCAGGGTGGGCGGAGGGGGCCTCGGAAGGAGGGTAAGAGTCCAAAACATAAACGAAAGACTAAAGTCCTGAGGCCAACGACGAAGGAGCAGGAACCTGGGAGGCCGGCGACGAAGGAGCAGGAACCTGGGAGGCCGGCGACGAAGGAGCAGGAACCTGGGAGGCCGGCGACGAAGGAAAAGGAACCTGGGAGGCCGGCGACGAAAGAGCAGGAACCTGGGAGGCCGGCGACGAAAGAGCAGGAACCTGGGAGGCCGGCGACGAAAGAGCAGGAACCTGGGAGGCCGGCGACGAAAGAGCAGGAACCTGGGAGGCCGGCAACGAGGAACCAGGAGACGAGGAGGCCGGCGACGAGGAACCAGGAGACGAGGAGGCCGGCGACGAGGAACCAGGAGACGAGGAGGCTGGCGACGAGGAACCAGGAGACGAGGAGGCCGGCGACGAGGAACCAGGAGGCGAGGAGGCCGGCGACGAGGAACCAGGAAGCGAGGAGCTGACCCCAAGACGGTGTCCCTCGGGAAACTCTCGGGGGAGTCAAGAGCCCAAGGCGTGTCTCCCTGGACACCCTCGGCGGAGTCTGGAGCCCGAGGCGTGTCTCCCTGGACACCCTCGGCGGAGTCTGGAGCCCGAGGCGTGTCTCCCTGGACACCCTCGGCGGAGTCTGGAGCTCGAGGCGTGTCCCTCTGGACACCCTCGGCGGAGTCTGGAGCCCGAGGCGTGTCCCCCTGGACACCCCCGGCGGAAACAGGAACCCGAGGCGTGTCCTCCGAGACACCCCCGGCGGAAACAGGAACCCGAGGCGTGTCCTCCCAGACCCCCAGCGGAAACAGGAACCCGAGGCGTGTCCTTCAGGACACCCTCGGCGGAGACAGGAACCAGGGGCGTGTCCCTCGGGACACCCCCTGCGGAAACAGGAACCTGAGGCGTGTCCTTCCAGACACCCCCGGCGGAAACAGGAACCCAAGGCGTGTCCTCCCAGACACCCCCGGCGGAAACAGGAACCCGAGGCGTGTCCTTCCAGACACCCCCGGCGGAAACAGGAACCCGAGGCGTGTCCCCCCGGACATCCCCGGCGGAAACAGGAACCCGAGGCGTGTCCTTCCAGACACCCCCGGCGGAAACAGGAACCCGAGGCGTGTCCCCCCGGACACCCCCGGCGGAAACAGGAACCCGAGGCGTGTCCTCCCGGACACCCCCGGCGGAAACAGGAACCCGAGGCGTGTCCTCAAAGACACCCTCGGCTGAGTCAGGAGTCAGAGGCGTGTCTTCCGGGACACCCCCTGAGGAAGCAGGAGCCAGAGGCGTGTCCTCTGGAACACCCCCTGTGGAACAAAGGGCCAGAGGCGTGTTCCTCGGGACACCCCCTGCGGAGACAGGAACAGGAACCAGGGGCGTGTCCTCTGAAATACCCCCTGCGGGGACAGGAACAGGAACCAGGGGCGTGTCCTCTGAAACACCCCCTGCGGGGACAGGAGCGAGAGTGCGGCGTCTCCTCCAGAGGGACTCATAGTACGCTTTGTACAAAGTTTCCAACATGCCCAGGTCATCCCTAAATTCCTGGAAGAGTCTTGTAAACTCCTCCTTAGACACCGTGCTCCAAAAAGACACGGAGTCATGAAGAGGAGCGGAAGGCGGGGCTTAAGGCTGGCTGGGAGCCAGAATCGGAGACTGGTCGCGCCGGCTTAGGACAGGAGGCGAAACCCGGAAGTGTTGGGGAAGGCCGGCGACCTGGGAATTCCCGCCGCAGGCTTTCTCTGGCTCCGCGTCCAGGGGGACGAGGAAGGACGCTGGATCCGTAACCCGGGCGGCTGGAGCAGTGCCAGATCTCGGAAGGCTCTGGGTACTGACAGCCTCTTGGAACCGGGAGGAGATCGATCTGGCCCTCGACCGGGAGCAATGAAGGAGAGGCCCGACAACGGCGGCGGCGGGACCACCTCGAATTGGAGCACGGGTTAGCCTCGTTCCTCCGCGCGCCAACTCCAGGAGGACAGATCACCATGCGGGTCCCCGCAAAAGGTGAGTCCACCGCAGTCGGGTTTCTGCTCCACTCCTGTAGAGCGAGCCATTCCTCCTCGGTCCATATATACTCTGCTGGGTCCATTAACAGGCTGGTCTGTTCTGTCATGGTGCGAGGTTAGGGAGGACCCAAATGCAGCAGAGTAACGTCAAAAAAGGATTTAATGAAAAAACACAAGAAAGGGGAACTTACAAAACTCAGGAGGATACAGGCAGCAAACAGGGAAAAACAGGAACCAGGATGGGCACCAACGAGGGCAGGAACCAGCAAGGGAAGAACGACAGCGGACCAGCGAGTTGTGACTGAGAGAGGACCGAATTTATACTGAGGGAGAGTGTGAGGATGTGAGCAGAGAGACCTAGGGACTAATTAAGAGAAGCGGTTGCAGCTGAGAGGGAGTGAGCAGGTGGAAATTATCAGCTGGGAGAGGAGGTGAAGTGGCTGGGAGACAGAAAACCAGAATGATCTCAGGAACTAATTAAAGACAAGACTACAGGGAAACCAGAAAGTACAGAAATCACAGGGAAGGACACTAGGAATAAACTAACATAAAAAATGAAAGAAAATAAGGAAAGTAACCAACAAAAGACAAACACCTAGGAACCATGACAGTTTGACTTATCCCTGTTTCTTCTGAAATCTACAATCATCTCCTTTGTTTTGTTCACATTCAAGGTGAGACGATTGTTTCCACACCATGTCACAAAGCGGTCCACCAGCTCTCTGTATTCAGCTTCTTGTCCATCTCTGATACACCCGACAATTGCAGAGTCATCTGAGTATTTCTGCAGATGACAGGTTTTGGATTTGTACTGGAAGTCTGAGGTGTACAGAGTGAAAAGGAATGGTGAGAGTATGGTCCCCTGTGGTGCTCCTGTGCTGCTGACCACCTGGTTTGACACAATTCTTCAGTCTCACAAATTGTGGTTTGTTGATCAGGTAGTCATTGATCCAGGCGATTGTTGAGGGCTCCACCTGTGTCTTCAGGAGTTTCTGACAGAGCAAATTAGGCTGAATTGTGTTAAATGCACTGGAGAAATCAAAGAACATGATCCTCACAGTGCTGCCTGCTTTGTCCAGATGACAGTGGTTTGGTTGAAGCAGGTGGTTGATGGCATCTTCAACTCCAACTCCACAGCGATAAGCAAACTGCAGTGGGTCCTGATACGTTCTTGTTTGCTTACTCAAGGGTGCCAACAGGAGTCTCTCCAGGACCTTCATGATACGGGATGTCAAGGCAACAGGTCTATAGTCATTGATGACTGATGGGTGAGTTCTTTTTGGTACTGGAACCAGGCAGGATGTCTTCCACAACACTGGAACCTTCTCCTGAGTTAGGCTAAGGTTGAAGAGGTGCTGCAGAATCCCACAGAGCTGCTCAGCACAGGCCTTCAGAACACTGGGGCTGACACCATCTGGACCTGCAGCCTTGTTCTGGTTCAGTTTCTCCAGCTGCCTCTTCACCTGACTTTTGGAGACAGAGAAGTGAGAGGGGGAGGCAATGGGGGTAGTAGCATTTCCTGACTTGGTTGAAGTCAAACTTGTGGAATCAGAAGAGTCCGTGGCTGAGGTGAAGGATAAAACATCCAAAGTGTAACAGGAAAGAGGTTGATCAGAGGAGAGTAGGATGTCTGTTTGGCTGGGAACACGAGAGGAGGATGCTGAGCTCGTTCCTGAACTGAACCTGTTGAAGAATGTGTTCAGTTCATTGGCTCTGTCCAGACTTCCATCTATCCAATCCTTCCTGTCCTTAAAGCCAGACATCTCGGATATTGTCCCTCTGTAGTTTGTTCTCCAGCTTCTTCCTGTATGCCTCCTTGCTGTCTCTGATCTTGACCTTAAGTTGCTTCTGTATACTCCTCAATAATTACCTGTCTCCATCCCTGAAGGCTCTTTTTTTCTTGTTTTGCAGTTCCTTCAGGTCACTGGTGATCCAGGGTTTATTATTAGGGAAGCATCTCACTGTTCTGGTGGGGATGATGTTGTCCACACAGAAGTTAATACAGTCAGTCACACACTCAGTCATGTCATTGATGTCCTCTCCATGTGCTTGGCAGAGAGTCATCCACTCTGTGGTTGCAAAACAACCCTGCAGGGCTTCTTCAGCTTCCTATGACCATTTTCTGACAGTTTTGAGTCCTGTTCAGGTTTTGTTCAATCTCAGTGCTGCTTTAGACACAGTCGATCACAATATTCTCTTAAAAAAGGTTTGCACAGGTTTGCAAAGATCAAAGGAAATGCACTAGGCCGGTTTAAATCACATTTGTCTGACAGATTCCAGTTTGTTCATGTAAATGATCAATCTTCTTCACACTCCAGGGTTACCTTTGGAGTTGCACAGGGTTCTGTGCTTGGACCAATTATTTTCACTATGTATATATATATTCTTCCAGTTGGTAAAATCATTAGACAGCTTGGGATACATTTCCACAGCTATGCCGATGATACACAACTATATTTATCAATTAATTCTGATGAATCCAATCAGAATTCTTTTTTTTTTTTTTTTTTTTTTTTTTTACGTGTCCTGTTTGGCAGTGTGGAGCTCAGAATTGGTGTCTGAGTACCAAGTAGAAGCCCAACAGATTTACTTTCACAAGCGGAGGAGTACAGCTTTTGCTATAGTACTCCACTTGATTTATGTGTGAAAAATCTTTATTATGAATTGTTGGGTTTTTTATTTCCTGATGTTATGGACACGGAGACGGAAAAATTAAGGAGAAGAAAGAAGGAAGATGAAGAAGAGAGGTAGGAAACAAAATGTCATGAGAGAGGGTGAGTTGAAAATACAAGAGAGGAAGGGGAACAAAGAAAACACAAGAAAACATTGAAGTCTGCCTCCATACCCACAGGACGGCAGAGAGAGGGGGAAAAACAAAACACGAAAAAGGAACATCGACAAAACCAACCAAACATTGTGAACTTAAGAAGTACACAACCACATCACACAAAAATAGATATAAAAATACAACAACAATGTCACAGAAAAACTCATGGTACCGATTAATCAAGCTCTAGTAATGATAACCTCAGCCCAAGAATATATCCTTAAACACCAGAGACCCCACATCTATGTGCGTGTGTTAGCATGCTGGTGCATATAAGGTTTCTCCATAACAGTGTTCGATAGTTGGTGTGAGAAGACATCAATCTGTCCCCCAGGAATCGATGTAGACATGAGGAGATCGGAGCAAGGACATCCAAAGGACCGCCAGAGCCCCAGGCGGACCCGGGCGAGTCCGACCACATCCCCCAAGAGAGGAGAAAAGGAGAACCCCAGCAGAACATCCAGCGGCCACTATGCAGGGGCCCGGGGGGCAGCAGTGACGAGCCCACGGGCTCCGCCGGCAACCGGCCACGCCAGGGCGGGCCGGTCAACGGACAGGGGGAGCCGGGGCCCAGGGGCACCCCACCCCCCAGCAGGGACCCGACAAGGGACCGGCCAACGAGGGGCCCCAGGCCGGCCGCCACGCGACGCCTCCGCCCTAGGCCAATCCCCACCGCCAACATCCCAGCGCCCCACCAATAGCCGCAGGGGACGGACAGCATCCCCAGGCCGGGCTCAGTAAGCATCTGGACGCCAAGTTGTACCAGCTCCCGGGCTGGGAGCTGGTACAACGCAGGGCGCCGAGACCAGGCTTCAAACGAGGGCCAGGGCCGGTCCAACCCGCCAATGAACCGGCCACGCACGGTGCGCACAGAACAGGTGATCAAACGAGCAGAGCAGCCACCGAGCAGGCACCACCCAACAATCCCAAACCTGGCACCTCTAAAAGAGGTGCCCCAACCAACCAAAGGAAGAAATCGGCCCAGCGCATCGGCCGACCGACACACCGCCCCCCCCAGGCCCGGCCAGGCACGCACCAGGTCTGAACCGGATTGACCACCGGCGCACCGGCAGGCAGGGGCCCCCGTCACCAGCGGGGAGTGACGGAGGGGAAATAGGCCCCCCATTAAGTGTAAGGCCTGAGGTGCGCCAGGCGAGGGGGCAGACCAAGATCCAACCTGACAAGTAGACAAAGACATACAGACACAGTCATACGTTCCCTCCCTCTTAAACACATACATTCTCACTGACTCACCAAGACACCCAAAAAAATGACGCTGTACCCTCACTCACACACCCCATGCACACTTTATGCTCCCAGGTCCAGGTACTGATGCCCCAGTAGAGCCACCAGCCCCCGGACCCGGGAGGTGGACCCCTTACCTTCTAGGATGGAGACAAGCAGACCGCCAAGGGCCCCACAGTGGCAAAGCAGCCCGACAGCCCAGGACCCCGACCAGACCGCCTGTCCTCCTCCGGACCCCAACCCCTGATGGCCCGTAGCGAAAAGGGGTGGGAAAAGACCCCTAGCCTCCATCCTCCCGCTCGAGTATGGTGTTGATGCGTGTTGTTATAATGTGCATTTAAAACAGAGGGGTGGGATGTGGGGGAGGAAGCCACACATCCCCCAACCCCCACCCCGAGCCCTTAGTGTCTATATGTGGTTTAACAGTGGGCACCGGCACCAGAGGTGAAGCTGAATGTACCGCTCCCCCTCTGGATGCCGAAAAGTGTGCCCACCCCAAAGTCCCTACATATGTCTCGTGTGAAAATGTTATAAGTGGGAGTGTCTAAGTTGTATGTTAAAATTGGGACCCAGGACACCACGGGACAGCGAGGAGGGAAGCCCCTCCTCGCACCCCAGTGATGTGCCCATGCCCCAAGACCCTATATGAGTGGTAAAGGGATGGAGCGGGTGGACAGAGGTGTCCAGGGATGGGGAGGGAAGGACTGGGAGACAAAATGTCTTCCCACGGAGCCAGCTCCCCCAATGACCCCAATAGGCACCGCTGTTCACCGGGATCCACCAGGGGAGGGAGGCCATGGCACGTCCGACCCGGGGCCCACGGCCACAGCACCACAAAGCCCCACGGACCCCAAGGCAGTCCCCCCAGCCCCATCCCAGAAGGGGAACTAAACCCACCCTGACATTCGCTCTACTCTCAAAACACAAAAGACACTAGACACCCAGGTTGAGTTCGCCCAGCCCCCCCCCCCCTCCCGCACACCCCTCCCCGCCGTCCAAGTGCCCTCGTAGGGGGAGAGCACCTGTTGCCACACAGCAGCAGCCTCCCCGCCAGCAAAGGAGGCCCCCAGCGCCACCCGCACACCGGAGGCCCCCGTAGCCCGAACCACGTCGACGTACCTGCCCAGACCAGGAGCAAACCGATGAGCCGGGCGGCCGACCCACCAGGCCGACATCCACCAGCCTCATTCTTTGTGGAGCGACCACTGTTGCTCAACGGCCCGGCAGGAGACCAAACCCAGCGCCCCACCCACCTGCCCTGCACGCCCACCACCCGGCCAGGCCACCCGCAAGTCCAACCGATCCCGGCCAAATGCCCAACCCCAGCGCTCCACACAAAGACCAAGACCCAGGAGCCAAGTCCAGTGCAAAAAAGGACTGATCCGGCCCAGAAACGCCACCCAGCCGCCGCGACCAGCAGCCAGGCACCCCAACCAGCAAACAAGGCGAGACGCCATACAGGGACTGGCGATGACAATCGGCCCAGAGAAATAAAAGAGAGGCGGCTGCACATGCCGGCCACATGACCCCCACAGCCAACAGAGACCCCACGCCGGCCGACCCCCAGCCAGGACCACAGCTAGGGGGCGCGGCGCCCCCGAGCCCCGAATCCCCAGGCCCACCCCAGACCCTACCCAGGCGCAGCACGGCCACCAGGCCAGTAACCCATGTCCGCCAGTGCAACCCCCCCCAAGGCACCGCATGCAGCCATCAGGAGTCACCACCCAAAGCCCAACCCCAGGCCGGCCACGACGTCGAGCGCCCCATCCGCCCAGTGATCCCACCCCCGGGGTCCCCCCAGACGCCTCCAACCTCAAAACCCACACATCAGCAACAGTGTCCCAAACAACAAAACCAAGTGCCCCCCACCCCCACTAGGTGATGGAGCCGATCAAAGGAGCCCAGAGAGATTGATCAGATATGGAGCCAGAGGCCGTCTCAAGACCAATATGGTCCAACAAGAGATTTCTATACTGATTAATATTAAGAGCTTTTTTATTTTTCCAGTTCAGGAGGATAGTTTTCTTAGCGATGCATAAGGCAATGTGAACCATTAGAACTGACTTTGTGTCCATGGTGACATCATTTAAATTTCCTAACAGGCAAATTGAGGGAGATGGTGGGATGTTACATTTCAGACACTTTGATAAGTCCTCACATATCTGGCACCAAAATTTCTTAACAGGTGGACAGAACCAAAGCGCATGAACATAAGTATCTGGTATATTGCTTGTGCATTGTAAGCAGGTATTAGACGATGTAAAACCCATCCTAAACATTCGTTGACCTGTATAGTGTACTCTATTAAGGATTTTGTATTGTATTAATTGGAAATTAGGATTTTTTGTTATTTTTAAGGTTCTTAAACATATCTGAGACCAGACGTTTTGGTCAAAGCTGGCTGATAAATCCACCTCACATTTTGAAATAGGGATGGCTATTGATTCATCTAATGTAGATAAAGTTTTATATATTTTAGACAGCAATTTGGGGGGGTTGAGATTAAGAAAATCTAAAACTCTTGCTGGAATTTGTAATTCAGCTGTATTGAGCCTAAATTTACCTTTAATAATAGATTTAATTTGTTGATATTCTAAGAATTTGTTTTTATCAATTCCATATTGTGTAATTAATGTATTCAATGGGATAAAGTCTGTTCCTTCAAATATATGTTCCAGGTATTCAACTCCATTGCACCTCCAGACTGGGAAACTTATCATTGTCAGGAACCCGAGGCGTTTCCCTCTGGACACCCTCGGCGGAGTCAGGAACCCGAGGCGTGTCCTCTGGAACACCCTCAGCGGAGTCAGGAACCCGAGGCGTGTCCCTCTGGACACCCTCGGCGGAGTCAGGAACCCGAGGCGTGTCCCTCTGGACACCCCCAGCGGAGTCAGGAACCCGAGGCGTGTCCCTCTATCTTTCCAAAGAAATTTAGAGATAGAGGAGTCCAGAGATCTAAACCAGTCTAGTGATGGTTTACTTGGGATCATTGAGAATAAGTAGTTGATTCTGGGCAAAACCATCATTTTTATTGAAGCAACCCTTCCCATAAGTGATATGGGTAGAGATTTCCATCTGGCAAGATCATCTTCCACTTTTTTTTAAAGTGGGATGTAGTTTAACATTATTAAATCTGCCAGTCTTGGTGAGACATTGATACCTAAATAGGTAATATTCCCTGACTGCAGTTGTGTATTAGTTGGATTCTGGACAGAACAATTGATTGGAAGAACTGTAGATTTTAACCAATTTATAGAATAATCTGAAACATTTGAGTAAGAGTTTATCAACCCGATTACCTGAGAGAAAGAGGTTTGTGAATGCTGGAGAAAAAGTAATACATCATCTGCATAAAGACTGATTTTATATTCTATGTTATTGCATTTTATTCCTTTAATATTGTGAGTTTGCCTGATCGCTGTAGCTAGTGGTTCAATAAAAATAGCGAACAGGGAGGGAGAGAGAGGACATCCCTGCCTGGTACCACTCTGAAGATAAAACCTAGATGATGTTTGGTTATTTGTTCTGATACACGCTGTTGGTGAACTGTATAATATTTTCAACCAGTTTATAAAAGAATTTCCAAAGCCAAATTTATGTAAGGTTACAAATAAGAATTTCCAGTTAACTCTATCAAATGCTTTTTCTGCATCTAAAGATAATATATTAGTTTTAATGTTTTTACAGTTAGAAAAATCTATTAAATCTATTAATCTACGTGAATTTGTGGATGAATGTCTCCCTTTAATAAAACCAGTTTGATCAGGATGTATTATAAGAGGGGTTACTTTCTCTATCCTTTTTGCGAAGGCTTTGCAGATTATTTTAAGATCAACATTAATGAGGGATATGGGACGATAGCTGGTAGGAAACAAAGGGTCTTTACCTGATTTTAGTAGAAGACTAATGTAGGCAGAATTCATATTTGGTGGGAGTCGGCCATTTTCCTTGGTTTCCTGCAGCATTCTGTGGAATCTTGGTGCCAGAATGTTCCAGAATTCTTTATAGAACTCTGCTGGAAATCCATCTGGGCCTGCAGCCTTATTATTGGGCATGCCTTGGATGGCCTCCTGGAGTTCAGCCACTGTTAGTGGTGAATCCAGGGCCATCGCTTGACTTTCAGATAATTTAGGTAGTGTTATGTTATCAAAAAATTGTTCAATTTCATGATTCGATGGATTTATCTCTGGTGAGTATAAAGCCTTGTAAAATTCTTTAAATGTGTTGTTTATTCTTCCAGGATCATATACTGTATTCCCGGTCTGATCTTTAATAGCAGATATAGCTGTTTTTTCCTTATTAATTTTTAGCTGGTTAGCCAAAAATCTACCTGATTTATTACCTTGTTCAAAGTTTTCTATCCTAAGTCTTTGAATTAAGAACTGGGTCTGTTTATTAATAATTTGATTTAATTCTAGCTTTGCTTTACGGATTTTGCCTAGTCTCTCCTCCTCTAGAGAAAAATCTAATGAATTAATAGTTTCTTCTAATTCCTGAATACGTTTTTTTCCCATTTTCTTTTTATTTGATGAGAATGAGATTATTTTACCTCTAATCACAGCTTTTCCTGCCTCCCAAAGAATGGATGGCGACGTACCAGGGAGGTCATTATATTCTAAATAAGAAGCCCACTCTTTTTCAAAATATTTTATAAATTCTTTATCCTTAAGTAAGGATATATTAAATCTCCAATTTTTGCTTAAGGTGTTTCTGTTTTATTTACTAAAGTTAGAGAACAGGAGCATGATCGCTACCAGCTATAGGGTGTATCTCAGTGTCTGAAATGTCAGTCAACAGTGAGCTGCTGACTAACAAATAATCCAGTCGAGAATATGAATGGTGGACATTTGAGAAGAAAGTATATTTTTTGTCATTGGGGTGAAGTGATCGCCATGCATCACAAAGTCCATAATCGCTCATGTACTGTTTGACTATATCTATAGATTTCCAGCTGTGCTGAGTCCCTGCTGTGCTGAGCCTGTCTATTTCTTCATTTAAACCAAAGTTGAGGTCGCCCCCAAGAAGAAGTGAGCAATCCATGTGTTCAAGGAGCACAGAGAAGAAGGAATGAAAGAATGAGGGGTCATCAACATTTGGACCATATATACTGACAATACATAACTTTGGGTTATGTATAGATAGTTTTACTATAATAAATCTACCCTCTGGATCTGTAACTGTATCTATTACTGTAAAATTTACATTTTTATTTATTATCCAATCCAATCAGAATTCAATCAGTTAGGTAGATTACAGGCATGTCTGTAGGACATATAAACCTGAAAGGTTTAGCAGGTTTACAGGTGTACAGGATTGCTAAAATTAGAATGGAAGGCAGATCTTTTAGTTATCAGGGTCCTCTCCTGTGGAACCAGCTCCCAGTTTAAGTCCGTGAGGCAGACAGCCTGTCTACTTTTAAGACCAGCCTTAAAACTTTCTTTTTTGATAAAGCTTCTAGTTAAAAGCAGATGATATGCTGATGTTAGCCATTCATTGGATGGGTGGTGAAGTGAGGGAGGGGTAGTAGCTGACAGCCTAAGCCGCATGGGGGGAATGCTGTCCAGATAGACGGTTCTCATGTCTCATTCTAATGTGCTGGGTTATCCTGAGCTATCAACAATGAGAACCAAGTCCTTGTAGAGGGCAGTTCATTAAAAAAAAGAAATATATATATATATATATATATATATATATATTCATCCATCCATTTTCTTCCGCTTATCCGGGGTCGGGTCGCGGGGGGAGCAGCCTAAGCAAAGAGACACAGACTTCCCTCTCCCCAGCCACTTGTTCCAGCTCCTCGGGAGGAACCCCAAGGCGCTCCCAGGCCAGCCGAGAAACATAGTCCCTCCAGCGTGTCCTGGGCCTTCCCCTGGGCCTCCCCCCTGGTGCCTGAAACACCTCACCAGGGAGGCGTCCAGGAGGCATCCTGACCAGATGCCTGAGCCACCTCAACTGACTCCTCTCGATGTGGAGAAGCAGCGGCTCTACTCCGAGCCCCCTCCGGATGACTGAGCTTCTCACCCTATCTCTAAGGGAGAGCCCAGACACTCTGCGGAAGAAACTCATTTCAGCCGCTTGTATCCATGATCTCGTTCTTTCGGTCACCACCCAGAGTTCGTGACCATAGATGAGGGTAGGAACGTAGATCGACCGGTAAATCGAGAGCTTCGCCTTTCGGCTCAGCTCTCTCTTCACCACGACAGACCGGTAAAGCGCTCCGCATAACTGCAGATGCCCCACCAATCCGTCTATCAATCTCCCGCTCCAATTTATCCCCCAGATACTTAAACTCCTCGACTTGGGGAAGGACCCCTTCCCCGACCTGGAGAAGGCACCCCACCCTTTCCGGCTCAAGACCATGGCCTCGGATTTGGAGGTGGAGATGAAGCCAACAGGACCACGTCATCTGCAAAAAGCAGAGACCCGATCCTGAGGCCACCAAAACGGATCCCCTCAACGCCTTGGCTGCGCCTAGAGATCCTGTCCATAAAAGTTAGGAACAGGATCGGTGACAAAGGGCAACCTTGGCGGAGTACAACTCTCACTGGAAACAAGCCCGACTTACTGCCGGCAATGCGAACCAAACTCTGGCACCGGAACATGGTCCACTCGGACTCAATGTCCTCCGCCTCCCCCGGGACGTGTTCAAAGTTCTGCCGGAGGTGTGAGTTAAAGCTCCTTCTGACAGGAGACTCTGCCAGACGTTCCCAGCAGACCCTCACAACACGTTTGGGCCTTCCAGGTCTGTCCGGCGTCCTCCCCCACCATCGGAGCCGACTCACCACCAGGTAGTGGTCAGTGGACAGCTCAGCCCCTCTCTTCACCCGAGTGTCCAAAACATGCGGCCGCAGATCAGATGAGACGACAACCAAGTCGATCATAGAGCTGTGGCCTAAGGTGTCCTGGTGCCAAGTGCACATATGGACACCTTTATGCTTGAACATGGTGTTTGTTATGGACAATCCATGACGAGCACAGAAGTCCAATAACAAGACACCACTCGGGTTCAGATCGGGGGGGGGCCATTCCGCCCAACCACACCCCTCCAGGTCTCACTGTCATTGCGCACGTGAGCGTTGAAGTCCCCCAGCAGAACAAGGGAGTCCCCAGGAGGAGCACTCTCCTCCTCTCTCGAGCTACAGAGAGAAGATGGAGTGGGAGTGGGGCAGTAACCCCTCCTGGCCAGCGAAAGGCAGCAATGCTCCATCTGGCGTGCAGTCTGCCTGAAATTTATTAGAAGAAGAAGATTGAGCGGGAGACGAGTGTAGGAGGACAGGGCAGCAGCCAGGAAGCTGAGAGGAGGAGTCGCAATTGGATAAGAGTGACTTGCCAGAGGCACTGGCTGATTCACAGATTAGAAATAAGAGAACTGATGTATAATTTTGATAATAACATTGGAGATATCAGGGATTCTCCAATGTTCTAACTTGAATTATTTTAATTGCACGACTGTTATTTATACACTGCTCAAAAAATGAAGGGATAATTAAAATAACACATCCTTGATCTAAATGAATGAAATATTCTTATTAAATAATTTGTTCTTTATATAGCTGAATGTGCTGACAAGAAAATCACCTAAAAAATATCAATGGAAATCAAATTTATCAACCCATGGAGGTCTGGATTTGGAGTCACACTTAAAATTAAAGTGGAAAAAACACACTACAGGCTGATGCAACTTTGATGTAATGTCTTTAAAACATATCAAAATGAGGCTCAGTAGTGTGTGTGGCCTCCACGTGCCTGTAGGATCTCCCTACAACACCTTGGCATGCTTCTGATGGGGTGGCGAAAGGTCTCCTGAGGTATCTCCTCCCAGACCTGGACTAAAGCATCCTGGACAGTCTGTGGTGGATGGAGCGAGACATAATGTCCCAGATGTGCTCAATTGGATTCAGGTCTGGGGAACGGGTGGGCCGGTCCATAGCATCAATTAGTGGTGTGCCATACTGCATATTTTGGTATCGATCCGATACCAAGTAAATACTGGCCAGTATCGCCGATACAGATACTTTTTAATAAATAAGGTAGATCTGTAATTGAATTGCTAAATCTAAATTATTTTTCATGACCTTAAGTGTTTTTTGTGATGTTTCTTTTTTTATTATTTAATAGTTAAAACCTATGACAGAATTAAGACAAAGTTTATAATTAAATAGAAAATGCTTTATTATCAAATTTTTCAAAAAGTGCACGCAAACCAGGGCCGGATATAGGCATGGGCAAGGTGGGGCAATGCCCCCCTAAATGCCGTGTCTGCCCCCCCAAACGTGATGGCATGCAAAAATCCAAAATTTAAAAGATATTTCAAGAAAAATGGTCAGAGCACTCTCTGCTCTATGTCTCTCATTCAAAGTAGCTACTGAATGGTAGATGCATGAGGGGAGGAAGGGGGGGCGCAGTTGCTGGACTTGCTTGTCGATCCACGTCTCACTTACTAACAATCACAGCCAGTGCTGCCAATTTAGCGACTTTGTGGCGATTTCTAACGACTTTTTAGTCCCCCTTAACAACTTTTTTCCCAAAAAGCACCTAGCGATAAATCTAGCGACATTTCTGACCACCCTTAGCTACTTTCTGTGAAACTTTGTCGCCGATATTCTCTACAGCTTAGAGACCAGGCTTGTTCTGCATCCAGACACTCAGAATGGGAATGATCTGCGCATGTTCATGCAGTATTACCACAGAAGGCCTACATCTGACCAATCATAAATCTTTTTCGGCTCATTTCACCCATTTACTTAAGTATATAATCACACAAGTATATAAGACCGTTCTTTCTTTTATAAGCCACACACAAACATCAGACAGAAGCTTGTCATACTTTGCTGCATCGCACACCTGTGGTGCATTCAAGGAACGTTCGAAATGCATGGTGAGTTCAATAACATAGGACATTTAAAACGTATAACAAAAAACACTGAAAATAATACCATAAGCCACAAACTTCTGTTTAATAGTGGTTGGCAAGCAACATTCATTGCCTACCAAATATGCCCTAATTATTTTAACTAAAATAAGTACTAAAAAACAAAAACTATAATCACTCTATTAATTTCGTCTTCTTGAGATATCTCAGCAATTTTGTTTTTTCAGAACAAGAAATTTTCTTTAAAAGGTCCTGGATGTCCAGTTGGAATTTCTCTCAACAGTTAACTTAAGGCAAAATAATAGAACATGCTCCACAGTCTCTTCTTGAAGACAAAAGTCACATTTCCCTGTAGCATGTTTCCCCTGTTTAAATAATGTATTATTATTAGAACAACGCAAGCAAGAAATCACATAGGAAGGTACAGCATGGCTAAGTGCTGGTCAGACTGCTGTGAGTCCAGTTGGACACAGGTGCTGTCATGCAAGCCCCCCCTCATCGTCCCCTAGTCTCATTGATCTACAAAACTAATGGTGCGTTCACACCGCCCCAAACGTCAGCGTCAGATGCGGCAACATTACATGTAAAGTCTACGGTTGAGTCCGTCAGAGGTCCGTCAGAGTCTTTACGGTGCGTTGTGTGCGTTGGGTCCATCAACTTTTCAAGCGTTACCTGCGTTTCAAGCGGCAACGTAGCAAACGCAAGCAAAGCAGAAGTTCAGCTAGCTGAATTTTTGACGGACTTGACGCAGTGCGCCAACCAATCAGAGCATCTCACTGTAGTGACGTCACCACACGTATCTTCTTCGTGCTCTTTTTTGCTCAACGTACATGCGTCAAACTAGATGCGTTGAGAGCGTTGCCTGATGCAGACAAAGTGTGCGGTGTGAACGCAAGTCTTAAGTCTTAATTCCGACACCATGATAACATTCTTGGCAAACGTAGCTTTCTCAGTACTGAGTCATACAAAGAGCTGGACTAATCTGCTACTCATCCAATGAGCAGAGAAGTAACACTAACTGCAGAATTGTTGTTTAAATGTTTAAATAATTTATTATTTAACCCTCTATGACCAAATCCTAATCTAGATATAATTATTTACTCCTTTCTGTTTCATTCTGTTTTCCTCATTATACCAACTTTCCTTTGAATATGTGAACCACCTACCAGTTCTTTTTCTTCTTATTGTTTCTGCCATCTTTCCTTGACCTTTTGAGGCGGCCCTTTTCTGTTCTTTGGGTTCTTTTATTTTGACATGTCTGAGCTCACTGCACACTGTTTTTATTGCAAACTGGTTTTATTCGTATTGGATGTTTTGGAGAAAATAATGAAGACCACCAGAACAGTGATGATGACGTCACGTCGACATGACGAGCCATGTGCAAAAACCTTTTTTGAACTATCAGGTTCACTGCACTCATTTTTTCATCGTCGGTATGTGTCACAGAACTATGATGTTCCCTCCCTTAAACGACTGTTGGAGATCAGGTGGACAAGCCACCATGATGTGACCAAGTGCCTTGTGGAGAATCAGGATGCTATTATGAGTAGCCTGTCAGAAGTCACAGAAGACAGAACAAGACACTGCTGTTGATATCTGTACAGAGGCATCAGGACTATTGATGATATTAAGGAGGCATAATTTCTTTGAAATAGGAAAATTCCCCCTAAAAGTTCTGGGTTCTTTGAAGTCTGCAAATGCTATGCTGCAGGCTCATTCTGTTGACCTGTGCTGTGCTTCAGAAGTAGTCAGTGCATCTCTGCAGGCTTTGAAGCAGATGAGAGATGGGGAAAGTGAGACAACAACTAGCATGCCTGCATCAGCTGCTAAAAGAAAGAACAATGAGTTCACTGCTCAAAGATAGTGTTATGTCCACTGTAGGTCATGCAGAAGACTCCATGACTCCTAGCCAGGCTCTGAAGAGAGCTCTTCTCAACATTTTGGACATATCCATTGTGGAGATGGAGACAAGATTCTCCAAAAGCAATCTCGATCTCATGAAAGCAGTTAATTGCCTTTACCCTCAATCTCCCTCTTTTCTGGATGTTGCCATGTTAAGTCCTCTGCACAAAATGGCAGGAAGTGACAGTGACAAACTTTCCAAAGAGATTCTTATCGCAAAATTAATGTTGGAAAAATAATTCAAAAAGACTGATGATGATGGAAATGTAGAGTTTGTAGACCTCTCAACCATTTGCAAATATCTACACAGGTATAAGAATGCCTTTCCTCAGCTCCATAGCATGTATGTTAAGGAATATTGTCGGCATCATGCGAGAGCTCTTTCTCCACTTTGTCTCGTGTTCTTAATCCGCACTATGCTACATGAGAGAAAAATTAATTTAGTCATTCTGGCTCATGAGAAGGCCATAACAACAGGCCTAGATATGGATGCATTTGTTAGGACTTTTGCACAGAAAACCAGATGACTGATGCTATAATGACTGATACAAGCCATGCTGTGTACAGAACTAAAGAAATAAAAATGACAAACACATACACAAAAAAGAAAAAGATATAAATAAAAGACAAAAAACTGAAAGGACAGACAGATTTAAAAAGTTGAAAAACAAAACAAAAAACAAAAAGATAAATGCAGCCTCAACAGGCCACAAGCCAGTGTCCTATTTGTGCCGGTCCCAAGCCTGGGTAAATGCAGAGGGTAGTGTCAGGAATGGGTCAATGCAGAAGAAATATATATGGAAAGATGAACTGATATGATGATAGGATAGTTTCTTATGCATTTTAGGGGTTTGGGGGGATGTGACACCCCAAACATTTTCAGTACACCCAGACTCGGCCCCCCTGATATTTTACTTGCACTCTTTAGTCTGACGATCTCATCTCGGTACCTAATGGCAGTCAGGATACCTCTGGTGAGCACATGCTTTAGTCTGTGAAGAGCACAGAGTGACAGTGGTGAATTTGCCAACCTTGGTGTTCTCTGGCAAATGCCAAACGTCCTGCATGGGGTTGGGCTGTAGGCACAACCCCCACCTGTGGATGTCGGGCCCTCATACCACACTCATGGAGTCTGTTTCTGACCGTTTGAACAGAGACATGCACATTTGGGGCTTGCTGGTCATTTTGCAGGGCTCTGGCAGTGCTACTACTGTTCCTCCTTGCACAAAGGCGGCGGTAGCGGTCCTGCTGCTGGGTTGTTGCCCTCCTACGGCCTCCTCCACGTCTCCTGATGTCTCCTGGTAATGCCTCCATGCTCTGGACACTATGCTGACTGACACAGCAAACCTTCTTGCCACAGCTCGCATTGATGTGTCTTCCTGGAGGAGCTGCACTACCTGAGCCACTTGTGTGGGTTGAAGACTCCGTCTCATGCTACCACTAGAGTGAAAGCACCACCAGCATTCAAAAGTGACCAAAACATCAACCAGAAAGCATATGAACTGAGAAGTGGTCTGTGGTCACCACCTGCAGAACCCCTCCTTTATTGGGGGGGTCATGCTAATTGCCTATAATTTTCACCTGTTGTCAATTCCATTTGCAGAACAGCATGTGAAATTTATTGTCAATCAGTGTTGCTTCCTAAGTAGATTGCTTGATGTCACAGAAGTGTGATTGACTTGGAGGTACATTGTGTTGTTTAAGTGTTCCCTTTATTTCTGAGGACAGTAAAGGTTTTTATGCAGAAAAGCCCACATCATTTGAACAGCTTCTTTTTTTTTTACAGTGAAACAATAATTGCCCCACCAATTAAATGGCAGGTTTTGTGTCTCAGGATGAAGGACCCAGGTGCAGATGTGGTTAAAAATGGTCCAAATGGAGATTTATTGAGGTGATGATGCCAGTCAGGTTTTAGAGCTCATCATAGCACTGAAAAAGCACTGGTGACGGTTACTAATGATAAAAACATGGATGACCCTAAACTTTTTGCTTTTAAATTCTGACAAAACAGAAGTTGCTGTCTTTGGACCAGAAGTTCTTAAACAGTAACTCATTAGTCAATCACTTCATCTGGATGGCATTAAATTGGCCCCCAGTAATAACGTAAAGAACCTCGGCGTTATTTTTGACCGAGACTTGACATTTAAATCCCATATTAAACAGGTTTCTAGGATTTCTTTCTTTCACCTCCGGAATATTGCTAAAATTAGAAACATCCTGTCCAGGAGTGATGCTGAGGAACTAGTCCATGCATTTGTTACCTCAAGGCTGGACTACTGTAATTCTTTACTATCAGGAAGTCCACAAAATGCCATTAAAAGCCTTCCGTTGATCCAAAATGCGGCAGCAAGTGTTCTGATGAATATTATAAAGAGAGATCACATTTCTCCTGCTTTAGCTTCCCTTCATTGGCTCCCTGTTAAATCCAGAATAGAATTTAAGATCCTTCTTCTTACATACAAAGCCCTTAATAATCAAGCACCATCATACATCAGAGATCTAATTGTTTCATATGTTCCCAACAGAGCACTTCGTTCTCAGACTGCAGGTTTACTTGTAGTTCCTAGGATTTCTAAAAGTAGAATGGGAGGGAGATCTTTTAGTTATCAGGCTCCTCTCCTGTGGAACCAGCTCCCAGCTTTAGTCCGTGAGGCAGACACTCTGTTTACTTTTAAGGCCAGGCTTAAAACTTTCCTTTTTGATAAAGCTTATAGTTAGAGTGGCTTAAGTAATCCTGAGCGAGCTCTGTAGTTATGCTGCTATAGGCTTAGACTGCTAGAGGACAGACTTACCAATTTTCTTCACTCTGCTACTTCCTTTTCTCCTACGACTCTCCAGTTGTATTACAGTGCATTCTGTTATTTCGACTGTTAACTTTGTTTTCTCTCAGTGTTTTTCTCTCCATAGAAGATTTACCTGGTCTGGTATCCTGCTTGGCTGCAATGCCCTGTTGGACGGAGGGCATCGACTGGGATTGCGCTCCCAGTAACTGAACATCCACTGTGTCCTGTTATCAACTTTTTACTTTCTGTAACATAGAAAGTTCTCTTATATCAGATCTTCTGTTCCTTCTGTGTTTCTGCTTTGTCTTCTCAAACCCCCAGACAGCCGTGGCAGATGGCCGCTCCTACTGAGCCTGGTTCTGTTGGAGGCTTCTTCCTGTTAAAGGGGACTTTTCCTCTCCACCGTCGCTACATGCTTGCTCAGTATGAGGGATTGCTGAAGAATTGCTGTGGTTGGAAAGTCTGCATCAACGGGGCCCAACCTCACGCCAATGACTGACGCAATCTGCTGGGATTCCTTAAATAGGAAACTTTTTAACTGATTGGAATGTTTGTATAAATGTATTGAAATGACTTCTTGTTAAGTGCCTTGAGATGACATCTGTTGTGAATTGGCGCTATATAAATAAACTGAATTGAATTGAATTAATGAAGAGGAGGGAGAAGACATGAGGACAACACACAGGAAGACATCACAATGATCCCACGGGGAAGGACGAGACAAGACGGGCTTAAATACACAAGGTAAGGAGTTAGATCAGGGCAGAGCGCAGAATTCTCTGACAGGACGCCCCCCTTCCAGATGACCTGTACAAAAAAAGAAAAAGAAAAAAAGAACCCTTCCAACGGAAGGTGGGTCCGAGTCCCAGGAAGAAGGACCCTGTAAGTCCGCCAGAGGGCCGGGAGGACGACCCCCGAGGACTTGCAGGTTCGACGGGCGGTCGGATGAATGTCCCTTAGAAGGATGATGGCCCCGTGGTCCTCCCCGTAGGACCTGGAGTTGAGGGAGGAGGTTGGCTGGCCAAGACCGGCGGCAAAGGAGGAACTTGGCCTTGAGCTCTTGAGACTTGGAGCTCTGGTTCCGAGACCCGGAGGCTCAGACAAGGCGTTGGAACCAGGAGGCTTAGAAAAGGCACGGACATGGGGGCCCGGAGGCGAGGTGCAGCCTCTGGAAGGCAGTGAGGTGCTGCCTCAGGAAGGTGGCGAGGTGCGGCCACAGGACTGACCCATGAAACGGACGCTGGGCTGACCTGTGGAGCGGGCCCTGGGCTAACCCGGGGAGTGGGCACTGGGCTGACCCGTGAAGTGGGCACTGTGCGAAACTGTGGGGTGGAACCCACTGGGGAGATCTGTGGGCTGGAAGCCACTGGAGAGGTCTGCGGGCTGGAAGCTGCTGGAGAGGAGAGTGAAACGGATGGAGTGGGAGGTGTCGGAGCGGAGGCTAAGGCGGAGAGAACCAGTGGCAACTGGACATCTCTCTCTTCCACACCAGAAGCAATAGGAATAGGGAATGGTGTTGGTGGTTGAGTCTGGGTCCGCTTGCTCCTCCACATCCTCTGGCTCCGACTATTCTGACAGAGACTCGAGGAGCGCAGCCAGGTGTGGACAGGCTCGGCTAGGAAGGCCACTGTGCTGAGAGCTGGAGGAGCGGACCGCCTCCGAGCCAAAGACATCTGCTTCTTGGCCATCAGGCGAATGTCCTCCGTCCCCTCCTCCAGCTCCTTGAGGTCGACCGGATCTAGGATGGAGATGAATTAAGGAAGGTTTTCCAAGAAAATTTTGACCACTCCGGTAATGCGAGCTGAGGGGATAGCGAAGGTGGAGATCTTGAATAACTGGCTCCAATTCAATTCAATTCAATTCAATTCAATTCAATTCAATTCAATTCAATTCAATTCAATTCAATTCAGTTAATTTATATAGCACCAATTCACAACAGATGTCATCTCAAGGCACTTAACAAGAAGTCCAGAGGGCATCCAGGAGATCGGGTGAGTCTGCTGGGTTAATTTTCATGGGTCGGATCATTGTCATGTCTTCCTCTGTGTTGTCCTCATGTCTTCTGCCTGCCCGTCGTTCCTGCCATCATCACTTCGATAAATCTCCATTTGCACCTTTCTTAACCACATCTGTGCATGGGTTGGGGATCTAGGAGACGGGGTTGAATACACAAGGTAAGGAAGTAGATCAGGGCAGAGCGCAGGGGGCTCTGACATTAAACACCTTGAACATGCAATCCATCACTCATCTTAGTGTTAATTATATGATTAAAACATTGGTCTTTCAAAATATTGCAAAAAATAAATAAACAAAAGAGCCAGTCTTTTGAACGGTTCCTTTTATGGAGCCATGAGTCCCATCTCTTCTGTCTATTGTGCTACGTCTTCGTCCAGGAGGAGTGAATGCTGCAAGTCAGTGACTTGATGCAAACTCCTGGGTTTCAATAGACAGAAAACTGATTGGAATGTATGTGTGATTGAATTTAAATGACCTGTAAAGTGCCTTGAGATGACGTGTTGTACTAAAATATTCTACTCAAGTAAAAGTACTAATACTGTGATGAAATTTTACTCAAGTACAAGTAAACTAACCAATCTGAAAATTTACACAAGTAAAAGTAAAAAGTAGCTTCGTTAAAATGTACTCAGAGTAAAAGTTACTTAGTTACTTTTTTTGACAGCAGAAACACAGTCTCTCCTGAGTAGTGCAAGAAAGACAATGGGACATAAATCACAAAGTAGTTGCTTTTTCATAAAATAACTTTTTCAAAAAGTGCAATTGCAGATTAACTATCCATCCATGAATCCATCCATCCATTTTCTTCCGCTTATACGGAGTCGGGTCGCGGGGGCAGCAGCTTAAGCAAAGAGACCCAGACTTCCCTCTCCCCAGCCACTTGTTCCAGCTCCTCGGGAGGAATCCCAAGGCGTTCCCAGGCCAGCCGAGAAACATACTCCCTCCAGTGTGTCCTTGGTTTTCCCCTGGGCCTCCTCCCGTGGGCCGTGCCCGAAACACCTCACCAGGGAGGCGTCCAGGAGGCATCCTGACCAGATGCCCGAGCCACCTCAACTGACTCCTCTCGATGTGGAGGAGTAGCGGCTCTAGTCTGAGCCCCCTCTGGATGACCGAGCTTCTCACCCTATCTCTAAGGGAGAGCCCAGACACTCTACGGGGGAAACTCATTTCAGCCGCTGGTATCTGTGATCTCGTTCTTTCGGTCACCACCCAGAGTTCATGACCATAGATGAGGGTAGGAACGTAGATCGACCAGTAAATCGAGAGCTTCGCCTGTCGGCTCAGCTCTTTCCTCAGCATGACAGACCAGAACACCGCATAACTGCAGATGCCCTACCAATCCGTCTATCGATCTCCCGCTCAATTTTTCCCTCATTCATGAACAAGACCCCCAGATACTTAAACTCCTCCACTTGGGGAAGGACCTCATGCCCGACCAGGAGAAGGCGCCCAACCCTTTTCCGGCTCAAGACCATGGCCTCGGATTTGGAGGTGCTGATTCTCATCCCAGCCGCTTCACACTCGGCTGCGAACCGCTCCAGCGAAAGCTGTAGATCACGTTCCGATGAAGCCAACAGGACCACGTCATCTGCAAAAAGCAGAGACGCGATCCTGAGGCCACCAAAACGTATCCCCTCAACACCTTGGCTGCGCCTAGAAATCCCGTCCATAAAAGTTATGAACAGGATCGGTGACAAAGGGCAACCTTCTTAGAGTTCAATTCTCACCGGAAACAAGCCCGACTTACTAACGGCAATGCGTACCATACTCTGGCACCGGTCGTACAGGGACCTAACAGCCAGCCCGTATCAAGGGGCTTGGTAGCCCATACTCCCGGAGTACCCCCCACAGGGCTCCCCGAGGGACACGGTCGAACGCCTTCTCCAAGTCCACAAAACATATGTAGACTGGTTGGGCGAACTCCTACGCACCCTCCAGGACCTTGCTGAGGGTGTAGAGCTGGTCCAGTGTTCCACGGCCAGGACGAAAACCACATTGTTCTTCCTGGATCCGAGGTTCAACTATCCGTCGGACCCTCCTCTCCAGAACCCCTGAAAAGACCTTACCAGGGACGCTCAGAAGTGTGATCCCTGTAGTTGGAACACACCCCAGTCTGCTAATCCAATGGAACTGCCCCCCATGTCCACGCAACATTGCAGAGCCGCGTTAACTAACACTGCCCCACAACATCCAGGGCCCTGAGGAAATCTCATCCACCCCCAGGGCCTTGCCACCGAGGAGCTTTTCAACAACCTCGGTGACCGCAGCACCAGAGATCGGAGAGCCCGACCCAAAGCCCCCAAAACCTGCTTCCAGATTGGAAGGTGTACCGGTGGGATTGAGGAGGTCTTCGAAGAATTCCAAAATGGGTAACACTAACAGTCAAAATGACTCTAAGAATACCAAACTGACAGGTACCATCATCATGTTTGTGAAACAACACTATGGCACATACATATGGCAATAAAATATAGGTAAATTTTTTGCTACCCCAACAGATGACGGCTGAAGAGAGTACAGTCTCCACAACAGACTTGTAGAAGATCTCCAGCATCTTGCTGCAAACCTTGAAGGACCTAAGCTTCCTCAAGAAGGACAGTCTGCTCTGTCCCTTCTTGTAGACGGTTTCACTGTTGCGCCTCCAGTTCAGTCTGTTGTCAAGGTGGACTCCGAGGTATTTATACTCCTCAACCACCTCCACTTCTTCTCCCATGATGGAAACAGTGTTTGACTTATCCCTGTTTCTTCTGAAATCTACAATCATCTCCTTTGTTCACATTCAAAGTAAGACGATTGTTTCCACACCATGTCACAAAGCGGTCCACCAGGTCTCTGTATTCAGCTTCTTGTCCATCTCTGATACACCCAACAATTGCAGAGTCATCTGAGTATTTCTGCAGATGACAGGTCTCGGATTTGTACTGGAAGTCTGAGGTGTACAGAGTGAAAAGGAATGGTGAGAGTACGGTCCCCTGTGGTGCTCCTGTGCTGCTGACCACCTGGTTTGACACGCAATTCTTCAGTCTCACAAATTGTGGTCTGTTGGTCAGGTAGTCATTGATCCAGGTGATTGTTGAGGGCTCCACCTGTGTCTTCAGGAGTTTCTGACAAAGCAAATCAGGCTGAATTGTGTTAAATGCACTGGAGAAATCAAAGAACATGATCCTCACAGTGCTGCCTGCTTTGTCCAGATGACAGTGGGTTGGTTGAAGTAGGTGGTTGATGGCATCTTCAACTCCAACTCCACAGCGATAAGCAAACTGCAGTGGTGTCCTGATACGTTCTGGTTTGCTTACTCAGGGGTGCCAACAGCAGTC
Source organism: Valencia hispanica (assembly GCA_963556495.2). NCBI lineage: Eukaryota > Metazoa > Chordata > Actinopteri > Cyprinodontiformes > Valenciidae > Valencia > Valencia hispanica. The sequence goes on along the minus strand of OY747722.1, from coordinate 33,682,510 downwards.
TCTCCAGGACCTTCATGATGTGAGATGTCAGGGCAACAGGTAGTGGAACAAGGCAGGATGTCTTCCACAACACTGGAACCTTCTCCTGAGTTAGGCTAAGGTTGAAGAGGTGCTGCAGAATCCCACAGAGCTGCTCAGCACAGGCCTTCAGAACACTGGGGCTGACACCATCTGGACCTGCAGCCTTGTTCCGGTTCAGTTTCTCCAGCTGCCGCTTCACCTGACTTTTGGAGACAGACAAGTGGGAGGGGGAGGCAAAGGGGGTAGCAGCATTTCCTGACTTGGTTGAAGTCAAACTTGTGGAATTAGAAGAGTCCATGGCTGAGGTGAAGGATAAAACATCCGAAGTGTAACAGGAAAGCTGTTGATCAGAGGAGAGTGGGATGTCTGTTTGGCTGGGAACAGGAGAGGGGGATGCTGAGCTAGTTCCTGAACTGAACCTGTTGAAGAATATGTTCATTTCATTGGCTCTGTCCAGACTTCCATCTATCCAATCCTTCCTGTCCTTAAAACCTGTGATCTTTCTCATTCCTGACCAGACATCTCTGATATTGTTCCTCTGTAGTTTGTTCTCCAGCTTCTTCCTGTATGCATCCTTGCTGTCTCTGATCTTGACCTTAAGTTGCTTCTGTATACTCCTTAGTAATTCCCTGTCTCCCTCCCTGAAGGCTCTTTTTTTCTTGTTTAGCAGTTCCTTCAGGTCACTGGTGATCCAGGGTTGGTTATTAGAGAAGCATCTCACTGTTCTATTGGGGATGATGTTGTCCACACAGAAGTTTATATAGTCAACCACATCCTCAGTCATGGCATTGATGTCCTCTCCATCTGCTTGGCAAAGAGTCATCCAGTCTGTGGTTGCAAAACAACCCTGCAGGGCTTCTTCAGCTTCCTGTGACCATTTTCTCACAGTTGGTTTTGTCACAGGTTGCCTCTGAACAAGTGGTTTATATTCTGAACAGAGAAAAACAAGATTGTGATCTGATTGTCCCAGAGGAGGTCTTGGTTTGGACATGTATGCCTCCGTTACATTTGCATAAAACAAATCCAAGGTCCTGTTTTCTCTTGTAGAGCAGCTGACAAACTGTTGAAATGTTGGAAGTGTAGTAGAGAGCGAGGCATGATTAAAATCACCAGATATTGCCTCAAATGCATTGGGGTGCTGTGTCTGTAGCTTAGCAACAACGGAACTGATGACATCACATGCAGTGTCGGAAACGACTGAAGGTGGAATGTAAACAACTGCCAAAATTACACTGGTGAACTCTCTTGGTAAATAATATGGACGAAAACTCACTGCCAAGAGCTCGACATCTGGGCTGCAGAGACGACACTTCACAGTAACATGTCCTGGATGACACCATCTGTTGTTTACAAGCACTGCTACTCCACCACCTTTTCTTTTCATGCTCGTTTTCAGATCTATGTCTGCTCGTACAGTCAGGAAGCCTGGCAGAGAGACGTTGGAGTTGGGGACATGATCCAGCAGCCACGTCTCAGTAAAACACATAACACTGCATTCAAGGTACTCTGGCTGAGTCCTTGTAAGGGCTTGGAGTTCATCCATCTTGTTAGCCAGTGATCCTCCGTTGCCCATTATGATCGATGGAAGAGATGGCTTGAACTTCCTCTTTCTCTGTCTCCTTTTCGCTCCTGCTCTGCATCCACGTCTCCTCCTTATCAACTCATCAGGGATTTGTGGCTTCAGTTGAGGTATTATTTCAGCTTTTGTGATGTTAATCAGCTGCTCCCGGCTGTAAACCACACTGTTGCCATGGTTACGCATCATAACAAATTGTCAAAAAGGAATAATGTGCAGCAAAAATCCTTCCAGCTTCACAGCACCAAAGACTAGACAGTATACAGGTAAAAAAAATGCAATCTTCTTAATTCTTTAATTTACATTAAATCAGGGATCCCGTTATTTTCTGTCCTTGACAGTTTTTTAAACTTTGAAAAAATCCAAAACATATTTAAAAATCTTTTAATTCTTCATTCATTTTAGTTATATAATATATATCATATTCAGCCGAACAATCTGAACAAAGAATCTCCATTGTGCCATCACACATGGAGCAGATGAAAACATGTACCTGCAGTCTAACAACTTTCTCATGGTCTATAGACATGAATTGCGCACCTGCTTGTGCCTAAAGGAGGCTGAATCCGCTCTGGTCGCACACTGCAGACTGGAATAACAAGCGCCACTTCTTTCTCAACGGGGACTTTCCTTATTGCCTCAGCAGGAGGAAATAGCATTGCATTGAGTACGGTGTACAGGTCTGAGATGATGATGCTCAGATGCTCTCATAAGAATCTTTTTTGATTGATTCAGTTTCCCAAACTCTGTGCGTAAAGTTGAAAATGACTGTGCGTCTGCATCAAGTGGTCAGTGGCGTAAATTGTAAACTTTCACAATAAAGGACGGCTGTTAGTTTGGGTCCACAGGTGTTTCTGATTACTGTACTGACTAATGAATAGACGTTGCGTCATAATAAAGTGACGGCAAAAGCTCATCTCACAAACACTGTTCATATGGTGTTCCTTTTTGTGAATGCACTCACTACCTGATGAAGTAGTGGAGTGGTTGAGCCGCCTGTCAGAAAGTGAACTTTTGTGTGATGTCCTGCTTAATTTTCTCACTCGATTTTCCTGCCGCACCGTAAAGAGCCCTGTTAACAACGGCCTTTACATTTTTTCATTACAGTTTTAAAAAACCGATCAAAGACCGAAAATAACACAATCCCCAATTGATTGTAAATTGTATTACAATGAATCATGTCCCTTTTAATTCTTTGAAACATTGTAGGCCTACAGGTGATATTTATTTGATGCAGAGATTGCTGTGCATTAGCAAAATATTGTCCACAGTCCCTGGCTTTATCTGCGCTCTCGGTTCCTGAATCATAAATTCAATCGCAGAAAAATCTCTCTCTGGCAGCGCAGATTGCCTGGATAGCGAGAACATTCCGCTGCCAGAGCAAAGTTGGGGGAATATTCTGGCATGCTCTGTCCACAAACACAATATATCAACACCATTCGCTTTGGGAGTCTTAAACAAACAAAAGTATTGAATTAATATTTTTTCTAATCTGCACTGTGGATTCCCTCTTAATTTTTTTTTTTCATTTCAATTTATACCTTGTGTATTTATGTGTTGGGGGTCTGAAAGGGACTTATTAATGCAATGTATTATTTTAATATTATTATTATTAAAGTTCTGGGTGGCCGTGAATAACATGAAGGGGGAGCGCTTAAACATTAAGGCCTGCTCTTAAACTACAAATGCGCCTCGAGTCACGTGACTGTTCATACAGCGAAGTCAATGTATGTCGCAACTCTGATTATATTGAAGGCTCTGGCTGCATAGACGAAGTGTGCCTTCACATTGATGTATTTCACTCTGGCCCAATGACAGTAAAAGCTCTGGCCTGGGCCAAAGCTCAGATATGGCATTACCCCATCTTAGGGCGCGGTCACACCTACGTGCTACCCAGGACAGAGCAGCAGTTTCCCGACAGTGACAGCTAGCTTAATCTGACACTGAAACATGGACAGTGACCAAAGCGATGTTGGCAGTTTTGCGACTGATCGACGTTAATCTGTTTTGAACATTAGCCTGTTTTGAACGTTAGCCTATGTTAGCATTACCACTCAGAGACTGGACCCATCCTGTCTTCCTCTGCCTCACCAGCACCGGGCTCAGGCAGAGCTGACTCAGCGCCCTGAGCCAGCGGATCTAGAGAGGTAGAGGGAGGCTTTATGGAGCCCAGCGGTCCCAAGCCGTATCAATTCGAGCCGCTGGCTCAGGGCGCTGAGTCAGTGCTGCCCGAGCCCGGTGCTGCTGAGGCAGAGGAAGACAGGATGGGTCCAGTCTCTGAGTGGTAATGCTAACATGGGCTAACATTCAAAAGAGTATGTTAACTATGCTAACTAAGTGATAATAATTGTAACCTGAAAAACGCAATCCAACTCCAAACTTGACACAGGGCCGGTATGTCTGATAGTTTTATACCCAAACCCACGGGGCATGTCTGAAGAGACCATGCCTGTGACAAAGTTGATGCCTGTGACACAGTTGATGCCGGTGACGTAAAGATGTACCGCTCTCCACCTATCACAAAATTCAAATGCAGTAGCCAACGTTCAAGCCTAAGAGGGCAGCACTAAGATGTTTTTAGACCAAAAAGTGTAGAATTAAAGTTTAGACGAAAATGTAAAAAGAAATCCCAGAAACTGAAAGATTGCATTGGTAAATACCCATTTATACAGATTAGAAGCAAAAGTTGTTTTGGGGTTCACTCTTTAAGTGAAAGTAGAATTACAGACTTTAAAAACGACTTTAAAAAGTACAACTACACAAAAAACGTACTCAATTACAGTAAAGCAGTAAATGTAATTGGTTACTTCACACCTCTGATAGGAACTATATAAATAATCTGAATTGAATTGAAGGTCAGAGTCTCTGTAGAGGACTTCGTAGAAAGCTGTTCTTCATGTTTGTTTTTCCAGTCAGTCACCTTCCTGTCCTTTTTCAGAGTCTGATATGAAATCTAAATGGAAAAAGTAGCTGCTGTTCTTCTTGTACATTCTAATGTTTGTAAAAAGAGTTTTTTAACCTTTTCTAGGACTTGGTCTGTGTTTGAGACCAATTCATACATTACTCATTACAGGAGTCCTTTTGTCCTCAAAGACTTGAAGGTCATCACCAAAGATAAATCAACAACATATCAGTGCCCTAAGAAGGGTTTGATTGCTGTAGTGCCAAAAAAGAATTATTAAGAAAGGGTGATAATAATTTGTGCAAATAAAACCAGATTTTGTTTAATCATCTGAGGGATACCTGTCTCATTTATCAGAAATTAACTTATTTGAATAAAAATGATAAATCTAACAGGGGTATGAATAAATTTAGGCTTAACTTTATACATTTGTTTATACAATCTGATGTTTGAGTACACACAATTCTGTAATATAAAATAGTTTTAATTAGGGCCTGGGTTTGAAATGTTTCTGTTGAGTGCATGTTGTGTGTTGTGGGAATACTCCTATGTAATTAGGATTTAATTACACATTCTCTGTCTAGTGAATGTATCTAGGCCAAGATGACAAGGTTACGGGAAGCAAGGTTATGTTCCTGATAGAGATGTGTCAGATCACCAGAGAGACAGACGCCGGGGCAGCAAAATAACGACGGAACAGTCTGATCTGGGATGTGCTGGTTCATGCTTTATTATCAGACTGGCATGAAGCAGTTCTCCAGAAGCTGAACATGAAGATTGGAGGAGACGTGCTGCAGAGATAAACAGTGATTGCTAAATACTATTTAAACTATTAGTCATAAAAAGGTTGGGGAGGGCGATGCAGGAGTAATCTCTGCCCCCTCCATCTTCTGGCCAGAAATGTTTGAATTAAATAATTAAACATCTTCTAGGACTCAGTGTTCTTTTAATTTTGGAACCCTGAAGTATTTTCTTCCATTACAGTGAGTCCTGTCTATCCTTAGGTTCCATTTTCCACTGCTTGTTGCAAAACCAATAACAAGGTTTACTGAACCCTGTAGCATCATGACCAAACTGCATTTCTTCTGCATGTAAAGCAGTTTTGTACATGCCTGAACCATGCTCATTTAAAACTATGACTATTTTATAACCTGATTTATTTAAATATCTCATTAGTAGCCTGACGTGTGAGGACACATCTGTTCGATCTCCCATCGATCCGTTGATAGTGTTTTGTTTCACCTATGGCATTAAACAGGAGGAGATTTTGGCACCTAGACAAGAGATCCATATGAGTTAATCATTACACATGAAAATAAGTGCACACACTTCTCCTTACACTTGAGCAGCAGCAACATAAAAACCCTTCAAAGTAATGGTTAAAAAAAGTTTTTTTATCAAATTTAGGAAGACTGATTTGAAGTTAAAGGAGCAGAACTGAATGTGAAGGTGTGTTGAAGGGGATGGTTGTCAGACGAACATATGGCTAGAGACTGAGTTGCTAACCAGTGTCCATTTGCAATCATCTAATCATGTTTATGTCCATCAAAAAGCTGCAGATGATGATTATATCTGTAAAGCTGTTTGGCATTTATATGTGAAGCATACATCTGAGCATGTGCATTTGTCACTCAGCAATCTGTTAAGATTACTCCTTTGAGGCCTGTCGAATTACGTTCAAAACCACTCAACACTCACAATCCTGCTGTCCTGTTTGTTAAGGAAGTTCCTGCATTAAAGCATGAACATTCTGGAATTCTGCCCGCATGCATGTAGCAGATTGATCACTCATTTACACACACACACACACACACACACATATATAAATATATATATATATATATATAGATGTATATTTAAACACACACACACACACACACACACACACACACATATATATATATAGATATATAGATATACAGGTCCTTCTCAAAAAGTTAGCATATTGTGATAAAGTTCATTCTTTTCCATAATGTAATGATAAAAATTTAACTTTCATATATTTTAGATTCATTGCACACCAACTGAAATATTTTAGGTCTTTTATTGTTTTAAAACTCATGATTTTGGCAAACAGCTCATGAAAACCCAAAATTCCTATCTCAAAATATTAGCATATCATGAAAAAGGTTCTCTAAACGAGCTATTAACCTAATCATCTGAATCAACTAATTAACTCTAAACACCTGCAAAAGATTCCTGAGGCTTTTAAAAACTCCCAGCCTGGTTCATTACTCAAAACCGCAATCATGGGTAAGACTGCCGACCTGACTGTTGCCCAGAAGGCCAGCCATCATTGACACCCTCAAGCAAGAGGGTAAGACACAGAAAGAAATTTCTGAACGAATAGGGTGTTCCCAGAGTGCTGTATCAAGGCACCTCAGTGGGAAGTCTGTGGGAAGGAAAAAGTGTGGCAGAAAACGCTGCAGAACCAGAAGAGGTGACCGGACCCTGAGGAAGATTGTGGAGAAGGACCGATTCCAGACCTTGGGGGAACTGCGGAAGCAGTGGACTGAGTCTGGAGTAGAAACATCCAGAGCCACCGTGCACAGGCATGTGCAGGAAGTGGGCTACAAGCCACTTTTAAACCAGAAACAGCGGCAGAAGCGCCTGACCTGGGCTACAGAGAAGCAGCACTGGACTGTTGCTCAGTGGTCCAAAGTACTTTTTTCGGATGAAAGCTAATTTTGCATGTCATTCGGAAATCAAGGTGCCAGAGTCTGGAGGAAGACTGGGGAGAAGGAAATGCCAAAATGCCTGAAGTCCAGTGTCAAGTACCCACAGTCAGTGATGGTCTGGGGTGCCATGTCAGCTGCTGGTGTTGGTCCACTGTGTTTTATCAAGGGCAGGGTCAATGCAGCTAGCTATCAGGAGATTTTGGAGCACTTCATGCTTCCATCTGCTGAAAAGCTTTATGGAGATTAAGATTTCATTTTTCAGCACAACCTGGCACCTGCTCACAGTGCCAAAACCACTGGTAAATGGTTTACTGACCATGGTATTACTGTGTTCAATTGGCCTGCCAACTCTCCCGACCTGAACCCCATAGAGAATCTGTGGGATATTGTGAAGAGGAAGTTGAGAGACGCAAGACCAAACACTCTGGATGAGCTTCAGGCCGCTATCGAAGCATCCTGGGCCACCATAACACCTCAGCAGTGCCACAGGCTGATTGCCTCCATGCCACGCCGCATTGAAGCAGTCATTTCTGCAAAATGATTCCCGACCAAGTATTGAGTGCATAACTGAACATAATTATTTGAAGGTTGACTTTTTTTATATAAAAAACACTTTTCTTTTACTGGTCGGATGAAATATGCAAATTTTTTTAGATAGGAATTTTGGGTTTTCATGAGCTGTATGCCAAAATCATCAGTTTTAAAACAATAAAAGACCTGAAATATTTCAGTTGGTGTGCAATGAATCTAAAATATACGAAAGTTAAATTTTTATCATTACATTATGGAAAAGAATGAACTTTATCACAATATGCTAATTTTTTGAGAAGGACCTGTGTATATATATATAGACATATATATATACATACATATATATATAAACATATATATACACCCACACATATATATACATATATATCTATACACACACACACACTCATTGGCCACTTTATTTGGTAGACCAAGGCAAGGCAATTTTATTTGTATAGCACACTTACAACAGCAGGGTAATTCAAGGTGCTTTACATGATTTGGTGAGTTAAAAAAACAAAAAACTAAACAAACAGATATGGCATATAACATTTGAAATTAAAAGTAGAAGAAACACACATTATACATGATACACAATAAAACAAGAGAAAGATCAATGAAGTTAGAGAGCATGAACACATTTTATACATATATCAATCATTTACTCAAAGGCAATTCTAAACAGATGAGTTTTTAGTCTCGATTTAAAGTAGTTCAGCGTTTAAGCAGCTCTACAGTCGTCAGTAAGTCTGTTCCAGATAAGGGGAGCATAGAAACTGAAAGCTGCTTCTCCATGTTTAGTTTTGAGTCTAGGGATGTTTAGTAGGCTAGAGTTGGAGGACCTGAGTGGTCTTGGTGGTTGGTACCATGACAACAGGTCTTCAACATATTTTGGTGCTAAGCCATGTAATGATTTATAAACTAGTAGAAGTATTTTGAAGTCTATTCTCTGAGCTACAGGGAGCCAGTGTAAGGACTTTAGAACTGGGGTGCTCTACTTTCCTGGTTCTAGTGAGGATGCGAGCAGAAGCGTTCTGGAGTACCGGTACTTTAGACCCCCTTTGTCTTCCTTCCTTAATCCTTTGTGGCATATCCCATTCCACAACATCCCAGAGGTGCTCTATTGGACTGAGACCTGGTGACTGTGGAGGCCATTTGAGGACAGTGAACTCATTGTCATGTTGAAGAAACCAGTCTGATATGATTCAAGCTTAATGACATGGTGCATTATCCTGCTAGAATTAGCCATCAGAAGATGGGTACACTGTGGTCATAAAGGGATGGACATGGTCAGCAACAATACTCAGGTAGGCTGTGGCATTGCAACGATGCTTAATTGGTACTAAGGGGCCCAAAGTGTGCCAAGAAAATGTCCCCCACACCATTACACCATCACCACCAGCCTGAACCGTTGATACAAGGCAGGTTATATTCATGCTTTTATGTTGTTGATGCCAAATTCTGACCCTACCATCCAAATGTCACAGCAGAAATCGAGACTCATGAGACCAGGCAACAATTTTCCAATCTTCTATTGTCCAATTTTGGTGAGCCTGTGCGAATTGTAGCCTCAGTTTCCTGTTCTTTACTGACAGACTTTCTGAAAATTCAAAAAGTCTGTTCATGATGACTCTTTCTTTCGTATCCATTTCACCTCGATCTCGGTGTCACTGAAATTCATTTTTTGCTCTCTTTGCCATTATTTTCCGGAAGAGTGCAAGGATTTAATACATGTGTTAGAGGATGTGGTGTGACCAAATATGGTTAATTGAGGGTGTTTCTGTATGCAAATGACTGTAAACAGGCACAAGCACCAAGTGGGTTTTATCAACGGTTGATTACGGAGGAACATGCGTACGACTGGCCACTCCACATTTGATAAATCCGGATTCTGCCCACAAACATTCTAAATTTAATTCGTAGGATAAGGCTGTCACCTTATCCTGGTGGAGGGGTTTGAGTGTCCCAATGATCCTAGGAGCTATGTTGTCGGGGGCTTTTGCTCCTGGTAGGGTCACCCATGGCAATTTGGTTCTAGGTGAGGTATCAGACAAAGTGCAGCCCAAAAGACCCCTATGATGAACAAGACAGATGGACTCAGTGTTCCCTCGCCCGGACGCGGGTCACCGGGGCCCCCCTCTGGAGCCAGGCCTGGAGATGGGGCACGTTGGCGAGCGCCTGGTGGCTGGGCCTTTACCCATGGGGCCCGGTCGGGCTTAGCCCCCCTTCCCATGAGCTCACCACCTGTGGGAGGGGCCATAGGGGTCGGGTGCTGTGCAGGATGGGCAGCGGCCAAAGGCGGGGACCTTGGCGGTACAATCCTCGGCTCCAGAAGCTGGCTCTCGGGACGTGGAACGTCACCTCTCTGGTGGGGAAGGAGCTGGAGCTGGTGTGTGAGGTTGAGAGGTTCCGACTGGACATCGTCGGACTCACCTCAGCGCACGGCTCTGGCTCTGGAACCCGTCTCCTAGAGAGGGGTTGGACTCTCTTCCACTCTGGAGTTGCCCCTGCTGAGAGGCGCCGAGCTGGGGTGGGCATACTTGTTGCCCCCCATCTCGGCGCCTGTACGTTGGGGTTTACCCCGGTGAACGAGAGGATAGCCTCGGGTGGGGGGACGGGTCCTGACGGTTGTTTGTGCTTACGCGCCAAACAGCAGATAAGATTACCCACCCTTTTTGGAGTCTTTGGAGGGGGTGCTGGAGAGTGCTCCTCCTGGGGACTCCCTTGTTCTGCTGGGGGACTTCAACGCTCACGTGGGCAATGACAGTGAGACCTGGAGGGGTGTGGTTGGGCGGAATGGCCCCCCCGATCTGAACCCGAGTGGTGTCTTGTTATTGGACTTCTGTGCTCGTCATGGATTGTCCATAACAAACACCATGTTCAAGCATAAAGGTGTCCATATGTGCACTTGGCACCAGGACACCTTAGGCCGCAGCTCAATGATCGACTTGGTTGTCGTCTCATCTGATCTGCGGCCGCATGTTTTGGAAACTCGGGTGAAGAGAGGGGCTGAGCTGTCCACTGACCACTACCTGGTGGTGAGTCGGTTCCGATGGTGGGGGAGGACGCCGGACCGACCTGGAAGCCCCAAACGTGTTGTGAGGGTCTGCTGGGAACGTCTGGCAGAGTCTCCTGCCAGAAGGAGCTTTAACTCACACCTCCGGCAGAACTTTGAACACGTCCCGGGGGAGGCGGGGGACATTGAGTCCGAGTGGACCATGTTCCACGCCTCCATTGCCGAGGGGGCTGACTGAAGCTGTGGCCGCAAGGTGGTCGGTGCCTGTCGCGGCGGCAACCCCCGAACCTGCTGGTGGACACCGGCGGTAAGGGATGCTGTCAGGCTGAAGAAGGAGTCCTACCAGGTCTTTTTGGCTTGTGGGACCCCTGAAGCAGCTGATAGGTACCGACAGGCCAAGCGGGATGCGGCTCGGATGGTTGCTGAGGCAAAAACTCGGGCATGGGAGGAGTTTGGAGAGGCCATGGAAAACAACTTCCGTTAAGCTTCGAAGCGATTCTGGTCCACCATCCGGCGTCTCAGGGGGGAAAAGCGGTCTGCCACCAACACTGTTTACAGTGGGGATGGTGTGCTGCTGACCTCGACGCGGGACGTTTTGGGTCGGTGGATGGAATACTTCGAAGACCTCTTCAATCCCACCAGCACGCCTTCCAATCTGGAAGCAGGGTTTAGGGACTTGGGGTCGGTCTCTCCAATCTCTGGTGCTGAGGTCACCGAGGTCGTTAAAAAGCTCCTCGGTGGCAAGGCTCCGGGGGTGGATGAGATTCGACCGGAGTTCCTCAAGGCTCTGGATGTTGTGGGGCTGTGTTGGTTAACGCGGCTCTGCAAAATTGCGTGGACATCGGGGGCAGTTCCCTTGGATTGGCAGACCGGGGTGGTGGTCCCCTTGTTTAAAAAGGGGGATCACAGGGTGTGTTCCAACTACAGGGGGATCACACTTCTGAGCCTCCCTGATAAGGTCTATTCAGAGGTTCTGGAGAGGAGGGTCCGACGGATAGTCGAACCTCAGATCCAGGAGGAACAATGCGGTTTTCGTCATGGCCGTGGAACACTGGACCAGCTCTACACCCTCAGCAGGGTCCTGGAGGGTGCGTGGGAGTTCGCCCAACCGGTCTACATGTGTTTTGTGGACTTGGAGAAGGCGTTCGACCGTGTCCCTCGGGGGGCCCTGTGGGAGGTGCTCCGGGAGTATGGGGTACCGGGCCCCTTGATACGGGCTGTTAGGTCCCTGTACGACCGGTGCCAGAGTTTGGTTCGCATTGCCGACAGTAAGTCGGGCTTGTTTCCAGTGAGAGTTGGTCTCTGCCAAGGTTGCCCTTTGTCACCGATCCTGTTCCTAACTTTTATGGACAGGATCTCTAGGCGCAGCCAAGGCGTTGAGGGGATCCGTTTTGGTGGCCTCAGGATCGGGTCTCTGCTTTTTGCAGTTGACGTGGTCCTGTTGGCTTCATCGGAACGTGATCTACAGCTTTCGTTGGAGCGGTTCGCAGCCGAGTGTGAAGCGGCTGGGATGAGAATCAGCACCTCCAAATCCGAGGCCATGGTCTTGACCCGGAAAAGGGTGAGGTGCCTTCTCGGGGTTGGGGATGGGGTCCTTCCCCAAGTGGAGGAGTTTAAGTATCTGGGGGTCTTGTTCACGAATGAGGGAAAAATGGAGCGGGAGATCGATAGACGGATTGGTGGGACATATGCCGTTATGTGGGCGCTTCACCGGTCTGTCGTGGTGAAGAGAGAGATGAGCCGAAAGGCGAAGCTCTCGATATACCGGTCGATCTACATTCCTACCCTCATCTATGGTCACGAACTCTGGGTGGTGACCGAAAGAACGAGATCAAGGATACAAGCGGCTGAAATGAGTTTCCTCCGCAGAGTGTCTGGGTTCTCCCTTAGAGATAGGGTGAGAAGCTCAGTCATCCGGAGGGAGCTCAGAGTAGAGCCGCTGCTTCTCCACATCGAGAGGAGTCAGTTGATTGGCTCGGGCATCTGGTCAGGATGCCTCCTGGACGCCTCCCTGGTGAGGTGTTTCAGGCACGTCTCACCGGGAGGAGGCCCAGGGGAAGGCCCAGGACACGCTGGAGGGACTATGTTTCTCAGCTGGCCTGGGAGCGCCTTGGGGTTCCTCCCGAGGAGCTGGAACAAGTGGCTGGGGAGAGGGAAGTCTGGGTCTCTCTGCTTAGGCTGCTGCCCCCGCGACCCGACCCCGGATAAGCGGATGAAAATGGATGGATGGATAGAATATAGCACTGTTTCTACAATTGTTTGATAAATGAGGGCCCAGGTGTAGTTTCTTTGGAATGAAAAACACTGAGAGAAAGTTGAAATAACAGCATATAATGCAATTGGAGAGTAGTAGAAGAGAAAAGTAGCAGAGTGAACAGAAGTGGTTAGTCTGTCCTCCAACACTCTAAGCCAAAAGCAACATAACTGAAGAGAAGGGTTTCTTAGTCCAACTTCTAGTTACCTGTGCAGCTGTTATTTGACTCATTCGCTCTTGGTGTGCACTCTGCCCAGTTAGCTATTATGTGGACTGGACGACTAGTATACTTGGCTGAGAGGTTAAAGGTTAGACACAAAAGCAGCAATGTTTGTCCACACACATTTAAGTTCCATAAAGTTTTAAGTATTACTCAAAAAAAATAAAAAAATAACATACAATGTTTTTTTAATGAATACAGTTGAGTTGATGAAAACATCATACACCTATATGTCCTCACGGACGAGCTATTTGGAACATTCTAGTTTAGGAGAACCACTTTGGGCACAGTGTCTCCTACAGCCCTGAGATTGTAATGGACCCTAGGTAATCAGCTGTTATACTTCACCTATTATACTGTGATGTATAACAGATTTGAAGCGCTTCTCTGTTTGTATTTCCAAGTGTGTTTTTGGGTGGGGCCACTCGTTCTTACTCGTGAAAATCTTCTCATCATTAAATCATTAAATCTAACCCAGCTTCTCTTCCAGTTTGCGCCAGATGGTTCCATCACCCACTATGATAGCAAATGTTCTTCGGCTATTATCTCTATGCCTGTGCCTAGATCCTTGCGTTTGCGCCTTACTGACAACATCTCTTCTTGTGCCTTAATTTCAGTTGTGTGCCAGCCTGCATCCTCAGCTCAACCCAGCCATCTGCCTGCCTACTGTATCTTATTAGTATCTCTGATCTGCTTCCTCTCTCTACCAACTATACTCACCTTCAAGGGCGTGCCAGCTTGCTCATTTTCTGCCACCATTACAAGCTCCATCCCACTCTGAGCTGAGCCTCTGGATCACTCAGTGTCTCAGATTGCTATGGTTGCTTACTTTGCTCTGCCAACAGTGCCAGGACCAGTTTCTTGATGTCCATCAAGCATAATCCATCCTCTCAAACTAAAGACTAATGAGACAAATATGGGTACAACAGCCTCTCAAAATTTTGTGTGTGTGTGTGTGTGTGTAGGGTTGCTTGTACTGTGTGACTGTGTGGTTCAGTCCTGAAACACTTTCAGGCCCGGGCCAGAACTTGGTTTTTGTTTTTAAGTGTGCATTCTCTATGTAGTTTGACAGAATAATTAAATAACAAACGTCAGATAGGCTTTCACAAGTACAAAAAATACTTTAAAATCTTTGGATATAAATAATGAGTACTGTGGTGCTGCTGATCACATGGTAAAACATACAACCTGTCAAGCTTAATTTAATTCCATTTCAATTCAGTTCATTTATATTGTACCGATTCACAACTTGTCATCTAAAGGCACTTTACAAAAAAGGCATTTCAATTCAATCATCCATACATTCCAATCAGTTTAAAAGTTTTCTATTTAAGATATCCCAGCAGAGTACATCGAGTCATTGACTTGCAGTTGTGCCCCGTTAGTCAGTCACCACAGTCTGCATTTTCTATTATTGAGGTATAAATGATTTTAAATGTAATGTTAACATTTACCAAATCATCACATTTTAATCAAAATTGCATTATTCACATGCCATTTTGATTGGGGGACAGAAAAACCTCACTATTTCAAATTCAAAGATTCAAAGGGAGCCCTAGGATATCCTGATTTGGTTGAAGATAAACTTGTGGAAGCAGAGGGATCCATGACTGAGGTGTAAAATAAAACATTTGAGATGTAACAGGAACACTGTGGGTCAGAGGAGGGTTGGAGGTCTGTTTGGATGGGAAGAGAAGAGGAGGATGCCGAGCTAGTTGCTGAATTAAACCTATTGAGGAATGTGTTCGGTTCATTGACTCTGTCCAGGCTTCCATCTATCCGATCCTTCCTGTGCTTGAAGCCTGTGATCTTCATCCCTGACCACAGATCTCTGATATTGTTCTGCTGTAGTTTGCTCTCCATCTTTTTCTTGTATGCCTCCTTGTTATCTCTAAATATGACTAGAAGTTGCTTCTGTACACAACTCAATAATTCCCTGTCTCCCTCCCTGAAAGGTTTTTATTTCTTGTTTAGCAATTTCCTCAGGTGACTGGTGATCCAGGGTTTGTTATTGGGGAAGCATTCCCCTGTGCTGTGTTGTTCACACAGAAGTTTATATAGTCAGTTACACACTCAGTCATGGCATTGATGTCCCTTCCATGTGTTTAAAGTCCTGGGGACAGTGTTTTAATTTTTGTAAGTTCCCTATTTGTTATTAAATGTTTTATTACATGAATCTACTCGCTGCCTTTCTGCATCCTTTATGGTGAC
The DNA here is from genome assembly GCA_963556495.2 of Valencia hispanica. Taxonomy (NCBI): domain Eukaryota; kingdom Metazoa; phylum Chordata; class Actinopteri; order Cyprinodontiformes; family Valenciidae; genus Valencia; species Valencia hispanica. The sequence continues at coordinate 33,667,101 of OY747722.1, read as the reverse complement.
ATTACACATGACAACACCTCTCGTTTGTCATAGTTAATAAATCTCTCAGTGGATCTATAGTATTCAGTTCTGTATTTGATCCTTCACTGTTCGATCACTACCCCACCCATTGCCTGGTGACTGCAGGGTTGGCTCCAGCCCCTAATATTCTCAGTAGGACAATGGGAGTTTATGAAAGGGGAAAGTAATGACAAAAAAAAATACCAAGGTGTGTTTTTCATAAGCAGTTGGGACAGTGCACAGCAGCAAACATGTTCTGCTCTGTGTTAGATTGCTTCCATATTTTTGAGAATAGGACACGGCAAGGTCATATTGGGAAAGAAATAGCAATTCAATAAATTTACTGAGGTGTTAAGACTGCTAGGAACTATGGTTTGATAGTTCCCAAGCTATGAAAATTAGATGGGAAAACAGAGAAAAACTCTCTATTTTGACCAGCAGTAAGAACATCTCTATCAATTCCACCCCACAGGGGTTTCGATGCTCAAATAGAGGTTTTTAAAATAATCTCCCACTCCCCACTAGGCTTCCGTCCTCTTCCACTTCGTCTTCTCTTGCATCAGATTCCTTACCCCACCCAACCAAATTAAACTTAAACCCCCCGCTTTCAGTGAAATTATCTCTTGTTACGGACATGAGCCATTGGAGAAATCATCTTGGACTAAAAATAGAGTCTTTGTAGATTCAGAATCAGTCTCATTTCTGCTGGCTTGAGCTAATTGTATTTTGGCTGGCTGCATAGCACAGAGCAGCAGGATGTCTTCCTAATTTATGTCCCCCCAAAAAGATACACACCACATAGAATAGGATTTGTACTGAAATGTTTGCAAGGCAGACAAAAGTAGCATCCATTTCTAGATTACAAAACAAGCGTGCTTTAAAAGTCCAAAATACTTGCACGGAAATGTAAAAATACAAATATGTTACAAAATGTGGTATAGATGCTGTTATTCAGGTGCAATTTTTTTTACATTTTAAGTTGAATGAATGATATTTCCAAAGGCTCCTCTCCAGTGGAACCAGTTCCCAGTTTTAGTCCATGAGGCAGACACTGTTTACTTTTAAGGCCAGGCTTAAAACTTTCCTTTTTGAAAAAGTTTATAGTTAGAGTGGCTTAGGTTATCCTGAGCTATCTCTGTAGTTATGCTGCTATAGGCTTAGACTGCTGAAGGACAGACTGACCACTTTTCCTCACTCTGCTACTTTTCTCTTCTACTACTCTCCAATTGCATTATTTTCTGTTATTTCAACAGTTAACTTTGTTTTCTCTCAGTGTTTTTCTCTCATTAGAAGCTACACCTTGTCTGGCATTCTGCTCAGCTGTGATACCTTGTTGGAGGGGAACCATCGACTGAGATGATGCTCCTAGTTGCTGAAAGTTCTCAGAGTCCTGTTACATACTTTTTACTTCTTTTAACATAGAAAATACTCCTACATCAGTCTTTTGTGTCTCTGCTCTGTCTTCTCACATCCCCAGTTAGTCGTGGCAGATGGCCGCTCGTACTGACTCAGGTTCTAGTTCTGTTGGAGTTTTCTTCCTGTTGCTAAATGCATGCTGGGTATGAGGGATTGCTGTGAAGTCAAAGACACAATGCAGGTGCTAATGTCGCTACTTATAGTTTCACGAGGAGTGAATGCTGCAAGTCAATAACTCGATGCAATCTGCTGGTGGAAAACTGCTGGTGGAAAACTTTTAAACTTATTTGAATAATGAATTATAGGGTTAATTGGAATGCATGTGCGATTGAATTGAAATGATTTTTCTTGTAAAGTGCCTTGAGATGACAAATGTTGTGAATTGGCACTAAATAAATAAACTGAACTGAATTGAATCGTAGCCAGGAATACTGATTAAAAGGTGTATCGATCTTCCAGACACGTGTCTTTATAACACAATCACTTGAGACACACTCTCTACACTCAGGTGATCTCCATTGCACTCATTGTAAAACTACAAGCACCAATTGGCTGGACCTCTGTTGAATAAGCTCAGTCACTAAGGGGTGAATATCTATTTAATCACTTGTTTTACATATTTTCATCATTATTCTTTAAGAGATGTTTTGTATTTGTATTTTTCTTGTCAAGAAAGCCACATTTTATTGATCATGATTGATTAGTAAAATCAAAAAAAGGCTAAAACATCCAAGAAAATTTTCGGAACACTTTTTATGGGCACTGCATCCATGAACTATTCCTTTTCTAAAAAACTAGACTTTATCGGTGTCTGTCTATAATTTGATGTTACTATGAACATAACTGGTTGGATTATATATATATATATATATATATATATATAAATATATATATATATTGACCCTAACTGCAACACAATTTCAATCCCTTTCACAACTCACAGGACATGAATTGGAGCTGTCAATCTAGAAAAGATGAAAGGGATCTGGCTACTGTGCTACACCTTATAGTGTCAGTAAATCACAATTGATTACAAAATAACATATACATGTACAGGTGGCAAGGAGCAGGATTAGTGTTTTGAGCAGTTAAGAGTAGCAATGGCAGAAGGGGCATATTCATTAAATCTGAATTTTTTTAGAATATTATTAGAAAGTTAATTTATTTCAGTAATTCCATTCACTAAGTGAAACACATTATATAGATTAACTCCACACCGAATGATGTTTTCAAGCCTTTTTTTCAGTTAATTGGGATTATCTTCTGGTTACAGCGCATGAAAATGCAACAGTTAAGGTTAGAACTTTAAATCATACTAATAAAATATGTATGTATGTATAATACATGTTTAAAGCTTATTATTTTCAATAGGTACTATATGACAAATGAGCCTCATCAGAAAACATGATCTAATTTATTGAGAGTTACTGTATAACAGAAAAATGTGGCTATGTCACCAATGAATGGCAGCAGAAGGTTTCTCAGAGTTACGTTAGCTTGATGAGGACTCATACCCTTTCATTACACTCAACTGGGTCAAATCATAAGCAAAACCACAACCAATATGACACAGGGTGTAAAATAAAGCTTTAGTAAACAATATACAATTAAATTACAAGTAAGATTGAAATATTTGTGTTATCGTTTATCTCCATCATTAATACAGATTTTTTTTTTAACAGACTCATATGCAAAAGCTTAAGTACACGGGTATGAACTGGTTTGTTTACATGGGAAAGATGGAAGTAAGAAGGGACAAGATGTCAACTGATGGGTGTGAATTTGGGGAAGAAACTGGTGAATGCGCAAATTCAGCCAGAGCCCCCTTGAGAGGAAATTCGTTGTTAACTGGAGCTACATAAATAAACAGATTTTAATCATTACCGGTTATTGTACATTTAGTATTACATCTCCTTTCAGAGCAACATTAGTCTTTTCTATCTTCTCACCCTCATCAAAGGGAAAAATTAAGTTTTATTGGATCCCTGTTAAAACTGGGTTACTGTAAAGTGAGGGGAGGGGGTGACGGTGGAATGTGAGGGGGTGGTGATGGGCGACAGCGGGTTGCCAGATTGTGTAAACACAGCAGGGACCTCCCACCCTCAGGCTCTTGACTGTCACCTCCCATGATGGGCAAATTGGACAAGTTTGGTGTGTTGCTGCTATTCTGGCACAAAGAGGTGTACATGAAGCTTTGAACAATGACACACGGGTGGGCACGCTCTGAAAGAAATCCTGCTGAGTGGCTAAGTCGAGCCCCAAGCTTTAGAGAAGCGTGTGGGTGAGGGTCTAATCTGGCAACCCACAAGCTGCAACCTTCCAAACCAAAACCCTATTCACAAAGACCAGCATTGTTTTGAACAATCCCACCATCTGTGTAAAATTGCAGATACTCACTGCGTGATATCTAATTTGATAGTCTCTGTACATTAGCTTGAACACAAAACCTTTTTATCTGATCACAGAATTACAAACACTTGTAAATGTGACATTTTTCTGAAAATGCAGAGGCTCTCACCTCTATCTGTAGTTTTGTTTTCATTATTCTTATCTTCTTTTCGGACCTTTTGCTGTGATTCTTATTGAAGATACTCTAATAGAAGAGCTGCCAGCAAATAGGTTGGGAATGGCAACAATTACCTGACAAGGAGAAAAAAAGACAGAGGGGAGACATGACAATGTGGCACTGCATCAGAAGATAAAGAAACCTAAGAACCCATGAAAAGAGCCCACCACCAAAATAAAACAGGTTGCAAGGATTTCTACATCTGAAAGCTACATTTTATCACCAGCAGAATACAAAATGTCACTGAAACCAAGGAGTCAAGAAAGAAAGGAAGAAGCAGAGCATTGACCATAACGAAAATCTTGTCTTGTCCAGTGTTTGGTTTCTGCCTGTCTGTTGTGAAGAGTGTAATGTCTTATCATCTATTGGGTAAGCAATTTCAGAGCCAGTGAGTTAAAAGTAGGGATGTGTATTGGCAAAAATCTGGCGATACGATATGTATCGCGATACAGGGGAGACGATACGATATATCACGAGATATCACGATACTATGAGTAGGACGATATATTGTGATTTTTAAAACTCAATTCAACAGTAGGAAAACTGTCACAGCATTACTTGTAGTTCCTAGGATCTCTAAAAGTAGAATGGGAGGCAGATCTTTTAGTTATCAGGCTCCTCTCCTGTGGAACCAGCTCCCAGCTTTAGTCCGTGAGGCAGACACTCTGTTTACTTTTAAGGCCAGGCTTAAAACTTTCCTTTTTGATAAAGCTTATAGTTAGAGTGGCTTAGGTCATCCTGAGCTATCTCTGTAGTTATGCTGCTATAGGCTTAGACTGCTGGAGGACAGACTTACCAATTTTCTTCACTCTGCTACTTCCTTTTCTCCTACGACTCTCCAGTTGTATTACAGTACATTCTGTTATTTCGACTGTTAACTTTGTTTTCTCTCAGTGTTTTTCTCCCCATCGAAGATACACCTGGTCTGGTATCCTGCTTGGCTGCAATGCCCTGTTGGACGGGGGTCATCGACTGGGATGATCCTCTCAGTAACTGAAGATCCACTGTGTCCTGTTATCAACTTTTTACTTTCTATAACATAGAAAGTTCTCTTATATCGGATCTTCTGTTCCTTCTGTGTTCTGCTCTGTCTTCTCAAACCCCCAGACGGTCGTGGCAGATGGCCGCTCCTACTGAGCCTGGTTCTGTTGGAGGTTTCTTCCTGTTAAAGGGGAGTTTTTCCTCTCCACTGTCGCTACATGCTTGCTCAGTATGAGGGATTGCTGAAGGATTGCTGTGGTTGGAAATCTGCCCAACCTCACGCCAATGACTGACGCAATCTGCTGGGATTCCTTAAATAGGAAACTTTTTAACTGATTGGAATGTTTGTATAATTGTATTGAAATGACTTCTTGTTAAGTGCCTTGAGATGACATCTGTTGTGAATTGGCGCTATATAAATAAACTGAATTGAATTGAATTAAACACTCCAACCTGTATCATTCTTTAACACATCCAGTTTTATTAGTAGCTCTAGGTGATCCACTGGAACGAAGAAGGTGACAACCGCCATAAACTACCAGTCATGCTTTTAATTTTACTACAAAAATTACTGTCATCATTAATGGTTCCATTCAAATCCTAAAAAATAAAAATAAAAACTTTTATATTGAAAATCGATACAATATAGGGTAATAAAATATCGCCATACAGGTCCTTCTAAAAAAATTAGCATATTGTGATTAAGTTCATTCTTTTCCATAATGTAATGATAAAAATTAAACTTTCATATATTTTAGATTCATTGCACACCAACTGAAATATTTCAGGTCTTTAATTGTTTTAAAACTGATGATTTTGGCATACAGCTCATGAAAACCCAAAATTCCTATCTCAAAAAATTAGCACATCATGAAAAGGTTCTCTAAACGAGCTATTGACCTAATCATCTGAATCAACTAATTAACTCTAAACACCTGCAAAACATTCCTGAGGCTTTTAAAAACTCCCAGCCTGGTTCATTACTCAAAACCGCAATCATGGGTAAGACTGCCGATCTGACTGCTGCCCTGAAGGCCATCATTGACACCCTCAAGCAAGAGGGTAAGACACAGAAAGAAATTTCAGAACGAATAGGCTGTTCCCAGAGTGCTGTATCAAGGCACCTCAGTGGGAAGTCTGTGGGAAGGAAAAAGTGTGGCAGAAAACGCTGCACAACCAGAAGAGGTGACCGGACCCTGAGGAAGATTGTGGAGAAGGACCGATTCCAGACCTTCGGGGACCTGCGGAAGCAGTGAACTGAGTCTGGAGTAGAAACATCCAGAGCCACCGTGCACAGGCGTGTGCAGGAAATGGGCTACAGGTGCCGCATTCCCCAGGTCAAGCCACTTTTGAACCAGAAACAGCGGCAGAAGCGCCTGACCTGGGCTACAGAGAAGCAGCACTGGACTGTTGCTCAGTGGTCCAAAGTACTTTTTCGGATGAAACCAAATTTTGCATGTCATTCGGAAGACTGGGGAGAAGGAAATGCCAAAATGCCTGAAGTCCAGTGTCAAGTACCCACAGTCAGTGATGGTCTGGGGTGCCATGTCAGCTGCTGGTGTTGGTCCACTGTGTTTTATCAAGGGCAGGGTCAATGCAGCTTGCTATCTGGAGATTTTGGAGCACTTCATGCTTCCATCTGCTGAAAAGCTTTATGGAGATGAAGATTTCATTTTTCAGCACGACCTGGCACCTTCTCACAGTGCCAAAACCACTGGTAAATGGTTTACTGACCATGGTATTACTGTGCTCAATTGGCCTGCCAACTCTCCTGACCTGAACCCCATAGAGAATCTGTGGGATATTGTGAAGAGGAAGTTGAGAGACGCAAGACCCAACACTCTGGATGAGCTTAAGGCCGCTATCGACTGAACTGAACTGAACATAATTATTTGAACCCAACCTCCCGCCAATGACTGACGCAATCTGCTGGGATTCCTTAAATAGGAAACTTTTTAACTGATTGGAATGTTTTTATAATTGTATTGAAATGACTTCTTGTTAAGTGCCTTGAGATGACATCTGTTGTGAATTGGCGCTATATAAATAAACTGAATTGAAATTGAAATTGAATTGAAGGTTGACTTTTTTTGTATTAAAAACACTTTTCTTTTATTGGTCGGATTAAATATGCTAATTGTTTGAGATAGGAATTTTGGGTTTTCATGAGCTGTATGCCAAAATCATCAGTTTAAAAAAAATAAAAGACCTGAAATATTTCAGTTGGTGTACAATGAATCTAAAATACATGAAAGTTTAATTTTTATCATTACATTATGGAAAATAATGAACTTTATCACAATATGCTAATTTTTTGAGAAGGACCTGTATATCGGTGTATCGATATTTTCTTACATCCCTAGTTAAAAGGCTCAACAACCGGATAAAGAAGGCTGGTTCTGTTCTGGGGACAGTTCTCAAGCGTCTGGAGAAGATTAAGCCATTAATGATTCTTCATGAAATCAAGACCCTTAAGGACAACCCTGAGCATCCTTTTCATCAAACTGTTATACAATAGAATGTCTTTAGTCAAAAGCTTTTACAGAACTGCTGTAATACTGACCACTAAGGAGATCATTGGGTATGAGTTACAACAGCATTTCATTTCCTTTTGGGATTAAGAAAGTATTTTTATTTATTTTTTATGTGTCCTGTCTGGCAGTGTGGCACTCAGAATTGGTGTCTGAGTATCAAGTAGAAACCCAACAGATTTACTTTCACAAGTGGAGCATTATAGCTTTTGCCATGGTACTCCACTTCATATAGACTACCGTTCAAAAGTTTGGGGTCACCCAAACAATTTTGTGTTTTCCATGAAAAGTCACACTTATTCACCACCATACGTTGTGAAATGAATAAAAAATAGAGTCAAGACATTGACAAGGTTAGAAATAATGATTTTTATTTGAAATAAGATTGTTTTTACATCAAACTTTGCTTTCATCAAAGAATCCTCCATTTGCAGTAATTACAGCATTGCAGACCTTTGGCATTCTAGCTGTTAATTTGTTGAGGTAATCTGGAGAAATTGCACCCCACGCTTCTAGAAGCAGCTCCCACAATTTGGATTGGTTGGATGGGCACTTCTTGCGTACCATACGGTCAAGCTGCTCCCACAACAGCTCAACGGGGTTCAAATCTGGTGACTGCGCTGGCCACTCCATTACCGATAGAATACCAGCTGCCTGCTTCTTCTCTAAATAGTTCTTGCACAATTTGGAGGTGTGTTTTGGGTCATTGTCCTGTTGTAGGATGAAATTGGCTCCAATCAAGCGCTGTCCACTGGGTATGGCATGGCGTTGCAAAATGGAGTGATAGCCTTCCTTATTCAGAATCCCTTTTACCCTGTACAAATCTCCCACCTTACCAGCACCAAAGCAACCCCAGACCATCACATTACCTCCACCATGCTTAACAGATGGCGTCAGGCATTCTTCCAGCATCTTTTCAGTTGTTCTGCGTCTCACAAACGTTCTTCTTTGTGATCCAAACACCTCAAACTTGGATTCATCTGTCCACAGCACTTTTTTCCAGTCTTCCTCTGTCCAATGTCTGTGTTCTTTTGCCCATCTTAATCTTTTTCTTTTATTGGCCAGTCTCAGATATGGCTTTTTCTTTGCCACTCTGCCCTGAAGCCCAGAATCCCGCAGCCGCCTCTTCACTGTAGATGTTGACACTGGTGTTTTGCGGGTACTATTTAATGAAGATGCCAGTTGGGGACCTGTGAGGCGTCTGTTTCTCAAACTAGAGACTCTAATGTACTTATCTTCTTGCTCAGTTGTGCAACGCGGCCTCCCACTTCTTTTTCTACTCTGGTTAGAGCCTGTTTGTGCTGTCCTCTGAAGAGACTAGTACACATCGTTGTAGGAAATCTTCAATTTCTTAGCAATTTCTCGCATGGAATAGCCTTCATTTCTAAGAACAAGAATAGACTGTCGAGTTTCAGATGAAAGTTCTCTTTTTCTGGCCATTTTGAGCGTTTAATTGACCCCACAAATGTGATACTCCAGAAACTCAATCTGCTCAAAGGAAGGTCAGTTTTGTAGCTTCTGTACCGAGCTAAACTGTTTTCAGATGTGTGAACATGATTGCACAAGGGTTTTCTAATCATCAATTAGCCTTCTGAGCCAATGAGCAAACACATTGTACCATTAGAACACTGTGATAGTTGCTGGAAATGGGCCTCTATACACCTATGTAGATATTGCACCAAAAACCAGACATTTGCAGCTAGAATAGTCATTTACCACATTAGCAATGTATAGCGTGTGTTTCTTTAAAGTTAAGACTAGTTTAAAGTTATCTTCATTGAAAAGTACAGTGCTTTTCCTTCAAAAATAAGGAAATTTCAATGTGACCCCAAACTTTTGAACGGTAGTGTATATGTGTGAGAAATCTTTATTATGAATTGCTGTGGGTTTTATTTTCTGGTGTTATGGACACGGAGACGGAAAATAAAGGGGAAGAAAGAAAGAAGATGAAGAAGAGAGGTAGGAAACAAAAAGTCAAGAAAAAGGGTGAGTTGAAAATACAAGAGAGGAAGGGGAACAAAGAAAACAAGAAAACATGGAAGTTTGCCTCCAAAACCACAGGACGGCAGAGAGAGGGGAAAAAACAAAACAAAAACGAAAAAGGAACATCGACAAAACAAACCAAATAATGTGAACTAAGAACTACACAACCACATCACACAAAAATGGATATAAAAATACAACAATGCCACTAAAAAACTCATGGTACCGATTATCAAGATCTAGAAATGATACCCTCAGCCCAAGAACGTATCTGTAAACACCGGAGACCCCACCCCTATGTGTGGGTATGACCATGCTGGTGCATGTAAGGTTTCTCCATATGAGTGTTCGATAGCTGGTGTGAGGAGCCATCGATCTGTCTCCCAGGAATCAACGCAGACATGAAGGAGATTGGAGCCACAGACGACCAAAGGACCTCCAGAGCCCAGGAGCCCCTGGCGGACCAGCGCAGGGCTGACCGCATCCCCAAGAGAGAAGCAGAGGAGAAACCATGGGGAACATCCAGCAGCTACGATGCAGGGGCACCTAGACACCAAGTTGTACAAGTTTCTGATCCCGCGCAACGCAGAGCGCCGAGACCAGGCATCCAACAAAGGCCAGGGCCAGTTAAACCCGCCAATGAACCGACCACGCACGAAACGCACAGAACAGGTGATCGAACGAGAAGATACGCCGGATCCGGATCCGGATCCTGCCGAGCCACCCAACAATCCCAAAACTGGCACCCCCGAAGGAAGTGCCCCAACCAACAAAGGGAAGACATCAGTCCAGCACATCGGCCAACTGACACACCGGTCCACACAGGGCCGGCCAGGCACACATCAGGTCCAAACCGGATTCACAACTGTTGTGGAAAATTAATTACTAAGAATGATCTGCTCTGTGTATTTCATATATTGATAGTTATTGTGTGCCAGCTCCTTGTGATATGGTAACCACGCTGATTGTATGACACTGTATGAATTTGGGTCAGGACAAATCTACTGATTTAGGCTCTTCCATCCTGGGTTGGCATAGCAACTCTCTTTTACATCTAAGGATGTCCTGACATACATTGATTGTGTTTCCACTATCAAGGGCCTGAAGCCTGCGAGTCTAATGTTCTCATACTGAGGAAATGTTTTCTGATATCATGTTTATAGGAGTCAGGATTACTGAACCTATATACAGTGGCTTGCAAAAGTATTCGGCCCCCTTGAACCTTTCCACATTTTGTCACATTACAGCCACAAACATGAATCAATTTTATTGAAATTCCACTTGAAAGACCAATACAAAGTGGTGTACATGTGAGAAGTGGAACGAAAATCACACATGATTCCAAACATTTTTTGCAAATAATAACTGAAAAGTGGGGTGTGCGTAACTATTCAGCCCCCTGAGTCAATACTTTGCAGAACCACCTTTTGCTGCAATTACAGCTGCCAGTCTTTTAGGGTATGTCTCTACCAGCTTTGCACATCTACAGACTGAAATTCTTGCCCATTCTTCTTTGCAAAACAGCTCCAGGTCCGTCAGATTAGATGGACAGCGTTTGTGAACAGCAGCTTTCAGATCTTGCCACAGATTCTCGATTGGATTTAGATTTGGACTTTGACTGGGTCATTCTAACACATGGATATGTTTTGTTTTAAACCATTCCATTGTTAACCTGGCTTTATGTTTAGGGTCGTTGTCCTGCTGGAAGGTGAACCTCCGCCCCAGTCTCAAGTCTTTTCCAGACTCCAAGAGGTTTTCTTCCAAGATTGCCCTGTATTTGGCTCCATCCATCTTCCCATCAACTCTGACCAGCTTCCCTGTCCCTGCTGAAGAGAAGCACCCCCAGAGCATGATGCTGCCACCACCATATTTGACAGTGGGGATGGTGTGTTCAGAGTGATGTGCAGTGTTAGTTTTCCGCCACACATTGCGTTTTGCATTTTGGTCAAAAGATTCCATTTTCGTCTCATCTGACCAGAGCACCTTCTTCCACATGTGTGCTGTGTCCCCCACATGGCTTGTGGAAAACTGCAAATGGGACTTCTTATGGTTTGCCTTTAACAATGGCTTTCTTCTTACCACTCTTCCATAAAGGCCAACTTTGTGCAGTGCACCACTAATAGTTGTTCTATGGACAGATTCCCCCACCTGAGCTGTAGATCTCTGCAGCTCGTCCAGAGTCACCATGGGCCTCTTGGCTGCATTTCTGATCAGCGCTCTCCTTGTTCGGCCTGTGAGTTTAGGTGGACGGCCTTGTCTTGGTAGGTTTACAGTTGTGCCATACTCCTTCCATTTCTGAATGATCGCTTGAACAGTGCTCCATGGGTTGTTCAAGGCTTAGGAAATCTTTTTGTAGCCTAAGGCTGCTCTAAATTTCTCAATAACTTTATCCCTGACCTGTCTGGTGTGTTCTTTGGACTTCATGGTGTTGTTGTTCCCAACATTCTCTTAGACAACCTCTGAGGCTGTCACAGGGCAGCTGTATTTGTACTGACATTAGATTACACACACGTGCACTCTATTTAGTCATTTGCACTCATCAGGCAATGTCTATGGGCAACTGACTGCACTTAGACCAAAGGGGGCTGAATAATTACGCACACCCCACTTTTCAGTTATTTATTTGTAAAAAATGTTTGGAATCATGTATGATTTTCGTTCCACTTCTCATGTGTACACCACTTTGTATTGGGCTTTCACGTGGAATTCCAATAAAATTGATTCATGTTTGTGGCTGTAATGTGACAAACTGTGGAAAAGTTTAAGGGGGCCGAATACTTTTGCAAGCCACTGTAGGTCCCCCATTATATGTAAGGCCTGAGGTGTGCCAGGCGAGAAGGCAGCCCAAAATCCAACCTGACAGGTAGACAGAGACATACAGATACAGTCATACACTCCCTCCCTCTTAAGCACATACACTCTCACTGACACACCAAGACACCCAAGAAAGGACACTGTACCCTCACTCATACACCCCATACACACTCTATACTCCCAGGTCCAGGTACCGATGCCCCAGTAGAGCAACGAGCCCCTGGGCCAGGGAGATGGACCTCCTACCTTCTACGATGGAGAGAAGCAGACCGCCAAGGCCCCCACAGTGGTGACGCAGCCCACCAGCCCAGGTCCCGACCAGACCACCCATTCCTTATCTGGACCCCAACCCCTGATGGCCAATAGCGAACAGGGGTGTGAAAAGACCCCTAGCCTCCATCCTCCCGCTCGAGTATGGTGTTGATGCGTGTTGTTATAATGTGCATTTAAAACAGAGGGGTGTGGTGTGGGGAAGCCAGCTACTCATCCCCCAACCCTAACCCATGAGCTCTCCCAACAGTGGGCAACGGCACCAGAGGTGAAGCTGATTGAACAGCTCCTCCTTTGGATGCCGAAAAGTGTGCCCACCCCAAAGTCCCTACATGTGTGTCTCATGAGAACATCCACGTTTCTAACAGATTTTCCCCACTCAGCGACACACCCGCTGAGAAGCCGACCCTGATAATTGGCAGCTCCATAGTCAGAAACGTGGCATTAGAGACACAATTAACCATAGTCAAATGCTTGCCGGGCGACATTAAATCCTACCTTAAACTGTTAGCTAAAGATAAGCGTAAATACAGATTGTTCTTCACGCTGGCGGTAATGACACCCGGTTACGCCAATCGGAGGTCACTAAAATTAGTGTTGCTTCGGTGTGTAAGTTTGCCAAAACAAAATCAGACTCTGTAATTTTTCTGGTCCCCTGCCTGATCGGACCAGTGACGTCATGTTTAGCCGCATACTGTCATTCCATCAATGGTTGTCTAGGTGGTGTCCTGCAAACGATGTGGGCTACATTGATAACTGGCGAACTTTTTGGGGAAAACCTGGTCTGATCCGGAAAGACGGCATCCATCCCACTTTGGATGGAGCAGCTCTTCTTTCTAGGAATATGGCCGAATTTATTAGTCCTCCAAAACACTGACAACCCAGGGTCCAGACCAGGAAGCAGAGTCGTAGTTTAACCCACCTCTCTGCTGCTTCTGTACTGTTACCCACCCATTACCCTATAGAAACAGTGTCTTGCCCATGGCCAAAATTAAATGGATTAAAAGTTAAGCCAACAAAAGCAAATTATGGAAATCTCATAAAGATAAATACGACTTTGACTGAACAGAAAAATAAATCTATTAAATGTGGTTTATTAAACATAAGATCTCTCTCCTCAAAGACTTTGTTAGTAAATGACTTGATTGGTGATAATCACATTGATTTGCTTTGTCTCACAGAAACCTGGTTGCAGCAGGAGGATTATGTCAGTATAAATGAGTCAACTCCTTCCAGTCATTTACATTTTCACATTCCTAGAAATACTGGGCGAGGAGGAGGAGTTGCAACCATTTTTCGTTCTGATTTACTAATTAGTCCCAGACCAATTTATAGCTACAGTTCTTTTGAACATCTAACCCTTAATTCTCCTCACCAAGTTGCAAAACCTTAAGACCATTGTTGTTTGTGGTTTTGTATCGTCCACCAGGCCCTTACTCTCAATTCTTGGATCAGATCTCACATTTTTTATCTGATTTAGTATTAAATACTGATAGGGTCATTATAGTGGGGGAATTCAATATTCATGTGGATACTGAAAGTGATAGCCTAAATACAGCCTTTAGTGCTATTTTAGACTCAATTGGCTTTACTCAAAAAGTTCAGGGATCGACCCACTCGGGCAAACACACTTTGGACCTTGTACTGACATACGGTATTGAGTGTGAGGAAATAACAGTCCACCCACATGACCCGGTCCTGTATGACCACTTCTTAATAACCTTTGAATTTACTTTAACTGACCATCTTAAATCTGAACGAAAATTTCATTATAGTAGAGCTTTATCAGACAATGCTGTAACAATTTTTAAAGATCTGTTCCATTCTTACTTTACTCAGTGTCTCAGAGTAACACAGTGGATGGCAGCAATTCTATCTCTAACCCTTCAGTAATTGATGGTCTGGTTCACATCATTACGTCCTCATTGCGTTTGGCATTAGATAGTGAAGCCCCCTTAAAAAAGAAAGTGGCTAATCATAGGAGGCTGACTCCTTGGTTTAACGCAGAGTTGCATACTTTAAAGCAGAATACTAGGAAGTTGGAGAAAAAATGGCGCTCTACACAGCTAGAGGATTCCTATTTAACCTGGAATAACAGTCTACTGCTGTATAAAAAGACCCTTCGACAAGCTAGAACAGCATATTTTCAATATTAATAGAGGCGAATAAAAACAATCCTAGGTTTCTTTTTAGTACAGTTGCCAAACTTACACGGAGTCATAGCTCTGTTGAGCCAACTATTCCCCCAGCTCTTAGCAGTGATTATTTTATCGGATTCTTAATAAATAAAATTAATTCTATTAAAAAAATATCATTGGCATCCTCCCAAACATGATTACTTCTTCCTCGGTAGATGAGGCAGTATCGGAAAGAACTGTAGATCCTCATTTGTGCTTAGGCTGTTTTGATTCACTCGAGCTTTCGGAATTATCAAAAATATTAGCCTCATCTAAACCTTCAGCTTGTATGTTGGACCCAATCCCAACCAAATTATTTAAAGAAGTGTTCCATTTGGTTCCTGGCCCCATTTTGGATATGATGAATCTATCCTTAGTAAACGGATACGTACCACAAGAATTTAAAATAGCTGTCATTAAACCTTTACTCAAGAAACCTTCCCTTGATAAAGATGACTTAGTAAATTACAGACCTATATCTAACCTTCCTTTTTTATCCAAAATCCTTGAGAAAATTGTTGCTAATCAAGTCTGTGAGCATCTAAAAAGTAACGAGCTGTTTGAAGAGTTTCAGTCAGGTTTTAGAGCTCATCATAGCACTGAAACAGCACTGGTGAAAGTTGCTAATGATATTCTCATGGCCTCAGATAATGGACTGGTGTCTGTTCTGGTTTTGTTAGATCTCAGTGGTGCTTTTGACACAGTCCATCACAATATTCTCTTAGAAAGGCTTGAACATGTTGTAGGGATCAAAGGAACAGCACTAGGCTTTTATTAAATAATATTTGTCTGACATATTCCAGTTTGTTCATCTAAATGATCAATCTTCTTCACTCTCAAGGGTTACTTGTGGAGTTCCACAGGGTTCTGTGCTTGGACCAATTCTTTTCACCATAAATATCCTTCCAATTGGTAGAATCATAAGACAGCATGAGATAGATTTCCACAGCTATGCCGATGATACACAACTATATTTATCCATAAATCCTGATGAACCCAGTCAGTTAGGTAGATTGCAGGCATGTCTGAATGACATAAAAACATGGATGAATCTAAACTTTTTGCTTTTAAATTCTGACAAGACAGAACCTTTGGACCAGAAATTCTTAAAAAGAAACTAATTAGTCAATCACTTCATCTGGATGGCATTAAATTGGCCCCCAGTAATAACGTAAAGAACCTAGGCATTATTTTTGACCAAGACTTGACATTTAAAACCCATATTAAACAGGTTTCTAGGATTTCCTTCTTTCACTTCTGGAATATTGCTAAAATTAGAAACATCCCTTCCAGGAGTGATGCTGAGAAACTAATCCATGCATTTGTTACCTCAAGATTGGACTACTGTAATTCTTTACTATCAGGTAGTCCACAAAATGCCATTAAAAGCCTTCCGTTGATCCAAAATGCGGCAGCAAGTGTTCTGATGAATATTATAAAGAGAGATCACATTTCTCCTGCTTTAGCTTCCCTTCATTGGCTCCCTGTTAAATCCAGAATAGAATTTAAGATCCTTCTTCTTACATACGAAGCCCTTAATAATCAAGCTCCATCATACATCAGAAATCTAATTGTTCCTTATGTTCCTAACAGAGCCCTTCGCTCTCAGACTGCAGGTTTACTTGTAGTTCCTAGGATTTCTAAAAGTAGAATGGGAGGCAGATCTTTTAATTATCAGGCTCCTCTCCTGTGGAACCAGGTCCCAGTTTTAGTCCGTGAGGCAGACACTCTGTTTACTTTTAAGGCCAGGCTTAAAACTTTCCTTAAAACTTTCTAGCTTATAGTTAGAGTGGCTTAGGTCATCCTGAGCTATCTCTGTAGTTATGCTGCTATAGGCTTAGACTGCTGGAGGACAGACTTACCAATTTTCTTCACTCTGCTACTTCCTTTTCTACTACTACTCTCCAGTTGTATTACAGTACATTCTGCTATTTCGACTGTTAACTTTGTTTTCTCTCAGTGTTTTTATCTCCATAGAAGATATACCTGGTCTGGTATCCTGCTTGGCTGCAATGCCCTGTTGGACGGGGGGCATCGACTGGGATGGTGCTCCCAGTGGCTGAACATCCACTGTGTCCTGTTATTAACTTCTTACTTTCAGTAACATAGAGAGTACTCTTATATTGGATCTTCTGTTCCTTCTGTGTCTCTGCTCTGTCTTCTCAAACCCCCAGACAGTCGTGGCAGATGGCCGCTCCTACTGAACCTGGTTCTGTTGGAGGTTTCTTCCTGTTAAAGGGGAGTTTTTCCTCTCCACCATCACTACATGCTTGCTCAGTATGAGGGATTGCTGAAAGATTGCTGTGGTTGGAAAGTCTGCCCAACCTCACGCCAATGGCTGACGCAATCTGCTGGGATTTCTTAAATAGGAAACTTTTTAACTGATTGGAATGTTTGTATAAATGTATTGAAATAACTTCTTGTTAATTGCCTTGAGATGACATCTGTTGTGAATTGGCGCTATATAAATAAACGGAATTGAATTGAATGAGAATGTTATAAGTGGGAGTGTCTAATTTGTACAGTAAAATTGGGACCTAGGCCGCCACGGGATAGCAAAGATGGAAACCCCTCCTCCCACCCTTGTGACGTGCCCATGCCCCAAGACCCTATATGAGTGGTAAAGTGATGGAGTGGGTGGGCAGAGGTGTTTGGGGATGAGGAGGGAAGGACTGGGAGACAAAATGCCTTCCCAGGGAGCCAGCTCCCCCACTGACCCCAATAGGCACCGCTGTTAACCAGGATCCACCAGGGGAGGGAGGCCATGGCACGTTCAACTCGGGGCCCACGGCTGCAGCACCACCAAGCCCCATGGATCCCATGGCAGTCCCCCCAGTCCCATCCCAGATGGAGAGCGATACCCACCCTAACATTCGTTCTACTATCAGAACACAAAAGACACTAGACACTCAGGTTGAGTTCAGCCCCCCCTTCCGCACACCTCTCCCCTCCGTCCAAGTGCACCCCGTAGGGGGAGAGCACCTGTCGCTAGATAGCAACAGCCTCCCCGCCAGCAAAGGAGGCCCCCAGTGCCACCTGCGCATTGAAGGCCCCACGGGCCCAGAACCCCGGCGACATACCTACCCAGACCAGGAGCAAACCAATCCCCCGGGCGGCCGACCCACCAGGCCAACATCCACCACCCCCATTCCCTGGGCGATACACAGCCCTTGTGGACCGACCATTGCTTTCCGATGGCTCAGCTAACGCCCAACCCCAGCACCCCTCAGCGCACAAGACCAGGACCCAGGAGCCAAGTCCAGTGCAAAAAAGACTGATCAGGCCCAGAAACGCCACCTAGCCACTGCAACCACTACCCAGACACCCCAACAAGCAAACAAGGCGAGATGCCATACAGAAACCGGCGTTGACAATCGGTCCAGAGAAAAAGAGAGAAGCGGGAGCACATGCCGCACATTGGCTGGCCCCGACCCCCACAGGCTGGCAGCGGCAACAGAGACCCCACACTGGCCAGTCCCCAGCCAGGACCACAGCCAAAGGGCGCGGCGCCCCAGAGCCCCAAGCCCCCAGGCCCACCACAGACCCTACCCAGGAGCAGCACGGCCACCAGGCCAGTAACCCATGTCCGCCAGTGCAACCCCCCTAAGGCACTGCATGCGGCCGTCAGGAATTACCACGCAAAGCCACCAAAGCCCCACCCCAGGTGGATGCCATGACATCCAGGCCCCCATTTGCTTAGCGATCCCACCCCCAAGGATCCCCCAAGACACCCCCAATGCCGAAAAAACCCCACATCAGCAACAATATTCCATACGACAAAACCAAGGGCCCCCCCACTAGGTGATGGAACTGATCAAAGGAACCCAGAGAGATTGATCAGATGTGAAGGCAGAGGCTGTCTCAAGACAAATGTGGTCCAATAAGAGATCTCTATACTAATTAATATAACTTAGCGATGCATAAGGCAATGTGAACCATTAGAACTGACTTTGTGTCCATGGCGACATCATTTAAATTTCCTAGTAAGCAAACTGAGGGAGAAGGTGGAATATTAAATTTCAGACACTTTGATAAGTCCTCACATATCTGGCACCAAAATTTCTTAACAGGTGGACAGAACCAAAGCGCATGAATGTAAGTATCGGTATATTGCTTGTGCATTGTTGAGTTATTATTGTGCCTGACAAAATTTACCTTTCAAGTCGTAAGGTCCAAAGCCCGGGGCAAGTCATAGTGTTAACAGGTAATATTATTACAGTATTGGCCTGAATATAGGACAAGGTTTTTTATCATTGAAAGTAGTGTAAAAATGTGGGGTCGTCTTATAATCGGGGTCTAATGATTGACACATGCTGATAGTTGTCTGGCGTCGTTACACGACCGCAACAGCAGAGGGCGCCAGCTTTTTGTAAAGTCAGTGACCTCGCTGCGGCGGAGCAGCGTATTTGTATATTTCCCATGCTGCTTTGTGGAACCCTATATGTTGTTTTGCACCATGAGTTAAGTGTATATGTGAAACCTTTACTTTCTCCCTGTTGGAAGAATAAAACCGTGTTAACATTTAAACGTCTTTTGTCAAAGAGTGGCTGACATGTTAAAGTAATTATGTCATAATCGATGTAGTAAGGAATATAATTTAATATATGATTAAATAAATGCATTTGATACTATGATATTGACCTCAAAAATTCAATGAACTGTAGTTCCTTCTAAAGGTACATAATGTCATTTTCTGAAGATTAGTCTTAGAAAGGGGGGGGTCGTCTTATAATCAGTGTTGTTCTATATTCGGGTCAATATGGTAATTTGTGATATAACCCAGCTACTGATATTAGCCAGTAAATGGAAGTTGTTGAAATAATTTTCTTTCAAAATGGCAAAATCACCACAAGTACAGCTCAAGATTTATACATAAGTCAGATTTTACCCTTAGCTGGTATCCAGTGATACAGTTTGGTTTAATAATAGTAACCAACACTAAGGGAGAATGGGGTGTAATAGTACATGTGCTTATCTCAAACAGTTACCACCACCAACACTAACTAACTTTTCAGAAAGGAGACATCCTAAAATGGCAATTTCCAAACTACGTTTAAGATCAGACAAAGATGACCTGAATAAATGCAAAATCAAGTTTTCAAATGAGGATTTCACTTAGGGGGAAAAAGACATCCAATCCAACTGGGACCTTTGGTGAAAGTATAATTAGTTACTTCCTGTGTAACCTGTTCTGGAATTGCGCCGCTCAAGGTGGCAGCATGTTGGAGTAGCTCTGTTACATTTGTTCAGATGTTTTTATTTTATTTTACTTTTATTCCTCCATTTCTAGTAGAAACAATCGTTCTCTCTGGTTTTGAATGCTGTGCAGGTGGAAGGACTTTTGCTACTTTTTATTTTATTTTTGGACATTTGTTATGATGCATAACCATGGCAACAAGGTAGTTTACAACTGGGAGCAGCTGATTAACAGTACAAAAGCTCAAATAATACCTCAACTGCAGCCACAAAACCCTGATGACTTGAAAATGAGCGCCATGGATCCAAAATTACTCCAAGGGTGCATTAATGACTCATCCAGGAGGTGACAGAAGAACCCAGAACAAAATGTAAAGCTCTGAGGCCTCATTACCTCAGTTAAGAGTTGAGTCAGAGGTCATGATTCAACAAGAAGAAACAGAGACTGGGCAAAAATAGCCTCCATGGTAGTGTTCCAAGGACAAAATCCCCGCCGATGAAAAAGAACACATTTACCAAAGGAAACTTGATTATCCCAGACTTTCGACAGTATATTTCATAGACTGCTGGGACAAAAGTGGAAATTTTTTCACGGTGTGGGTTCTGTTACATCTGATGTACAACTAACACATTTAAAAAAAGGAACATCATACCAATAGATAACATGACGGTGATAATGTCTAGAACTGGTTGGTGTTGTGCTACTTTATGGCCCTGACAATAAGTCCCCCTTGAATGGCTCCACAAAAGGTATTGGAGTGTCTTACACAAATTTGGAATTTTGATCCAATTGAAATGCTGTCATGACCATAACACTTGAATGTGAATGAATGAAAATAGCTCTCCAAAGAGGACTGAGCAACATTCTTTCACAGTGATGTAACAGGCTCATTGTCAGTTATTACAAATGCTGAAGGTAGGTTTGGGCGCATTTACTTTTTCACATACGCCTACGTTGTTTTGAATACATTTTTTTCTCCTGATAAATAAAATAATTATATGAAAACTTCCTTTTATATTTACTCAGGTTATGATATTAACATTTGTTTGAGGATCTGAAACATTTAAATTTGACAAAAAGCAAATATAGGGTGCTATCATACCTGCAGCATTTGGTTAGATTAAAACGAACCCAAGTACGGTTCGTTTGAGCTGTTGTGAATGCAGACCAGTGAGATTTGGTCCGGACTAACGAATCGGACCGAGACCCACATTTTGAGGTGGTCTCGGTCCTCTTCCAAAAAGACTTTGGTGCTGTTCACTTCAGGTGTGAATACGAACCAGCCTCGGTTTGGTCCAACTTCCTGATAAAAGCCCTTTTTGTTCCATGTAGGCATCCGTAGCGCGCTGCACTTTGCACTGTGGGAGGCACTGTTTCTGTGTTGTAACTTGTTAGCATTAGCCCCAACAGTCGATCGTGGTCGAAAGTGGAGTCGGGAGAAAGTCCAGTGCTTGATCGAGATTTGTTCGATGAATGATGTCAATATAATATATTACGACCACCACAACAAGAAGACAAGCCCAATCCATCTGTGTATGCAGAGCTAAGTCTCTTAATTTCCGGGGATTTCACCGCGTCTGCTGCTGGACCAATACGGAATGACAGACATCATGCATCCGTTTCCTGTTTGTCTTTTTTTGGACTTTCTTTCGGCAATTCTTGCTACAGCACCACCAAAAGCATAGGGGATATACGAAATGTAAAAGATTTAGTTCGTTTGTCAAAAGTGCAATGTGAACACGAACTGTACCAGCTCAAAGTTCCAACAATGTTGCAAAATTGGTCCCCAATCATACTGAGTCCAGCGGACTAACCGGTGTGAAAGCACCTATAGAAGACATATTTTTTATGGCACTGTGTAAAAATGCACTGGGTTGAAGTTTTAAAGGTTTGTCTTGTCATTAGGTATAAATAAATGCGGGGAGCAGAATAGCCCTGCTAGTCTTTCAAAGAAAATGGTACTACATGATCTGCACTAGTTCTCATAGGAGAGAAACATGTAGAGAGCTGGAAGTCATTATCTATGGAGCTTAATAGAAGGATTGGCAGACAAAATTGGGAAAGAGATGATCAGAAGTGAGAAAAAGATTACAGTGTTGTAGTTGGAGAGTCAGAGTGACAAATAAGAAGGGAACAAGAAGCTGATGTTAAAGCATATGAGAGCTAGTAGTACTACTGGCAAAGGAAAACACCGTCTGTGAATAATTTACCCGCTCTCCCTCAGGATTACTAATGTAATTATTTGAATGAGGATTCTCATCAGAATGTCCAAAGGTGTGGAAGGCTTATGGAACAAAATATAAGCCAGACGAAGAGCAGAGAGGGTTTAGCTCCTGGAAATTAACTTGCTGCTCCGACCTCTATAATTGATACTAGACACACATACCTTTTATTGGAAAAAGGAGAAAAACCTGGAAAAAATGTACCTTGCGTCCTCTGAATATCTTTTTCAATAAATCTGGGGGAAAAAAGGGTCAGGTAGGATTGGAATAATGAGACATGATTTGCTGATCACAGATAAGGTTTTATTTGATTGTTGATTAATCTTTCAGAGTGCCATTTTTGTTTGCTTTTTTTAAGAAAAGGAAGGTACTTTACATTACAGATGTCTCCAGATGGAACTGGATCAGGATTTGTCAAAACACACAAAATGTCCCCAACTTTATATCTTTAAAATGCTATACATTCATTTAAAAAATGGTCATAAACATCCAGTTATTCCTAAATATAAAAGGTCCAGGAAGTAAAAGTGTTACAGTGGACAAACATTACACCCTTTCATATCACACCACTTCTGCTGTCTCTCAGTCCGCCTGTGGATACTCTGCTTCACTTCAGTAGGAAAATACCCCAGTTTTGAACAAAGCTTCGACACAAAGATTGTCTAAAGAGCAGAAGTCATTTTTCTCCTGAATGGAGAATGCTTCAAGTAAATTAATCAATAACACTCTGTCTCTTTGTGGATGAAACAGGAAGCACATTAACACAGCTACTGAAGCAGAATAGATTCAAAAAGAAACAGCATGTAAATATGGACATGAGTCCTACAGGTGGACCAGACAAGACAACTTTGCATAAAAACTCCTCCCACATCTTGTTTTTTCTTTGTTCCTTACATTCAAATGAATATTCCACATACACATCTACAGTTCCCAAATTCAAACCAAGAAACCTTTCATTTACCCTTTTTCCTTGAACTGATTTTTCATGAAGTTTGTAAATTTTAAATGCAATTTTCACCAAGTTTAATGCACTGCTAAACAAGACCCTTTAGTTTTCTGAAGATCTAAACATGTAGGAAGCTGTTGATGCATGGTGTATGTATATATACACACACACACACACACACACACACACACATACATATATATATATATATGTGTGTGTGTGTGTGTGTGTGTGTGTGTGTATATCATGGGATATCAGTTGCTATCCCATGCTATGGAATCATTTTTGCTATCTTAAAGACTTCCCCTGTTTTTGCTTTCTTTTTGCCACATTAATATGTTTCAGCTCATCAATCCAATTTTTTAAATCATGGAATGGTAACTTAATTAAACTTAGAAATCTGTTAGCTTGTTTCCAGCTTGTCAGATTTATTGGATAAGTGGCATGTATTTGGGTTAAGTTTCTGAACAAAACGGCTAACAAAAAAACAAACTAACTGATTGCACCAGTTAGTTTGGATGCGTTTTAGGTAAGCTTGCTAAAAAACTGCCAAAGGCAGATTTTCTTAATTTTCTGTTTGTTTGCAGAAACAAATATAAAATAATAATTACATCAATGCTCTTAGAATTGTTTCCTAATGTCCCAGTTTAGTGTTGGACTTTATCTTGACTTTCTCAAAGTCTTGGTCTTGACTCAGTCTTAGGTAAGGTGATGTATTCACTACAGCTCTAAGTTATACTTTACCTGCGAGAGGTCAAAATATTACGACCGATCCATCTGTAATATTTGTGTATTCTAAGGTGAAATTGTATCAAAATAAAAACAGGCACAAAAACCACCAGATTTACCCTTAGTAATACATTTGGTTGCAATGGTTGAAGATACAGTTTGTATAGTAAATACATCATCTAAAACAATTCTGTATTTACCATAAAATGACACTCCAAGAAGAAAACTCAACAGTCCCAGTTTTAGTGCTCTTTGCCAGTACAAAACTAGTTAGTTAGTTCTAGAGAGTTTTCTTTACTTAAAAGTTGGGCTGAGAGGATATGGATAGTTGGTTTCTTCCCTGCAGAAGATTTTCTAACCTACTCAGGTTCCGTGATGAGAAAGAAGCTTAGACACGTTCAGATTATTTTACGATAGGAAAGAAAGGATCCCAGACCAAAGCATATTCCTAACAATTTAAAACAACGTTAATCCCAAATGTCTCATTGGGATTTATTCAAATGTTAGTTTATTTACCTTCAAACAACAGCAACATTTGGAGCAAATCATATGGTGTCAAACCCTAATATACAGGATCAAAATTTTAAACTTTGTTCAAGTTAAGGTCCAAACCCTTTTATTATTATTTTTTCAAAGGATGACATAGATTTACATGTTTTGACAGTATTTTATGAGAAATATTTATACTTGTGTTTTCTAAATGAAGTTAGCAGTTAGAACAGACTAAATAAAAGACTTGTAATGTATTCTGTTCTCTCAGAATTCACGACGACAGGACATCAGAACAGATAAAAATCAAACCCTTAATGAAAATTCTTAATATAATTATGATGTTAATATTTTACAGCGAAATAAATTCAAGCAGACACTCTGTAGCACTGAAATCTTGTCTTGTTTGTAAGATTATCTATGATTAAGACCTGACTGATTTTAGAAAGAATCTTCAGACTCAATGACTGTGTGGTATTGATTATTTTTAGCACAGAGAAACGTTTCTTGTTACTAAGGTCATTCTTGCAGACAACAACCACATCACATTTTTATTAACTGTAGACCTGTTAGACAAATTACCATCTAATGCAATGCAATGTTCTTTCATGAAGCATGATGGAATTAAGATTGAAGTTTTTTAAGGTGTTGGAAGTCTGCTTTGGTCTTGACCCTGTCTGGGTTGCAGTTGGCTCACCAGGAGCCTTACTGAACTTCTTGTAGTAGGTTCTATTGAACATGGAACATTAACATAAACATTGAGTGACATTGCAACCTACTTAAAGGGTTAGTTCAGATTTTCTGAATGAGGTTTTGTTTAGTTATTGGTAAATGTTCCATTACATTTTGTAAAAAGATGTCATGTGATATTTAGAAAGTAAATAAGAGTGGTGAAAGCTAACAGCTAGTCAGAAGTACATTTGTTTTAGCTCGCTTCAGCTATTTAAATTGACTCAAAATGAACTACAACTAACAAGGTAATGTTGTTGCAGTTTGAAGGGTTTTCAATTCAATTCAAACTTGTTTAGCCAGTACTATTTGTAAAAGTGATTCTAGCAATTACTTGTGTGGAAATAAACTGCTACTTTTACTAGGTTTTATCCGCATCAGATGAATTGGATGTAAGATCAGAACCGATCTGAGATTCCTGATTTCCCAGAATATAATTCTTATTTAAAGGGCCTATCCAATTGAAAACACAGTGACACTTTGTCAAAGCACAGTGTATTAAAGGAGTTGTGAGCTGCTCGTACTGCTTGGTAAGATACTCATTATTCATAACTTCACACAAATCATGTCAGGATCACGGCCTGATAGACCGATAGGAGTGTTGCGTGCGGCTGAGACCCAAGCACGGCGATGGACGACCGAGGGAAGGACAGTAGCACGCGGTTTGGTATAGTAATCCCTGAACATGAGGACTGATCTGTCGAGAAGGCTGGGATTACAAGATCTAACGAGACAGTAGGATCGGGTGATTGTGAGGATTGGGAAAGCCGCTACACCCGGAAACTAGCGATGCTTGGAAGCACAGCTGCGGTGCTCGGGACATGGAAAAAGTGATGTCAGAGGGGCGAGCGGGTGAGTAGCTCCTCCTTAAATGGGAAATCCTCCAGATCACATGACCGCCGTCTGACAAATCAAACTTTTCCCTTTACACACACAATCAATTAGTTTCAAAAGTGAATCCAGACACATTCTCCAAACTCAGTTTGTCAGAGTAGTGCAATAGGTTCTCATGTACCAAGGAAGCAAGAGAGGAGCAGGAGTGGGTTTGAGAATGTTCACATATAACTTTAGAGAGCAGACTGATCAAATTGTGACCTGGTCTTATTATGCTCAGCATATTCAGATGACCAAATCTACAAGCTAGAACGTTGTCAAAAATCCAAAGGATTTTACAAATTTTTATCTCCTTTTTTTAATACAAAAGACATGAAAGAGTTAATCAGTACATAGGGTTGAACAAAAAGAATAAATACTACAACAAGCATTTACATTACTGAGAAATATACTAAATGAAATGTAACAACCACAATTATTTACCCTTTTTTCAATTAAAAAGCATAGCATAGCAACAGCATTAAAGAGCTTCAAGCTCTTTTTTATTTTGAGGGAGGAACTTTACAAATATCCATTACAGTGTGTTGTTACAGCATTCCTTTTTTTGAGTAAAAGAACCATATTGTCCAGTTCTCCAACAAATTCAATAACCAAGTAGCCTGAAAAATCAACTGTCCATTACCTTAGTCTGAATGGACAGCATTGTTGGCATGTAGCACATTCAGGTTTAATGGTTGTCCCTTTCAGGTCACAGAAACTTTCCGTACCAGCTACACTCTGAGCACAGCCTAAAGGATGGAGAGGATTGAGAAGTAGTAAAAGGAGCGAGCAAAGCTGTGGTACATTGGGGTGGGACAGTGTACCCTGTTTCTACCTTTCAGCTGGTTAAGGGAACCACCTGAGGCTTTAATGAGCCCCAGAGAGTAGTGTCGACACATCTGACACCTCAACATACTTTCAGCCTGTGGCAGAGACCCCTCGCTGCCCTTGTACACTTCCTTTGATGTCTTGCATGTTCAAACATGCCAAAGGGAAAAAGGAAAAAACACAGAAAACACATTCCAGCATGCTTTGGCCCTAGGAGAGGAGAGGACGTGGAAGCATAAAAGGGGATGGGGGAAAGTCTGTGTGCGCAGGGGACTGGGAAAGACATGGGAAATTAAAGTTGAAAAGTAGGAAGAGTGGTGTGAAATCCTCTTGGCAAATGTTCCGTTGCTGCTCAGCCAAGGCTCTTGTGTAGATGAGGAGTTGGACTGTTTCACTGTTCATTTTATCGAAGTGACAATTAAGTCTCTTTTGTCTCCAACAGCAGCATCCGATTGTCAGTGCAGCAAGGACTCAGAAATGTTACAAATTGTCTGCATATTAATGTGTCTCTCCATGAGTCCATGCATCTGCTTTTCAAGCCCAGTGTTAACATGAAGAAGTAGTTATGGCACATGAAATAATGGTGAAAGCCTGAGGAAGCATCAGTCCGCCACAATCACACTCTGTGAAACACACACCAGGATTATATTTACAGAACGCCATCTGTCCAGCCCTTCAAACTCAACTTCCTCTTTGGGCTCCTTTCTCTTGGCTGGCGGTCGGGGTTTGGAGTCCAGCCTTTTCTAGTCATGTGGTCCTGGGGTTGGGAAGGTCAAAGACGATAGGTGGGTTCATGGGCAGGAAGTTAACAGTGCAGGCTGAGGCGTTGATGAACGTTGTGGTGCCGTCTGTCATCATGCCATAGCCTGACAAATAAGGAAAAAAGTGTTAACTCATTTGTTTTATCTCACAGCTTTTACGACTCTTAAATGAAGAAAGGGGTTAAAGATAAAAACACATATATTATACATCAATTTCACACAGGCTGTATACACCAGAATCAGCTTTAAGGGAATAGGAATGTCTTATCAGAGCAATAAAAAGAATTTGTACAACCCATAGATTCTCTGTGACATTTAGGTCAGGTCAGTTTGCTGAAGGTTAAAGCAGGTACTGGTACCTTTGGCAGCATGGGCTGGTACCAAGTCCTGCTGGAAAATGAAATTACCATCTCCACAAAGCTTTTCAGCATAAGACAGCATGAATCTACTCCTCCTCCAGATTCTGGGACCTTGATTTCCAAATGAAATGCAAATGTGACTTTCATCTGTAAAGATGACTTAGGACCACTGAGCATCACTCCAGTTTATTTTGTCCTTAGCCCAGGTAGGGTGCTTCTCATGATGTCTCTTGTCCATTTGAAGCTCTGACTCCTGTGTCAGTAGGGTACACAATCGGGAAGACTGTTGACTGGACAGTTATCCAGAACACGGTTATTAACACTCTCTACTAAGATGAGACACCACAAAAATTAATAAGTAAATAAGCTGTTTGTTTCTTCTGCTGACAAGCTTTATGGGGATACTGATTTCATTTTCCTGCAGGACTTAGTACCGGCCCATACTGCCAAAGGAAGCACAGCTGGTTCAATGACCATGGTGTCATTTTTAATTGTAATTTATAATGCTTGATTGGCCAGCAAACTGCAACGCACTTGTGTGTTGCAGATCGGTATAGTGGCTATATGCAAGGGCGTTTTGTCCTACTTTAATGATGTGTTTCTTACTGAACATGTTGGTCCTCAGATATTTGCTTCTTAAATTCACTATTACATGATTACATGCTAGAGCTGCAGCTGATATTTACTTTCTTGTATAGCACACTTTCAACAACAAGTGGATTCAAGGTGCTTTACATGATTAAGAGGTCAAATAAAAATAGCAGTAAAACACAGACAAATCAAATAAAGTAAAAACAGCAACATCGAGGCATTACAAAACATATGATGTAAAAACAGCAAGACGCATACACAACACATGATACTTTATAACATTGGTAGTCAATGAATCAGTGAAAATATTAAATGAGTCGTTGATTAGTTAGTGATTTTAATCCTGCCCTGCTTTCTACAGCAGCTCCTTCTGTTCGGAATTCATTAAGATACTACATTTTCACTTATTTTGCAGATAATATTTTTAATGACCAGCCCCCCCGCAACCCTGCATAGGATGGATGGGTACAGAAAATGGATGGATGGATGGATGGATGGATATTTTTAATGAATGATACATTTAAATTAAAACAGAGAAATAGCTTTATTAGTTAGAATTATTTATGTGTTTTATGTATTTATGTTTACTTCAATCTTTGACCTTCATGTTATGATTCTGATGTCTGTCACTCAGTCTAGGCCCTGCCCTCTTTGTATTTCAGCCCTGCTTTTACTTTGGAGAGACACCAAAAGATCATAACTGGCCCCCATTTAGCCCTCTTTGAAAACTTCCAGGATACAGTCCTGCTTACCGGTCTTCATAAAACATTTTTAAGCTTATGTACACATTATTATTTAAGCCTATAACCCTTTTGAATATGACGTATTGAATTGAACTCACTTTAGAGTTAAGCAGTGGGTCTGACGCACATTAATAAATGGTAAATGGCCTGCATTTACCATTATTACTGCATACATACCATTATTAATTCAAACTCTCAGAGGAGTCTCTGTTTCTTTCAGATTTTATCATGTTTGTTTTGTATGGTCTGCTGCTGAAAAATCTTCCCTGAAGTCCATGAAGCTTGTCTGACTGTTTTTTACGGCGGTGAACACAGCTAACCGGATACAGAGGTGAGAGCGGGGCTCTATCTGCATGGCAGAACAAGCAGCTACTGCAGCGCACATAACAAAATACAAACCAGCAAGTTTCAGAGCTTTGTGCAGTAAGTTCTGGTGCTGCTAAGGGGAAAAGCAAAGTGCCAGTTATGGGCCTGGCGCAAGCTTGCAATGAACACACACATTTTTTTACTCCAGGACAATGCAGAGCTGGAGTGAGACACAGATCAATGGGGAGTCACAGACACAAAAGCAATACATTTGCAAGGTTAGAGGAGAAGCATGTCAGTCTGACGATTTTAAGTTTTTCACCAGGACAATTCTAACATAAGTCAGTTTTGTTCAACGTGTTTTCCCAAACACCGCTGTTAATAACAATGCGGGATGGTGTCTTGATTTTCGGGACGTGGATAAAACGTTTGAAAATGTGGAACTGTCCCGCTATCTGACCACTCTATCAGAAAACCCCTGTAAAATGGTTTGCAACTCAGAGGACAGAATGGATTCAACATAGGACAGAAAGAGCAGGGATGTTATGTTTGCAGCTTTGGGATTCAGTCAGAACTTTACATCAAACTATTATAGAACATAGAAGTTGAATAACTTTTAAAAACAAGAGTTATCTACACATATTTGAATTTAAAGGTGATTTTCTCTAATCCTGCAGGATCCCAATTATAGATGGATACTCATATACAAACACCCACCACAAGTATCTGGATGGACTTCCCTTAACACGTTTGCACCCTACTGCACAATGTTTCCAGCTGGACCAGAATCCTAAGCAGACGTCAACACTGGTTTTGGAATGAACAAAGCAGGCTAACATCCCAAAGCTCCGATAATGACCATTTTGAAAATGTAGGGAACATCTTTAAACAGCAATCAATTAAAATGAGCTCCGTCAATTCTGCCAAGAGGGCTGATCAATTATCCACCCAGAATCCTGCCAGAAGCTTGCAAAAAAAAGCATGTGATTGAAGTTGCCAAGGGAGACTAAGCTAAATATCAGTGGGGCTGTATGTATATATTTGACCCTGTGTGGTTCAGAGAAAATCTGTGATGATTCCAAACTTGCATACCCAATTCTTGTCTTTCAAGATATAGGAATTTCTTGTCTAATCATTCCACCCTAAAAAAAAAATGCTTCAAACAAATCATAAAAAGCCCAACAATGAGCTCAACAATAATTAGTATAAAGTAAACGTTTGACTTGAAAAACACTGCTATTTAAGTAATAAGGTGCATAACAAATTTATGCAGTTTTAATCTTGAGTATACACAATTCTTCAGTAAATATTCAGAAATGTAATCCAATATGATGATAAGGTTTGTGTTAAAAGCGCAGAAGGAGAAGAAGAATTCTACA
This sequence comes from Valencia hispanica, assembly GCA_963556495.2. Taxonomy (NCBI): domain Eukaryota; kingdom Metazoa; phylum Chordata; class Actinopteri; order Cyprinodontiformes; family Valenciidae; genus Valencia; species Valencia hispanica. The sequence continues at coordinate 33,636,211 of OY747722.1, read as the reverse complement.
TGCAGTCGTTGATGGTGCAAATGAAAGTAATACAGCAGCATGTGAATGGAAGTAGTAGGAACGCATTCTAAGTGTGTGTGCATGAGATTCAGGACAGTCTTGTTTAAATAACCTCCCCTGGCACCTGAAGCACCTTGGAGCAACATGTCTTCCAAGTAACAGATGTACAACTGACATTTGCTGCCACCTTTTAACATGATCTCTCTGTGAAACTGTTTTCTTTAACTGTATGTTGAAATCTCTGCAGCTCTGTTTGGCCCTTTAGTATTAGAAATACAATAACTCAGAACACACTTGCTTATTAATTCCTCTTGGAGCCTTCTCAGTAATGAGGAAAGCGACACTCAGCTCATTTCTTCATTTAAAAAATCTGATCTACTTTCTAATCTAGTCGTCTCTGATCAGGGACTGCTGCTCCGGGGCCCAACACTGACCTGATAACCCCGAAAAAAGCAATCCCCAGCACAGGGAGTTGCCCCTCTGCCCTTGTTGGTCTGGATGAATTGCAGATAAGAATGTAGCAGCTAACTAGCAGTCATGGTGAAATTGATATGCTTTTATGTAACCAGACAGAATATATAATTATCTAGTCCAGGTCTTGAAAACAGGAAAATAAAAGCTGAGATGAACAGGAACTACTAACACAGCAAAATTGCAGAAGTACCTTGTACAACGCTAAACCATTTCAGAAACAGTTTCAGAAAAAAATAGGAGGACAAGCAGTAGCCAAATGCAGGTTTGTGTAAACACACTGCCAAGATGGAAAGACCTTTTGTATGCAACTGCTTGAAAATATTGTTTCTAAAACATGATGAATTGTCCCAAGACCTAGTCCTAGAAGTACAATTCATTCTTCAAAAAAGAAAGAAGTAGATGCATTTACCTTCATGAATGTGTCCAAACACATGTAATTTGGGCTGGACTCTCCTCTGAACTGTGTTGAGCAGTTCCATGCATCCAACACGCTGCATTTTTTTAGGAACCCAGTCCAGAAAACCTGCATACAGAAACATACAAAAACTATACTCCATTCAAAGTATGCAGTGGTACAAATCTACTCTGAATGATGTTTAATCAACTGATTTATAAAATCTTTGGGCTATTTTAGCAACAACAACAAAAAATCACAGACAAACAGAACACTTTAGTAACAGCCGAATACCCTGGTTTAGAAAAATCTACAAAAAAGAACAAAATCTGAAACATGAAAGTTACTTTTTGGATCAAGTGGAAAATGTTTTGTTGTATCAACTTAAAATGTGGCTTACTGATAGCATTGTCATATCTACAAAAGTCAGGTCAACGAAAATAAATGCTCCATAAAGGCCTCATAATGCAATCTAACTAGGAAGAAATTTAAACCTGGCCTTTGCAGAATGAATTTCCTGGGTATGTAAAAAACACAGTGGGCTCTTCATCCCACATGATGGAGCATAGAAGTTTCTTAAGTGTTTTGAGTGTACATGAAAGTGCCATTGGAAGGTTGATTTGTGTCTTTTTCTCGATAGAACAGTTTGACATGAGGACCAGGGGCACCAGTGCTGCTTGGTTACTAAGAATTTGTCCACATGGGCTTCAAGCTCATCACACCCACACCGCCCAGGCAGCATTTGCTGGGAGACTGACTTAAATCTCAGAATGTTATGCTACAAATCAATGAGAAAGTTTTAAAGTATCCCTAATTGCATGCAAAAATGATACAATATACCTACACACAGGCCTCATCTTCCAGTTTTTTTAGGAAAGCTTAACAGTATTAAAGATGGATAACCCTATTCTCCACAACATTCTCCCTTCCCTCTCTGCTGTGTTCCTTGGTCTTCATGATGCTGTGCAGAAGCAGAACAGCTGCATTTATACTCAGATTAAATTACACACAGGTGAAGGGACTGTTTATTTAGGGGTATTAAGTTAGGAGTATTAGAGTAAATGGGGCCTAAATATGAATGCACAACAAGGTTTTCAGATTTTGAATTGTAAAAAAAGTTTTATTCCTTTTTTTCTTCTATAAAAAAAATAAATACAATGAAGTTTATAATTAAAGGTGATGAATGTATGGCAAAGAGATTATACAGTGAAGGGGTGGGATTAAATGAGTCTATGCTTCTTCTCACTCCTTTTTGAAGAAATTATAATAATGTATTGTACTTATTGTATATGTTATGAAATGTTAGTTAAAACTTTTTACTTCTTTGAGTGTTTTGTTTATGTTTTTGTTATTATTTTTCTTTCTTTTTTAGTAGCAAATTATTTTTTTTACTTTTTGTATATTGCTTCATGTTCATGTTTGAAATTGAAATTTGTTGTAATGTGACAACATGTAAAAAAAAAAATGGGTATGAATAATGTTGCAGGGCTCTGCAGATTCAGGTACATTTTCTACTCTGCATGTTGTTCATCAGTATCAAAACCTAAATGAAAGAGATGTCCTATTCTTACCTTGCTGAAATAGTAGTTCTGTTCAGATTGTTTCAGAAATTCACTTAATTGGATGTTTGATGGCTTTGGGTTGATTTCCTGTGTTTTCGCTGCTTACATGCCTGAGTGAAGGTTATAAATTCCACCTCCCCTCTAATGGTGAAACATCACTTTTCCAAACAAAGCTTTTCATTTCAGCCTGTTTGTGGGATGGTAAACTGCTCAGCACAGCACAAATGGTACCAAAAAAAACAGACTGTCTGAAAGCAGCCATATAAAATAAAGATCAATCAAAGCCACACACAGACTTCACTGTAGAGTGACAAAGATGAAGCATGGAGTGTGTAGGATTTAATGGCTGCGCAGTGAGGAGGCACACTGCTGACGCTGAGTCAATAAAGCATCTAGTCGAAGGAATAAAATGAGTGAGGAGTATGAGACTCCATTTTTCGCCTCCTGTCACTCTTTCCAGACAACAATAATAAAGTGGAAACAAAAGACAACGGAGAAAAAGAGCAAACAAGGAAAGAAAATGGAAAAAGGATTAACTAATAGAGTTTTTAAATAAAAGAGATGCCAAACAGTATTTTTTAACAACAGATACATTTTTTCTGGATTTAAATTGTCAGATATAATTTTGGTTAAAAAAAGAACAAAAATCTATTAAATGGTGATCTCCCATCTTGACTGCTTCTCTCATTAATGCTCATTGTAGGTCATGTCTTGGAAGGTTAGCGGTTGTGTCATCTTTTTAAAATGATCGACTGAACAGCACCCTATGAGATGTTCAAAGTTTATGATGTTGTTTAGAAGAGAAGAATGGATGTATTCAAGGGTATCACAGTAAAAGGGGGTGAATAAAATTATCCACTGCTTTGTATTAATCTATCACATACAATTTAAATAAAATGCATTAAAGTTTGCAAACAAGTTCAAGAGGTGTGAAAACGTTTTCAAAGTACTGTATTGTTCTATTTGCTTTTTTTCTAAGCCACTGCTACAGTAAATAGACTGAGCTTAAAATACCTCACTGTTAATATATACCAACCTCTAATCTATTCCAGCAAACACCTGATGAGGTTGTTACGACTAATGTTGGGTCAGTACTTGTTTTTTATCTGACCCAGATTACTTCAAAATAGTTGTTGTTAAACTTGTAGCTCTATAGAGTCCCTAATCAGTCATTTCTAAACCACAGACAGAAGGCAACATCAACTGTTCCGTCTGTTCAACAGAAATGTGTCTTTGGGGTTGTATCATTTAGTCATCTGTTACTGAATGACCAAAACTCCAAGAGAGGAAATTGTAGGTTATTGGTTATACATTCCTACAGTTTTACACCTCCACTCTTCATAAATACTGTAAGATAGATAGATAGATAGATAGATAGATAGATAGATAGATAGATAGATAGATAGATAGATAGATAGATAGATAGATAGATAGATAGATAGATAGATAGATAGATAGATAGATAGATAGATAGATAGATAGATAGATAGATAGATAGATAGATAGATAGATAGTTGATATTGATACAGTTACTAATACATTTACAAAAACAGTGTAAATAGACTGCTGTGGTAAAGATATTTTTATTAACATCAAAAAAACATTTAAAAATGAGTTTAATTACAAGTAAGTGTTTTGTTGTGAACATTCATGAACACTTAGCCTTAGCTTGGTTTTGTCTTTAAATATATAAAAGCAATTATTTTAAAATGTTAATCTTAGAAATTTTCTAAATCAATATTTCCTGAGAGCCTCTCATCTATATCTATTTGTGAAGGTTTTTTCTCAGCATGCATGCTGCAGCCACATGGGAATATGGTATTCTACATTTTACCGCATTGCTAAGTTGCTTGAGTTCAATAAGTGAGTCAGTCTGATTTCAGGACCTATTATTTCAATTTCAATTCAATTCAGTTTATTTATAAAGTGCCAATTCACAACACGTCATCTCAAGACACTTTATTAGAAAATTAATTTCAATTCAATCATACAGAGTGAGACAAAAACAGGAGGATTAAACCAATGTATATTTGCAGAAAAAACATCTTAATCAACATAGAACAGTTCATTGTTATTGTGGTAAGGCTATGGCAGCAGTGGCAGTGAAGTGAGAATTTTCAAGGGTTCGGGGTGTTTTACTCTAATGTGCCTCTTGTTTAAAAGCAGCTGCTGCTTTGGGCATGGAGTATGTTTTCCTCTTTTTATCTCACTCTCACCCTGTCTCTTTGTGATGTTGACTTCTTCTTCACAGCCAGATAAAGAGACCATTTTTTCCCTCTTTGGCCTCTGATATGCAGTATTATCTCACCTTCTAAAATAAAAACCTCTACTACACTGCCAGTGCCTTGCTCTGTTCTTTTCTTCAACAATTCATCTATTTATTTTTCTTTTTTTTTTGTAAGAGACGAAAACGTTTGTAGAATTTATGTCAACATCTGTCCTTATTTCCCTCTTCCTCCCATGTCAATCGCTTAGCTTTTGCATCTGAGTGAATATATGTCATGCACAAGTAGCCTGCTGTAGCTGCTCCATATGCTGGTGGTTTGTGAGCAGATAGTTGGAGACAGTTGGCTAAGCTGAATGAAAAATAAATTGTGGTGCTCAAAGCCGAGATGTAGACACAGAAATCAATCATAAACAGTTGTTGGAACAGCACAGCTGCAACAGGAGATGAGGTGTGAAAGTGTGTGTGCACTAGTTTGTGTGTGAGCATGGAGCTACAGTAAGATGCTTGTCAGCTTACGATCTAGCATCTTTTCGTTGAGCATTCTGTTTTGTGACGGGACTATGTGGTCAAGTGGTTAGCAGCTAAAAAGTGAGCACTACGGGTCCCAACATGCTTGTAATTAAAGGTTTACTCCAGTAGGGGGGGGGTGCATTTACAGAATGCAGAGCAAACTGACTGAATACAAACGTCTTTTATTTGCTAACTTGGCAGAGATCTCATCAACACATCTTCCTCTGACAAAACATGTCATAAAGAGGATTTCTATGCAGCCATGGCAAAAACTAACCTAGCCAGACTTAGCTTAAACTCAGCTGAATCCGTAAATACTAACTACAGTTATAACTACCTATTTTAATACTTAACATGCATTAATACACACAGTGGAAACTGTCTGAGCTCTACTGCAGAAACACCTACGTTCATTCTTCGCTCTGCTCTTTGGGGAACAGCCGATCAGCACCAAAAAGAAACAAAACGAATGGTGCTCCTGGATTGGCTGCTTTGCAAACACCAACAAATAGTGTGTCAAGTAGCACTACAATAAATATTTCAGCTTCCCAAGCTGCGTTTTCTGTTCAATATTTCCGATATGTTCTAGGTAAAAAACCCACAAATGGGTGAATTTTCCACTAATAATTTGGAGTTACCCTTAACAGAAAAATCCACGAATAGGTGTATCAACAAATATTGAACAAAGCACAAATGTATTTTCAAAACCATCCCCAATGTATAGAGCTTCTCTAGTTGTAGTGAGCCTCTTATCATGTTTGCATCATGCTGGAACAGAATGTATTGTTTCACTTTTATTAGATGTATCTTGTTAACATGAATAAGCCAACAGTAGGGATGTTTTAGACTTCTGTCAAGTCTAATCCTGTTTCACAAATTCTTCTATGCAGTTAGGACACCTGAATTTGACCTGTTGTTAGCCACAGCTGTTGGGCAGTTCCAGCTTCAGTCCAGGAGCTCCTAAATGACTGGTTGATGGAATGTAAAGATTACTAATGTATTTACTGTAGTTTATTTTGAAAATGTGTTTAAGCATTTATAAGCAAAACATTAAGCAACAGGTACCCATGTCTTTGCATTTTTTGAAAAACGCTTTAAATTCTAGGACAGTAATAGGTAGAACTTTTTCTCAGCTCAGATGAGCTGAAAAAAGGGGACAAAGTCATCAGGATCAGTTGTCAAATTAACTTTTGTTTAAACTGAAGGTGAATATCAATTTGCTGATTCCATGAAAATATTGAACTAATGAGAAAATCCTGTATGTGTGGGTGTTTCTACCTTTTGGAATATTCAAAAATCTTCTGTGGACCTATAGGGACCAAAGTATGGTTCTAAGCCAACTGACCTTCATCTTTAGGGTTAGGGGTTAATGTAAGGGCCTTGAGAGATTTAGTATGTGTGTGGTGGTGGGGGGGCAGGTCACACTGTAGTGCATATCTCACCCAGTGGGGGGCAATGTGTGACCAGGATGTCTGTGTTGTCTGGAATCTGGTTCCATTTGTCGAGAAGAGCCTGACCTCGTGGCAAGTTGAAGCCCCAGCCATAGTACCACGGTTGCCTGCACACAAACACAAACAAAAACACACAGTGAGTGGAAATAATTTAGTTTCATACTGAGAAAGACACCCTGTAAGACATAATCATCAAACTGATCTCACAGCAGCAGTCAAATGTTCCTGGTTCTTGACATATACGAGCCATAATAACATCATTAGAGAATGAATTGGTTTTAGGTTCACAGTAAACACACAAACTTCAAGAATCCAACACTAAACACAACATACCTCGACATTAATTTTACTACTAGAATATATTAAATAGCTCCAACCATCATACAACACAAAGTGAAAATTTGGATCAGTTTTGTTTTTAATGTACAGTTTTAAAACCTTTGACTAAAATACAGTGAAGAGGAAAGTACCCAGAAAAATACAGCTAAAATAAAGAACTGCGTTCCATAAATAGGAGACAGCTGGTCAAAAGCAGCAGACCTCTTTTTGTGTCTGTGAGCTGAACTTCGCCCAATAACAATGTTTTTTAAAATTTTATCAAGGCTCACTGATAACACTGATCCTCCCTGTTGCAATGAGCCCTAAAGAAATCTCTCTCAAAGTAAAGTTCTATAATAGGGACTTGTCCTCTCAGTATCTAAACATGTGGTTTGACCTTGACTTTTAAAATTTGCATCTGGCCATAGGAGGAGTAATCTTTAAAACATTAAATAGTTTGCAGCCATGTGGCAAAAAGATAAATGAAGCATTTCTTTGATCCTCAACAGTGATGGAATGGGTAATGACAGGAAGAAGAGGAAAGAAAAAAATGGATAAGTGAGAAAAGAAAAGAGGAGGAAGAAATCCTTGATGGCTCAGCGTGCCGTTCCTTTACTGCAGGAGCTAACGCCTCGGCTGTGAGTGACGGAGAAGAAATTAACATGTCACTTACAATCTGTAGTCCGATCCATCTTCCACCACAACACACAGCGCACGTGTGTGTACAACGGCAGGCGACAGCGTATGTCACTGCCAGCGTTCAACCGGCGTTTAATAAATTGCTGAGCTCAGTCACTTGAAACGCCAACTTTATCGCCGTAGCTGCTGCAGCGGCATCTGTGTCTAATGGAACATCAGATGAGGATTTTTTAGAATAATATCCGGTGTGTGTGTGTGTGTGTGTGCGTGTTTGTGTGTGGCTGGGAGGTGAAATGAATGGAGACTTCAAAAACTTAGAGAAGAAAGCAAGATGGGGCTGATTAAAGAATATTTTTTCCTCCATTTAGAGCAGCTATAGATGGTAATGTGGATGTCACAGTTGCAGAGAGTGCAGGTCATATCCATGATGGGAAAATGTTTCCTGTTTCTGCAGCAGCTCCTGATTAAAAAATGTTCACTGTCTAAAGATCCAATAATAAACAGGTGTGTCAAATGATCCAAACCTGCTTGTGAACACACTTTCAATAATTTACACAGAGAATATTATAACATTTAGACTGGACTCAGCATATCATTAGGCACCAAAAATGCAATATTTATATCAATCTTAACATGGACATCTAAATTAAAATGGAACAAGGTCAGCAGTGTAACTGATATGCCCCTGATTTCCGGAGTCTAAAAAGGTATGAAGTGACAGCAGCAGAACAAAAGGAGGTTTAAAGAAATGAGTAACATAAAGGGATTCATCTGAACAAATCATATATGAAAAGTAATAAAATGCTTACATGGATGGACGCAGAAAATATTAAGAGACTGACGACTGCCGTTTACAGGATGGGTCACAATGAGGACCTTTATTTTCATTCAGCAAATGTAAACACAGTTGTGATAAAAAAAAGTAATTTCAAACCATTTTTACGTTGATAAGAATAAGATAAATTGAGCTTGTCCATGAAACTTAGAAAAGTGTACTTGAAACCTGGTGAACTTGAAGCAGTTTTAATTCAGTTATGTGCAGGTTTATTTTTGTGCAATATTACATTTATAAATAAGCAACCAATATGTATTTATGCTGTGAGAGGTATTCATAGACAGTTATTTTACATATATAAAGAAAAGAAAAAGAATATATCGCAATAGATATCTTTAGCGCACATGCTGTATAGATTTGCAGCCATATCACCCAGTCCTACATTGCAGGTTTCAAAAAATAATTTACCGAAAGAAAACTACCACTGTCCATTAGTCAGTCCATTAGTCAAAACTATTTTCAAACAAATTCATTTTTCTACAGAGAGAAATATTTTTTACAAGTTGAAAACCTTTTAAGAACTTTCCAGAAGAAGAATAACAGCTAGTTCATCTAGAGGTCAAACTGTGCAATTCCCAAATTAACTCCCCCCCCCCCCCCCAACAAAAAAAGCGCAGTCTAAAGGACTCAGTTACCATGCTAAATAATAAATCTATTGTAAGTGCTATTAGAAATGAAGTGAATAAGTATGGCACATTTGGAACTGTTGGAGAGTTAGTCATTATGTATCTAAAAAGAATGTGTCCGCTTGATTTGTATCTCACCACAGCACCGGACAAATGGGACCTAAAAAGTAGAGATGTTTGGCCGCACGTTGTCCGGTAACACATTGAGGATAATAAACACTTTAAACTCATGGTTTTTGAAGCCTATTTCCAGTTCAGCCCCAGATGCCAAAAATTGTTATGGCAGTAATTGCATTGGCTAGATCCATGTAGTGTAGGAATCAGCACCAGAACTGATAGGCCAGAGCTGTATGTCTAAAAGTACGTGGGCCTCGTATTACATGATGCAACACATATGATTAAGATGGAAGAGAGTATGGATAGATGTATTTGATCAAAGTAGGAGTCAAAAGAAGAAAAGTTGGCAATCGTTTTGGCTCAATGGTGTTCATACTTTTCTATTTTAATGGTGATGTTCTAAAAGCAAAATCACATATTTCCGGCTCGCCTTTGGGCTGCCGACATCTAAGGGGTAATACATGGACAGTTTTGGCATTTTCTCAGCTGAAAAAAACACTATCCAATTGAAAGATCTCCTGAAGCATACATCTGTTTTACATGATTAATCATGATAAAAAGATGTGACTCTCTTATGAACAGTGTACATCTTGTTTTGCAACAAAATGGTTCATTAATATTGGCCACAGTGTTCAGGACATATAGTCCCTGCAAACTGTAGGCGTATACACTGAGATTATCTCTGGCAGGAAATCAGCCATACTTCCATGTTTGCTGTGAAAAGCAGAGAATAACTGAGTTATTCATGGATAACAACCCTGCTTAAGCATTATGATGTTTTCATTAGGTAAGGGATTACACTGGTTCAGGGATATGTGTTAACTCAGAGGAAGAGAAGTGTTGAGCGTGGTAAGGATTATGGTAATGTACCAAGCTGCTGTGGGCTTCACAAAAAGGAGAAAACAGATGTTTGTGCTGGAGGACACAATCCCCAAGCATCTCCTTAGGCTGCCCGCTGGGACAGAAACATAGCTCAAACCTTTACTTTTACCTCATTTCTTCACAAACGCACAAATACAGGTTTTGCCTTTCAAAAGAACAAGATAAGAAGCCAAACTTAACACGTTCTCTTTAAGTCATTCTGTTCAAACACAGAGGATTGCAGGTTTTAGCTGTCTTATTTAAACCCGATTGTGTGTTTTTGTGTGTCTCACTATCAGAAGTCCACTGATATCAATGGACTAAGTCCATGAATCATTGAATGCCTCTGCTGAGGGCTGCAAGGCCTTTGTATCCTCTCTCGCTTCTTCAGCTCCTCATTTTCTCATCCTATTTGCCTGTGTCTCCTCTTGACGTATTACCCCAGCTCTCACTCCCTTCTCATTTACTCCCCTGACTCACCTCGTTAGCAAGGAAACGACCTGCTATCATGGCAGAAGCCAATAACCTTGTTAGTCCAAAGAGAAGTGAAAAGAGTATCCAGACATAGGAAGATGATGCTGAGCTGGTGATATTCTACTTCAGAATTGCCCTTTAGGAAACAAATGCATGCTGGTTAGTTTTGAGAACTTATGTGTGTGAGCTGATACAATGGCTTCATCCAAACCGTACTAAGTAAACACACACATCATTTCATTCTGTAATCCTAGATGTTGGATATCCGTTATTGGTGTACTGACTTTGTCAGTATAGTACAGTTTGTATAAAATGAAGTATAGTTTGCTCTGTTGATCACAGCAATAAGCCTCAATTCTTGGAAAGATCCAGGCTTTTATTTTACCCTTAACTGTGATATGAACAGTGAGTGGTTCTACAAATTATTGTCTTGAAATGCATGTATAGGTCTACACCTTATTCTGGCTGAAGTCGAATGGAACTTGCCTACTCTTTATCGAGCTAACACACTTACATAATGCAGTTAGAAAGTCGAAATTTCTCTGCATGTAAATGGCATCCCAGCTTAATCGAACTATTATAAGCCTGGGCCCTCCCCTTCTGGAAGTGACAAGATCTGGAATAACAACACCCATGCAACAACAACACAGGAGCAACGACAACAAGTGTAAAGCATAGTTTATACTTCTCCGTCAGCAAGTTTGCACCCACTCGCACACGTATTAACGGAGATGTTTTCCTTTAATACTTCTCTGTTGTTGCAAAGCATTTCTCCGCCAGGACAGCAGGGGGTGCAGAACTTCTATGGCGGGATTTACTTCAGCTTGTAAACGCAGATCCACTCAAGGAGCAATGGCCGACAGAGAACGAGTTTTGATTGAGCTGGAAAACTTTTTACTAGAAGTGCAGCTCATAGAATACTCTAAAACACATATAAACAAACAAACACAGCAGCCTGTGTTGTTGTTCTCTACACCTGCTGGTGTTCAAAATCGTCAAAAGACCATATTGGACAAATTGCCCTTGTAATATAAAGCATATAGTGCCCAAAAGCTGTTTTGACTACTAATTACATCGACAATAGTGCACCGTTCTGGTGAAATAATCTGGGGCTGATGTTGGGCTGACCCATCACAGACGTGCGCTCTCCGTTGCGTTCGAGTAGTAGTCAAACCAATATTTAAAAAATGTGGCTTTACTCTGTCCATCTTTGAGTACCTGTCGGAGAGGCCTTGCATCAACGGATAATGGCCCTGCGTGTGTCCGCACCTCCACTGACGGAGAAGTATAAACTCGGCTTAACACAGACAGCACAATACGTCGAGATGTACTGTGCTGCAGCATTGTTGTCTTCCATTACTTCACTCATGGTGCATATCCTACTTTTGTAGGATATGCAAAAATTGTGTTTTGCTCAGCTGAGGAATTTGAGAAACTGCTCCAGAGAATGGAAGCAATGGAGACGAAGATACGTCGTCTTGAGGTTAACATGGAATTAAACACTGGATATGAAAATGAGACAACTTTACTGATGACTGCATGCAGGGAAGAAGAACCTGGCAGCCCAGTGTTAACTCGGTCCAACAGTCTCTCACAGAAGCCACAGAACAACGCTACTCCTTCAGCCAAAAGGGGCTTAACAGCTAGAACACCATGTTCACAGTTTGATGAATCTACACGTGCTGTTTCTGTTACAAGGAAGAAACAACAAAAGAAATTCCAACCTTAAACAAGAGATATTACTCCCCCTGGAATCCTGCTGAAAACAGATTTGCTGCCCTCACTTCCCCGAAAGACAATGCAGCCCCTGGGACCAGTCAAGGTCACCAGGAGAAATCCAGCCACATAAAGCAGACACATAAGAAAGTAAGAACTCCCCCAGCAAAAGTTTTTTTCATCATACATGACGGATCAATTAATGGAATCGAAGACTTTTGTAACCAGAACACTAGAGTTTATAGCTTCTCCAACAGTACAGTGAGAGTAATTCAGAAAAAATCCTGACAATCATAGATCAACACTCTAAACTGGAAAAGCTTGTTATCCACGCAGGATCAACTGATGTAGCCAAAAAACAGTCAGAGATTCTGAAGAGAGATTTCTCTGATCTGCTACAGAGATTTGATGGACTTAACATAAACATCTTTGCATTATCCATAAATGTTCCATGCTCGCATGCTTCATAAAGGGTTGAAGAGACCATTATTGATATTATTATATTTTAAATAATATAATTATTTATATTTTAAATAATTTTAAAATATTTGGATGTGCAATGGATCTGTTAAAGGAAAACTAATATCTCAACAAAGCTGGAGTGAGACAGCTGACCTCAAATATGTTCTTTTAAGTGAATCAGAGAGCGTGGATACTATCCGAGAACAAATACTTCCCCAAACACACCAAGTCAGGATGACGCCACCGGCCCAGACAGATGCACGACCCGCAGAAATTGACAGAGAACAAACACTTCCTACCTTTTCTATGACCGCACCAGCACCAAGCAAAGACGTACAGCACTCACCACAGCATTCTTCAAGCATTCCAACGTCATCAAACTCATCTCCAAAAATTAATTACCCTTTTGAAGTTTCCCAGATAAACTGAAGTAACAAATTAGAATTGGGACACAACCAAAACCGAAACTTGGACTACATCAGGCCTCTGGGACTAACACTGGATGTATTCCGCCCATGCCACAATTGGTAATAACAGACATCTGATATAGAAGGGAACCGGACAGTAATTACACTACCATCGTCTCCCAGAAGTTGCACGGCCTCTCTAAGAGTAGTATTTCAGTGCTTATAAGCAGCAGAATACAAAAAACTAAAGGCAAACGCTCTCATATTAAACCAAATCTCAAATTGATCACCTGTCAGAGGGTTCAGCTACCCATCATCAAACCACTTAAATTAGCTTTATTAAACATTAGGTCTCTATCAGGAAAGTCATTTCTAATCAATTAATTTATCACTGAACATAATATACACTCACTGTCCAACTGTTCGTTAAAGCACATTTCTAATCAGCCAATCACATGGCTGCAACTCAATGCATTTAGAGATGTAGACATGGTCAAGACGATCTGCTGCAGTTCAAACCGAGCTTCAGAATGGAGAAGAAAGGTGATTTAAGTGACTTTGAACGTGGCATGGCTGTTGGTCCAAGATGGGCTGGTCTGAGTATTTCAGAAAGTGCTGATCTACGGTGATTTTCAGGCACAACCATCTCTAGGGTTTACAGAGAATGGTCAGAAAAAGGGAAAATATCCAGTGAGCGGCAGTTCTGTGGGCAAAAATGCATTGTTGTCAGAGGAGAATGGCCAGACTGGTTCAAGCTGATAGAAAGGCAACAGTAACTCAAATAGCCACTCGTTACAACTAAGGTATGCAGAAGAGTATCTCTGAACGCACAACACGTCGAACCTTGAGGCAGATGGGCTACAGCAGCGAAAGACCACACCGGGTGCCACTCCTGTCAACTAAAAACAGGAAACTGAGGCTACAATTCGCACAGGCTCACCAAATTTGGACAATAGAAGACTGGAAAAATTTTGCCTGGTCTGATGAGTCTCGATTTCTGCTGAAACTGTCAGATGGTAGGGTCAGAATTTGGCATCAGCAACATGAAAGCATGGATCCATCCTGCCTTGTATCAACGGTTCAGGCTGCTGGTGGTGGTGTAATGGTGTAGAAGACATTTTCTTGGTACACTTTGGGGCCCTTAGTACCAATTGAGCATCGTTGCAATGCCATAGCCTACCTGAGTATTGTTGCTGACTATGTCCATCCCTTTATAACCACAGTGTACCCATCTTCTGATGGCTACTTACAGCAGGATAATGCCTCATTCATAAAGCTCGAATCATCTCAGACTGGTTTCTTGAACATGACAATGAGTTTACTGTACTCAAATGGCCTCCACAGTCACCAGATCTCAATCCAATAGAGCACAAGGGCGTCAATTTGTTTTTAAAACTGCTGGAGACAATAACCATAAACTTGAGGGTGGTTTAAAAATTGCTGGGGACAATCATTATTAATTATTGATATAGCCTATAATTATTCATCAGTTTCAGGTTTCATTACAATATGCACTGCAGTGTATAAACAGGTGTTGAAAATCATATCTTTATTCAATCAATAAACGTTGAAAGCCATAAGCTTATGCAATGGGGTTGGTACCCGCGGGTGGAGTATTCCAAAGCAATAAGACAAATAAATAAATCTACTATAATTTACATTAAATCAGGGATCCCTTTATTTTCTTGTCTTTGACAGCTTTTTAAACTTTGAAAAAATCTGAAACATTCAATATTATTTAATTCTTCATTCATTTTAGTTAATATCCAGTCCGAACAATCTGAACAAAGAATCTCCATCGTCCCATCACACATGGAGCAGATGAAAACATGTACTAAATATGAACATTTTACCAGCAGTCTCACAACTTTCTCATGGTGTATGGACATGAACTACTCACCTGCTTGTGCATAAGGGAGGCTGAATCTGCTCCGGTCGCACACTGCAGACTGGAATAACAAGTGCCACTTCTTTCTCAATCCGGACTTTCCTTATTGCCTCAGCAGGAGGAAATCCACAGCATGCTCTCCTACTGGATCAGTGGATAAGATGCTGGTCTGTGTCCGCGTATCTAGGTCTAAGATGATGATGCTCAGATGCTCTCATTAGAATCTTTTTTGATTGATTCAATTTCCTAAACTCTGTCCGTAAAGTTGAAAATGACTGTGCGTCTGCATCAAGTGGTCAGTGGCATAAATTGTAAACTTAAAAAAAGAAGGACAGCAGTTAGTTTTAGTACACAGGTGTTTCTGATTATTGTACTGATAAATAGAGGTTGCGTCATAATAAAGTGACGGCAAAAGCTCCTCACACAAACACTCTTCAGATGGTATTCCTTTTTGTGAATGCACTCACTACCTGAAGGAGTAGTGGAGTGGTTGAGCCGCCTGTAAGAAAGTGATGTCCAGCTTCATTTTCTCACTAGATTTTCCTGCCCCACCGTAAGGAGCCTTGCTAACAACAGCCTTTAAATTTTTCCATTACAGTTTTAAAAAACCGATCAAATAATACAATCCGCAATTGATTGTAAATTATATTACAATGAATCATGTCCCTTTTAGTTCTTTGAAACATTGCACAGCTGAAATGTATTTGATGCAGAGATAGCTGTGCAGAAACAAAATATTGTCCACAGGCTTTATCTGCGCTCTTCGTTCCTGAATCGCAAATTCAGTCACAGAGAAATCTCTCTCTGGCAGCGCAGGATGCCTAGATAGCGCAAACATTCTGCTGCTAGCACAAAGTTGGGGGAATATTCTGGCATGCTCTCTCCACAAACAATATATCAACACGATTCTCTTTGGGAGTCTTAAACAAAAGTATTACATAAATATTTTTTCACCCACAATAAAGAAACTTCAGCCAGACCCATGAAATTTTATTAATGTATTTTTCCATCTTGAAACGGTTACCAGCGGCACTGAAGAACTCTGCCCTGAACGTGTTGCATACACACTAGTCTTTTAAAACCTTTAGGTATCCACTGTAAAGAATGCTGCAACATCTGCGCAGAAAGAAGCCATGAATGGAAAAAAAGTGCAATGGAGTAATTTAAATAATAGTCTGTTTAGATACTGATTATGTGGAAATTGTGCTGGGAGCACAAGAGGATGTTAGATCTGCGCTGGTAACAAATTCTGCATCAGGTTTAGAAAAGTGGTGGGGACATGTCCCTTGCTTCCCCGGCTAAAATGACGCCTATGCTCATCCCTCCAGTCAGGTGTCTTCCTCCAGGCATTAAAAACAGCTGTTATTAAACCACTGCTAAAGAAGAATAACCTGGACAACACGTTAATGCAGAACTAAAGGCCAATCTCTAATCTTCCATTCATGAGTAAGATTATTGAAAAAGCTGTGTTTCAGCAGTTAAATAGCTTCCTAACAATGACAAAATGCTTTGCTGTTTTTCAGTCTAGTTTCCATGCTCACCACAGCACTGAGACTGCCCTCGTCAAAGTTTTCAATGACATACGCATAAATACAGACTGTGGTAGAACCACAGTGCTGGTTCTGTTGGACCTCAGTGCAGCATTTGACACTGTTGATCATGATATACTATTGGAACGACTGGAAAGCTGGCTCGGACTCTCTGGTACAGTACTTGGTTGGTTTGGGTACCTAAAGGGACTTACCTAAAGGGAATTCTTTGTTTCAATAAGAAACTTTTTGTCAGAACAAACAGAAATCACATGTGGGGTGCCCCTGGCCCCTTTTACTTAATATATACATGCTCCCACTAGCCTAGATTATAACAACCAATAAGATTAGCTATCATAACTATGCAGATGATACTCAGCTCTACATTACAATGTCACCAGGTGACTTTGAACCCATCCAAACCCTAAGTAAATGCATCAAGCAAATCAATGGATGGATGTGCCATAACTTTCTCCAGCTGAACAGAAGCAAAACAGAAGTAATTACTTTTGGACCAAAACAGGAACGATCAAGAATAAAAACAAGAAACATTGATTCTCTTCATGCTTTTAAATTTTGCCCATAGACCCACTTGTTCAAACTGGCTTTTAATTTATAGTATATGTTTCATTTGTTACCTCAAGGCTGGACTACTGTAATTCTTTACTATCAGGTAGTCCACAAAATGCCATTAAAAGCCTTCAGTTGATCCAAAATGCGGCAGCAAGAGTTCTGATGAATATTAAAAACAGAGATCACATTTCTCCTGTTTTAGCTTCCCTTCAATGGCTCCCTGTTAAATCCTGAATAGAATTTAAGATCCTTCTTCTTACATACAAAGCCCTTAATAATCAAGCTCCATCATACATCAGAGATCTAATTGTTCCTTATGTTCCTAACAGAGCACTTCGCTCTCAGACTGCAGGTTTACTTGTAGTTCCTAGGATTTCTAAAAGTAGAATGGGAGGCAGATCTTTTAGTTATCAGGCTCCTCTCCTGTGGAACCAGCTCTCAGCTTTAGTCCGTGAGGCAGACACTCTGTTTACTTTTAAGGCCAGGCTTAAAACTTTCCTTTTTGATAAAGCTTATAGTTAGAGTGGCTAAGGTCATCCTGAGCTAGCTCTGTAGTTATGCTGCTATAGGCTTAGACTGCTGGAGGACAGATTTACCAATTTTCTTCACTCTGCTACTTCCTTTTCTCCTACTACTCTCCAGTTGTATTACAGTACATTCTGTTATTTCGACTGTTAACTTTGTTTTCTCTCAGTGTTTTTCTCTCCATAGAAGATATACCTGGTCTGGTATCCTGCTTGGCTGCAATGCCCTGTTGGACGGGGGGCATCGACTGGGATGATCCTCCCAGTAACTGAACATCCACTGTGTCCTGTTATCAACTTTTTACTTTCTGTAACATAGAAAGTTCTCTTATATCAGATCTTCTGTTCCTTCTGTGTTCTGCTCTGTCTTCTCAAACCCCCAGACGGTCGTGGCAGATGGCCGCTCCTACTGAGCCTGGTTCTGTTGGAGGTTTCTTCCTGTTAAAGGGGAGTTTTTCCTCTCCACCATCGCTACATGCTTGCTCAGTATGAGGGATTGCTGAAGGATTGCTGTGGTTGGAAAGTCTGCATCAACGGGGCCCAACCTCACGCCAATGACTGACGCAATCTGCTGGGATTCCTTAAATAGGAAACTCTTTAACTGATTGGAATGTTTGTATAAATGTATTGAAATGACTTCTTGTTAAGTGCCTTGAGATGACATCTGTTGTGAATTGGCGCTATATAAATAAACTAAATTGAATTGAATTACTGATACATGTTGTTCCAATAAACAGGCAATAAACTGTGATGATTGGAACAGGGGGAAAAAAATCGACAAATTGAATACAGCTGAAGTTAAACACAGACCCGGTGTTAATTGTTACATGCAGTGACACACTGAAAACACTCAGCCATAATCACCTTTGCTAGATCTAATTAACTACTCAAGGCTTAATGACCCCAATAGCCTGTAAGGGGTTGTAGAGTAAAACAGTCTGTACACGCACGTGCACACACACAGACACACACACACACACACACACACACACATATACAAGTCTACTTTCCTCCATGATTAGCATGGCGCACATACAGCAAAGTGTACATGCTCATACATTTGTCCCTGTAATGTTTTCTCTGCAGCTCCATGTACCAAACATTCACGTCTTTTTATCTGTACAGATACTTGCCCTGCTCATTAGAATAACATCACAAGGGAAATGTTACTGTAAATGTGAATAAAGTGAATAAAAAGTGAGAGAAGGAAAGCCCATTGTTTGACCGAGCTTGACAGTAGGTCTCTGTTAATTCCTTTTGCCTGCTGGTTACCTGAAAAGCTGACCTGTCCTCTACTCCTACCTCCTTCTGCCTGAAATCAAGATTTTGTCAAATTAAATGTGTTTGCACTGCAAAAAGCAGTCAGCATGTATGACACATTCTCACTAAATATTCCACTTGACCACAGTATGTGGGCCAGTAAGCACGTCATGAAAACTGCTGATGGGTAAACTTTGTAGGCAATTAATAATTCAACCAACATCCCAGTTTCCGTCATGACTGATTCTTTCATCAATAGTAAATGTATTTCATGTATAAAGTTGAGCCAATAAAGGTTGGATGACTTTTCTGCATATCCCATCTTGTCCTATCTTTCATCATCCTAAAGCTGAAGTCCCACTGAATCAGTACTGCCGCGTGTCTTGGCATATGTAGCAATGCATTTACATAGGTCTAAACGGAAATAGATGAAAACATGAAGTCTTTATTAGGTCCATTAAAATGAATCAGAAAACAGTTCATGCTATACTCAAATTGGGGCCACTTCAACCATTCAGCATACCTTCATGGGTAAATATCTATTACTGTAAACAGAATGTCTGCATATTATTAGATTCAAATTCAATTCAATTCAAATTCAAAAATACTTTATTGATCCCAGAGGGAAATTAAGTGTTGTTGTAGCTCATATAATTTATTCCTTAAGGAGTTTTTGTAGATAATGATGGTCAGATCCCCGAGCCCAAGTGACTCTAGTGACGTCCCTCGATGTGGAGGGGCGAAACTCTACTCTGAGCTCCTCCCGGATGACTGAACTTCTCATCCTATCTCTAAGGGAGAGCCCAGACACCCTGCAAATGAAACTCATTTCAGCCGCTTGTATCCGTGATCTTATTCTTCCAGTCAATACCCAGAGCCCGTGACCATAGATGAGGGTAGGAACGAAGCTCAAACATTAAATCGAGAGCCTCGCCTTTCGGCTCAGCTCTGTCTTTACCACGACCGATGGTACAGCACTCGCATCACTGCAGACTCCGCACTGATCTGCCTATCGATTTCCCGTTCCATTTATCCCTCATTCATGAACAAGACCCCCAGATACTTAAACTCCTCCACTTGGGGCAAGACCTTGTCCCCGACCCAGAGAAGGCAGTCTATCGTTTTCTGGCTCAATTTTGACCAATTTCTTCACTCTGCTACTTCCTTTTCTCCTACTACTCTCCAGTTGTATTACAGTACATTCTGTTATTTCGACTGTTAACTTTGTTTTCTCTCAGTGTTTTTCTCTCCATAGAAGATATACCTGGTCTGCTATCCTGCTTGGCTGCAATGCCCTGTTGGACGGGGGCATCGACTGGGATGATGCTCACAGTAACTGAACATCCACCGTGTTATGTTATCAACTTTTTACTTTCTGTAACATAGAAAGTACTCTTATATCAGATTTTCTGTTTCTACTGTGTCTCTGCTCTGTCTTCTCACACCCCCAGACGGTCGTGGCAGATGGCCGCTTCTACTGAGCCTGGTTCTGTTGGAGGTTTCTTTCTGTTAAAGGGGAGTTTTTCCTCTCCACCGTCGCTACATGCTTGCTCAGTATGAGGGATTGCTGAAGGATTGCTGTGGTTGGAAAGTCTGCATCAACGGGGCCCAACCTCACGCCAATGACTGACGCAATCAGCTGGGATTCCTTAAATAGGAAACTTTTTAACTGATTAGAATTTTTGTATAAATGTATTGAAATGACTTCTTGTTGAGAACCTTGAGATGACATCTGTTGTGAATCGGCGCTATATAAATAAAACTGAATTGAATTGAATATATATATATATATCCTAAACATGAATGAAAAGTACAACTGGATGCTTAACCTAATTATCTTTTAGCCAGTTGTGGTGAAAGAGGACATGAAGTTGGTGTGAGTTGAAAAATAAATAAATAATGTATAAAATAGCACAATTTAGAAAAGTGTAAAAATTACAGCACCTCGGAAAAAGGAACTCTGCAGGGGTGATTACACCATTAGACTAGCAGTGCGCTGTATTGGAACTTCAGGGTAATTTTACGGGAACTTCACAGTATGCGCAGGTCTGCACTTCACCAGACCAGGCCAAGAGGGCCGTTTTCGTGGCCATTTCAGGAACCAACCGAATACCTGCCTTGGGGTATGTATTCGGAAATGGCCTAGTAGAGTTGCTGTGCGGGAGCCATGGTTAAGTCATGGTAATTGGTTGTCATTTCGAGAAAAATGAGCAGACATCGCCAAACGACCGGTTTTGTAAAGTAAGAGTTACTGGCGAAACAGTTTAACAACATAGCAGCCAAAAACATGCCATCATCCCTGCTTCTTCCATTGTTGACTTCTTGTTATTCTCTGCTGCTATTGGTGCCTTTTGGTGCGATCGGTCATGCTACTCACTGCTGAAATGGTCGTGATATGCGAATGTCTTAGCAAATTCCTAAAAGGGACAATTTTATATAGAGACACAATGGTTGAGAGGAGCACGCCAACATATTTACCCTGACAGAGGAAAGTCCAGTAAAATTACAAGCTTGATTTGTGGTGCAAATCAGATTCATCTTGGAAAAGCCCCGATCACATTCTGCACTTGATATGGGGATGGTAATCACAGTCGTTAACAGTTCTTTCAATTAATCAGCAATGCCTTTTCCCCCTGATTACATGTACTGTGTTGCCTCGGATCACTGCGCAGGGACAGTCTATGTTTTAATTTTGACAAATTAGCCCAGAAAGTTCCCGGATCCAAGCAAACAGTTAACGGAACGCACCTTTTCGAAATAAGACAGTTCCTAGATCCTGTTCAAATTCAGCTCAAATTAAGCCCTCCCTGTATCCTGTCCCTAATCACCGAATAGGATAGAAATTCCTTTATGCATCTAACATGTCCAATGCAAATCAATCCTCTTTACAGAGTTTGGTCAGACTAATTGATAGTTCTGTCTATTGATCTCTGCATGTGAAGCATCAGTCGGAATGTTCTACAAATATAAAAATTTGAGTTCTGTATCTAAAAAAGCAACATGATTTTAACCTCAATTTAAAAAATTCATTTAAAAAGTAAAATTATTTTCAGTAAGACCTGGCATTTCTGACAGTTATTATAAAGCCAGCACTGCAGAGGGTCATGTTTTTCTCTTTGGTTCCTCCTGTGCTAAGATTACCACTCCAAGGGGCTGTTTACATGACAACGTTGCAGTTTTTGTTTGAATACGTGGGTGAAAATGCACTGCGTTTACACGACAGGGCGCGCGATGAAAAACGATGTAGTACATATACTCAGACTTTAGTGTGCCCCGTTCTTGTAGTTCTCCTCCGCTTAAATAAAGGCGTATAGATTATTTGATGCACGTACTGTATGCGTTTCCGTTGGCGATCGCATAGAAGCCTGATGATCTCTAAGTTTTGCTTATAGAGACCAAATAACTTGAGAAGCTGCATCAGCAGTAACAGCATACCTGGATTGCTGGTTGTTTTTCTGTAGAAAGGCAGAATGCGCAAGTCCAACATGGCTGTAGGCGGCTGGCAGTGACGTCATCGTTTTCAAAAGTCTCCTGCTTGTGTTTACATGACAACAAATCACCCAGCGTTTTCAGAACTCTCCACTCTGGAAGCCGTTTTCCAAAAGCTGCGTTTTCGCCCCCCCCCCCCCTGTTGTCCCGTTGTCGTGTAAACGAGAGGCTGAATCGGAGAGAAAAACCTCTGTTTTGCTGAAAAACGTTGTCGTGTAAACAGCCCCCAAGATTTCACTCTGCATAACACTAACAGCTCTACTCTTTAAGGATACCAAACAGTTTGCTCTGGGTTTAGCTTATAAAATATAAATAAATATGTAAATATAGATCCTACAAGCAGATTTGCATGTTTTTGTTTTATTCCCAAAATTTGAAGAAAACTATAATCCAGCTATAAATGTTTTTTATTTATTTTGTCCTTTGTGTGTGTATGTGTGGGTGTGTGTGTGTGTGTAGGTGTGTGTGTGTGTAGGTGTGTGTGTGTGTGTGCGTGGGCGTGGGTCTTGTGTGTGACGTGCCTTCAGTGCGACTATTATCAATACCAACGTCAAAGTCTACCTTTTTGTCTGAACCACCTAGCAACTAGCTAGACCAGACTCCCTGCAGGCCAACATCATATGAACTGAGATTGTGTGACATAAATCTGTCTTCTTTAGGATGACTAGCCTCACTTTTGGTTCCCTTGACATCAGATTTGACTGGAGACCAAAAGGGAAATAGAAAAAAATTTAATATGTGATTTTCAGAAAAGTAGGAAGCCAAAGCAACAAGGGACTCAACTATTCATCTGTCTCTAATCCAGCATCTGATTCCCTCCCTCTCTCTATGTCCAGTGGTATTCCAGTTTTCCCTGTCTCACTTTTGCATGCCTCTTTGTTTGGTAGACTTAAATCTCTTTTCATTGCATTCTTCCCTGGGTTGCTTTTTATCTTCTCTTTGTCTGCCTTTCCCCCTGAACTCATCCCAACATCCATCCTTCCCCACCCCCAACACACCTTCCCTCCATTGCTGACAGCCGACTCTCTCTTATTGAAAACAGGAAACATTGGGGAGACTGGGACCTACCAGGTGTGTGTTTATTTGCAGATAGTAGACGTGAGGCTTACACTGTGATATTTTAGCACTTCAGCAAACAGACTGATTTTACACTTCTACAGTCTGGATTCATCCAGATGGATGGATAATTTCAATGAAAGGAGACTGGTGTGATGGATGTAAGGATTTTTGTAGGAGGCAGCTGGCAGTGGCAGCACTCACTGGAGGAATGGATGGGGGATAAAATATGTACTCCTTCCAGCAGAGGGAAGATTTGTTTCAGCAGAGGAGTTTCAGTATTCCTGTCTCTCCAGCTGGACAAATTTTTCCTGTTATTTATTTTTATTTTTTTGGTTGGAACAACCTCCAGATGGTTCAAGGGACACTCCTGTTTCCATTTGTATTTTATTGAAACTCAAGCAGCTAATGCAGTTATAGAAAGATCAACTGCCAACAACCTTCTGATATTCATTTTCCCTGAATTTGCTGAGTTATTCACTGGATTTCTCTGATTTATTTCAGAGAAATCTCCAGTATGACAGTGTGCAGCGCAATATGCAAAATAAATAAATAATATACTATTTTACAACACTCCAATAGTTCGCTTAGGTGTTTTAAAATCAAGAAACTCATTACACTCTGATAGTGTTACTATGAAAATAATAAAGAGTAATAAAATAAAGCAATAAGAATTGCACAAACAGTTTCATCTAACAATGAGCACCTTTACTTTAAAAGAATGTAGGAAAGTGTGACTATGTTGAAAGAGATGAAAATATACCTGAAGGAATTTTAAATTGTAAACATTTCTAAATGTATATTGTTACAGCCAAATTGTTTTGTTAGCTTTATTAATTAACTCTAGGAGTTTTTATTATGTATGTTCTCTAACAGAAGAAAATGTTTTAATAAATGAAAACAAAAACATTTCAGATCCACTTAATAAGTTGAGATAGATCAAATTTATCTGACCTGATTCTGTGGAGGAAGCAGCTCAGCTCTGCTGTTCTCCTCCAGTCTCAGCTGCCCTTTTCTGACTGAGGAACAGACTGTAACCGTCGTTCTACAGAGCTGAGACACTCTGAGAACAATCCCCAGCCACATGTTCGCTTAGTTGGGCTGCTGAATGTGTGCAAATAAACCTTTTTTAAAGAGCTGGTAGTCCCAAATTTCGTAAAGTGGACTTATGACAGATACAGAAGGGGAAAAATCTGATGTTTTTTATGTAAACATATGAATGCGCATTTCAAAAAGATACATATTTTAAAATGGGGCTGTTGTAAAAACATCAGATGCTTTGGCCATGAATGTCCAGGTCTAACAGAGCCTAGGGAAAGGTGAAACTATATTCATGACTACAATGGCTGAAGCCTGAATAAAATTTTTGGGCGAGACTTTGAAAATTGTATTTAATTTCCTTTCTATCCAGTCAGACTAATCGTCAGGCATTTTGCAAAAAAGAATGGGCAAACCCTTTAGTCCATAGATGTGCAATGCTGATAGAGACAGGTTAATGTTCTATAAAGTATTAAATCAGAGAGCTATATACATATGCCACCAACCTCATAAGTGCAGAGAGAGCCCAGAAAAACCCTCTGATAGTGGTTTGTAGATGTTTTCACCCTGATTCTTTAATGAATCTCACCTGCTTGTGTGAGTCAGGGTGTATGTGACTGTGTCTCCAATGGACAGATGTCTTCACTCTCCCACAGATGGGCACAGTGTCTTTGTCCAGGATTTGCAGGATGCTTGGAAATTTTAGAAGCAAATTAAACCCAACAGTGTCTGCTGCCGGGTGTGCAAGCTATTGTATACGTGTCTGTCTCTGGAAAAAAAAATCAGCATCGAGCAGACAACATAACACGAGTAACATACACTCAGCCCCCTAACGCTCTCTGGTCACCATGGTAACATTTAAACATACCTTTAATAATTCAAGATTTACCACAAAAACAAATACAAAGTGCATGAAAAATCGAACTCACCACAACGCAGAATCAGTGAGAGCCTTTTCCCTTTTCCCTTTTCCAAAGAAACGATCGAGAAACATTTGTTTTCTATCCATCTTGCTAGCTTGTGGGATTAATTTTAGCGGTAACTATCACGTGACCAATACAAGCCTCTTGACGTGTCAAGACTGAGCTATGTAACGGGGATATCCGCTCATTTTTCAAAATAAAACAGCTGTCACACTCAGATAATAAACTGGAAGTTATTTATTCTTTCTGTGTGGCCCTTGGCCCAGTACCACATGACCCACGGCCCGGTACCGGTCAGCGGCCCAGGGGTTGGGGACCCCTGTTGTCGGTGACGTTTATTGATGCAGTGAGTGAATAGTCTTTGGTGATACTATTCAATCACAATCTGTCCTTAAGAGATTGTAATATTCATCTAACCTTTGTTCATTTCTGTCCTGTTTTCCAGGGTCTAATCATACTTTTTATGTTTAAGAGGTTCTCTAGACCATGGAACTTTTTAAGTTCATCTATGTATATGATTCAGCTATTTTTATGGAATAAAGATACCACTACTGTGATCATCTGAGCAAGTCCATCAAGTGCCATTCTTTCTCACACTTCTTTGTCCTCTCACTTGTGTCCTGTTTTTCAGGGTCCCATCATCATTTCTTCAGAAGCAAGTACGGTATATGATGCCAGTATTTCCCACATTTTCTAGATACTGTACCAGTACTGTGTGGAAAAAGCCATCAAAAAAGTCAATGAACTGTTATTGTTTCTCACCTTTCCTTCTCTGTCTCCTTTCACCTTTTAAAGGTTGTAATGTTCAAAAACAATATTTTGTACTGCCATGCTGTTTATTGATGTGGTAAATAAATAGTTTATGAAAATATCACTAAATCTGTAATTTATTTATTTTAATATTCAGTAATGATCATATCCCGGCTGTAGTCTTCTCTGTCTTAATGCCAGGTTTCCACCATGTGTTGTAGATAGTTCAGCAGGTTAACTCGACAAAGCAGTTTTTTGGTTTCTGCTATGTAATGTTTAGAATACCAGAATAGGGAGGATGGCGTAGGTTTAAGTTTATTAGACTGATACATATATACCGACAAGACAGTGTACATCACTGTCACAACAGTGTTTGTTTTTTACAAAAGCTTTATGGCTTTTCTAATAATACCAGTTTTTTTTGTCCCAGTTCAGCCCTGTAGGTAGCACCTCACAACCGAGAGCTCAGTCGGCCGTCGTGTTTCCTATGAAGTTTTTGACAACGTTTCACAACCACCTGTCCACGTCTCATGTTGTATTCCCCACTCAGGTCAAGGGAGCGGACACTTGAGTCAAGCCAGCTGACGCTAGCACTCTTCTAAAGATTAGCTTCATGCATACATAGTGCATACTTGTTGGCTCTGCCCTGCCTGGGCCTTCTCAGGTATTACTGGGCACTTGGTGAGAAAATGGCTTCTCTACAGGACTTAGTACATAAGTTAAGACATATTTCCAATTTGATTTATAATAGTCAGTGATGACAATATATTATTTTGGGTACATACTGTGACCGATAGGATGATGATACTAGCTGCACACACAGAGACAGAGTTGATTCTGTAATTTTCCACATTTTGGAGCTAACCAAAATGTGTAGGCGAGTGGTAGAGACACCCACCTTATTATAATACACTTCAGGGAATAAATAAATAAATAAATAAATGGGTGAATAAATAAATGGGGAAATAAAATAAAATTGTAAATAAATAAATACATAAATGTGGAAATACATAATACATATTTTTAATTATTCCCACATTTATTTATTTTCAATTGTATTTGCCCATTTACTTATTTATTTATTGTTATATTTATTTATTTACACTTGTATTTCCAGTTTTGTTGATTTATTTCCATATTTATTGATTTATTCCTATATTTATTTAGTTAAAAATGCATTTGTCCATTTATTTATTTCCACATTTATTTATTTATTGTCAACTTTGGAAGGGACGTTGGTTTTTCAATACCAAGCCCAGAATCTCCTGGTTGTTCCACGTACTCTGCTAAAAACTAAGGGGGACAGGGCCTTTCAGTCTAACTCATACACTGTGGAATTGTTTGCCCCTCCATCTTTGCTTTGCTGACTGTGGAAGCTTTTAAAAGCCTACCTAAAACAGTTCTATTCTCCAATGCTTCTGTGTAATTATTTATTATCTTATCTTTTTTAAGGCTTGTTTTTATACATGTAAAACTTGACAGTGACTTATGTTGCAATTGGCAACCCTTAATAGGCCCACAATAAATCGTACCTACAACAGATTGAGCGTTAAAGTAAACCTTTTCCTGAACAATTTTTCATCTGGTTGTACATAATACAGTAGTAATGTTTTGGAGTGAGCCAGCTACAGTCCGGACTTAAATTCTATAAAGAATTTGTGGACGAGCAAATGATTAGGCTGATGGCAAGAAGACCTTCCATCCTCAACCACTGACCACCAAAGGTAAAACATCAAAATAGTGGAAACATAAAAAAAGCTGCAAAGCAATTCCAAGAAAGGTTTGATTGTTGTAATGCAATAAAGATTTTTCCAATCATTGTGTGGGTCAGCTTTACTTTTGGCCTTTGAACTCTCTTTTAATGCCACTTTTGCCAAGTCTCTTTGTTATTGTTGTATCATTACCTCTGATCTTAGCGTAGGGAGTGAGACCTGCAGAGGTTTAGATGTTGTTCTGGGTTTTTCTATGACCTCCTGGATGAGTCGTTGATGAGGTCTTGGAGTAATTTTGGTAGGTCAGCCTCTTCTGAAAAAGTTCACCACTGTCCCATGTTTCCTCCAGTACTTCAAAGTAGATTGTGAAGGATTAGAAAGTGCTGACAAGATCCAAAGGAGAGGGATTGTGTGAACGTACATGATTTGCTTCTATGCAGTGCAGTAGTATGGTTCTTCTCAGATGCATAAGTTTCATTTTCTTTGTAAAGCAATTAGAAAGAACTTGTTACTTGTTTTAATTAATAGCATGGCAGTAGTAAATTGAATCCATCTGCAGTTACCTTGCTATTGAAAACAGAGTTGTTAATCAAAGGTTTCATGTCAGATGCAAGCAGAAGGCTCTGAAAATACAGTGTTGAACCCCCCCCCCCCCCCCTCACCAAGCACCAAGTGTTTAATGCAGCTCTACTTTAGATTTTAGAACAGAACAAAGAAGTCTTTTGCCGCACCTTGTTAAATCTCTTTCTGGTTAAAAGGTTAGAAAGCTGGACAGAGAGACACTGGAATCAGGAATATGATCTTTGCCCATTATGATCGATGGAAGAGATGGTTCGAACCTCCTCCTTCTCTCTCTGCTCTTTGGTCCTGCTCAGCATCCATGAAGCTTCCTTTTCAACTCCTCTAGGATTTGGGGTCATAGTTCATAATTATTTGAGCTTTTGAGATGTTAAACAGCTGCTCAAAGTTGTAAAAAAAACAATATGTTGTTGCCAGGGTTACAAATCATAAACTGTCAGGAAAAGAAAAACTAAGAACACAAAAATCCTTTCAAGCAGCCCAGCATCCAAAACAAGACGGAGTAATTGTCAGAGCATGTGATTGTACCAGACTGTTCAAACTGAGTCAAATCTTTTTAGAAATGCTCTCTGGCCTGTTTTAGTAGAGGAATTGTGATAAAATCATGAGTCACAGTAAAAAAAAAAAAACAATATCATATTTTTTGCCAAATTGCCCACTCCTAGCTCTCATTGAGGTTCATTGGGGTCCAAAAGCCTTAGAAAAGAGTTTTTAACCATTTCCACATTGACATATGTCTAGGAATTAGTTTGGTTAAGGGATTTTATTGATTCATGATGTGTTACTGTTTTAGATCATTTAGCCTACTTCATGTTGACAGACAAGTTCTATTTAATTTCACAATTTAATTTACAAAGTAATGTTCCTAAATGCCTACTGTGAACTGTCCTTTGTGCTTTAACTTCTACATTTTTGACCCCCTAAGCCAAACTAATTCAACTGAGATTTAAACATGGAAACATGATCATTTTAGACTTTTGTTACTTTTCTTTCTTCTTCTTTAAATATCAATCAAGACTCATGATTCTGACTGAAATTGCTTTTTCAACCTTGACATTAGACTATAATTGACACTAGTTTCACCAAGATTACTAGAATGATGAATACATATTCCATGGAGCCAAAACAGTGACACATGTGAAAACTAAAGTTTTGAGTCATAAATGGATTGACTCAGGTGGGGATAGTTCACCACACCACAGTGATTCTAAGTGAAGAGTGCTGCAGGCTGTTGTTTCTATCACAGCTCTAATCCTGCTTATAACCATAGTCAACCATACTTTATCTTCGAGCAGAGATCATCCTTCACTTCTCATTTCATTCCTCCCTCCCATCTGTCCGTCTTCATTTCCTGCATCATGGTGTTGTTTAATTACCAATCTGATGTCTTATTTTTTCTCTCACTTTGTTCTCTCGCCTTTCTTGTGTCCAAACCTCTTGTTCTTTTTTTGTTCTCTCTCAACCAGATGGGGTTATCAAACCCAGAATATGTTTGCTTTGACTCAGTAAAATTAAGGCTGGGGATTAAATGACACTTTTTTGCCCTATATTGAATGTATATAAATCATTAATAACTAAACTTGTGTTGTTTCATCATTATAAACAACATGTTCCCTCATAGAATTTCTCTAACTTGGCACCCAACTGTGCTGAGTGGGTAGACCAAGTCAAAAACTTGCACACACACCATGCATCACCAAAGGCCATGTTAGCGCTGAGACACACATGTACATTTTGTCTTTATACACACAGTCCAGGAGCAATGCATTACTGCTGAGCTGCAACTGTGAAATTAGCCTAAACAAGCACTGCAAATCCCTTTGTGTGGGTGGAAAGAAGGAATAATGCTGCTCTTTAACTTACCACCATCTCTAAAAAAAACATGGTTACACGCAGTAGTAAATAAACATTATATATATAGCACCTTTCCCAGATAAAAAACAGAAGGTACTTAATAGTGCTTAGTATTAGAAATCAGATGCATTAAAACAACAATAAAAGACGAAAAGGTTATAAAACATAACAATAAAACAATACAAATAACTAAAATGATCCAATCATGCTTCAAAAGATCTTAAGGAAATGCATATTGAAATGAAATATATTCAGTCGCTTCTTAAATTGATTGATTTGCAGCATTCACTCCTCCGACTGGTGGTCGTGAGCATCTGACGTGATTTTCACAATCCTGATGAAGCCGGGTGACGGGGTAAGCCGCATTGCGTCATTTCCTGTTGTCACTGTTGTGCTCCCTGTAAGCTGTTTGGTGTTCAGACTCTGTTGAATTGATCCTATTTTCTCTGTGCTGAGGCCTTTCTAAGTTATTTTAGCACACAAGCACACTAAAACACACATTTTTCACCATATATATGCTCCCAATTGGTAGAATCATTAGACAGCATGGGGTAAATTTCCACAGCTATGCCGATGATACACAACTATATTTATCCATAAATCCTGATGAACCCAGTCAGTTAGGTAGATTACAGGCATGTCTGGAAGACATAAAAACATGAATGACCCTAAACTTTTTGCTTTTAAATTCTGACAAAACAGAAGTTGCTGTCTTTGGACCAGAAGTTCTTAAACAGAAACTGATTAGTCAATCACTTCATCTGGATGGCATTAAATTGGCCCCCAGTAATAACGTAAAGAACCTCGGCGTTATTTTTGACCAAGACTTGACATTTAAATCCCATATTAAACAGGTTTCTAGGATTTCTTTCTTTCACCTCTGGAATATTGCTAAAATTAGAAACATCCTGTCCAGGAGTGATGCTGAGAAACTAGTCCATGCATTTGTTACCTCAAGGCTGGACTACTGTAATTCTTTACTATCAGGAAGTCCACAAAATGCCATTAAAAGCCTTCAGTTGATCCAAAATGCGGCAGCAAGAGTTCTGATGAATATTAAAAACAGAGATCACATTTCTCCTGTTTTAGGTTCCTTTCATTGGCTCCCTGTTAAATCCAAAATAGAATTTAAGATCCTTCTTCTTACATACAAAGCCCTTAATAATCAAGCTCCATCATACATCAGAGACCTAATTGTTCCTTATGTTCCTAACAGAGCCCTTCGCTCTCAGACTGCAGGTTTACTTGTAGTTCCTAGGATTTCTAAAAGTAGAATGGGAGGCAGATCTTTTAGTTATCAGGCTCCTCTCCTGTGGAACCAGCTCCCAGCTTTAGTCCGTAAGGCAGACACTCTGTTTACTTTTAAGGCCAGGCTTAAAACCTTCCTTTTTGATAAAGATTATAGTTAGAGTGGCTTAGGTCATCCTGAGCTATCTCTGTAGTTATGCTGCTATAGGCTTAGACTGCTGGAGGACAGACGTACCAATTTTCTTCACTCTGCTACTTCCTTTTCTCCTACAACTCTCCAGTTGTTTTACAGTACATTCTGCTATTTTGACTGTTAACTTTGTTTTCTCTCAGTGTTTTTCTCTCCATAGAAGATATACCTGGTCTGGTATCCTGCTTGGCTGCAATGCCCTGTTGGACGGGGGGCATCAACTGGGATGATCCTCTCAGTAACTGAACATCCACTGTGTCCTGTTATCAACTTTTTACTTTCTGTAACATAGAAAGTTCTCTTATATCAGATCTTCTGTCCCTTCTGTGTCTCTGCTCTGTCTTCTCAAACCCCCAGACGGTCGTGGCAGATGGCCGCTCCTACTGAGCCT
The DNA here is from genome assembly GCA_963556495.2 of Valencia hispanica. NCBI lineage: Eukaryota > Metazoa > Chordata > Actinopteri > Cyprinodontiformes > Valenciidae > Valencia > Valencia hispanica. Next base: position 33,604,134 of record OY747722.1, on the reverse strand, counting down.
GGTTCTGTTGGAGGTTTCTTCCTGTTAAAGGGGAGTTTTTCCTCTCCACCGTCGCTACATGCTTGCTCAGTATGAGGGATTGCTGAAGGATTGCTGTGGTTGGAAAGTCTGCCCAACCTCACGCCAATGACTGACGCAATCTGCTGGGATACCTTAAATAGGAAACTTTTTAACTGATTGGAATGTTTGTATAAATGTATTGAAATTACTTCTTGTTCAGTGCCTTGAGATGACATCTGTTGTGAATTGGCGCTATATAAATAAACTGAATTGAATTGAAATTAATACACTGTATTCCCTTTAATCGTTGTGGTTGTGCTGTAGGATTCTTTATGTCAGCTACTTACAGTATGATAGCTGTAGATGGAGTAAAATGAATTGTTTTGGTACATAATCAATAGTGATCTTTATTCTTGCATTTCTTCTTTTTTGTCTGTTATAGTTACAGACCTAAGGGCTTGTCTTTTTTAAATTAAATCCTAGAGGCTAGATTGTCATCTTGAATACATTGTCAAAGTCAGTAAACAACAGAGATATATCAGATATAAACCCCAAAATTATGACCAATTAGCTTTTAAATAAGATGTTTAGCTTTCTGCAGTCAGCTAATTTTGGGATGGTAAATAACCATCAAATGAAATGATTTCTTTAGATTTTTATGGGAGAGCGTCCAGTTTCTGTTAAATCAACTTGATCAAAAAGTATTTTTGTCAGTAATATTTTTTTATACGGCTTTATAAAATGATGCCCTTTATTTAGTGATCCAATATTGCTGCATGTCCTCCAAGTCTCTCTGTCCTTCTTCATGCCAAGCTACTGATTAATAAAGGACACAAAATATACATTAAAAAGATTGACAGTTATTTTTTTTAAATTGTGGATCCTATTCATTTTTCAATTTACTAAATATTTTTGTTTGTTTTCATGGAATATTTAATAACATCAGCATGGATTTTTTGAGATTTTTGGAATTCAGTTCCTCTTGTTGAACTGATTTTTCTTATCTTTATATATTCTAGAAAACCTTTATTATTACTCTCTGATTAAATTACATGCATGTTTGGTCAAATGATTTCTTTAAGACTCGAAATTAAAAGTTTAGAACTTAAAGTTGACTCAGGACTTGCATGTCCTGGCATTAAATGTGTGACTTGACATGAGACTTGGGTGTAAAGACCTGAGACGTACTATTAACTTGTCTAACAGCGCCTTGGACATGGAGCAGTTGATTACTTTCCACTGGCTACCAACTAAAGCCCACTGAGGAAACTTGTGTTTGGACTCCCACAGACCACCAGAAAGTAAGGTCAGCTTCTGAAAATGATTAAATGTTGAAAGCAGACCAGGTATAATTTGAGGTTTGAGAGTTGGAGAATAATGTAGTTGCACCTTTTGTTAATTTTTTTAGGCATTTTATCTCAGTCTTACTGGACACTTCGACCTTTGACAGAAAACTACCACTTAAAAAGTCACAGAATAGAATAGAATAGAAAAATATGTTATTGCCCCAAAGTGGGGAAATGCATGTGTATGAGCAAGTTAAAGGTAAATGGAAGTCTGAATATTCTAACTAAGGTAATATATAAAACAAAAAGTATAACAAACAACAAAAATATATAAAACATAAGAATAAGAGACTATACTGTAAGAGCAAATTTACAATATAGGAAAAATAATCCTGAGCATTTATTAAAAATAGCATACTCACATCAAAATAAATGTACAACTCTGTATGGCAAAGAAAATATTTTACAATATGTGTAAATTGGTACATAGAAAACAGCAAAAGACTGATTACAGGAAATAAAAAAAATAGATATCAGCTGGGATGTAAAACATTCATTGAGTTTGTGCAGAGCAAAGATGGTTATAGAGTCCTACAGCTGCTGGGAGGAAGGATCTGTGAAAACGCTTCTTTCTGTACCTAGGATGCAACATTCTGTTATAGAAGGAGCTCTCTAGTTCAGTGCCAGCTTCATGCATGGGGTGGAAGACATTGTCCAACAGTGATGTTATCTTTGCTAGAGTAAAAACTTATATAGGGATTTAATGCATAGAAAATCCCAGATCAATGTGAAGTAAGAATATATTTTAATCCCATTTTTTTGGCTGTAGCAGTGGAGTAGTCAAAGCAGATAAATATGCTGAAATGCAAAATCAGAGTTCATTTCTTCAGGTCAGACCCCAATGGATTTCCCCTGAATTCAAGACTGTTTGCCAAACCTCCCAAACCTTTGATAAACTAACAAATGTGTTAGAATAATAAAAGGTGCATGCTTCCACTGTCTCCCGTTCCTTGCTTCTTATGAGTTCAACATCCAGGATATTAAATGTATTCTGATTACAGCCAAGGAATAAAAAGAAACAGACCAGCATAGATTACTGTGAACAGTACCAGACACATGATAAACACCTGAAGGAAACTGTCTCAACATGTACGACGTCAGAGGTTGCCGTATCTTGCTGCTGACGCAAGTCACTGTGGTGGAACAAGACAGCAACATGCAAAGCCAGAAACAAATACTTGTGATGGTCCCAAAGCGGAGAGTTCTGAACAATCCCTCAACCCCGATTCTAGCAACTCTAGCCCACTCACCACCCACAGACACACATGCACCACTCAACAACACCCTCAATCAGCCGCGCTCAGCGGCAGGAGGGAGCCGGGATGCGGCAAATCAGCCGAGACCCTGACAGTCAACTTCATGCCCAACGATAATGAGCTCCCAACGGAAACAGCACAACGCAGGAGGGACTTACGACATGGAAGAACGTAAGTGATGAGCTAATCAGCCACCAAAGTATTACAAGTTTTAAAAAAATGAAGATTGACAATTTAAATTTAACCTCTTTTTGGGGAGTGTGTGGAAGTAAGAAAAATGAAGGGTGGAAGGCGAAGAAGAAGAATGTAAAGACACAGATGGACAGACAGACATGATGAGGAATGGACGACGAGAGCAGGAGTCTCTACAGACTAACGTTGCGTCTGCTGGTTGTGCAGGGAAGAATGAAGATCTGGATCTGAACACATGGTTTCAGAACTGTGTAAACGTCACTCAGTAGCAGGTGTAGGCTGTAGTGTGTATGCGTATGTGTATTCAAAAGCAATTATTATCGATATAGAACTTTACACAGCCAAAGTGCTTCACAATAAAAGGAAAAAATATAGTTGGCAATTAGAAAATGTGTAACAATACAAAGTAGGAGAGTAAAGAGATTCAAATAAAAAATAAAAGCAACAGCACAAGCTATACAATTAGTAAGAACAATCAATAAAAAGTTTGAATTATATTGTTACGTACTGTTGAAACAATATGATTTATTTATTTATTTATTTATTAGATAGATAAACAGACTGACAGATGAGTGTTGAAGAGATGGAATCCGAGTCTCTGTAAACAAGATATATACATGAGCATGAGTTAATTAACTGAAGTCTCTAACAACACGAAAAGGTCTTCTGATCATTATCATCTACAAATGCCTTATGTACCTGTTTTCTTCACTGTGCTTCTCTTATCCATACAGTTGTGCTCAAAAGTTTACATATGCTTATCACGGGCATGAATGTCATAATATTAAGTTACTGAAACATTTTTACATAAGTTGAAATGTAAACATAAACACTCACTAATATACAGGTGCATCTTCATTTATTTGAAAATTATTGAGAATTTTATTCCATTTCAGCATTTCAATTCCAAAAATGAAACTCAGATTTATTGCAGGACAATATATTTACAGCATTTATTTCCATTAGTTTTATGATAATAGCTCATAAGTAATCAAACCCCACAATCATAATGACTGAATAGCTGTCCATCAGTCAGTGACATCCTGCATGTGGAGGGTAGGCCACAAAATGGCAATGCTAGAGGAGCTGGTTGTTCCAGGAGTGCTGTATCCAGGCAAATTAATGGAAAATTAAGACAAAGGAAAAAGTGTGGGTAAAAATACCTGCAGCATGAAGAGAATTGTAAAGGAAAGCCCACTCAAGAGTTTGGTGGAGTTTCACAAGGCGTAGACTGCAGCTGAAGTCAGGGCTTCAAAAACCACCCGATAAAGATATATAACTATAGAGCCGTTTTCAGACAGAAGTTCTGGAATATTTGGACAATTCCATCAGGTCTTTAACCGGGGATGTGTTTTCAAATACACCACTTTTTTCTGCAACATTGCCTTTCGGCTGCTTTCACACAGCAAGAAATGTACCGGAGGATCCTGATGAATGTCTGGGGGTGGGGGAGTGGGGGGTTGTATGTGGATATGACGTAATCTTAGTGCGGCGGGCGTACATTTCCCCAAACAAAGGGATTATTGCAAAGATGGTCGACGAAACAGCAGATCTACTCCCAGTACTCATCTTTGTGATATGTGCAATCTGTGCACATGGAAACTCTTAAGAGACATCAATGAAGAAGCTGAAAGGACATTTATACGTCATCAATGTGTGCGCTCACAGCGTTCCCTGCCCCCCTCCCCTTTTCCCCACCACCCCACACCCCTCCAGCTTTCCCGGAACATTACCTGACAGTCTGAATGCAAACACCATACTGCAAAAATTTCGCTCTTGTTACTAGGTCTTCATCTGTAAAATTACCGGTAAAGGGTATTCGGACAAAGTCCGGAAGGTTGCTTTCAGACACAAAAGTGAAATAGACGATGTCTGGAAAATTACCGTTTTTCATGGCCTGTTTGAGAGGGGCTTAACAGACCTCGGGCAAATCTGTTAGCTGGTAAAATATTTTAAAAAATGGTGAAAAAACATAGTTCTCACCTAAAAACCTACCTTTTTTTAAACACTTAGTTAAAAGTAAATTAAGAAAGTAAACATTCAGACTTTTTGAATTCACACATGGCAAGAAATATACTGTGAACTCAAAAACCACCTTTGCATGTGAACTCAAAGTAATATTAGCTGTCATTTAGGGTATGACATTAGCCTTAGTCTGTCTTGTAAAATATGGCATAAAGTGGAAGTTTTTCCAAGAAGTTATGAAAACACAAGAACTGGTTGGGTAGGTTGCCAGGAGACCAACAATGGAACCAAACGAGCTGCAGCAATTTCCACAGACTGGCTGTGCTCTACATTTGATATGTATGTCAACTAATAAGTAAGGTTGCAACCCTGATTCATTTTTCCTCCAATGAAAACATCTAGCCCCAAATAAAAGTTTCCAACATCTTGTGGAAGACTGCATTTTGGTCAGATTCAATTTCGATTCAGTTTATTTATATAGCGCCGATTCACAACAGATGTCATCTCAAGGCACTTAACAAGAAGTCATTTCTATACATTTATACAAACATTCCAATCAGTTAAAAAGTTTCCTATTTAAGGAATCCCAGCAGATTGCGTCAGTCATTGGCGTGAGGTTGGGCCCCGTTGATGAAGACTTTCCAACCACAGCAATCCTTCAGCAATCCCTCATACTGAGCAAGCATGTAGAGACGGTGGAGAGGAAAAACTCCCTTTTAACAGGAAGAAACCTCCAGCAGAACCATCTGCCACGACCGTCTGGGGATTTGAGAAGAAAGAGCAGATAATAACCAAACTTTATCTTTTGGGCAACAATTCTAAAAAGGTATGTTTAACAAATTAAAAGCATTGAGCATCACTAAACAGAACCCAATACCCACAGTTAAACATGGTGGTGGTATCATTATGCTCTTGGGTTACTCTTTTTATAGAACTGGGTTTGTTTCAAGGTGGATACAATTATGTATGAACAATGAAAACTTCTAAATACCACTCAGTTAAGGACCTTAAACCTTCAAGTATCACTAGAAAGATGACAAGTCCAACCAAATATTAGAATTAACCAAGCAGTGACTTCTCCAGAAGAAAATGAATATCTCTGTGGACAATAGATGTCCTGGCAATCTGATAAGAGTTTGGGAGGTAGAGCAGGAAAATATTGCTCAGTGAAGATGTGGGATCCTGATAGAGCATTCAGGAGCTGACTGATTCAAAAGGTGCTTTAACAAAGTTATTACTTTTCACTAATACATTTTTCCCTCTGAAGGATTTACTTGTTTTTCCGTTAACTTGTAGAGGATATACAGTATGTTACATAAAAGATGGAAAACGTTCAGAAATAATTTATCATGGTTTTCTTTTAATGTCTCAAAAACCTGGAATTTTAACAGGGTGTGTAGATATTTGAGAGCCACTAAGTAATACATGCACACACCATCCTTCTTTCATGGATATGCGTGCAAAATGTCAAGCCAATTTATCTTGCATTTAGTCGCACTAGGGAAGCACACGCAAATTCTTGTAAATGACAGGCATTTTGTAGAGAACGGCAGAGAAGCTGCACGGCTGGTGTTTAAACACAGAGGGTTTAGGACTAACTGGAGGCAGAACCATAAACCTGCTTTTCATGATGCAACATGAAGGGCAGTGAAAATCAGGGGACATGAAGTAAAGGCAAAGAAAAGGTGGGAAATATGACAAGCAAAGAGTTGATAAAAAGAGAAAAAGTGGAATGAGAGATGATGAAAATAAGAATAAAAAGACTGTTGCTGTATGACATTGCAGGATAACATTTCACCAAAATCTAATTTTGTCCGTTAAATCCGTTGAATTTTTCTTCCCTCTCTCACCCCCCCCCCCCCCTCCCTGCTTTTCACAGTGATAGTTGCCTTGGCAACCATGGCAAATCTTTCTTTTCTCAAACAGATGTCCCATTTAGTTGGAAATTAGAATGTGTAAAAAACCCATGGGACGCAAATTATTTCAAAGTTCTCTGCTTGTAAAGAGGGAACGACAGGCAGGGGGAGAGGAAAAGAAAGGTAGAGGAAAAAAGCTGTCAAAATTTAACTGTAACCCCCCCCAACCACACACACACACGCATATACACAAACCCTTCTCCTTGCCTAATTTCACTCCCTCATCAGTTGTCTATGATTCTGTGTATAAATAATTCCAGTTCAGCCAGTGGCTTGTCAGAGGGAAGTGGATAAAATGTTGGGGGTGGAAGGTAAGGTACAGGTGGAAAAAGCTCCATCTCCTTCTTCCGGGATGGGTGGAGAGAAGGTGTGTATACCCGGTGCCAATATTGGAGAAGGGGCAAACTGGATTGCTGAGTAGCCCTCCAGGGAGGAACTGGGACTTCTCCTGGTCTCTACCCGGAAGGAAATAATCGGCTCTCAGAACTATATAAGTGATTAACTTTCTTCATGAGCAAATCTTTTTTTTCTATTAGACACAATGCAAACTATCAAACTAAAGTTAATAATTAAATAATAAAGAATAGTTTTGTTTTTAGAACTATTCAAGTTTTTTCTGTCATTTGGATGAATTAATTTCTCCTGTTTCAAATGTAAATTATTTCCAAAAAAAAAAAAAACGTTGCTGCTTATTTGACTTGATTTAAAGACAAAAAACATCTACCTCGAAGCAGTAAGAAGAGTGGGACTAGGATGATCCAGCTATCTGCAAGGAATGTGATGCCTTCCTAAAGATTAAGCACTGATATTCAAACAACAGTTACAATATTTCACAATATATAAGAAAGACCCCAAAAATTTACAAATACAAATCGGAAAAGGATATGTACTCGATCTATTTTAATCTGATCCATCTAAATAAAAACTTGTTACCACTTGCCTAAGGTCACAGGTAGGACTAAGGAACACACCAGACAGGTCAGGGAGGTTAAAGGAGGGTTAGGTTACAAAACAATATCACAAGTTTTAAACATCTTCCAGAGCTCTGTTCAATGCATCATCTGACCATGGAGCAAGGATGGATCATTTGCAGACCTACCAAGGCAAGGATGTCCATCTAAACTAACCTTGCTGGGCAAATCTATGGGCCATGGTAACTCTGGAGGTGCTGCAGAGAGGTGGATAAAGTCAGGTGGATAAAATCTGTTGCAAATCAGTTTTTTTTTTAATGGCAAGAGTATTGAAAGAAAGTATTGGCTCTGCAGAGTTGAATACGAATAAATGAAACACCTAAGATTTTTATCATGTTTGTCAGTATATATATAAACAAAAGTTCAAGCAAATCAGATGCTCTGTTGTTCTATAAGGAATTCAGGTAAATGAATTAATCAGTAGGTTATTAGTTTAGTCACTGGCTGCATGTTCTACATCAGAAAAATATCAGAAGTAACGGATCATAAAAAGCTTCCTCACATGACATCCAAGCAGGTTTAGTGTTACAGGATCTCAAGACATTATCTCGTAAAAGAAAAGAAAAGAAAGAAGTTGAAGACAGGGTAGAAGAGAAGTCTCTTTAAAATACCTAGGACTAAGACTACTTGATAGGCTATTGGCTAGCATTTGCAAATCAGCAAATCCAGATGCACCATTCATTTTCCTTGCTATGGGGTTGTACCCCCCAGCCAGAGCGAAGATAAGGAAGACTATAGATCAGTGGTGTCCAAACATTTTGGACCGTGGGCCAAAATCATCACCCCCCCACCACCAACCCCCAATTAAAAACTACAAAACAACTATATTGTAAATTCAGTTATTTTTACCTGCTCAGCAATACATTAAACATGCAATATTTCAATTAACAAATTAGAATGGAGCAAATTATTGTAAGTCCAACAAAGATGTATTTGTCTATATATGTATTTTGTCTATTCAAAGCAAGAAATGTTTGTACAACCTAGTGTGCCCACGTCTGTTTTTTTTAAGTAAAAAGTTGCTGCATGTTTGGGACCCTACGTACTATGATATTAAAATAAAATAAAATAAAAAACATGACTAATGAAATAAAAATGTAATGTTATATCTAACAATTTCCATTTAAGAAGATTATATGAATTTTATATTGAAAATCTTGTCCAAAACAAATTACAAAAAGTTTCCATCTGCATCAGCTCTGTCTGCTAGAAAGCCAAATTTATACCATTCTTATGCGCATTTGCTGCGCTGAGTGGCAGCAGTTGCAGTGGCTCTCACTCCGAGTTGAGCTTTTTTCTCTCTTTTTAAAGAACTTGAAACATTAATACCTCATATCATCCGGCGTGTTTGAGTACAGAGACGACAACGGCACCACGGATATTATTTTTTCATAGCAGCTCTGCACTTTTCCGTTGTTTTTTTTGTTACTTGTGTTTTTCACTTTTTGTGCCCGGACACCTTTTGCCATGGGTCCCTTTTTTGTTTACACAAGGGATCAGCTGTTAGCGCTCCGCAACACAGCCGCGAAGCCCCGAGAGAGACCCGATATCCCCCAGGAGCTGAGGAGGAAAAGACGGGGTACCCGTGCTGGAGTTAAACGCCGTGCTGGGAGAAGACGACATAGACCGGTCCTCCCGTCCGTTGTCATGGGAAACGTGAGATCTCTTCATAACAAGATGGACGAGCTAACGGCGCTAACCCGGTACTAGCGGGAATATCGAGAGTGTAGCATCATGCTGTTTACAGAGACATGGTTGAACTCGTTGTCCCCGGACTCTCAAGCTTCTCTGGATGGATTTTATTTATTGCGGGCTGACAGGACACAGAATAGCGGTAAGAGGAAAGGCGGAGGACTGGCTGTGTTTGTAAATAACAGATGGTGTAACCATGGACACATAACTGTTAAAGAACAACACTGCTGCAAGGACATTGAACTGTTAGCCGCTAGCATGAGGCCGTATTATCTTCCACGGGAGTTTTCTCATGTTATTGTGATAGTGGCGTACGTCCCCTCTGCTAATGGTGACACGGCTAATGGTGACACGGCCTGCGATGTCCTGCACTCAGCTGTAAGCAGGCTTCAGACACAGCACCCACATGCCCTCCTCTTCATCTCTGGAGACTTCAACCATGCCCCCCCATCCTCCACCCTGCCGAAATTCACCCAGTACGTCACGTGCCACACCAGAGACAGTAAAATACTAGATTTATTTTATGCCAACACCAAGGAGGCATACAACCCAACACCCCTCCCTCCCCTGGGAACATCAGACCACAACCTGGTTCATCTCCAGCCTGTGTATGAACCCCTCGTGCACAGGCAACCGGTTGTGACCCGCACAGAAAAAAGATGGTCCAAGGAGACTGAAGAAGCTCTGAGGGACTGTTTTGAGACAACTGTGTGGGAGGAACTCTGTGACTCTCATGGGGAGGACATTGACAGTCTCACTAACTGCATTACAGATTATATAAACTTCTGTGTGGAGAACACTGTACCTACCAGGACGGTACGGTGCTTCTCCAACAATAAACCCTGGATTAATCCAAACATAAAGGCCCTGCTTAAGGAGAAGAAGAGAGCCTTTAGGTCAGGAAACAAGGAGGAGCTGAAGACTGTGCAGAGCGAGCTGAGGTGGAAGATCAGAGAGGCAAAGAGCAGATACAGGAAGAGGATGGAGGAGCAGCTGCAGCAGAGGAACATCACCGGAGTCTGGAAGGGCCTGAAGACCATCTCAGGGTACAAAAAACCAGACTCCCAGCCTGGGGGGGATCAAAAGTGGGTGAATGATCTGAACCTATTCTTTGACAGGTTTGACCAGACACCTAACTGGATCAAACATCACTGCTGCAACCCCGCTCTCTCCCCCCCTATCTCACCCAGTCCTACATGCACAGCACTCAGATCACAGCCAGCTACCCAGCTATCTCCCCATCTACTGCCCCCCCACTGACGCTTACACCTCCTCTTACACCTCCACCTGGCCTCCCATCTCAAAGCACCCTGCCCCCGAGCCGCAGTCTGTCCCTCTCTGCTGATCAGGTGAGGAAGGAGCTCAGGAAGATCAAGGTGAATAAAGCTGCCGGTCCAGACAGCATCAGTTCCAGGCTTCTCAAGACCTGCGCAGACCAACTCTTTGGGATTGTGCAGCACATCTTCAACCTGAGCATGAAGTTGGGGAGAGTTCCACAACTGTGGAAAACATCCTGCGTGGTACCGGTGCCAAAGATGCCGCACCCAAAGGAACTCAACAGCTACAGGCCAGTAGCGTTAACATCGCACTTGATAAAGACACTGGAGCGGCTGGTCCTCGCCCATCTCTGCCCTCTAGTGGGACCAACCATGGACCCACTGCAGTTTGCCTATCAGCCTGCCATCGGGGTGGATGACGCCGTCATCTTCCTCCTTCACAAAGCTCTTTCACATTCTTCGATTTCTCCCGTGCTTTCAACACCATCCATCCTCTGCTGCTGAGGGACAAGCTGGAGCTCTCCGGCGTGGATCACCACCTCACGTCATGGATCATGGACTACCTGACCAACCACCCACAGTTTGTGAGGAGCAAGGACTGTTTCTCCGACATAGTTGTCTGCAGCACAGGGGCCCCACAGGGAACAGTCTTGGCTCCTTTCCTGTTCACCCTGTACACTGCAGACTTCAGACACAGTTCTGCTAGCTGTCACCTGCAGAAGTTCTCTGACGACTCTGCCATCGTCTGCCTCATCACAGACAACGATGACAGGGAGTACAGAGAGCTGATCCAGGACTTTGTGGGCTGGTGTCAGAGGAACCACCTCCAGATCAATGCAGGGAAAACAAAAGAGCTGGTGGTGGATTTCCGCAGGAGCAGTCACGCCCCCCCAACACCGGTGAACATCCAGGGAATGGAGATAGAGAGAGTGGAGTCTTATAAGTACCTGGGTGTTCACCTGAACAGTAAGCTGGACTGGGCCCAGAACACCATGGCACTTTATAAAAAGGGTCAAAGCAGACTCTATCTGCTCAGGAAGCTCAGGTCCTTTGGTGTGCAGGGGGCACTCCTGAAGACCTTCTATGACGCGGTAGTGGCATCCGCCATCTTCTCTGGGGTGGTGTGCTGGAGCAGCAGCATGTCTACTGCTGACAGGAGGAGACTGGACAAGCTCATCAGGAAGGCCAGCTCTGTCCTGGGTTGCCCTCTGGACACAGTGCAGGAGGTGGGAGAAAGGAGGATGGTAGCAAAGCTATCATCACTGATGGACAATGACTCCCATCCCCTGCAGGACACCATCACTGCACTGAGCAGCTCCTTCAGTGATAGACTCCTTCACCCTAAATGTGTGAAGGAGAGATATCGCAGGTCCCTCATTCCTGCTGCAGTCAGACTGTTTAACACCAGCACTGCTCCTTGTAGACAACACACACACGCCAAGGACTAAGTTTAATATTGTTCATATATTGATTATTTATTGTATGTATTTTTTACATTATTATTGTTATTATAATTATTTATTCTTTTTTAACTATCCACTGTGCTGCCACAACACGGAGAATTTCCCCATTGTGGGACAATAAAGGTCTATCTTATCTTATCTTATCTTATATAAAACAGCAGTTGGAATCCACACAAAATTATTTTAAGGGCCACAAATGGCTTCAGGCCCATGCTTTGGACACCCTTGCTTGATGTTGATTCTAATGTGCGTATAAATGCATATTAAGGTACATTTTGTGTTTGAACTATTATAATAGGCAGTTATTAGCGTTTTTAGAGGGGTCTCGGGGAATATGAGGATTTCAGCTATTTGCGGGTAGTTGTAGTCCCTGGCCCACGTGAAAATAACAGAAGTCACACTGTACCACTGCCTGAAGATTTTAGATTTACGCTCTATCATGAAATGTATGTATGGAACATTTCTTTACCCAAAACAACTCCATCTCATGAGGTTAGAGTTTTAGTTGTAAATAATGACGATAATTTGAAAACCTGCAAAGACTAAATCTGATTAATATACAAGTGTGTCAACCTAAGCTAATAAGCTTTGTGTCACAATAAACAGCACACTTGTGCTAAATGAAATGAACTACATGCACAGAACACAAAGCAGCATTTTGTTTCTTTTAGTTTTGTGGTCAAACACTTAAAGCTGTTGGCTGGATATTTATGTACCAAAGTTTTATAAATCTTTAAAATGATAGTGCAGTTCTACACTATGAGAAATGGCTGGTGCTCCACAACATTTGTTATTCTTACTACTTGTGTGTGTGCGTGTACATGTATAGCTATACTTGTGTGGACCAACCTTTGACACGCCACCAGCATTGTGTGGACATTTGTAGTTGTGAGGACATTTTGCTCGGTCCACACAATGTTTAACAAGCTATTAAACTCTACTAGTTAGGTTTAGAGGTATGGTGTGAATTAGGTTTAGGTTAAGGTTAGGTTTAGGCATGTATCACTAATGGTTAGGTTTAGGGAAAGTGTCTGGGTTAGGCATAGTAAAATCAATGGAAGTCAATACAATGTCAACACAAATATAGCAAGATGTGCGTGTGTGTGTGTGTGTGTTGTGCATGTAGCAGCAGGAAGGGGAGGTGCAGTGGAACATAAGGACAGAAGCATTTTAATTCCTTTCTTTCCCCCCATCAACAGTGCTACATGCCTTGGGGAGTGAAGTCATGTGTGAAATAGAGGAAAATGCCCCATAGCGGGGCATAACACAAAAGCACACACAAATGCTGACATGCACACCCACGCATGTTAAAGCTCAGCCCCTTGAGGCCATTTAGCAGGTAATTTAAAGAGAAATCCCTCTAGGGATACAAAACAGTAAAACGTCCTCCTGTCTGCTCTTTCTGCTTTCCAGAACTGTTTATTCGGCAACAGGCCGGCAGACTGGCAGCACTTAGGAGGAAGATGAAGATGAAATGGTAGAGGAGTTGGAAAACAGAATAAGGAAGGGGGAGGGAGAGAAGGATGCATGAGAGGATGGGGACAACTGGTAAAATAGACCATTTTTGTCTTCCATCCCCCAAAAGTACTTATTTATTGATGTTCATGGTTCGAAGTCTCCTTTATGGAGGTTTTATTTGAAAAAAGGTATGAAAGTGGAAGATAAAGAAATTAAGAGATGGAGCCAAGAGTGGGGGTAGGGCCACTTCATTGAGAGATATGGGATTTTTCCAATTTCAAGTCAAGTCTAAAGTCCCTGAGGGGCAAGTTTTAAAGGGTTCTAGAATTCAAAACGGCATTTACATTGTTGTTTAATTTAGGCAGTTTGGGGTGTCAAATTAACACACCAAAAAGTCTGTGCAGTCTCTAACCTGCGTTCCCATGCAAATTTGTAAAGCTCTGAGCAATGTCAGTAGTATGCAACTGTTGGTTATTGAACTATTAACACTATTGTCAGAGAGCCGCTGGGGTAAACTGGCCAATCAGCACACAGCTCATTCCATAATCATGAGTGGGCAGGGAAAACCAGTTATTTAACTGTAGTGCTTTATTATAGGGTTGTATTTGGTCATTTATCAGGGTTCCTGGGCCATTTCTAGGCACAACCAAGTTCCATATGCTTTATAGGGGCTCAAAAAGCAGTTTCCAGTTGTCAGAAAATTTTGTTATAGAACAACTTTAAGTCTAGTCTCAGGTCTTTTACCCCAAATGAGAGCCAAGTCTCAAGACTTGAAATAAACATTTACTCCCCAAATCCCCAACATCTACAGAAGGTAAATTCTAGGGTTGGGAATAGAGAACCAGTTTCGACTTAGAACCGGACCCAACAAACTAATTTCATTGGAATTGTACGCCTCCAATTTGATTAACTCTTCTTAACGATTCTCTTGATTCTGGCTATACTGAGTCATATTACAATTGCATCACACTCTTCATCAAAAAATCAGCCCTTCAGATGAGCAGCATCATAGAAAGTAGAAAGCAAACTAATGCCTGGTTACATTCCTCCAAATGAGATAATATTTCTGCTGTGTGTGGTCTGTGCAATGCTGTAATATCATGCAAATACCAGCAATATGCTAAAACATTTGTTGACCCAGCATGATACTACAAAGAATGTCAAATTCAAACACCTGAATACACCTGCATACAAGTGCTAATCAAACAAGCTTCTCTGTGATCTTTGTTGACCATGGTGATGTTCATGTTATATATCCTGAATTAGGACACTGTGGCCCTGAAATTGCGAGTAGCAGGCACAGATTTATTTCTATTAATCGCTGATTAGTAAGTATACGAATATTTTACGGTCTCATTCATTTTAGGGTGCATTCACACCTGATAGTCTGGTAGACTTGGTTCGATTGGGGACCAAAATTGCAACATTGTTGCTGTTTTCAGCTGGTGCGGTTCGCATTCACACTGATCTTTTTGTCAAACGAACCAAAGCTTTTGAGCAACATGTTTACCTGTGTTGGCGCTGTGGTGGTGCTGCACTTCTTGGTGCAGCAGTGAACTCTTCCTCTACAGTAAAAAGTAAACGAAGATGGAGTGGCAGCAGATTGTAGCGGATTTAGGATTGCACTTTTGGTGTGTTCCTGGTCCAGTTGCCATTCACATATGCAATCTAACCACAGCAGAGTTTGTTTCAAACAAACCCAGACCTACTTTTTTAGATAGACTAGTCTTTGCTTGTTTGGTCCAAATCAGAGTTTGATGCGCATTCACACCTCCCCAAATGAACCGCACTTTCTGGGCAAACGAACTAGAGTTCGATTCAAGCGGACTAAACAGGGATGGTGTGAATGCACCCTTAGATGATGATTACGATGATGACAGACACAGATAGGTCAACACAAACAGCTCTCAGGCAGGTTGCGGCTCGACATCGGCTTAGGGCCATGGACAGAAGATGAAGCAGGAGTGAGAGAGTAACCTCTCTTTGTCAGAATAAGGCAGCAATGCGCCATCTGGTGTACGGTCTGCCCAAAATGTATTATTAGAAGAAGAAGGTGATGGAGCGGGAGAGAAGTATGGAAGAATGGGGCAGCAGCCAGCGAAGGAGCTATTAGGCAGAGAGGAGGAGTCACAATCGGAGAAAAGGGAATGTGAGTGGCCAGAGGGGCCGGCTAGAGAGAATGAGTCACCAATTAAACACCTTTAACATGTAATCCATCACTTATCTCGGTTTTAATTTTATGATTAAAACATTTCACCTTTAAAATATGGCAAAATAAATCAATAAAAGAACCAGCCTTTTGAAGGGCTCTTTGAGGTGAACGGCTCCATGATGAATGGCTCCCTTCAATAAGCCATAAGACCCATCAGTACTTCTGGAATACGAAAGCAATGGACATGGGCGGAAATTAAGGGACTTTTGGAATGCTACCAATGGGACTACATGAACAGACTGAGGGAAGTATGGATGCATCGATACCCACAGCGAAACACCTGCACCTACTAACAAAGTTGAGTGAAGTACCTCCTAGACAATGTGAATGCAGAACTAAGTAAAATCCTTTCTGCAACCATACCAGAAATCAGTGAGCAGCATCTCCTTGAGATGCTTGGCAAAGGTAACACTAACAACGGACAATGTCAACCACAGAGGAGAAGGTTGGAAACTAAAATCAAGGCAACATGGAAGGGAATGAGACAATTGTCTGAACTTCTGAAGGGTGCTTCCAGAAAGGGAATACCACAGAAATACTTACAGGTACCTATGCCTGAGGACCTGGAAAGTGCAAAACAAAAACTCCTAGCCTTGGCTGCCAGACTTACAGAGGCACAGAAAGGTATAGGTTAAAATACCAGAGGAGCCAAACAGCAGCTGCTGGTTGAGTGAACAGTCCGGACTGGAAAGACAGAAAAACAAACCTGTGCTGGATTGACTGGATTGGTTACAAGAAAAACTACGAGTCTTCATTGCAAGCTCCATGAGGCCTTGGAAAATCATCCTTGAGGCCAACTTAAAGCCAACTGTGCAAGTCTACATCAAATGTGTTATATACCAAGTAGATGCTCTGTCCCCACTGCTGTTCTGCATAGGCCTGAACCCCTCAGCCAAATAATTAACAAGACTGGTTATGGATGCCAACTCAGAAATGGGTCCACTATCAGTCACCTCCTCTACATGGATGACATCAAGCTGTATGTTAAGACTGAGCGAGACATTGACTCACTGATTCACACCACTAGTATCTACAACAGAAATATCAGAAAGTGATTTGGGTTGGACAAATGTGGCAGAATGGCAACAAAGAGAAGGAAGGTAATCCACACAGAGGAAATTGCACTCCCAGAGGGGTGAAAAGCCAATGTTGAGGAGTACCTTGGAATTCCACAGGCAAATGATAACCATAAAGAGAAGTCAGCTCGATGGCAAGAACAAGATTCGGGCAATCAACAGCTATGCCCTCCCTGTAATCAGATACCCTATTACCCCGGAGTAATAACTTGGCCAAAGGAGGAAATTGTGACCACAAATGTTAAAATACGAAAGCTACTTACCATGCATAGTGGATTCCACCCTAAATCCAGTATCCACAGGCATACACTAATCACACAGATGGAGGCAGATGTCTAGTGAGCATCAGAGCCACTATTCAAGATGAAATATCCAAGCTTCTAAAATGCATCAGGAAGATGGCCCTGAGGGATGAAGTGCTCGGTGAATGTCTCCGGACAGGGAAACTGGAAATGGAAACTGCAAGAAAAGGAGCTGAAGAAACCATCATGGGAGGAGAAACCATTGCATGGGATGTACCACTGACAGATAGCTGAAGTGGCTGATATGACCAAATCATACCAATGGCTAGAGAGGGTCGGGCTGAAGGACAGCACAAAGAGCACCAATCATGGTTGCAAAGGGGCAGACCTTGAGCAACACAGCAACAGAAGCACTATACCAGCCACTTGGTTATGCCGTTCAATGTATTCCTGTCCTGCTAGTGTCTTGCACCCTGTCCTGCTAGTGTCTTGCACCCTGATCTTCGTTAGTGTGGTAGATCTACCACACTAACGAAGATCCCAGGTGCAGGTTGTGCAAAGAGGCCCCCAGAAGCATCTCACAACAGGGTGCAAGACACTCAACAGGACAGGAATACATTGAACGGCATAACCAAGTGGCTGGTATAGTGCACGGAAACATTTGTGCAGAATACGACCTGGAGAACCCTAGGTCAAAGTGAGAATCACCTCCCAAGGTGGTTGAGAATGACTGAGCTAAGCTCCTGTGGGACTTCAAGATTCAAACAGAGAAAATGGTAATAGCCAACCAACCGGACATTGTGATCATTGATTAGTAGCAGAAGACAGCAGTTGTGATTCATGTGGCTATTCCAAATGATGGAAACATCAGGAAAAACGAACACGAGAAACAGGAAAAATACCAAGACCTCAGAGAAGAGCTTGAAAGAACCTGGCAGGAGAAGGCTTTGTGCCCATTGGTCATCGGAGCACAGTGGGCAGTGATCCACACATTGGAGAAGTGGCACCAACAAATACCTGGAGAAATATCTGACATCTCAGTCCAGAAAAGTGCAGCACTAGGAACAGTTAAGATACTGCGAACAACTCTCAACGTCCCAGGCCTCTAGTAGAGGACCACCCACACTGTCCAAGGGAGGAATGAGAAATATTACTTTGATGTTTCAAGTTTTATATGGACAAAATACTATTTCAGAAAATTGTTTCTTCTGCCCAAGTTTCTTCTCTAAAGTTCTGTTATTTATTTGCAGAAAATTTTAATAATAGTCTTTGAAATACCAGATTTTGCACAAACGTTATGTTTTGGTGATGAGTTATTAGTTAATGTTATGACCAGTTGCTCAGTACTTAAGCAGCTGTTTTGTGAAATACTGTTTTACTCTTTCTTGAGTAGGTTCTTGGACAGTCATTTTTACTTTTACTTGAGTAAAAATTTGCAAAAGTACTGGTACTCTCACTTGAGTACAAATATATTCTAGCCGCCTCTGTCTAAGAGTCATATTTTTGGACTGTGGGAGGAAGCCAGAGCACCTGGAGAAAACAAACACATGCAAAGAGAGAACATATGAACTCCACTCAGAAAGATCCCAAGCCAGGATTCAAAGACAGGACCGTCTTGCTGCGAGACTACAGTGCTACCAGCTATTCCGCTTTTCAGCCTGCAACACATTTAGTTCCATTTATACAATTAGTTCCATTTATACTCAGAAATAGGAGTTATATATATATAATATATAATAATTATATATATATATATATATATATAAAATATATTTATACAATCAAAGAATCTTTATTTACATTAAAGGGGGTTTCTGAGGAACCCTGATGACAAAATGCAATATGGCTGGTGGAAATATAAAGATGTAAGAGTTTAAGTAAACAATCAATCAATCAATGAATCTTTATTTACATTATTAAAAATACCAACCGTCTTCAGAAAAGCAGATGTAAACTTATAGACTACATTGCTGCCATGGAAACTACAGAAATACTATAGTAATCTTTGCTGGAAACACTGGGGATAGGGTACACCGCAGGATAATAAAAAAGGAAGTAGAATAAATAAATATATTAAGCTAGTTACATTGGACAGCTGTTGTGTATGATGCAATTCTGACACTCCGACACCCAAGATCGATGGAGAGAATCCTTTTTAATTTCCTTCAACAGTGTTTTTTTTTCTGGGAAAGTTTTGTTAAACAGAATGAGAGCAAAGTAAAGTCTAAAAGCACAGGTTGGAGAGACAGTTTTATGTTGATGCCATCACTACCATCGTTAGACTCATTATCACTAAAGGAAAAGCTTTCATGCTACCATTACGTCTCCTTCACCCCTCCCCCTTCTCTTTATTTTAACCATACCCAGGAAAACAACCAAGTTAATTAAAGCTGGCAAGAATCCCCTCCATTTCCTGCTCATCAGTGCGGACAAGCCATCAAACAGAATGCAGGTAGTCCGTTTATGTAAAATGAAAGAGCGGAGGAATAAGAGATTGAGAAGGAGACGGATGAGGGGGAGGTGGAGGAGGAGAAGGGGACAAGACAGAAAGGAGGAGGAACAAGGAACAAAAACAGTCTCTCTTCATCTCTTTAGTTTTTGATGAGCTTTCTTAATTGGGACACTATAGAAGGAGAAGTGAATCCTCAATAATTAAAAAATCTAATTAAGGAGTCTTTTGCATCTCCATCCCTAATTATTTCACACGGAGCAGTGGGGAACGGCACATTTTAGCTGTTTTCATTTAAAAAGGAAAACAGCATCTCTGCCTCTGTCTCTCCAGTCACTCATATACCCAGTCAACAAATGAACTGTTTTCTTTCATCGTTTCATGTATACAAGACTATGAACATGTATGTGCACTTTTGCCTGTCCTTTCTTTAAAGGGTGCATTAACACTAGCCCTTTTGGGTCCGCTTTAATCAAACTCTAGCTCATTTGCCCAGAAAGACCAGTTCATTTGGGAAGGTGTGAATGTGCAATCAAACTCTGTGACATACCAAAAAAGCTACCTCTGGTCCGCTTAGAAACCTAGGTCTTGGCTTGGTTGAAATGAACTTTGTTGCGGTTGGATTGCATATGTGAACGCAAAGCTGTCCGGGACTACTCCAAAAGCAGTAAGTGGACTATACTGCAGGGCATTCTGGGTATATAAAACCAAAGCAACCGCACAACAACAACTCTGCCTTGTACTCTTCTCATGCTGTGTTCAGTGCTTCTGTTGCATAGTGCGGAGTAGATGTGGAAACCCATCTCAACAGGGGAACTTAGACCATCATATTACTATAGCGTGGCTATCAGTAAGTTGCAAATATTTGAGAAGATAACATTAGCTTATGCCACCTGGCATGTTTGCTTCTTCACTGTTGGAAATACAGGAGTGTTACTGACCTTCTAAAAGTTCTGTTAAACATCAGAGCATAGTACAGTTGTGTTTGTAATCACCGCTCTGTTGAACAGGTGGCATAAATGTCAGAGCCTTCAGTGCTCTGTCCCTGATTACCTATTGTCTGCAACTGTGCCTAATCTGTCTCACCTGATGTACCTCCTTACCTTGTGTGTATTTAAGCCCATCTTGTCTCCTTATTCCCTGTCAGATCATTGTTATGTCATGTTGATATCTCTCCATGGTGTCTGTTATCCTGCCATTCTTCCTCCTGCTCGTCGACACTTTAATACGCATCCTGACAGAATGATCCGACCATAAAATAAAAATGGATCCAGCAGACAGTCCACCGGCTGATCTTCTCCCCAAGCTCGTCTGGGACCGTCTGGATGCGATCTTCTCTGTCACGTCTCCCTGGACTCGCCTGGCAGAAGTCGAGGCGCCCCACCAGGTCCTTCCCCTGTTGCGGCCGGTACTCGACCCATGGGATCATGAGGATCTGACGGAGGAGGCAGAGAAGGTACACCAGATGGCCAAGGAACAGATGTCCCGTGCTGGGAGGCAGACTGCTCCTCTAGCAGCCTGTCCACCGGCAGACCTCCTCCTCGAGCTCGTCTGGGAACGGCTACACACCCACTCTCCTTAGATTCCCCTGGCGGAGACCAAGGCACTCTGCTAGCTTCTGCCCCAGCAGCAGCTGATCCTCGACCCGGATCTGACAGCTGAAGCGGAGAAAACACACCAGGCAGCCAGGCAGATGTCCTGTGCTGTTGGTTGGTCCACTCCTCCAGCTGCCAGCAGAGCGACCGTTCTAGCCGAGTAAGCCAACACCAGTCACCCCCTAGCTGTGCTGGTTGCCTCCCTCTTGGACTGGTCCGAGATGGAGGACGAGAAGGAGCAAGCAGAACTGTACCAATTCACCTACATTATTTCTTACTCCGCTATCAGCTTCATCTCTGTTCTTCCCGGCGTGTCTGGCCCTGGGGAGCTCCTGGAGTAGCAGGCCACCTTCATGGGCACGAGGCAGGCCTACTGCTCTCCCGGCACCGGACCACGTCGACATGAGCCTCCCACTTCTCCTTCACTCAGCCCTCCTGTCAGCTCGTCAGTCCTGCCAGCCTCACCAGTCAGCTTGTCAGCCTCTCCATACTGCTCACCAGCTCCTCCCACTCCTGTCTGTCTGGCAGCCACAGCCACCATCTTGGCTACCTCGCATCCAGAGCCTATGCTCCAGAGGAGACCGATCTGCCTCTGTTTCCTGTGCCAGCTCCTCGCCTTAGCCTTTAGGTCAGTCCAGTGCCCATTTCATGGGTCAGTCCTGTGGCCGCTCCTCCCCACGTTCCGATGCCTGCACTCCGCCTGAGCCTCCTAGTTCCGACGCCTGCACCAGTCTCAGACAGCCAACCTGCTCCCTCAACTCCAGGTCCACAGAGGAGGACCACCAGGCCGACCGTCTGGTCATCGTCAAGCTAAGGGGCTCCCTCTGGGCCATCCGTCCGATTGTCGTCATGCCAAGGGACCCACCCGGCCATCCACCGTTCAATCAAGGGACGTCCACCTGGCCATCCACCTGTCCCGGCCGTCCGCTGGAACTCCAGATTCTCAAGAGTCGTCCTCCCGGCCAGCCACCGAAGATCCAGATCTTCAGAGGACATCCTCCGGGCCGCTCACCAGACCTTCAGCGGCGTACCTTCTAGGACTCGGCCCCTTCTTCCGTGGGCCCCCCCCACCCACCCTTGGAAGGGTGCTTCTTTTTTTCTCTCATTCAGGTCATCAGGAATCCGACCTTGGAGGGAGACGTCCTTTCAGAGCCTTCAGTGCTCTGCCCCTGATTACCTATTGTCCGCACCGGTGCCTTATCTGTCTCACCTGATATACCTCCTTACCTTGTGTGTATATAAGCCCATCTTGCGTCCTCATTCCCGGTCGGATCATTTTTATGTCATGTTGAGATCTCTCCATGGTGTGTGTTACGGTGCGTTCACACCGAACACGTTTGAAGCGTCATGGGCTTCACGTTTACATGTGAAGTCAATGCAGAAGCGTGCTTGACGCGCGTCAGAAAATATGCGCATCATTTTATGTGTGACATTTTGTGTATTCGCGCATGTTGCAAATGCACAAGATGTCGCTGAAGTTGAGAAATCTAAACTTTGGCGTCAATTCGCGCCGCATCAACCAATCAGGAGCCTGGTGACGTGGTGTCATGTGATGCTGTGACCCAGTTCGGTGTCAGGTCCGGCAAAATTTTTCATTTAACATGGAGGAAATACTGATAACAGCCGTGGCTAATCACCCCGAGCTATACGACAACAGTTCCTTTCTCTACAGAGACAGAATGTATGCACTTGACTTGGAATCTGCAAGATTCAATTGAATTGATTTTTTGTTCATAAAGTGCCTTGAGATGACATGTATTGTGATTTGGGGCTATACAAATAAGTTGAACTGAAAGCGAATTGTTCAGTAGGCAAAATAACTATACCTAATGCTTTTCGACTAAAGAGGGTTTCAAGGGGTTCTTCTCTGTGCGTTCACCGGAGCTTTGAACTTCCAGCAGCAGCAGATCGCTGTTTTGTATGTCAGGCATGATTGTTCAAGTAAGCCTGTGCATGGAGAGGATAGGCTGTTGAGTGAAGTTCTGTGGCAACCTAAGGAGATTAAAATGAAAGTCTCTTGTAATTGATGACCAAGTTTGCACACATTTTAGGAGGACTTTTGGTACACTCCTCTTTGCAGATCATCTCTGCAAAGAGTTAGAGTGGCTTAGGTCATCCTGAGCTATCTCTGTAGTTATGCTGCTATAGGCTTAGACTGCTGGAGGACAGACTTACCAATTTTCTTCACTCTGCTACTTCCTTTTCTACTACTACTCTCCAGTTGTATTACAGTAGATTCTGTTATTTCAACCGTTAACTTTGTTTTCTCTCAGTGTTTTTCTCTCCATAGAAGATATACCTGGTCTGGAATCCTGCTTGGCTGCAATGCCCTGTTGGACGGGGGGCATCGACTGGGATGGTGCTCCCAGTGGCCGAACATCCACTGTGTCCTGTTATCAACTTTTTACTTTCTGTAACATAGAGAGTACTCTTATATCGGATCTTCTGTTCCTTCTGTCTCTGCGCTGTCTTCTCAAACCCCCAGACGGTCGTGGCAGATGGCCGCTCCTACTGAGCCTGGTTCTGTTGGAGGTTTCTTCCTGTTAAAGGGGAGTTTTTCCTCTCCACCGTCGCTACATGCTTGCTCAGTATGAGGGATTGCTGAAGGATTGCTGTAGTTGGAAAGTCTGCCCAACCTCACGCCAATGACTGACGCAATCTGCTGGGATTCCTTAAATAGGAAACTTTTTAACTGATTGGAATTTTTGTATAAATGTGTTGAAATGACTTCTTGTTAAGTGCCTTGAGATGACATCTGTTGTGAATTGGCGCTATATAAATAAACTGAATTGAATTGAAATTGAATTGAATTGAATCTCTAAATCACTAAGGTTTCGAGGCTGCCTCTGTGCAACTTTGAGGTTCAGCTCCCTCCATAGGTTTTCTATTGGATTAAGGTCTGGAGACTGATTAGGCCACTCCATGACCTTAATGTGCTTCTCCTTGAGCTATTCCTTTGTTGACTTTGCTGTATGTTTTGAGTCATTGTCATGCTGGAACACCCATCCACGACCCATTTTCAGTTTCCTGGCAGAAAGAAGGAGGTCGTCGCTCAGGATTTTACAATACATGGCTCTGTCCATTTTCCCGGCGACGGTGTTTTGAGTGTCATAGGCAGCATTTTTCTTCCTCCAAACAGAGCGAGTTGAGTTAATGCCAAAGAGCTCAATTTTGGTCTCTTCTGACCACAGCACTTTCTCCCAGTCACTTTCTGAATAATTCAGGTGTTCATTGGCAAACTTCAGACGGGCCTGCACATGTGCCTTCTAGAGCAGGGGGACCTTGCGAACTCAGCAGGATTTTAATCCATTGCGGTATAATGTTTTTCCATTGGTTTTCTTGGTGACAGTGGTCCCAGCTACTTTGAGGTCATTAACTAACACCTCTCATGTAGTTCTAGGATGATTTCTCACCTTTGTCAGAATCAGTGACACCCCACGAGGTCAAGATCTTGCGTGGAGCCCCAGACGGAGGTCGACTGATGGTCATTTTGTGCTCCTTCCATTTTCGAACAATTGCACCAAAAGTTGTCACCTTCTCTCCCAGCTTCTTGCTTATGGTTTTTTTAGCCCATTCCAGGCTTGTGCAGGTTTTCAATTTTGTCTCTGACATCCTTGGACAGCTCTTTGGTCTTTCCCATGTTGGAGAGTTTGGAGTCTGCTTGATTGATTGATTCTGTGGACAGGTGTCTTTTATACAGGTGACTAGTTAAGACAGGTGTCTTTAATGAGGGTGACTAATTGAGTAGGAGTGTCTAACCACTCTGTGGGAGCCAGAACTCTTAATGGTTGGTGGGGGTTCAAATACTTATTTCACTCAATGAAATGCAAATCAGTTTCTATCTTTTATTTAAAGTTATTTTTTTTTTTATTCTTTTGATGTACTTTCTGTCACTGTTAAAATGAACCTACCATTAAAATGATACTGTTCTGTGACTTTTCATTTCTTTGTCATTGGACAAACTTACAAAATCAGCGAGGGGTCAATTAATTATTTCCCCCACTGTATGTTTAAATATTGATTATTTTAACAACCCTAATACTGAGACTACAAAATGTATGCATTTATGCAAAAGGCTGTTGTAGGTTGAGGTCCTAATCAATGATCTGTTCATAAGAAATACAGTACAATAACTACACATAACATAAGTAATGCAGCGTAAAACAACTAAAAACAACTAAATAATAGCAGTGTAAGTGAACAGCCTTTTATTTTAAAAACGGTCTTACCTTTCTATTTAGGTTGTAATGCAAGATGTAATATGTCATTTATAATAAAACATGCAGCTGTTCCCTTTCAATTTGGCCACAAACTGAACAGCTACAAGCACAAAAACGGTCTGTTTTTTACAGTTTTTCTGAATTTCTAAAAACATATTTTTTGAAACCTCCACCCATTTCCTCAAAACCTTAAACACAAATCCAAAAGTCTTAACTACATTCACCAAA
The DNA here is from genome assembly GCA_963556495.2 of Valencia hispanica. Lineage (NCBI taxonomy): Eukaryota > Metazoa > Chordata > Actinopteri > Cyprinodontiformes > Valenciidae > Valencia > Valencia hispanica. Next base: position 33,578,576 of record OY747722.1, on the reverse strand, counting down.
CCCTAGACTTTGTCTTCAAAATCAAACTTTTGCCTCAAAATCAGTCATCATGTGTTCAAAACCGAACACTGTGTTTACCTCATACACACAGCAAGTAAAACATATTTACCACACAACATTTGATAGACACTGCATCAAATAATTAAAGACACAGGATCCCGTAGTTAACAGGAAATATTTTAAAGGAGCTGTATGTAAGAAATGTATTTCAATTAATCACAAAATGGCCCTGATATGCCACTAGACATTAAGAAATCATGTTCATTTCAAATACTAATATCACTGACAACAGTAGTAGGGCCAGGATTTTGTCATTTAAAAAGTGAAGTTGCAGCCATGTTGATGTTGTCATCTTGTGTTTTGGGCTGAAGCGCCACCCTCCACCTATCTACCAATCCGGAAGTCAGTAGTGTTTCAGCATTGGGGTTGCCAGCTCTGATCTAGTTACTACAGCTGTAGCTAAAAAAGTGGATACAAAATGTCTAACGTCACTACACCTAAAAGACCTCGTTATCGTTCAGAAATACGTCGTGACAAAGTCCGAAATAAAACAAGGATTTGTGTAGGAGATGTCTTTGCAAGATGGAGAACAGAAAACAGAGACGAATTTGAAGACAGACGCCAACGTTGCTAATTTTCTCCTGGACAGTTAAGATTCATCTATGTTTGGCTAACTTGTACTTCATGTAAATGGACATTTCAAATATTCATGACAGTCGAACAAAGTTATGCATGTTCGCGCGAAGTAACGATACGTTAGCACATATGGAGGAGGAGGGTCATCGAATTGAAAAGATAAGGAATTGTTTGGGAAATAAAAACGGCGAGTCGTCATTGCTAACATTAGCGATGCATTATTAGAGCACGTTTCTCTGTCATTAAAATTAAACATAATTAACAGAAAAAAATAGTGTAGGACTCATCGCTTGCCATTGGAAGCTCCTTGTAGCAGCCTATGTTCCTGCAGCCTATCTGTCAACCTCGAGTCAGGGAGCTGCTGGAGGTAGTACACTGCTCTACAGTATTTTGAAAGTGATTGCAGTACCGGTTTTGGCCACAATCCTACATACAGCTCCTTTGGGTTGTTGGGTGATGAAGCGTTATAAACCAAAAAGAATGAGCCCACCTACGTATCGTTCCATTTTCTTAAACTGTCTGTGTGCTGCAAAATGTGCTGCAGTTCGGGGCCCGAATTTCCCGCGCTGTCCTACCGGTGTGACGTCAATTGACACTACTTGCGCGTTCTCGACAGTTTTAAAAGAGGAAGAAAAATGGTTGCAGACCTCCATTGATTCAATTGTGAGAATGGATTCTTCTGCAACTGGGAAATGACCAAGGACGACTCACAGTCCACTAAAAAGTGGCACTAAGAAAAAGAAGTATGTCACCGTGAAGAGGTATGGTTTTTTTAGTGAAGCGTTTGTGCGCGCTCCTGTGCGGGTGGCTGCAGTTACTTGCAGTGCCGGCCCCGTCGCTCGTGAGTTTTGTTTCTTCATTCTGCCCCATGCTCCTTTAAGAGTATTTTACAAACATCCATTGTAGATGCATATATGCCACCTGACTTTTATCCCGCCCAATTGATCTGATCACATCACTAGATTCATGTGTGTTGAATTGTGAGTTGTTATGAAATATGACAGCTGTATTTTATTTGTGTTAACATGTTGCTGCCAGTGTTTACAGTTTTACTATAGAAGCATGAAATGTGTCTAGCGACTGAGAATGTGTCACTTAGAATGTGTCGTTAAGGTTTTGAGAAAAAGAGTGGATGAGTTCTGCAAATTGTGTCTAAGCACCTGAGCAGTGTTTAAGGTTTTGCCAAAATAATCTTTGATTCAAAAAATTAGTTTAGGCCACTGAGAATTTAGTTCAGAGAATGGAGTTTAGTATTTTAGCAAAAAACTATAAATCAATGTGAAGAAGCTAAGATAGCTATTTAGCCCAGGTAAGATATTTACTTGTCATGACACCTAAGCCCCTTCACACTCCAAACCACCCACCTCCTCACCCCTTTTGTTGTTTTTTGTAACAAGTTGGTTTGCCAAAGTATTTATGCTAGTGTGGCTGCTCAGATGTGTAAACTGTTCAGTAGTGGAGCTGTTTTTGAATAAAGTCCCAGATTGGCTGAAATGACTCTGTTGATCTAAAAGAGTCTCAGTGTAGTTATTTGAGCAGCAATTATAAGTATATTTAGGCAAATTAAACCATTTGATGTGTGTGCAAACAATACATAAATTCTTCTTTAATTCTTCTTCTATAATTATGGTTAATTTAAAATCTTCAGCTAATATAAGAGCGAGAGAGAGAGAGAGAGAGAGAGAGAGAAAGAGAGAGAGAGAGGGGGGGGGGGGGGGACAACAGCAAATTTAGCAATTTATAGCCTCGTCTGTTTTTAACCTTAGATTAGAAAGCTATATAATAATTCGATCATGAAAAGTGAATAAATCCTTTTGTTAACCTAATTTTCTCTTAAGTTCTTTCATCAGACTTCAGACATGGGTGTGAGCTTAACTGGTTGCTAATGAAATAACTGCACAGAATGAGACATGCATACTTATTTCTACGTTTGGTCTCACATAAGAATGTGTGGTACTGTATGTCCCTGCCATGTAGCTCATTATTATTAATGGCTCAGATGTCATTTGCTGAGGACTAGCCATGTTTCTGAGAATCTAAGTTGCTAAATTATGAGTAGGACACATTTGTAATATACTGAAGAGCCAAGATCTGTGACACATAACCAGTCAGAAAATGAAAAATGCAAATTCATTACATTTCTGAGTAATAGTTAAGGTTTCAAAAATATTTTCAAACTTAGTAAGAAAATGATTAATAAATGAGTAATAATTTCTACAAAGGAATTTTTTTTATTGTTTAAAGTAATCAATAAAAATATACACTATTTACCACTTTAGCAAAATCTTGTTGAAAGGAAATTTCATGACTCACGAATAAAACATTAATCTGCTCATCAATGCAGCATTACTATCTGGATGGCATCAATATGCACATTAATGTTCTGTTACCAAATTGTGAGGACACAGTGATGCACCATCTGGTTAATGTTTCTGGCTCTAGCATTCTGCTATGAAGCTGTTCAGCATCACAGAGATACCAGGCAGCTGTGGTCATGCTAACCAATACATCAGATTTTTTTTCTTCTTTTCACTTCACAAATATGCACTTCACAATTTCATTCCATGTACTGCCCCCTTTTGGGAAACTCAGTTTGCAACAGGTCTTCCAGAAGTCAGATCTACCATCCTACACCATACATTACAATTAAAGGTAATCAAAAGTAAAATCATTAGAAAGGAAATAGATCACGTTCACTAATTTTTTTTTTTTTGTTATTGCAAGGGGTTACAAAGTTTTTGAGTTGTCTTGTGTGCCACTGTATCTACAGCCTTAGATAAGCAGTTCAAACTGATTGCGCAAAAAGGGCTTTTTGTCTGAAATGCTACCTTTACGCAGAACCTGCTGCTTATATGAAACTGTCAAATGGTAAATGGACTGAATTTATATAGCACCTTTCTAGTCATACTGACCTCTCAAAGCGCTGGAGCCACATTCACCCATTCACACTCACGAATGCACACACATTTACACACCGATACAGAGCTCAGTAGGCAGCTTTGGGTTAAGTGCCTTGCCCAGGGGCACATCGACATGTGAGAGGAGGAAGCTGGAATTGAACCTATGACACTGATGGCAAAACAACCACCTTCATTTTGTAGGAGTGAAGTGCGATGAGGTTCATTACTGGTGAGGCACAGACTCCTCTGGAATCTGATATATTGAAGCCAAATTAGAAGCCTTTGTTTCAGTTTTTTATTTATTTGGAAGATATTGTTGTTGGGCTGCACAGTAGCACAGTTGGTAGCACTGTTGCCTTGCAGCAAGAAGGTTCTGGTTTCGAATCTGGTTCTTTCTGCATGGAGTTTGATTCTTCTCCCTGTGCATGCGTGGGTTCCCTCTGGGTACTCCGGCTTCCTCCCACACCCCAAAAACATGACTGTTAGGTTAATTGGTCTTTCTAAATTGTCCTTAGGTATGAGTGTGTGAATGCAGGATTGTTTCTCCTGTGTGTCTCTGTGTTGCCCTGTGATGGACTGGTGATCTGTCTATGGTGTACCCTGCCTCTCGCCCGATGATTGGTTGGACATAGGCACTAGACCCCCCCCCACAAGCCTGCAGAGGATATACAATACACGGTATAGATAAAAGACCCCTATGATGAAAACGACCCATGGGGCCCGGTCGGGCTTAGCCCGAAGAGGTAACATGGGCCCCCCTTCCCATGAGCTCACCACCTGTGGGAGGGGCCATAGGGGTCGGGTGCTGTGCAGGATGGGTGGCGGCCAAAGGCGGGGACCTTGGCGGTCCGATCCTCGGCTGCAGAAGCTGGCTCTCAGGACGTGGAACGTCACCTCTCTGGTGGGGAAGGAGCCGGAGCTGGTGTGCGAGGTTGAGAGGTTCCGACTGGACATCGTCGGACTCACCTCGGCGCACGGCTCTGGCTCTGGAACCCGTCTCCTCGAGAGGGGTTGGACTCTCTTCCACTCTGGGGTAGCCCCCGCTGAGAGGCGGCGAGCTGGGGTGGGCATACTTGTTGCCCCCCATCTCGGCGCCTGTACGTTGGGGTTTACCCCGGTGAACGAGAGGGTAGCCTCCCTCCGCCTTCGGGTGGGGGGACGGGTCCTGACTGTTGTTTGTGCTTACGCGCCAAACAGCAGATCAGATTACCCACCCTTCTTGGAGTCTTTGGAGGGGGTGCTGGAGAGTGCTCCTCCTGGGGACTCCCTTGTTCTGCTGGGGGACTTCAACGCTCACGTGGGCAATGACAGTGAGACCTGGAGGGGTGTGGTTGGGCGGAATGGCCCCCCCGATCTAAACCCGAGTGGTGTCTTGTTATTGGACTTCTGTGCACGTCATGGATTGTCCATAACAAACACCATGTTCAAGCATAAAGGTGTCCATATGTGCACTTGGCACCAGGACACCTTAGGCCACAGCTCAATGATCGACTTGGTTGTCGTCTCATCTGATCTGCGGCCGCATGTTTTGGACACTCGGGTGAAGAGAGGGGCAGAGCTGTCCACTGACCACTACCTGGTGGTGAGTCGGCTCCGATGGTGGGGGAGGACGCCGGACAGACCTGGAAGGCCCAAACGTGTTGTGAGGGTCTGCTGGGAACGTCTGGCAGAGTCTCCTGTCAGAAGGAGCTTTAACTCACACCTCCGGCAGAACTTTGAACACGTCCCGGGGGAGGCGGGGGACATCGAGTCCGAGTGGACCATGTTCCGCGCCTCCATTGCCGAGGCGGCTGACCGAAGCTGTGGCCGCAAGGTGGTCGGTGCCTGTCGCGGCGGCAACCCCCGAACCCGGTGGTGGACACCGGCGGTAAGGGATGCTGTCAGGCTGAAGAAGGAGTCCTACCGGGTCTTTTTGGCTTGTGGGACCCCTGAAGCAGCTGATAGGTACCGACAGGCCAAGCGGGATGCGGCTCGGATGGTTGCTGAGGCAAAAACTCGGGCATGGGAGGAGTTTGGAGAGACCATGGAAAACGACTTCCGTACGGCTTCGAAGCGATTCTGGTCCACCATCCGGCATCTCGGGGGGGGAAAGCGGTCTGCCACCAACACTGTTTACAGTGGGGATGGTGTGCTGCTGACCTCGACGCGGGACGTTTTGGGTCGGTGGATGGAATACTTCGAAGACCTCCTCAATCCCACCAGCACGCCTTCCAATCTGGAAGCAGGGTTTGGGGACTTGGGGTCGGGCTCTCCAATCTCTGGTGCTGAGGTCACCGAGGTCGTTAAAAAGCTACCGGGCCCCTTGATACGGGCTGTTAGGTCCCTGTACGACCGGTGCCAGAGTTTGGTTCGCATTGCCGGCAGTAAGTCGGGCTTGTTTCCAGTGAGAGTTGGACTCCGGCAAGGTTGCCCTTTGTCACCGATCCTGTTCCTAACTTTTATGGACAGGATTTCTAGGCGCAGCCAAGGCGTTGCGGGGATCCGTTTTGGTGGCCTCAGGATCGGGTCTCTGCTTTTTGCAGATGATGTGGTCCTGTTGGCTTCATCGGAGCGTGATCTACAGCTTTCGCTGGAGCTGTTCGCAGCCGAGTGTGAAGCGGCTGGGATGAGAATCAGCACCTCCAAATCCGAGGCCATGGTCTTGAGCCGGAAAAGGGTGGGGTGCCTCCTCCAGGTCGGGGATGGGGTCCTTCCCCAAGTGGAGGAGTTTAAGTATCTGGGGGTCTTGTTCACGAATGAGGGAAAAATGGAGCGGGAGATCGATAGACGGATTGGTGGGGCATCTGCAGTTATGCGGGCGCTCTACCGGTCTGTCGTGATGAAGAGAGAGCTGAGCCAAAAGGCGAAGCTCTCGATTTACCGGTCGATCTACGTTCCTACCCTCATCTATGGTCACGAACTCTGGGTGGTGACCGAAAGAACGAGATCACGGATACAAGCGGCTGAAATGAGTTTCCTCCGCAGAGTGTCTGGGCTCTCCCTTAGAGATAGGGTGAGAAGCTCAGTCATCCGGAGGGGGCTCAGAGTAGAGCCGCTGCTTCTCCACATCGAGAGGAGTCAGTTGAGGTGGCTCGGGCATCTGGTCAGGATGCCTCCTGGACGCCTCCCTGGTGAGGTGTTTCAGGCACGTCTCACCGGGAGAAGGCCCAGGGGAAGGCCCAGGACACGCTGGAGGGACTATGTTTCTCGGCTGGCCTGGGAGCGCCTTGGGGTTCCTCCCGAGGAGCTGGAACAAGTGGGTGGGGAGAGGGAAGTCTGGGTCTCTTTGCTTAGGCTGCTGCCCCCGAGACCCGACCCCGGATAAGCGGAAGAAAATGGATGGATGGATGGATGGTATAGATAATAGATGTCACTGTTTTGTAGAATCTGTAAATTGTGATATTTCCAAACCAGGGCGTGATAGAAAATGTTCAAACTGATTCTATAAATGACCTATTAACGATTCCACTTCAAAGAGTTATTATTTTTCTATTGACATTAAACAACCTGCAGCTTCCAAAGGAAATACAGCCATTGGTCATTTTTAAGCACTGCTTTCAAGTTAGCATTAAATTCCATCTTGTGATCTCTAACTTTTCCACGGTATTTATAGTGTTTCACCATCTTAAGATATGTAATAATAATTCTGGTCTCTGACAGAAAGTGATGAATCTTTCTAAAATGGACTTCCATATCCTTGCTTTTTTCAGTGTTCAGGTAAAGCTAGGCATAATCACACCATATGATTAAGTTATCAACACCACAAATATAGCATCTGGTATAATACAACAATATTATTTTCTTTTAATTAACGGTTACAAAACTCTAAGATGTCCATTCCTAGGGATTAAAGTACTTTCAATAGATACCAAAAAAAAGTGCTAGAGTTTGCTCTGCTAATATTATCCTATACTTCTCTATAAAGTACAGTGTAATGCTAGACTAGGCAGTCTGACTTTTAAGTGAAAAAATATATATTGCACAACAGATATACAATAATATACAATATGTAATAAAGTATATATATATATATATATATATATTTATATATATATATATATATATATGTATATATATATATATATATATGTATGTGTGTGTGTTTATATATATATATATATATATATATATATATATATATATATATATATTTATATATAGACACACCTTCTCAATTGAATGTGAAGGTGTGTCCAAACTTTTGGCCTGTACTGTATATATATAATAATGGGAAGGAAAAGCAAAAGAAAATCTTCACATCCGGTAACTTCAGATCAATATTAATGTTTTTAAATCAATGTCCATGCAACATATTAAAAGTTCAGGTACTTCAGGTACTTGTGGTTTGAATTGAGGACAGAAATAAAAGGTCATGTCCAAGTTAGGGAAAACATAACTTCCCTCCAAAAGAAAACAATCTTTTACCACAGAGGATTACTTAGCTCGCCATGAAAGTTACAAGAAGAGCTTGAAGTTGCCCTCAGGAAGGAATCACGAGGGGGGAACCTGACCGTTGACCTGGGAGTATAATTGGACCAAGCCGGATGGGACTTTGACCAGCTGGAGTGCACCGATCAACTGCAGTTCATCACAACAATTTAGCGTGTGCACTGACCGGAGGGTTAGGTGCTATTGATTAAAGCAGACCCGTGTGTCTGAACAGTTGAATTTAGACAGAGGAGGTTCAGCACGCCAAGCAGACCAGTATAACTAGCACCGCAGCCACAGTGGATAACCAGTGGAAACAGGAAGTCAGATCTGTCTGAGGCTGTATTTATTTGTTAGGGCCAAATTAGATGTGGGTTACAAAAAGAAGGAATATTCTGAGCTCCTTCTAAATCTAGAGCATTTATTCTAGATTTTTGTTGAACACTATAAATCAAAATCAATATGGGGCTATATTGCAAATATATCAGCATCACAGTATCAGTGTGTGCAATGTTCATATCGTATAAAAATGTTTGGAGTGCAATAATTTCTGGCTATGCAAAATGTTATGAACTTGCATTTTTGATGCTAGTTAATATATCGCCAGATTGACAGAGTCTCAGGGCAGCATGAGCATCGCATCCGTGGAAGATGTGGGTGTTTTAACACACTTTTCCTAGTGAGATGATTCAACACCCACACTTTTCCAGCAGTTTTGCTCAAAACCTGTATGGCTTTAAAACTGTTGCCCTAACCTGAGAGCGCAGTTAGACTAATGAAAGCAGATATTTCTATGTGAACAAACAATATTTTTGTGGTGTGACGCCATATGTTTGTTTCAGTTGTAATACATGTTGTGGTGTGCTCCACTCCTGCTCCAAATGCTCAGTGCCTCTCCTGCATCTCGTGTAGGCGCTCTGTGGTGAAAATTTTATTTGAGGCTGTAAAATGTCATTCCATTGGTTTATGAATCAACGCACACATTTCTCAATCTGTTCCCTTGTTTTGCATAACTCCTTGGTATGGTTTCTGCAAGATGCTCTCCGAGACCACACCCTGCGGTCAAAAGAGTCGAAACTTGGGACTAACCGGCTGACGTTTGCTCTCTCTTAGGGATTAGCTTTGCACATATATAGTACATTACGGTAATAGAGTTAGTGACCTAGTGGGCAAAAACACTGAAATGAAGAGAAAATTAAAAGCATAACGATAAAAAAGTACATTTATGACATACATATTACTTTTCACATACATATAGTATATATACATAGTAAGTATTTCATAATAACATAACGATTGCATGTTATACAATCATGATGTTTTTGACTGATTTTACTGTTGAAGGGAACATTTACATGTTCAATGTATGTGACAGCTGCAGTCGGTGGTAATATTCTCACTGTCTGCAGAAGGATCCAGCTGAAATGACAGATCTAAAGAGAACAGAGTGGGACTGCCCAGTGTGTCAGTGTCCGATTATTGTAATAGTTTAAGTCTAACAAGTTTTCGGATTATTAATTAGCAGTGAAGAAGTTCAGATTTATTTGATAGATAACTGTTTGTTGTTCTGCATATATCTCATTTATTCTATCTTGTAAAAAAGACGTTATTTTACATTTGAAAAGTTTGTTGAATAACAAAAACACCATGTTCATAAAATTATGTTACTGAAGTTGACATCACAAAACATATTTTATCCTCCCTGTAAACCTGGACAGGAAAGAGGCACATTTGGTTGATATGCTAAAAATGGACAGATAGAAATGAGCATATTTTGAATAATGAATATGACACAATGCACCTGGGCCTGTCTCAAAAAATCCATAGTACAATTATGATTTTTTTTTCTGGTTGTAGTATAGATTTAGACTTTAACAAAATAAATATATATATATATATATATATATATATAAAAGAGAGTTTGTTGTCACCTCTGAGGATCTGGGAGAAATGTATTTCTTAAAATGAGACAACAGCAGATCCCAAATTAGTATTTTGAAGTCATTTAAATCTATCTCCAAAAATCTATAGTAGAATTCTAAAATATTTATGTATATATGTATGTAAAAGCAACAGATATGTCATAAATATAAATTTTTGATGGATAAGAGAGAAAACGTCAGAGTATTCCTTAGGGTATATCAAGAATCAGCACCAGCTTTTTTTGGTACCTTGTGCACACTTTAGGTCTGCTTTGATCAGTCATTTACATAAAAAAGGCAAAATAGAAAAGAAAGATTTTGCTTTCTTATGAGCTCCACTTTTAAATCTACTGTTATTACAAAAAAAAGAAAATTTTGGATGAACGAAAACCAATCAGAAAAACATCCAAGAACATGATAAAATACACACTTAGCCTAAGAATATTCACTTAGCTAACATTGTGCATTTTAGTTCATATGTCTATATATTTCTCGAGTGATGTGTGAAAAACATTTCAGATTAGATTTTAAGAGATAGACCTTGCCAAGATCGCTCATAGCCTCCCCTCGCATCTCCCACACTTTTGATAGCTTGCTACGCCACTGCAGGGGAGCAAATGCTAACACTGGACACAAATGACACTGAACAAAATGCTGAAGGTCACACAGTGGTGGAACCACTGATGAGAACAAGGGGAAAGAACAATATAGGCATATATGGTAGCTGATGTCATCATCCCAATATTTATCAGTATTATGGTCATCGCAGGATTTCCAATTTGTGCAGCCATAATCGATATGCTGTAATTTTCAATATGTTAGGCTATTCGAACAGCTGCAGAAATCATTGCTTTTCTACTTTAAATCAAAGCAATTAGATCCTTAAGTATACTTTTATTTTAGATTTTGGCGTGAATATTGTGTTATTTTAACTCAAGGTTATTACAGAGTGAGAATGTCATACAGGCTCATTTATGGCTAGTCATGCCAGTGGATGCACTTTTTAAATGCATATTAGACGTTAAGTCCTGGATGGTAGAAAACTTTCTCCAGCCCAACCAGGACAAAACAGAAGTTTTATTAATCGGTCCTGGGGCTCAGCGAGAGAAACTTTTACCAAAATTACAATCACTGTCTTTTAATCCTTTTTTAACAAGTGAAAAATCTGGATGTGATTTTTGACTCTGAGCTGAACATTACTAAAACAGGTTTTTATCATCTAAAGAACATTGCCAGAGTCCACACCATTCTCTCACGGGCCAACACTAAGACACTGATGCATGCTTTTCTCACCAGTAAAATTGATCGCTGTAATGCCCTGCTTTCTGGTCTACCAAAAAAAGAGTATATCCAGTTTTCAACTTCAACAAAATTCAGCAGCATGTGTCCTGACGAAGACCAGGAAGCAGGAACAAATTACACCCGTCTTAAATTCATTGCAATGCCTCCCCGTATGTTTAATGATTGATTTTAAGGTTCTTTTAATGGTTTTTAAGTGTCTTAATGGTCTTAGGCCTTCTTATCTTTCAGAAGTGCTTTTACCATATGAACCTTGGCGGTCTCTGTGCTCCTCTGGCAGCCGACTCCTTGTCATCCCTGAAGTCAGGACACACACTCATGGCGAAGCGTCTTTCTATTATTATAGCCCTCACCTCTGGAACAGGCTGCTGGAGGACCTCAGGGCCGCAGAGAAAGTTCATGTTTTTAAGAGCAGGCTCAAGACTCACCTTTTTAGCCTTGCTTTTAATTGATTATTATTAATTATAGTCCGTTTAATTGCTCTGCATGTTTTACTTCATAACTTTTATCAGTGTTTTTACTACTTAATCTTGACATACTTATGCTCTGTTTATTTTTTACTTTAACTTGTGACTTTAATCTTCTTTCCAGTGTTTTCTCTGTGGGAGCCCTCTGCCTCGGGAGCGGTGGTCGGCTGTGGCTGCCTTGGTGCTCTCCAGGTAGCGCTTGGAGGAGGTGGTGATCTCAGCTTCACCTTCTCTGGGCACCCTGGGTCAGTGCTTCGGTGGCTGCTGTTGATCTGCTGCTGCCGGTGCAGATGGCTTCCTTGATGGCACTTCCTTACCTGGCTCATCTGTACTCAATCGATTGTCCATTTTACTGTTACTTTTAAGTGTGTGCTTGTATGAGGGTTGGGGGGAGGGGGGTATAACTGTGATCATGATATTAAATCTGTGGGGGAGGGATGGGAATAGGGTTTATGTGCGTTCATTTTAATTCTGTAAAGCACTTTCCTATAATTGCGCTGCTCTGGGTGGCTGCATGTTGGAGTGGCTTTGTTGGCTACATATTGAGTTTTGTTTTTTTGGACGTTGGTTCCTCTGTTTTCTTGAGGAAAGACTGCATTTTCTTGAGCTGCATACTTCCTAGTTTTTGGTGCTGTGATGCTGGAAGGATTTTTGCAGTTAATTTTTTTATTTTTGATAGCTTGTTATAATGCGTTACCATGGTGGACAGAGCAGACTGTACTTTTAGAGGAAGCTTATGTCCTTCAAGGTTTGCAGCAAGATGCTGCAAATCTCCTACAAGTCTGTTGTGGAGAGTGTAATCTCTTCAGCCGTCATCTGTTGGGGTAGCAGCATCAGAGCCAGGGATTTAAAAAGGCTTAACAACCTGATAAAGAAGGCTGGTTCTGTTCTTGGCACTACTGTGGAACCTCTGGAGATGATGATGCAAAGAAGGATTCGTCATGAAATCAAAAGAATTATGGACAACCTGAGCATCCTCTTCACGAGACTGTCATACAACAACAGAGTGTCTTCAGTCAGAGGCTTCTTAAGTTTCGCTGCAATACAGACCGCTACAGGAAATCCTTCCTGCCCATAGCCATCATCATCTACAACAACTCCTTAAAGAAAGAATTAATATGAGCTATACTAACACTTAATTTCCCTCTGGGATCAATAAAGTATTTTTGAATTTGAATTGCATTGAATTTGAACTGCAATTAGTGTATGAAAAGTGCTTTATAAATAAAGCTTAATTTGATTTAGTCTCTGACGCTCAAAAAACAGAGGAAATATAATAGTAGACAACATTTAGGTCAGAAAAGTGAGAATGTCCCTAAAGTCTTCAGGCTCCAACCATTTTGTGTCAGCATGCAATAGGTACACATTTCACGTTTTCATATTTCACAGCATAATAAAAAATATTTTAAGATGTTCACAAGGTCTGAAATCACATCAACACATTAACTATGTTAATGTAGTTTATGATTCATCAGTCTCTGCATTTGCCAAAAGTCTTTAATCTGGTCTCATCTCTGCATCGGACAACAGGCCTGTTTCCACTAGACGAGTTCTGGGAAGGGGGAAGTTTAGAGAGAAAACACGCTGGCTTGGTCCTCTCAGTTGTTGTGTCTCCATACAAAACTGGCCATTTAAGGAATTTGCTAAAACACCAGCAAATCGCCAACGTTTCATCAGTGAGTGACATCACAGATCAGCACCCAAAAGCTCTCACAGCAACAGAGAATAACATCAGATTGATAATGGAAGAAGTAGGAATGGTTACTGCGTTTCTGTTTGATGTACACAGCCATGAATGAAAGATATACTGAAATCATTTCCCACCGAGTTAAAACCAATCAGCATTAGTTAACCACAAGTCCCACCCAAGTGACTCTACTGAACTATTCCTAAGTACCTACCCCAAGGCAGGTACTCATTTGGTTCCTTAAATGGCCTGGAAAGTAGTCATTTCGGTGAAATGGAGACACGTGAAGGTCCAGTAAAATTACCCAGATGTTCCAACAGTGGAAACGGGCCTATTGATCCAGAAGTCTTCTAGCTCATTCACAGGCAAACCTGTCTTATAGAGATAAACGTTTACATATATTTGTTGCATACAGATTGGCTTAAAACAGATATCTTTAATGTCAGAACAGACACTTCCCCCACACAGGTTTGACTGAACAGAAAAACAGGCAGTCAGGTAGAGGTGGTTGTTGTAGCAGGTAGGGAGGGAAGATGGTGGTGCTGCCAATGTGCTGACCATAAAGCAGCACCAACCTGGGAGAAGACAAGTATGGGAAAATTGGGAGGATTCAGCAACATGCAGGGCCCATCAGCTGAAGAGGTTTGTTAGGGGCGGGGTGAAAAGTCAACTATTAAAGCGAGACAGAAGAAAAGACAGTGGTGGTTGGTGGTAGGGAAGGGGGGGCTGACTGAGCCTCCAGCTGGAGCCCCTTTGTGCTGCTAGACCACACCCTAAGGCTATCAAAGGTACACACACACACACACACAGCGCTGGAGCTGTTAACGGAACTCATTAACACACACACACTTCACACTCATCACAATCAGCAACCCGGGCCAGCTGGTAAACAGAAGATCTTCCATGTTTGGAACGGGCTCAGACTGCTCAAAGCCTACATCTATCCTGTGTCTTCCCCGGTTCTCCTTAACCTTTTCTACCATCTCACTCTGACCCTCAACTTTCTGCCCACAATGGCTAGCTCACTATACGCAACCACTTTGGGAAACCTGCTATTATAGCAACCGATTATCCTGTATCGGAGACACACACACGCACACACACACACACATGCACACACACATGCAATGCACTCACCCATATCAGGAACCAAATACACACATTCATGTTGTTAATGTACTAGAAAAACAGCAGGCCTGAGAGAAAAGCTAAATAGAAGCCAGCCCAATGGTAAAAGAGACCCCTTAATTTAAGAACACTTCATGTAATTAGCATAACACTACAGAACCTGGGCCAAATAAAACACTTTTGTAAAAATTATACACATATTTAAAGGAACTTTGTTTTCAAACATTGTTCATACAATCTTAATATTTTCTTTAAACAGTTTACACTCTTTGACTAAAGCATTCTTGGGAATTCTGTAAGGAGAAGTATACACAGGAAGTCCAAAAACATTCACCAAGTCTTAGATACACTACTGTGGGCTAATGAAAATATTCACCTTGAACTATGTTTGTCCTAGACTTCTTACTGCTGTATTTATGATTTAAACCAGCTTGTCAACATGTGGAAATATCAAATTAATTGTGATTTACCACATTTCTTGAACAGCTGAGGTCAACTTCACCCAAGCCTAACTGCCACACTGCTGCATCAGAACCTGGACAGCTTGACATAACCATGAAGGGATGAAACCAGGACTTCTGCTCGCTACCAGAAAATTCTAGAGGATAATCTCTGGCTATCAGTTTTTGACTTTAAAGAGCAACTCACCCCCAAATCAACTTTTTTTTCTGATAAACTGTATAAGTGAGTGTCTAATAGTACGGTCTACTTTTCAGGTAATATTTTAGTATTCTAGTGCATCTTAGTAAACATATAAATTTTCTGCGTAAAACCATCAGTGTGGCGCCCTCTTCAGGTTAAAACTCTATATTGTATTTGATTTTGAATTGGGTATTGCTATTCTCTCTGCGGTGAGAGCTCACATTCCTTTCCATCTTTCTCACTGTCTGTGCCACTGCAGCAGTGCTGCTTTCAACATGTCAATCACAGCCCAGACCACGCCCAGCCCCCTCCAACCGGGCGTCCGCTGGTTTGGCAGGCAACACTTCCTTTTGCTGCATTTTTCAAACAGGAAATGTAGGCGGAGTTAGACTCTAGTAGGGGGGGTGAGTTGCTCAAGTTCAAGCACAGTTGGGTTATGCAGCAAGACAGGCGAAAACTACGGTGGCCGGGAAGTGCAAAACAAAATTATATTAACCTGAAACACTTTTACATTTTTACCTTAACACATTTACAAGTTTACCGAAACACTTTTACAAATTTACCGAAACACTTTTACAAATTTACCGAAACACATTTACAATCTTACCGAAACACATTTACAATCTTACCGAAACACTTTTACAATCTTACCGAAACACATTTACAATCTTACCGAAACACTTTTACAATCTTACCTAAACACATTTACAAGTAAAAAAAAAACAACACTTTTACGAGTTTAACAAAACACATTTACAAAGACATGACCTGGAAGTGATACTGCAGGGATGAGGTTAGGGTTGGGACAAGACCAAAGTAGTAACAGTAATGGAATCGATCCTGCCAGCAGCTCAATCTGCAAAGATGTTTTGCCCGTTTTTCCGAATCTATTTTCAAGTTTTAGGGGGAAGAGGTCTGATGGCGTTTCTGATATCTACTTCAGATTAATAGTTTTTTCTGCGGTAGAATCCGGCATGATTTAATTTCGTTTTCACGGTCCGCAAAGACAGGCGGACACTGTGAAGTCGTTCCATCATGTCAACAATCACACTGTATGAGTGGCCTTCGTTTAAATACTTTACGAGGCAGTCCATAAAACCGACATCTTCTCCCTCTCCCTTCTCAAAGTCCAAACTATGTCCAGAATCACCACAAAATGTCCCTAAAACTTGAAAATAGATTCCGCTAAACGGGCAAAACATCTCTGCAGATTGAGCTGCTGGCAGGATCGATTCCATTACTGTTACTACTTTGGTCTTGTCCCGACCCTAACCTCATCCCTGGAGTATCACTTCCAGGTCATGTCTTTGTAAATGTGTTTTGTTAAACTTGTAAAAGTGTTTCTTTTTTTAACTTGTAAATGTGTTTCGGTTAAAATGTAAAAGTAAATTGCATTTATACAACAGCGAAATTAAAATATTTTGTGTGCAGATTAAAATGCAAATAGGACTGAAGATGATGTAATGTGCATGTCAGGCCTGTAGGAGGTGGTTCATATTCTGATTCAGAGGTGTGTTTTTGAAACCCTTTGCTTGTACACCATTGATCTGGTGATCATATGATCATATGATCTGCGTCTTAATGCTCATTTTTTTCGGAAATCTGATTTTTTTGTGTGGTTGTTAACACTATAATTGAAATGCGACAGCAAACTGTTATGATGTGAGGTTTTAGTTATTTCATTTCCTTAATCAGTTCACCTTATTCCTTTAGTTACTTCCTTGTGTTTTTTCCTTCCACTACGTTATTTTCACCCTCAGGTGATCTTATGTTTGGTTTCTCATGTCTGTGTTCATCTCTTATTTATTTTCTTAGGTTTCTATTGATTCTTATCCATTATTAGTCTCAGTTAGTTCTGTTATATTTGAATTCCTCTTTCTAGTCCCTCTTTAAAGAATTATTCCTTGTAGGTTTATTTCCTTAGTTCTGTTTTCTTCACCCTAATGCGCTCCAGTTTCTCTTTGGTTCATAGTTAGTCCTTGTTCCTCTTTAGTATAGTCCTCAGTCTAATCCTTATGTTTTGCTCTTGGCCTTATTCTCAGTTTCTCTAGCCATTCTGCCTTCCGTCCCAGCTACTGATTGTTTCCACCTGCTCTCTCTCTCTCCCTCTCACCTGCAACTGCTTCTCCTAATTAGCCCTTAGCCTTCTTCTCCCTTACGCACCTCCTCAGTATACTTAAGCCTTCCACTGACAGTCACTACTCGCTGGTTCGTCGTCATTCTTTCCTGTCCTCCTGAGTTTTGTAAGTTCTTGTTTTTTTTGCAATTAAACCATTTTAATTTTACTTGCTGCATTTGGGTCCTTAAAACCACCAAACATGACACAAACACGATCAAGCGTGAATGGTTCACAATCCTAAAGTGGCCTGCATGCGCAGTAGAAGACAAGACGTCACACACAAAGCACTCTGTTTACAGAAGTAAAAATGGCGGCTACAGATGTTCGTGCTTGTACAGCAGTTTGGCAATTCCTACACAGGAGAAACTAACACAATTTTTAGTAATCAAGTCTAAAACCGCAATTTCTATCTACTGAGTGGTTCCATCTCCAGTATCCGCCATGTTTGTTCAAGCATTTGCCTCCTCCTGCACAAATTAGTGACGCCTGTCTCGTGTCAGTGACACAGAAGGATTTAACGCAACATGACCATTCAGACTGAAGTCGCTTTCAAAAACATCAGATATGTCGGATTTAGTTCCACATATGAAAGTGAACTGGGTCAGATTTGAAAAAAGTTGGATTTGTGCTGTTCAGACTGTCATAATAAAATAAGATATGGATTGCATATGGGCAAGAAAGTTGGATTTGATGCGCTCTTGTCTGCAGTGAGAACATAGCCTATACTGACATGTTCCACAATGAGCTGATTTAGCTATATTACACCAAATAATTTGAAAAGGTCCAGCAGCACAAATAGAACATGGAGGTCCGCCATTGTCGTTATTGTGCAGTGCACATCTGAGGATGCAACACAAGATGACTTGACTGTATATGAATGCCAAAGTGCGACAACCAGGTATTGTTAAAGAACGGGTATCACAACAATCAAAAGCAAATCAAAGGTTTGACAGCGGACTCCAAAGTAAAACTTTTTAGAAATGGAATCCAAATTGGATTTGTCTGAAATCACAATCGACGTCATCATTTCCAAATCTTTTTGATTTTGATTTTGATTGATGTACGCTGAAAGCTGAGGTGCCTTTATTAAATTGCTGGTATTTTCATATTTAGTAACACAAATCTTGTCACAGATGTTACATGTAACTATGTTGGCATTTACTTTCACAAAATGCAAGCAAACCTTTGATGTTTTCTGCATTTTATTAGTCCACAAACTCATATTACACTAGCCACGCAAGTAAAGACGTGTTGCTGTAGATAAAATGCGGTGAGTGAGTGAGCAGCGTCCCCCAGTCATGTGACGCTCAGCGGCAGAAGGAATGGAGCTGTTAAAGGAGCTCATTAACAAGCACAATTTATTGGGAAAGTGCCTAAATTTAACACTGAAAAAGATATTTTTTTCAGTATCACTGCCTACCCAATGTTTTCAGTGGGTAATAAAGAGGTAGCGAGCTTCAGTACCCAACCTTATGAAAACAAGAGGCCAAGACGCAAAAAACCATTAGTGTTTTGCTGTCCAGGCATAAAACAGGGACTTAATGAAAGAAAAGATTTCCATTAATATGGGATTTGGTCCACATCCTTACCAGCTATAGGTATATAAATGAGAGCCTTTATAAGGAGCTACTAAGTCAAGAATTGGTACCATAGGCGTGCTATAGGCAGTTGGCAGAGCATCCGACAGTCACTCAAAACAGTAAATGAAGCTCAACAGACAGAGAATGCCACAGAGACGCATTACACAGCATTAAAAGCACTTCATAGAGTCCTAACCAGAATATATATGAGGTCAAGTCGAGATGCGGGACACACTATACAGCACTGTGCTAGAAGAGCTGGCCTTCATATACCCACTAGATACAAGATGAAGCCACTTGGTACCCTAATTATTTTAGATAACAAAAAGAAAACATTGAGACTTTACGCATTTTATATTTTGCTATTTGCTTTCATTTTGTACCCGACTTACAAAGCAGACTACGCTAAATACATGCAGATAAAAGCAAGGCTATCAAATCTAGCAGATAGAAGTAAGTAGAAGTAGAACTTGTTTTAGTGTCTGGCATTCCTCTCTTGAGCCGATGCAGATGCAGAACTAATCAAAAAGATTGAAAAAAGTTTTACTTTATGATTATTTTAATTAAAACTAGAACTCTGATATGAAGAAGCATTTGTTGACATCAAAAAATTTACCCAGTTAATAAATTACTTTTAGTCTATGTGAATATAGTGTACTAACTTGTATAACATCAGAATTAAAAAAGCTCATACATGCTCTTGATTTTATTTTTGGTTTCCACAGTGAAATGCTGGCTGTGGACCCAACAGAATACCCTCCACCCCCAACTCATCGCGCCCTTCGACTCATTCTCAGCACAGCAGCCAAGGAGGAGAGAGATCCCTCAGTGCACAAAATGTAGGATGCTCTTGCTTCGGAATTTAGCTGCAGTCACTTACCATGGAGAACCGTAGATCCTGAAGCCTCGCACGGTGACCTCAGAGTCCTGCAGGTAGATGCAGTTGGTGAGTAGCGACTGGACGTTCTCATAATTCTCAGGCTTCAGCTTGGAGGCTGAGGGGAAGTAGTAGAAGTCCTGTTTGATGAGGTCTGCCATGAACTCCTGATCGAAGGTCAACTCATGGTTTCCAGCAATTACAATTTTGATGTCATAGGGCAGGGTACCTAGCATAGAAGAGAGTCAGAGGGATGATTGACCAAAGAGGGAACAGATCAGCAGCTGGGTACACATAAGGAAAATTCAATAAATAAATGTAAGGAACAAGATGAAAAAGTATGAAATTTTAGGTATGGAGGGCTTCTAGGAGACGGGGAGAAAACAGAACAGAAGACAGAAGGATACGACAAAGGCGACGCAGAAACTAAGGTCCATATTAAACCCATCTCAGATGGTTTGGCAGTCACATGTGACAAGGCTTTCCTCTTGTTTTCCCTGCTATTTCTAGTAAATCTGTACATCTGTTTTAGATTTCCTCAATCAGCCGAGGTCTTAACCCAGTGCATTGCTCCCCTTTGTTAATGTATCCCTCTGGAAATCTTTGTTTCTAGAGGAAGGATAAGAAAGGAGAGCAGAATGGGTCATCACTGTCACTTTTATGACGCGGAATATTAAACATTTACAGGCTGCACCAATCACTGCTGGATCTTTACCCCGTCTTCTTTCATCATCCTCCTCTAATCAAACCCTCACTCCTTCATCCTCTCCTCCTTTTCAATGGCTTTAATTAGCTATTCAGAATTCGGCACAGTGGGGTGCGACATTGATCTCAGCTCATCAAGCCCAGCAGTGTTGGGCCTTCACAATTTGAAATTACGTTTTCAAAGCTCGACTCAAGAAACAGAGTCAACATTGACAAACATCTGGAGGTCTGCTGTGTGAGGTAGATTGGCTGGCAGAGAGTTCAATCACCATACTTTTTGCATTATTACTGCCAGCACAGCACAGTTTGCAGCTCAGCGCCAGTTTGTGTATCAGTGGGCATATTTGTGAGTGACTTTCCAATGTGTGCACAAGTTTGCATGCATCTGTGCATGAACATGTCATGTTAGTGAAAAGGAGTAATTAAACTGAGCTTTAGAGGAAGCTGACAGCCAGGCGACAAGTCTGTCATAACAGCCAATCACAGCTCAGTGCCAGTGGAAGGACAGAGGGAGGGAGAGGAAGGAGACGGCAAAAGAAATACTTTGGGAAGCCCAAAGATCCTTGAGTGTGAAGGAGGAATAATAACGAGATGAAAGCAGCTGTCAAAGAGAACCCATCTCTACAGTTTGGGCGCAGGCCGACGCCTCTTCATACATAACTGCCATTTGTTTGGAGAAAGGGCTTGTGTTTAGCTGTCACAAAGCCACAGAAAAAAAGCCCCCATAAACAAGGGGATGCACTTCACCAAAAGCAAATGGACACACAAAGCCTGTGCACAATAAACTATCTTTCTGATTCCTTTTTGTCTAAAAAATCTATAGAAACGTTTGCTAGAAAAATCTGGTTTCAAGAGAAACATCACTCTGAAACAAATATGTAAGCTGTCGGTCATGATGCTCCTGGACAGCTGAATGACTGATCTCAAAATTATTGACAAAAAACTGTGAATAGTGTCATAGTGGTAATATTGTAATCAAAATGAGCCTTATCTCAAAATTGGCAAAACCTTTATTTGGTTTAAACAGAACAAACTATAGATCTTAAGGGGAATATATTAGAGGTCCTACATATGGGTTAAAAACATAATTTCCCAGATTCACATTTCTAGAGTTTTCAGTGTTTGATGTTTACTTTAAAACATAAAGTTTATAACAAGTTTAATGAAGATATTTCTACAGCAGACAGGCTTTATACATCGAGCCTGCACAAACCTAGTGAGATGGATGGATGGATGGATGGATGGATGGATGGATGGATGGATGGATGGATGGATGGATGGATGGATGGATGGATGGATGGATGGGTGCTAACTGCTTACATTGTACAACTGACAACTGGAGAACTTTAACCGTTCAATAAGGTCTGTCTGGGCAGAGGCGAGATTAGTTTAAGATAAACAAGATTTAAGGGTTGTTTGTTTCACTGTGATTTGTTACTTTATGTGAGATTTCATTTATTGTTTGGGTACAAACAGGCCGGTCGGCCTGGAGGTTTAAACAGTGATCTTTGAGGTTTCCGATGGACAGTCGTTTTATATCCTGCAACCTAAGTTACTCAATCCGACAGTTTTCCTTTGTTTGGTATTTAATAAATGAACCAGAGTGACTTTAAGCAGCTCCACGTGAGTTAGCTGTAAGCTATATGCTCTAGCGAAACACATGGGGCCGCCCTTGATGGCTCCTTATTCATGAACAATAAACACTGCCATTGATGCTATTCAAAATAGAGATCGACTTAAAAACAGATAGTTTAAACACTAAAACTAATCTTTTAAGTCATTAAAAAAAAAACGCCTTCTTGGTAAGTCAAAATAATAAATAAGATCGACATAATTGGTGCGGCCATTAACGTCAACATAAAGTCTAAATATTAAATTAGATCAATCACTGCGGTGACCGATCCATAAAATAGAATAAATTATCGACAGGTTATTGATTTCTAATTCAGCAAATGGTTTAATGAAACATTACTTCTTCCAAAATAATGTTTTTCTTCACTTCTGCTTTGCATTGTGAATTGGTGGTTTAGAAACAAACCAGAATGTGCTGATTAGTCTTAAACTGACCACAATTAGTTTAACACTAACTTAGCTTCATTCCCAACACTGTTCAATACAAGCCTTGGTCTTTGAGCGAACATATTCATTCTGAACTGTGACATTATTATCAATTTATTGGTTATTGTTTCTTTTTCTGTGCATATTTATCACTTTTACTGTTTACTCTTGTGTGTTAGTGTTATTATAGTTATTCTTTTCTTAGTGGTTTAGTTGTGTGTTACTAGTTTGAGTTTCTTGATTAAAGCATGTTAACTGAAAGTTGAATTCTTTTTGTAATAAACTCTTGTATTTTGGAAAACCGTTGTTGTTATTTGACCTACATGTGTAGTAACTTGCTGTTCAAAGAACGCCAAGAACTTATTCCTTCATCTATTGTTTAATTATCTCAGCCTTATCAGCCAGGTAAGCATAAACATAAACTGAGACTGAACAATTGCCTATTGTATTCCTGGAATCCAGGTGGTGCCCCTAAACTTGGTAATTTTTACATAAAATTATTAATCTTACTAATAATTGCCCTAAGCAATTATTCATAATTATTCATAGCCAAAACCTACCTATCTGTGGCACAATACAAATCAGAAGGATACAATGTGATTTAAATCAATTGCTGATGTTACTTGACACCCCAATGTACCCCATATACACACAAACAACCATATTCTGATTTTAGATATCTTAGGAAAAACATGCTACAAAATTAAACTCATAAACCTAGCAGCTCTGAGAAAAAAGGTTGTGGACCTCTACACAATTAGAACTAAAAAAATATTCAATATTGACCTTATTCACAAAGACTTCTCACTTCATCTATATTTTAAACTAAATCCTTATTAGAGTTGGGATAGAAATCATGTGAACAAACAAAGGACTGTGTATAATTTCACATGTCTGACTTCTTTACCTTACATTTGATGGTCAGATAAGGGCGGTTGTGAAGTTTAGCTTTTATGAGGTAAGGCACTTGGCCAAAATAAAGACAATTCTCTCCAGGAAAGACTTTGCAACAGTAATCCATGCCTTCATTACAACTCAGTTGGATTACTGCAATGCCCTTTATTTGGGGGGGAGCAGTTTCTATGTTGCCCAGACACAGAGAGAAAATGCTGCGGGACGTCTTTTATCTGGCACACGTAAATATGAGCAAATTTCCCCCATTTTAGCTTCACTCCACAGGTATCCTACACATTTTAGCATCAATTCTAAAGTTCTAATTGTTTTTAAAGCTCTCCATGGCCTTGCCCCTTTCTACCTGTCTGAGCTGCTGAACTATAATACACCCTCCCGCTAACTCAGGTCAATCAGCTGTATCTGAGTGTGCTAAGGGGGGACTGTACCTTTGCTGTAGATGTGGAATGAGTTACCACTTCACATCAGACAGGCAACTCTACCTTGACTCTGTTTCTAATGAAACACGTGCTTCGATCGCTAGTGAGAGCAATTCCAAGCAGAGGCTTTGTTTTGTGACTGGGCAGATATCTTAGAGTAGAATATAACTACATAGACAATGTTTTTTTCTGTTGTTCTTTGGATTTTGTTGTTGCTTAAACTGCTAATGTATTGCTAAACGGGACCACCGAGTCCAAAGGGTGCCCGCTGTGGTATAAATATAACAAGACGCCCTTGAGTTTGGGTTATTGGTAGTCTTAATGCATATTGTTTATTGAATAATTGTTCTCTCACTAATACAGACACACATATATTACACAACCTCTGGGTCGTCTCTTTCTCAGTTACCTGAGCACACTAGTAGCCTTGACTCCTTTATTTAGACATTTCATCCACCATTTTGTTTCGCATTTCGCACACAGGGTTGCCAACTGTCTCTGACAGGAAGTAGCTGGAATTGACCCAGAAAGTCACTAGACATCGTCAGATGACCTCACATGCTAATTTGCATATTGGTCGACGTGATGACATAATCTCTCTTGTGGTGGTCTTTATTTTTTTCTTCAACATCCAATACGAATAAAACCAGTTTGCAATAAAAACAGTGTGAAAAAACAGTGTGCTCAGACATGTGAAAATAAATGAAGGTCATGGAAAGATGACAGAAACAATGGGAAGAAGAAAGAACTAGTAGGTGGCTTTATAACATTCAAAGGAAAGTTGGTATAGTGAGGAAAACAGAGTGAAACAGAAAGGTGAAAATAATTATATCTAGAGTAGGATTTGGTTATAGAGGGTTAAACAATACATTATTTAAACAGGGGAAACATGCTACAAGGAAATGTGACTTTTGTATTCAAGAAGAGACTGTGGAACATGTTATATCATTTTGACTGAAGTATACTGTTAAGAGATGGGAACTGGTAAAAAATGTACAAGATATCAAATAACAACTGGACATCCAAGACCAATTTTTAAAAAAATTCTAGTTCTGAAAAAGAAAATGCTGAGATATCCCAAGGATGGACGAAATTAATAAAGAAAATATAGTTGGGGCGTTGCGTGGCACAGTGGTTAGAGCAGGCACCCCATGTGCAGAGGCTTCAGTCCTCGACACAGCCATCCCCAGTTCAAATCCCATCCCAGGCGACCTTTGCTGCATGTCTTTCCCCACCTCTGTCCACTGTCAATAAAGGCCACTCAGGCCCAAAAAATCTTTTAAGAAAGAGAATATAGTTTTTGATTGTTTGTTTTTCTGTACTTTGTGAAAATAAGTAGGGTTTATTTAGTATTCAGATTCAGATTACTTTATTAATCCCCGAGGGGCAATTCTGTTTGCAAACCTGGGTATGCACCAAATGTTGCTTGCCAACTGCAATTAAACAGAAGTTTATGGCTTACGGTATTATTTTAAGGTTTTCACTTAAAAGTAAAAATTTAAAAGACATAGGGCCGAGTACAGATGAGCTAGGTAAGGAAATCAGTAGCCCAAACTGAAAAAGTGAAACATCAACATTATTTAGTTGAATCGAAATATTATATTGCTGTAATGGAAAATTGTGATTTCTGCTTTGAAAACATTTATTTCACTTTACCTAAAATGAAAAATCCCTTACTATGAAAAATAATCAACAGGAACAACAAATCCTTAATTAAATACAAAGGACCCCTGCATATTCATGGTTCAGCATTCGTGGATTTGCTTATTTGTGGATTTGTTTGTGGAACATGACTCCAAGTTATCCACGGAAAATCAGCCTATTCTGGGATTTATTTATTTTTTGGGTATATTTAAAATATTCAAAAGAAATGCAGCTTGGGAAGCTGGAATAACTCGGTGGAATGCAAGAGTGGAGATAAGGAAGATTGTGGATGTTAGCTTTAGAAAAAAAAGAGATATTTTGGAAGGCCGTTTGAAATTAAATATACGTGAATTTGTTTTGCGAATTACATATCATGCTTTAACACAATTAAAACAATAGGAGCACCATGCTCTGTTAGCTGCAGGCTAACCTAACGCATTTAATGATGATGCTGTTGCTACCACCATTACAACTGCAAAGGCAGGTTCATGTTAACAGTCAGTATGAAGATGTTGGACTTTCTAAAGGGCTTCTTAAAAAAACAGGAATACATCATGTGATGCTTTGAGCAATAAAATGTGTTCTAACGAGGGCAAAGTTATACTCTAGCTCAAAACAGAGGCAGGTCAACAGAGCAAGTAACCACCTGCATTGGCCACAGGAGGTGAATTGTTAGACAATTTTATGTTGTAAAGGTCAGTAAATATCCATGTTATTTTTTTTTTTTTACTGCACATGGATGAGGAATTCCTAGAAAGGCATTGTCAGTTTTGATCCCAAA
Organism: Valencia hispanica; assembly: GCA_963556495.2. Classification (NCBI taxonomy): domain Eukaryota; kingdom Metazoa; phylum Chordata; class Actinopteri; order Cyprinodontiformes; family Valenciidae; genus Valencia; species Valencia hispanica. The sequence goes on along the minus strand of OY747722.1, from coordinate 33,552,393 downwards.
CATATTTATTTTATGCCAGGTTAGTTAGAATGTAATGTGCTTTTGTGGAGGGAGGCAGTGCGGGGATTTTAATTTGGGAGGATTTTTTAGCAGAGATTACCGCCCCTGCTCCTTGAGCTCCACTGTTCAACAGGCTTTTTATGTTTCGTTCAATAACACACCTGAAGTTCTGTGCATACCTAGATAGAGGAAAAAAGCTGAGTTGTTCTTGACAGAAGTCACTAAGTAGCATATGTTATTGTAATAAGGCCAAAATAACTTGTGACATTAGTGTAGACAGAAATTGTTTCATTTCTAAAACAAGTTTGTGAGTGCTACCAGCTGATTCGACGGGGGTAAGACGGGGGTAAGCCGTATTGCGTCATTTCCTGTTGTCACTGTTGCGCAACCTGTAAACTGTTTGGTGTTCAGACTCTCTTGAATTGATCTTATATTCTCTCTGCTGAGCCCTTTCTAAGTTATTTTAACACACAAGCACACTAAAACACACGTTTTGTGGTGGTGTACTTTACGTTTTGGGAACTCCTTGTGTTTCACACAGCTTTTCTTGGGGTGGTAAGGTCTCGCTAGCTCAGTTAGCTTAGCTTCATTGCGGCTATGGCTACTCTTCTCTCTCCTGTCTCTAACTCTTCTCTTCTCTCTTGCTCTCTCTGTCAGATGTTTAGTTACTTCCCTGCCTCCTTTAGTGATAATGGTAACTGTAATAAATGTAATATTTTTGTAGCTTTGGAGGCGAGGGTATCAGAATTAGAAGCACGGCTCCGCGCTGTTGAAAAACCAGCAGATAGCCGAAGCCCATTAGCCAGCGCGGAGCCAACAAGGATAGAACCCCCTAGCTGTCCTCCAGTAGAGCCCGCGCAGCCGGGACCCCAGGCTGGTTGGGTGACTGTACGTAGGAAGCATAGTTCTAGGACCCAGCCCCCGGGCCACCACCAACCGGTCCGCGTTTCTAACAGATTTTCCCCGCTCAGCGACACACCCGCTTAGAAGCCGACCCTGGTAATTGGCAGCTCCATAGTCAGAAACGTGGCATTAGAGACACCATTGACCATAGTCAAATGTTTGCCAGGGGCCAGAACGGGCGACATAAAATCCTACCTGAAACTGCTGGCTAAAGATAAGCGTAAATACAGTAAGATTGTTATTCACGCTGGCGGTAATGACACCCGGTTACGCCAATCGGAGGTCACTAAAATTAGTGTTGCTTCGGTGTGTAAGTTTGCTAAAACAATGTCCGACTCGGTAATCTTTTCTGGTCCCCTGCCTGATCGGACCAGTGACGACATGTTTAGCCGCATGCTGTCATTCCATCAATGGTTGTCTAGGTGGTGTCCTGCAAATGATGTGGGCTACATTGATAACTGGAGAACATTTTGGGGAAAACCTGGTCTGATCCGGAGAGACGGCATCCATCCCACTTTGGATGGAGCAGCTCTTCTTTCTAGGAATATGGCCGAATTTATTAGTCCTCCAAAACACTGACAACCCAGGGTCCAGACCAGGAAGCAGAGTCGTAGTTTAACCCACCTCTCTGCTGCTTCTGTACTGTTACCCCCCCATTACCCTATAGAAACAGTGTCTTGCCCACGGCCAAAATTAAATGGATTAAAAGTTAAGCCAACAAAAGCAAATTATGGAAGTCTCATAAAAATAAATACAACTTTGACTGAACAGAAAAATAAATCTATTAAATGTGGTTTATTAAACATAAGATCTCTCTCCTCAAAGACTTTGTTAGTAAATGACTTGATTTGTGATAATCACATTGATTTCCTTTGTCTCACAGAAACCTGGTTGCAGCAGGAGGATTATGTCAGTATAAATGAGTCAACTCCTTCCAGTCATTTAAATTTTCACATTCCTAGAAATACTGGGCGAGGAGGAGGAGTTGCAACCATTTTTCGTTCTGATTTACTAATTAGTCCCAGACCAATTGATAGCTACAGTTCTTTTGAACATCTAACCCTTAATTTTCCTCATCCAAGTTGCAAAACATTAAGACCATTTTTGTTTGTGGTTTTGTATCGTCCACCAGCCCCTTACTCTCAATTCTTGGATCAGATCTCACATTTTTTATCTGATTTAGTATTAAATACTGATAGGGTTATTATAGTGGGGGACTTTAATATTCATGTGGATACTGAAAGTGATGGCCTAAATGCAGCCTTTAGTGCTATTTTAGACTCAATTGGCTTTACTCAAAAAGTACAGGGATCGACCCACTCGGGCAAACACACTTTGGACCTTGTACTGACATAAGGTATTGAGTGTGAGGAAATAACAGTCCACCCACATAACCCGGTCCTGTCTGACCACTTCTTAATAACTTTTGAATTTACTTTAACTGACCATTTAAAATCTGAAAGAAAATTTCATTATAGTAGAGCTTTATCAGACAATGCTGTAACAATTTTTAAAGAATCTGTTCCATTCTTACTTTCCTTAGTGTCTCAGGGTAACACAGTGGATGGCAGCAATTCCATCTCTAGAAATTGATGATCTGGTTCACAGCGTTACGTCCTCATTGCGTTTGGCATTAGATAGTGTAGCCCCCTTAAAAAAGAAAGTGGCTAGCCATAGGAGGCTGACTCCTTGGTTCAACGCAGAGTTGCGTACTTTAAAGCAGAATACTAGGAAGTTGGAGAGAAAATGGCGCTCTACACACCTAGAGGATTCCTATTTAACCTGGAATAACACTCTACTGCTGTATAAAAAGACCCTTCGACAAGCTAGAACAGCATATTTTTCATCATTAATAGAGGCAAATAAAAACAATCCTAGGTTTCTTTTTAGTACAGTTGCCAAACTTACACAGAGTCATAGCTCTGTTGAGCCAACTATTCCCCCAGCTCTTAGCAGTGATGATTTTATGGGATTCTTCGTAAATAAAATTTATTCTATTAAAAATAAAATCATTGGCATCCTCCCAAACATGATTACTTCTTCCTCAGTAAATGAGGCAGTATCGGAAAGAACTGTAGATCCTCAGTTGTGCTTAGGCTGTTTTGATTCAGTCGAGCTTTCGGAATTATCAAAAATATTAGCCTCATCTAAACCTTCAACTTGTATGTTGGACCCAATTCCAACCAAATTATTTAAAGAAGTGTTCCATTTGGTTCCTGGCCCCATTTTGGATATGATGAATCTATCCTTAGTAAACGGATACGTACCACAAGAATTTAAAATAGCTGTAATTAAACCTTTACTCAAGAAACCTTCCCTTGATCAAGATGACTTAGTGAATTACAGACCTATATCTAACCTTCCTTTCTTATCCAAAGTCCTTGAGAAAATTGTTGCTAATCAAGTCTGTGAGCATTTAAACCATAACGAGCTGTTTGAAGAGTTTCAGTCAGGTTTTAGAGCTCATCATAGCACTGAAACAGCACTGGTGAAGGTTACTAATGATATTCTCATGGCCTCAGATAATGGACTTGTGTCTGTTCTGGTTTTGTTAGATCTCAGTGCTGCTTTTGACACAGTCGATCATAATATTCTCTTAGAAAGGCTTGAACATGTTGCAGGGATCAAAGGAACAGCACTAGGCTGGTTTAAATCATATTTGTCTGATAGATTCCAGTTTGTTCATCTAAATGATAAATCTTCTTCACTCTCAAGAGTTACTTGTGGAGTTCCACAGGCTTCTGTGCTTGGACCAATTCTGTTCACCATATATATGCTCCCAATTGGTAGAATCATTAGACAGCATGGGATAAATTTCCACAGCTATGCAGATGATACACAACTATATTTATCCATAAATCCTGATGAACCCAGTCAGTTAGGTAGATTACAGGCGTGTCTGGAAGACATACAAACATGGATGACCCTAAACTTTTTGCTTTTAAATTCTGACAAAACAGAAGTTGCTGTCTTTGGACCAGAAGTTCTTGAACAGAAACTGATTAGTCAATCACTTAATCTGGATGGCATTAAATTGGCCCCCAGTAATAACGTAAAGAACCTCGGCGTTATTTTTGACCGAGACTTGACATTTAAAACCCATATTAGACAGGTTTCTAGGATTTCTTTCTTCACCTCCGGAATATTGCTAAAATTAGAAACATCCTGTCCAGGAGTGATGCTGAGAAACTAGTCCATGCATTTGTTACCTCAAGGCTGGACTACTGTAATTCTTTACTATCAGGTAGTCCACAAAATGCCATTAAAAGCCTTCAGTTGATCCAAAATGCGGCAGCAAGAGTTCTGATGAATATTAAAAAGAGAGATCACATTTCTCCTGATTTAGCTTCCCTTCATTGGCTCCCTGTTAAATCCTGAATAGAATTTAAGATCATTCTTCTTACATACAAAGCCCTTAATAATCAGCTCCATCATACATCAGAGATCTAATTGTTCCTTATGTTCCTAACAGAGCCCTTCGCTCTCAGACTGCAGGTTTACTTGTAATTCCTAGGATTTCTAAAAGTAGAATAGGAGGCAGATCTTTTAGTTATCAGGCTCCTCTCCTGTGGAACCAGCTCCCAGCTTTAGTCCGTGAGGCAGACACTCTGTTTACTTTTAAGGCCAGGCTTAAAACTTTCCTTTTTGATAAAGCTTATAGTTAGAGTGGCTTAGGTCATCCTGAGCTATCTCTGTAGTTATGCTGCTATAGGCTTAGACTGCTGGAGGACAGACTTACCAATTTTCTTCACTCTGCTACTTCCTTTTCTCCTACGACTCTCCAGTTGTATTACAGTACATTCTGTTATTTCGACTGTTAACTTTGTTTTCTCTCAGTGTTTTTCTCTCCATAGAAGATATACCTGGTCTGGGATCCTGCTTGGCTGCAATGCCCTGTTGGACGGGGGGCATCGACTGGGATGATCCTCCCAGTAACTGAACATCCACTGTGTCCTGTTATTAACTTTTTACTTTCTGTAACATAGAAAGTTCTCTTATATCAGATCTTCTGTTCCTTCAGTGTTTCTGCTCTGTCTTCTCAAACCCCCAGACGGTCATGGCAGATGGCCGCTCCTACTGAGCCTGGTTCTGTTGGAGGTTTCTTCCTGTTAAAGGGGAGTTTTTCCTCTCCACCGTCGCTACATGCTTGCTCAGTATGAGGCATTGCTGAAGGATTGCTGTGGTTGGAAAGTCTGCATCAACGGGGCCCAACCTCACGCCAATGACTGACGCAATCTGCTGGGATTCCTTAAATAGGAAACTTTTTAACTGATTGGAATGTTTGTATAAATGTATTGAAATGACTTCTTGTTCAGTGCCTTGAGATGACATCTGTTGTGAATTGGCGCTATATAGATAAACTGAATTGAATTGAATTGAATTAAAACCTTTACTACATACTAGCTATGAGAAATGAAATAGAGGTAGGAATTTAATCTGAGCCTGTATCGTTGAGGATTGCAATCTCTGTGCAAGAGGCACTTGCTCAATCATTTGATCAAAGCAGTGCTCTAAGCAGCTGATATTCAAATTCATATTTTCAGGATTTGTAATTACACATATATAACAGTATAGCACTAGTACTTGGGTAATCATTACTTAACACTTCCGTATTTGAATAACAGGCATGACTGCTGTTGTAAGAAGATCTGTAGAAGATCTGTAGTTTGGCTCTCGGTATCTAAAATGTTAATCATCATTCTAATTAGATACCACACACTACACAGTTATAATAAAACATGTACTACAATAACTTTTTTTTTAAAGATCAATAGCGAGTTTCAGAGAATCACAACTGTACCACTTCAGTCATGATTCCTGGCCTCCTTGGACAAGCACCACAGCTGACTGAGATCATTAGAAACAAGGGAGGAGTTGGAATTGAGAAGACCCGGTTCTTCATCAGGTATGTATGCTAATTAAATCATTTTCAACTCATATTACACAGTTCATAATGTAAATGGAATCTTTTTTGACAATATATTAAACACTGTATATGATATAAACCTTAAAAACTGTCTAAAGAGGCATATTTTTGATTTATCTAAAGTGGGGTATTGTGGTGTGTGAAGGAACAGTTTTTGTCTTAGTTCCAATACAAAATTGTCTGTGAGTTTGAAAAGGGAGAGAAGAGCTGAATGTTTTGTAAAGCTAGCTGCTATTCAGACCTTTGAACGATTTGATCACAGCATTAATAAATTGGTTATTGGAATTCCTAAAGCAAATTTTTGGATTGTCAATAAGGGAAAACGATTTGTATTTATATGATACATTTATGTTTTTAGGTATATCTGGTAAACATTTTTACAATCATAACTTAAGCTAAACACATCCACTGTGTCCTTTTATTAACTTTTTACTTTCTGTAACATAGAAAGTTCTCTTATATCAGATCTTCTGTTCCTTCTGTGTCTCTGCTCTGTCTTCTCAAACCCCCACACGGTCGTGGAAGATGGCCGCTCCTACTGAGCCTGGTTCTGTTGGAGGTTTCTTCCTGTTAAAGGGGAGTTTTTCCTCTCCACCGTCGCTACATGCTTGCTCAGTATGAGGGATTGCTGAAGGATTGCTGTGGTTGGAAAGTCTGCATCAACGGGGCCCAACCTCACGCCAATGACTGACGCAATCTGCTGGGATTCCTTAAATAGGAAACTTTTTAACTGATTGGAATGTTTGTATAAATGTATTGAAATGACTTCTTGTTAAATGCCTTGAGATGACATCTGTTGTGAATTGGCGCTATATAAATAAACTGAATTGAATTGAATTGAATTAAACATTGATGTGTAATACCAATCAAAGGTTTAAGTGCACTTGCTATGTGCATTTGTATATTCAAACTCAATTATAAGTACTCATAGCCTGGATAACATCAACAAAGTGTATTTATTTATTTATTTAAATTTAAACCTCTCTTTTAAGATCAGTTTTACACTAAACCAAGTTTAGATTTAAGTCTGTTGCACCAGAGTTTAAACCCCAGTTTAAGATGTGGTTTAGGATTATTTTTAAACTGACAGGTGGGGAGGTTTAACTTCAGCAATGGCTGCATTTTTGAAGCAGATTGAGGAAAATGATGACGTTCCACAAATAAAATTGAGAGAAAGGCTCATTCCATTTGAATTTTATAATTGGGATACATTTTTGGTTAGACACCGGTTTACCAATGAAATGATTCTAGAGCTGAGCAGGAAGGTTTAAACAACTGTTGCTATGGGTATAGTCCCATGTAATTAGGATTTGGTTACTTATTCTCTGTCTTAGTGAATGCATCTAGGGCAGGAGGTCAAGTCAGAGCAATAGAATATCTACTGGACATTCTGACCTTGAAGAACTGCTTCAAACTTTTCTGTCTGACTGGCATGAACTGGTTCTTCAGGAACTGAACAAGAAGATTGAAGAGGACATGCTGGAGATGATAAACAGTGATTGCTAAATGCTATTTAAGGTGTTTAGTAGGGAGGGGGAATGCAAGAGTAAGCTCTATACCCTCCATGTTTGGCCAAACATATTCAACATTCAATAAATACTTGAAGGTCTTAAGGACTCAGTTTCATCTTTGTTTTTAGAAGAGCAATATTTATCTGCTTTAATACTGTCAAACATGGCAGTTACAGAAACACAGCTGTTCCAACAATGCTACAAATCCTGGTTGCCCTGAGATTCTACACTACTGGCTGTTTCCAGAAGGTGGATGGAGACCTGTTCGGCTTATGCCATTCAACAGTTTGCCATTTTGTCTGCAGAGTGTCCATTGCATATCTGAAGAACCAGTACATCCAATTCTTTTGGCTTTTGTTTTTATGCTTTTCCAGCAAGCCTTAAGGTGAGTGACGTCTCTTTTCTCTTCTAGTCCAGTTGATCCATTCAAACTATCAACAAGTTGCTGCCAAGCAGTGTGTTTATTTTTCACTGTACTGTTGTCCAACTTTTTGTCTTCAATTATTTGCCATTATTGCTCCATTAATTCGCTCAGCAAGTGTTTTTCAAAGGAGGAAAAGATTGAGCTTCTTTGCAGAGCCATAGTTAAGCTAACAAGTTGCTTCAAAGTCCAGGGTCTTAACAGAACGCTTCAGATTTTCTATGGCTTAATTACGGAACTTGCTTAATCAGCCATTTTAATTTCAATATCCACCCCCTTGATTTAAATCAGTTTAAGCACAGTTAAAAAATATATACTCAGTTTTACTGAACTGTGAATAATTTTAAACAGTGCAACAAAGCTCTGCTTAAGTTTAAACTTGGTTTAACTCCTTTTAATTATTTTAACATGTAGTGTTTTGTTTTTCAGAGCTTACTATTTAAAGAGGGAAATGTTTTTTTTACACAGGACTGTACAGTGCAACATATATGTCGCATGTGCGATGAAAACTGTCAGTGTGATAAACAATTTTTCATGTGTAGCACTCGTGCGACAGTTTTGCAAGCTGCATATTTTGTAAGGGAGATGCGACTGAGATAGATGCAGTGATGGTATGTCTTAATGCAACATAGTGGCTGTAGTCTGTTGTGATAACCAAGTGTTACTGTATTAGTGTAATTAGCCCAATATCCAACAACAATTCCTGCATGTTTGTTGCCAGTCCACCGGTAGATGGCATACCCATGCTTAGAGAGTTCGGAAGGAGGATTTTCAGGGATGCATTCATCTCAAAACAACACCTGGAGCTTGCTGTTACCAGCAGATGATTATCGTCACAAGAGAAATGAAATCCAGTCTGGCGGCAGACACTGTATTAGACGAGCACGATATATTTTATTCATAACTGACAGAGACTTCCAACAAGGAGTGTGAGATGTTTATTTGCGCATGATTCAAAATGGAAAACCCACAAAGAAACTAGTTGACCAGCATGAGCTTAAACACAACCATGCAGTTGGTGAGTAACATGTATTATTATAGCAGCTGTTAGACTGTATAACCACCACTGCTTCCAACATACTCAATAAGTATTAACATGCTTGCAGTTATTTTCACTGTCTTCTCATATCAAACATTTCTGCCGTTATTCAGTTCAATTCGAAAATGCTTTATTGATCCCAAAGGAAAAGTAAGTCTTGTCGTAGCTCATACTATTCAAATTTCTTCAAGGAGTTGTTGTAGATGCTGATGGCTGTGGGCATGAGGGATCTCCTGTAGCAGTCTGTGTTACAGCAAACTGAAGAAGCCTCTTCCAAAGATGCTGTTGTTGAATGATTGTCTCACAAAGAGGATGCTGACGGTTGTCCATTATTACACATCTCTTTTTGCACAGTTTTTTTATATAGTGCTACTGTGGTACTATTTGTAAATAGCCTTAATGCACAAATAGACATGTATATTCTGTCCAAAAAAAATATTAGCCTGCTCAGTTGCACATTTCTAACTTCACAGTATTTTAGTGTTGTAATTTTGCCCCTACTGTACACTGTTTCTCCAAATTCAGTTTTTTATACTATGTGTTTTTATCTTTGTGTGAATCTGTCACTTTGCTGTTGTTATGCTTGTATTTCCCCAGTGTGGGACGATTAAGGTAATTTCTATTCTATTATATGCATTGCATTATGACATAAATTACTGACATTTCTTAATGTGTTTGCACACCTATGTATTAAATACATCCACACTAATATAAATAAAGCTAATATGTTAGCATTTTCACTGAAATAAACAACTCTGAACATATTTCTTGTTATTGTCTGCATTTCTATCTCTTATCTGTGTGTTCAAGTAATGGGATGTTTTACAGTTCATTTTTAGAGATTGTAAAATAAATTTTCTGTTGGTGCAACAACTTTTTTGTCTGTGCTACAAAACCAGCAAGCTCTGTAGCACCAGCGCTATAAACTAATTTAATCCTAATTGCTTTTGAACAGGTTGACCAGAAGGAGGAAGCTAAGAGATGTACTATGACAGCCACCACCGGACAATGGGATTTTCATTGAAGGAGGGAACGTCTATGAATCGCACATGAGTGTGCTATGATCTTTGGCTTGATATTTACTCTCAACTTGAGCTATTCTAGAGAGCACACAGACACCTTTGATACACTACAGAAACTGTTCCTGGAGATGGAACCAAAGAAAATGACATATGGAGTCTGCAGTCTCCGTGTCAAGCTGCAAGCATTGGATCTGCCAAAAATATATTTTTTTTCATTGTTCTCATGGTTCTGTCATATTCATTTCATTGAGGTGTTGCCATTTTTGCACAATGTGAAAAAAATGAAATATTAACAGCTGTTACATTACCAATCTCACATTTTAGGAGTGAGCTGTTTCAGCATGGCTGTAGAGTTGTTGGTAGCACTGTTGCCTTGTGGCAAGAAAGCCCGTTTTCAAATCCGGCCTGGGCTCTTTTTTTATGGAGTTTTCATGTTCTCCATGTGCATGCATGGTCCTTCAGGGTACTCTGGCTTCCTTCCACACTCCAAAAACATGACTGTTGGGTTAATTGGTCTCTCTAAATTGCATTTAGGTGTGTGTGCATGGTTGTTTGTCTCTGTGTTGCCTTGCGATGAACTGGTGACCTGTCAAGGGTATACCCCGCCTCTTGCCCGATAAATCCTGGAGACAGGCACCAATCCCCCTGCAACCCTGCAGAGGATGGATGGGTATAAATAATGGATGGATGGGTGGATGTTTCAGCATATTTTTAAAGGTGTTCAAAGGGGTTTGGTAAAGGTGAGTGGGTTGGAAGGAAAATCACTTTGCTTAATTTTGTCTCATGTCTTGTTTCATTTTCTTTCCCTTTAGCCAGTGTGATGTAAATAGCACTGAAGACTTCAGTGCTTTATTTTGTACTTTTTTCAATTTTTTAGTACATAAATAGTTGCCTTTGTTTTAGAAACACACTGTAATAAAGTATAGGTTTCAACTGAGAATTTGTTCTTATTTCTAATAAGTTGATTGTCACAAAATCTAGATTTTACCTTGAAGAAATCCTGCTTTTGTTTGTGGCATAAGGAAAAAAAAAATTTGTGAAACATTTTGATTGGACATAAACACATTTCTGGTATAAGTAGAAATTATATTTTATTACACTGATTGAAATATATGTATATGAATTGAAAAAAGTTCACATTATTGCATGCAGCAAATTAAGAGAGTTGGAACTTACACAAATTATCTTTTGAAAAATTGAGTTGTGCCAAAGTGTAAAAAAGGTTTAAGGTCTTTGAAATAAATTATCTTTTTAGTTTGATTCAATATAGATTTCTGAGCCTAAAAAATGCCATGGGTTTTTCATCATTTTACTTATTTGAAATGAAAATGCACTGTAGAAAACTTAGAGCATTTTTTTAAATTAGTTTACAGGAAAATATTTTTAGTGCATGCTGAGAGGTTTTTCTGGTTCTTCCTTTAGTCTTTTATCTGACACTTATCCATTAAATAATATAATGTAATAAAAAAAAGAAGTGTGTTGTCCTGCAGATTTCCTTTTGACGGTGGATGTTCTGGAAGTAATTCTATCCAGCACAGCTACAGTAGTTCTATGTTGCTTTAAGCCAGTCTTGATTAATAGCTAATAAAGCAAACGATGTATTATGGAGAGACTATTCTACTGAATATCTATGAATATTTAGTTTCTTTAATTAATAACAAGATCAAACTGTTTTGTCCAGGATCATGGACAGCAGGGTGGATTTAAATTAGATTGGCGCACTGCTGATGTTCACTGTGGGCGTTAAGACCTAGACACACAAGTTTTCTTTGTGAGCTGGCCAGTATAGAAGTGAGTGGAGTTTAGTCGGAATTTCTCATTTGACAAAAAAATTCACAACAGTAAAGTTCATTTGAAAATACTTATGGCCGTTATTTAGGTTGTGCTGAATAAGACTCAGGTTTGATCATACAAAATGTTCATTTATTAATTTTGGATTTATTTCAATATAGATAGTCTGGAATACAATTTGACTTTAATGTACAAGTCAAGTTAAAATAGCTGTATAAATCTGTGTTGAATCGCAGCTGGTGAAGAAATACATCTTGATGGAAGCTCAACCCAATTTGTGCATTAATGACTGATAGGTCCAACCCATTTTAAATATGTTTAAAGGTCTCTTGTTACAACAGAAATAAAATGAAATAACCATAATACCTCTCTAATCTAAATAGCAAGAAAGTAGGGCTGGACGATGGACGATATGGACCAATTGTTATATCTAGATATTCTCCGATTTTCGATTTATATCTACATATTTTTCTACTCAAACAGTATTGACAAAAAAGCTATTCAGAATCTAAGCTACATGTCTCAAATGTCACACAGGCACTTTTATTGACATACAGCTGTAGATGTACATTAGAAACAGTGTCAAAGTATCGGCATATATGAATAATATACATTTCTTGAATAAAATAATTTTTTATTCTTCCGAACCAAAATACGTATAGCTTCGCTAATAAAAAGTATTGTTTCGGGCAAGGGTAAGCTGGTGTTGAAATTCAGCCTGAGAGTTTGGTTCTGAGAGGCCAAAAAGATAAAATTCATAGAGAATATAGTTTTTGTTTTGTTTTTTTAAGTACTTTGTAAAATAAGTAGGGCATGTTTAGTATGCATCAACGTTGCTTGCCAACTGCCATTAAATGGTAAAATGGCCTGTACTTGTATAGCGCTTTATTTAGTCCTCGAGGACCCCAAAGCGCTTCACACTACATTCAGTCATGCGTACCGGCCCACTTAAAGCAGTGCTAACCAGCGGCTCCTCTAAAACACTCTCCCTTGTGTCTTTGTCTCCATGCTGCTGTGACTTCTGGACTGAATGCAGCAGTGGGGTTCCAGTGAGATTCAGGTTTAGTGAGGACGGGAGGTGTAGTGAGGTGAAGTAACACGAGAGCAAGAATGAGGGGCGGGAGGGCAGAAAACTAACTGGTCTATTTATATCAATATAAACAATATTGGGTCATTCTTGTATCGTATGTATGAATTTTTTTTTGATATTTTTAAAAAATCGAGATATCGTCCAGCCCTACAAAAACCTGATATAAGGGGCTACAAAAAGTAAAGAATCTTAATATGTGGAGGAATCCTTCCTTGGGAAGATGACTAAAACAGAATCAGAATCAAATACTATCAAGTATAGGAACAGTAAACAATTTCCATCTCTGTCGGGGATCAATGATTACATGACAAACAGACCACAGTTTGTGAGACTGAAGGGTCACATGTATAACTGAGTGGTCAGCACCACAGGTGAACCACAGGGGACCGTACTCTCACCAGTCCATTTCACTCTGGACACCTCAGACTTCCAGTAGGCCAACATGTAAGATTCCTGTCATCTGCAGAAATACTCAGATGACTCTGCAGTCGCTGGGTGTATCAGAGATGGATAAGAAGCTGAGTACAGAGAGCTGGTGGACTGCTTTGTGGCATGCTGTGGAAACTATTGTCTTATTTTGGATGTGAACCAAACAGAGGAGGTGATTGTGGATTTAAAGAGGATATTGCAGAGTAAACCGCAACTATAACCACTGTTTAGAGAAATATATTAGGAACTGGTTCTAAATAAAATATTACTCGAAAAAATATATTATTTAGCCTTCTGGAGTTGTTTTTGTGAGAAAATTTACCCTCCGCCAGACCCGAAGTGACGTAGGCGAAAGGAGACCAGTCAGCTCCATCAATACAAAACAATGGATTTTAACGCCCCAGAGAGCAGAGAGAGACCAGGAGAAGGATTCATGGCCAAAGAAGAGCGATAGAGCTGTGGTGTCAGGATAATCAGTGGAGAGAGAGACCCATGTTAGCATAAACTTGTGTGCTAACGTAACAATTTCGTACAGATTACTATCATGTACCAGAAAATCAAAAAGTATTTGTCAGCTAATATATTATTGATCCATCCCAATAATAAACAATAATGAGCTTTTCTAAGTTGTCTCAAACTGGTTAATATCTGTTCACGTAACGTGGTTATAGCACTTTAGAGAGAGAGGTGACGTACACATTTTCCTGATACCCCTTTTGTACTGCTTATTTGGCAAACCACATATCACGTCGCATCTAATTTTTGATATTGTTCTTTCAATAAAGTTGGTAATTAGCAGCGTAGACAACAAGACTCTGATGGATCTGTGTCCACGTCTCCCGTCTGCTGCAGCCCCAGAAACAAGACAAACATTTTTTAGTAAGATTTAGAACAGTATGAGGTGAGGGTATGAATATAAGACTTATAAAGTATAGGTTGAGCCAAATGCAATACAGCAACGTCTGGATGCATTTTCTGATGACAAATCAATAAAGCCTTGCACTATTTTCCATAAAATGTGTTCTTTTGAACAAGTCTTTGAAAGGAAAATAGATAACATAAATTGAGTAACTGTAACCATTTATATGCTTCAAGCAACTTCCGATCCTGGAAATATGTTATATCCTATTGTAAACTGCAGTTAGGCATGATACAAAGACTTTCCGCTGCTGAGATGGTGTGAGGGCAGGATGATTTAGGGAAAGTTAGAGAGAAATTAAGATGAAAAATTCAATGGTTTAAATTTTACAATGGGCTCCAAAAACTACTAGGGTGTTTCAATTATACCCATTATGTGTAATGACCAACTGCACCGTATCACTGAAAAAAAGTCAACTTTCAGTATATACCTGGTGCTAGCTGAATGCTGTCAATATGAAAATCCCAACTTTACAAAGAAAAATAACTGCAACAATGCGGTCTCTTACTGTGTTTGTCCACGAATAAAAAAAAATTCAAAAAATAAACATTTACGAAAGTCAATAAAAAGGACTTTGTTGCTTCTGTGATAAAAGCCAGATAAAAAGAAGAGACAGAGTAGGTGGGAGTGTGCTTACAGCTTTTCCAGTATGGCGGCATTTTAAAGGAGAACAGTAGTTCAGGATTGTCGAAGTGAGTTTCTGGTAAAAGGTGATAAGCAGTTAGTATCTTACAGTGGAGGAGCTAGAGAGGTGGTCAGGGTAGCATTGGTCAAGATTTATAGAGCTGCTCGAGGATCAAGGGGAGAAGCCTCAGTCCCATCTAGAGAAAAAAAGTTGGTGGGGTAGTTTTCGTCCTGATCATATATCCTGAAATACTGTTAAAAACCTTTGTGGTTCGGTCAGACTTGCGGGTGGTGGGCGTGCAGGGCAGGTGGGTGGGGAGCTGGGTTTGGTCTCCTGCCGGGCCGTTGAGCAGCAGTGGTCGCTCCACAAGGAATGAGGCTGGTGGATGTCGGCCTGGTGGGTCGGCCGCCCAGCTCATCGGTTGGCTCCTGGTCTGGGCAGGTACGTCGCCGTGGTTCAGGCTACGGGGGCCTCCGGTGTGCGGGTGGCGCTGGGGTCCTCCTTTGCTGGCGGGGAGGCTGTTGCTGTGTAGCGACAGGTTCTCTCCCCCTACGAGGGCACTTGGACGGGGGGGAGGGGTGTGCGGGATGGGAGGGTGGGAGGCGTGGGGGGTCAAACTAAACCTGGGTGTCTAGTGTCTTTTGTGTTTTGAGAGTAGAGCGAATGTCAGGGTGGGTTTAGTTCCCCTCCTGGGATGGGGCTGGGGGGACTGCCTTGGGGTCCGTGGGGCTTTGTGGTGCTGTGGCCGTGGGCCCCGGGTCGGACGTGCCATGGCCTCCCTCCCCTGGTGGATCCCGGTGAACAGCGGTGCCTATTGGGGTCAGTGGGGGAGCTGGCTCCCTGGGAAGACATTTTGTCTCCCAGTCCTTCCCTCCCCATCCCTGGACACCTCTGTCCACCCGCTCCATCACTTTACCACTCATATAGGGTCTTGGGGCATGGGCACATCACTGGGGTGCGAGGAGGGCCTTCCCTCCTCGCTATCCCGTGGCGTCCCAATTTTAATATACAACTTAGACACTCCCACTTATAACATTCTCTGTATTTTCAACTCACCCTCTCTCTTGACTTTTTGTTTCCTACCTCTCTTCTTCATCTTCCTTCTTTCTTCTCCTTAGTTTTCCGTCTCCGTGTCCATAACATCAGGAAATAAAAACCCCAACAATTCATAATAAAGATTTTTCACACATATTTTAAGTGGAGTACTATAGCAAAAGCTGTACTGCTCCGCTTGGGAAAGTAAACCTGTTGGGCTTCTAATTGGTACTCAGACACCAATTCTGAGCTCCACACTGCCAAACATGACACGTAAAAAAGAAAAAGAAAAAAAAGAAAAAAAAACCTTTGTAAATTCCTTCCTTGAAAGCATTTATTACAATGTTTTCATGGTAGTTTTTGATAGCATGCTCATATTAGCCACTGTGCATGACCAGGACTAGCTTTAAATTGACATGTCACTTGATCTTATACGTGAAAAGTTATTATTTTTACATGTGTCTTTCAAAGCAATGGCAGCGCAGTATAATGGTGATTGACACATCAAATAGCGAATGGAATGCTGTAAACGCAGACATCTTATATGAGGGGTGGACTTTATCACTGGACTTGGTGCCGTGGAGCTTTGGTTAGAAGAAAAAGAAATTATTCTGCTGAGTTCAGAGGGATCAGTTATGTGTTCTGCATTCACCCTGGAGAGGGCACATTTTCTGGTACATTTAGCCACCCTAGACCTTTAGATAGAAAAACGTGCAAAATACTCATTGTTTGGTTTATTGCTTTTAAATGTGGTGTAATAAAGGTAATACCTAAAGCTTTAGACCCAGTGGGGTTTTCAGTTCACTACTTCATTCTAAAGCTACTTTTAAAGCATGTATGTTTAGAAAATAAATAGGCAGACATAAAATATCGTCTTTTCCAATGTATTCAGAACCATATTACTTGGTAACAATAGCACTTAGACAGATTCTGAGTGTTGTGGGGTAAACTTCTTTCAGACCTTAACCATGGTTGTACTCCAAATGGTTCATAAACAGCTTTAAGTTTAATTTGGGTGTGCTATTCTAAAACATTTCGGGTGAAAATTGCAAGACTTTTAAGAAGTTTTAAACATCAAACTCTTCAGGTACTTCAGCTACTGTGGGTACAGTTTTTGAAATATTTTTGTTTATTTGGAATAGCTCGCAATATATCCTGTGGATTTTGCATTTCTGAGTCAACCTTGAACGTTTATACAGATGTCTATCAGCGATATTGGTTTATATAAGTATCGGAAATTAAGATTTAGACTATCGGTATATCGGATATCGGTTAAAAAGCCAATATCAAACATCCCTATAACAATTGGTGGACCATAAGAACCTACTTGTGTTCATCATACCCTTACGTACCCTTACGCATCAACAGTGTGCTGACAAAACACAAAAGATGTGTGAAAATTTTATTTAGCTAACTGGACTACTTTCATTAAACTGTGATGTGTCAAAGCTGACTCATTTACTTTTTAATAAAGTCTTAATGTTGTTTTATTGTATTTTTAAATACAAAAATTTTATATATTTTCATAATATAAAAATTTAAATTTGCTTACTTGAGCTTAATGGTCATACACTGTAAGCTTCTATAGTTTACATTTGTTTGTTTGATCATTAACGTCATTAAGAATGTACATGTTACTTTGAATGTGCTCTGTAACAACAGAACAATATAAGCGCTCATGAATTGCAGCGGAGATGTAGGGAAGTTGAATCTATGATGTAGGACAGGCTGTTACTCAGGTACATGAGAAAGAGTTTCCTTTGCAGACAGTCAATTACTGGAACTTATAGTCATACACTGTGAGTTCATATAGTTACTTGTGAGGATTAAATGTAAATTAACATAGAAATAGATTGAACTTTGGTATGAATACTTGTGTGTATATATTAGAATACAACTGTTTAATAATGAGGAGAATGTGTGTTAGGAGAAGGGAGCTGCAGCTTTCCTTTTCTATGAAGAGGCCGGGTGGCCTTCAGAATATTACAACCAGGCACAGTACAGGGAGCTTGAGCGTGAGAACCCCGAAGATGGACTATGAAGATGGAATATTTAACAAACAACAGGGAGGGGCTAAAATATCATTACAAGGCAGTGGATGGAGCCATTGGTCCAGAGGTTTTAATTTAAACCTAAGCACAACCGATGGGTGATGCTGAATATTAAAAAAGGCACTCCCGCAAACAATAGCCAATCAGATAGTTGCACATCTTCCATGTAATGTTGTGTGATGCTAAGATTGGGCATCTTTTTCTAAAGACGGCTGTCATGAGTTAAGTTTGGAGAAAAAGGTCCATGCAATGGCCATGCATGTAATTTGGTAAAATTCTTCTATTGTATTAAAGGTCTCGTTCATTCATTTTTTCAATAAATTTGCTGTGGCCTCTAGTTTAAATGAATACCTTATGAGTCTGTGGGAAAATGTTATCTAAATGGCCTCTCACTTGTGTTTCAGGAGGCTGCAGTTTGTCGGAGGATTATTATACATTATATGCAACAGTCTCACCTCTGATTAACAGCAATGCGACTCTTTTGCTGCCTTCGAACAAATAACTAACATAACTTACTCCACTGGTAGTATTCCAAAGACAAATTCCAACAGTTTCTTCCTCAGCTCTTCTTTCTTGGGTAAAAATGCAACGCTGATCTGTTTTCTCCACAATCAGCTCAAGCCCGAACGTGTTCCGCCATATTGACGCGATGCTAGGCAAGTTGCTGAAGGCTAGCTTCTACTAGCAGAGACATGCTCTGCTCTCTTCTGGCCACAAAATCAATACAGCCTTTTCGTTGGGGGTCGCAAGCCAAGGTAGGCAAGACCATGAAGACTAATTTTCTCTTTGACGTTGAAGGGACTGGCTATTTTCTGACTCGTTCGTTTTTGCCGTGTCTTTCCTTCCTGCGGATAATGAAGGCAATGGGGGATGGAGAAAATGTTCATGTGCAGCATGCATATGCAACTCAGAGAGACCGATCATATTTCAAAAAGAACAAGTATTACACAGTTTCTTGGTGAATGAGACCTTTAATTACATTTTTAAACTTTCATTAATCCTCCTGTCATTAATTCCAGGTTTAGAACTCAGAGCTCACACAAAGCTGGCCAATTCTTTCCATGTGTTGAGGAGACCCAAGCTGAGCCGAGCCCTGGTTAACTAGGTAACGACAGGTATTAGAGCTGCAGCGGCCAATATACTACAGAGACCGCTGTACAGCTTTTTCTCCACAACAATATCAGTTAGTTCACTTCTGTGTTTTGTTTTGGATTTCATTTTGCTTGGTAAATTGCCCAATTCCGTCCATGTTGTCCATCAAAGGGCCCTAAATCAATTCTCAGAGATTCTCTCAGGGTCCCTGTAGCTTGGTTGCTATAGTGAAGGTCTAAATTATAGTGAAGCTACTTAGCATTGATTTGCCTACATTATTTAGTTTACTTTTATAACAGTTGGCTCGATAAGTCCTTCTTTTTGCCCCTTCACGCCTCTAGATTCTCCTTGTTATATTCCAGTCCTTCTTCCTTTATTGTCTGCTGTATTGTCACATGCCCTCCCCTTCAGATGTACATATTCCAGATCAAGTGTTGTCTATGTTGTAACATCCAGCCACCAGTTCTACCTGGTGGCTTATTTATGTAAGCTGGTTTACAGCTCCAATATGCAACCCGCAGGTATGTTTATGATCCTGTAGACCTTGCATTCATGTATAATCTTTGTGTGTCTATATATGTAGATGCATGAGATTGTCTGTATGTGTAAAGCTAGCTAGGTATGTGTGTGGGCTCGAAGTGCACCCACAGGAAATCTTCCGGAGCACGGCCATCATTGTTCTGTTGCTGCTATGGGTGGTCTGCTCTTTCAGGAGGAAAATCCCTGGTCTGGCTAAAGCTCCCACATGTACAGGCGGATTATTGCCCATTGTGTGTGTGCATGTGTGTGCTCTGACGTGTGTTTGTGTGCACATAGATTTCTAAAGAAAGGGAAAAAAATCTTGCCTGCCAACAGAGTCAATTCCAAAGTGTGTGTGTACATGTCGATATTAAAAGCAGTAGCCAAAACATCTTGCCAAATAACTTAATAACAGTGTACAACTAGGAATTCTGGGAGTGTGTGCAGTTGCATAAAATAAGGGCCAAATACTTCCTGCCAGCCTGAAATAATTGAATACTATGGTGTGTTTCCATAGGAGAAGGAGCAGCGCTCAAACTATATTCTGAAGTAAAACGAAAGGAAAACTCAAATTCTTTCAAACTTCCATCCAATTTTCTCTTTCTCTATTTGTTCCATTGACAATTTGAATTAGTTGTATTTTCACAAAATCACTTGAAACTATATATAAAACCATCATCATCTGAAATACTTTATTATAAGATTTTGATGTGTATTCCAGTGGCTCCTTAAATATCAAGAATTGTCAATGTCTTATTTCCCATAGACAACAGTCAGTGTGTTCTAACGTACCAGATCCTTAGAAATAATTAAACTTAGGGAAGACTTAACAACCAGGAAAAAAAAGGAAAAATGCTTGATTGTATAAGGCTCATTTCCACTACCCTGCTTCTCCCATGCCTCATTCTAAGGGGCTGGGTTATCTTGAGCTCTCTCTAGTAGTTAAGCTGCTACAGGCTAAGGGCCTGATTTATCAAAGGTTTGCACTTGTTAAAAAGTCCGCAAATTCACAGCGGGCGCAACAAAATGCAGCAGGTGATTTACTAACCAGGCACAGTGAAATCTGCGCCTATTAAACCCACAGCAAGATGCGCTGCAGGTTGTGTCTGAACACAGCCTTTATGTGTGGAATGCTGGAAGATTTGGGGCCCAACTTTAGCCAGAATAAAAAGAAGAGTTGGATTTAAAGTGCAACATTTTGACAAAACTCAACTGATGTTCAGGGACAGATAAATGAAAGATTCCATAACACAATGAGAGAGAAGCAGAGATGAAAGACTAAATGGGAGAAAAAAGTGATACATCATAAAGTAAAACAAATAGACGATGGACAGACAAGACAAAGGTACACAATGAGGGACAAAAAATAACTTTTTGCCTTTCCACCTCAACTCAAACTTCATGCACATTTCATTTAATCTACCACCCACACACCGCAGCTTCCTTCACACCCACACCAACACACTCACAAACATACACACTACTGTACAAGCAGACACAAAACAAAGACAGCCAGCAATTATAAGAAAGCGCACACAAACACCACCTACTGCGCCATGCATCCAAACCCGCCATTTTATCTGAGTCCAGCAGAACTTCCTAACACTTCACAACATCCACAGCAAACATAATGCATTTCGAACACGGACACATCCAAAGACGCTCACACAGAGGCAGTGACAAAGACAGATACACCGCATCATCAAGCACCCTCGTAGGTGGTCTGCCTTCTCTCTCTCTCTTGCATTCCATCTCTCTCTTTCATTCTGTCTGCACCACTTCCTTGTTCAGTGTGACAAACGTCGCCTCCAGGATAATGTGGCGGAAGATTAAGCTGCAACTTTCACAACAAGCAGCGTGGGCTTCTGATGAATGCTGATGAATTAAAGGTACTTGGCAACATGTCATCCACCCCAGCCCTGGGCTTAGGTTTCTCCTATGCCAAATTAGATCAATGTTACACAAAAACACTTTTACACTAAGCCATTTTGCAGAATTCTGTTCACCTATTCATTTCTTAGTGGCCTGTGGAACTTACATTTTATCATCTAAGCTAGTGAGACCTCTACATTCCTCTGAAGACACTGCCGTACAAGTGATGTTCCATTGCAACCAGTCCATTTTCCATAACAAAAACAAACCAGATACAAAATCCCCAATAACCAGCTCATAGTAGCTGTAGAAGACTTGATGATTTGTTCATTGTTGTGGCAAAGCAACAACCTGTACTAATAAAAAGTTTCGAATGATTAGTAGAATGGCAATTTTATTTGTATAGCACACTTTCAACAACAGGGTAATTCAAGGTGCTTTACATAATTTGGTGATTAAAAAAGAGAAAGAAAAAAAACAGAATATAACATTGGAAATTAAAAGTCAATAAAGCAAGAGAAACATCAGTAAAGCAAGAGAGCATGAATACATTTGATACATATAACAATCATTTACTCAAAGGCAATTCTAAACAGATGAGTTTTTAGTTAATTAGACGCAATGTAATAGTCTGAGTGAGAGCAAAGAGACTTGGGTTTCAGCTATAGGACTGGGCGATAAACCAAAAATTTACATAATTCATAATATTCCTTTTTTTAATGCAAAGATGTGTAGTTTGGGAATGCTTATGTCCCTTTAAGATGCTGTACTACGCTATAAGCTTATGTTGCCAACTTAGCGACTTTGTCACTATATTTAGTAATTTTAAAGACCCCTCTAGCAACTCTTTCAAAAAAGCGACTACAGCAGGCAGACAGTCCTCGCGCTGCATCAGGACCAGCTGCAGTCAGAAGAAATTTCAACCCCACTGCGTGCAAAGCCACCGCTGGCTAACATTACCCACACTTAGTCAGGGCGGGATGTAAATGTAAAAATGTATTTATCTAAAATAAACGACTGCACACTAAATAAACCACTGATTTTACTATCATAACCTCAGTCACTTACTCACCTCGTCCATTGTGTGTACGCCTGGTATTTCTTTTTTCCCAACACTCCGCCTAATGAAAATAGTCTTTGATAACACAGGTGACACCTGTCAATACACTGCAGTGCATATTGTAATGAAACGTCAAACGGAATGGATTAATACTCCTCCAATGGAAGCACGGCCATTTGTGGATTGTGGATTGTGCGTTGTGGTGACGGGGTAAGCCGTATTGCGTCATTTCCTGTTGTCACTGCTGTGCTCCGTGGAGCTGTTTTGGTGTTCAAACACTCTTGAATTGATCTTATTTTCTCTGTGCTGAGGCTTTTCTAAGTTATTTTAACACACAATCACACTAAAACACACATTTTGTGGTGGTGTACTTTACGTTTTGGGAACTCCTCGTGTTTCACACAGTTTTTCTTTGGGTGGAAGGTCTCGCTAGCTCAGTTAGCTTAGCTTCATTGCGGCTATGGCTACTCTTCTCTCTCCTGTCTCTAACTCTTCTCTTCTCTCTTGCTCTCTCTGTCAGATGTTTAGTTACTTCCCTGCCTCCTTT
The DNA here is from genome assembly GCA_963556495.2 of Valencia hispanica. NCBI lineage: Eukaryota > Metazoa > Chordata > Actinopteri > Cyprinodontiformes > Valenciidae > Valencia > Valencia hispanica. The sequence continues at coordinate 33,529,540 of OY747722.1, read as the reverse complement.
AGTGATAATGGTAACTGTAATAAATGTAATATTTTTGTAGCTTTGGAGGCAAGGGTATCAGAATTAGAAGCACGGCTCCGCGCTGTTGAAAAACCAGCAGATAGCCGAAGCCCATTAGCCAGCGCGGAGCCAACAAGGATAGAACCCCCTAGCTGTCCTCGGGTAGAGCCTGCGCAGCCGGGACCTAAAGGCGGCTGGGTGACTGTACGTAGGAAGCATAGTTCTAGGACCCAGCCCCCGGGCCACCACCAACCGGTCCGCGTTTCTAACAGATTTTCCCCGCTCAGCGACACACCCGCTGAGAAGCCGGCCCTGGTAATTGGCAGCTCCATAGTCAGAAACGTGGCATTAGAGACACCATTGACCATAGTCAAATGTTTGCCAGGGGCCAGAACGGGCGACATCAAATCCTACCTGAAACTGCTGGCTAAAGATAAGCGTAAATACAGTAAGATTGTTATTCACGCTGGCGGTAATGACACCCGGTTACGCCAATCGGAGGTCACTAAAATTAGTGTTGCTTCGGTGTGTAAGTTTGCCAAAACAATGTCAGACTCGGTAATCTTTTCTGGTCCCCTGCCTGATCGGACCAGTGACGACATGTTTAGCCGCATGCTGTCATTCCATCAATGGTTGTCTAGGTGGTGTCCTGCAAACGATGTGGGCTACATTGATAACTGGAGAACTTTTTGGGGAAAACCTGGTCTGATCCGGAGAGACGGCATCCATCCCACTTTGGATGGAGCAGCTCTTCTTTCTAGGAATATGGCCGAATTTATTAGTCCTCCAAAACACTGACAACCCAGGGTCCAGACCAGGAAGCAGAGTCGTAGTTTAACCCACCTCTCTGCTGCTTCTGTACTGTTACCCCCCCCCATTACCCTATAGAAACAGTGTCTTGCCCACGGCCAAAATTAAATGGATTAAAAGTTAAGCCAACAAAAGCAAATTATGGAAATCTCATAAAAATAAATACAACTTTAACTGAAAATAAATCTATTAAATGTGGTTTATTAAACATAAGATCTCTCTCCTCAAAGACTTTGTTAGTAAATGACTTGATTTGTGATAATCACATTGATTTCCTTTGTCTCACAGAAACCTGGTTGCAGCAGGAGGATTATGTCAGTATAAATGAGTCAACTCCTTCCAGTCATTTAAATTTTCACATTCCTAGAAATACTGGGCGAGGAGGAGGAGTTGCAACCATTTTCCGTTCTAATTTACTAATTAGTCCCAGACCAATTGATAGCTACAGTTCTTTTGAACATCTAACCCTTAATTTTCCTCATCCAAGTTGCAAAACATTAAGACCATTTTTGTTTTTGGTTTTGTATCGTCCACCAGGCCCTTACTCTCAATTCTTGGATCAGATCTCACATTTTTTATCTGATTTAGTATTAAATACTGATAGGGTTATTATAGTGGGGGACTTCAATATTCATGTGGATACTGAAAGTGATAGCCTAAATGCAGCCTTTAATGCTATTTTAGACTCAATTGGCTTTACTCAAAAAGGACAGGGATCGACCCACTCAGGTAAACACACTTTGGACCTTGTACTGACATACGGTATTGAGTGTGAGGAAATAACAGTCCACCCACATAACCCGGTCCTGTCTGACCACTTCTTGATAACTTTTGAATTTACTTTAACTGACCATCTTAAATCTGAAAGAAAATTTCATTATAGTAGTACTTTATCAGACAATGCTGTAACAATTTTTAAAGAATCTGTTCCATTCTTACTTTCCTCAGTGTCTCAGAGTAACACAGTGGATGGCAGCAATTCTATCTCTAACCCTTCAGAAATTGATGGTCTGGTTCACAGCGTTACGTCCTCATTGCGTTTGGCATTAGATTGTGTAGCCCCATTAAAAAAGAAAGTGGCTAGCCATAGGAGGCTGACTCCTTGGTTTAACGCAGAGTTGCGTACTTTAAAGCAGAATACTAGGAAGTTGGAGAGAAAATGGCGCTCTACACATCTAGAGGATTCCTATTTAACCTGGAATAACAGTCTACTGCTGTATAAAAAGACCCTTCGACAAGCTAGAACAGCATATTTTTCATCATTAATAGAGGCGAATAAAAACAATCCTAGGTTTCTTTTTAGTACAGTTGCCAAACTTACACAGAGTCATAGCTCTGTTGAGCAAACTATTCCCCCAGCTCTTAGCAGTGATGATTTTATGAGATTCTTCGTAAATAAAATAAATTTTATTAAAAATAAAATCATTGGCACCCTCCCAAACATGATTACTTCTTCCTCAGTAAATGAAAGAACTGTAGAACCTCAGTTGTGCTTAGGCTGTTTTGATTCAGTCGAGCTTTCAGAATTATCAAAAATATTAGCCTCATCTAAACCTTCAACTTGTATGTTGGACCCAATTCCAACCAAATTATTTAAAGAAGTGTTCCATTTGGTTCCTGGCCCCATTTTGGATATGATGAATCTATCCTTAGTAAACGGATACGTACCACAGGAATTTAAAATAGCTGTAATTAAACCTTTACTCAAGAAACCTTCCCTTGATCAAGATGACTTAGTGAATTACAGACCTATATCTAACCTTCCTTTCTTATCCAAAGTCCTTGAGAAAATAGTTGCTAATCAAGTCTGTGAACATCTAAACAGTAACGAGCTGTTTGAAGAGTTTCAGTCAAGTTTTAGAGCTCATCATAGCACTGAAACAGCACTGGTGAAGGTTACTGATGATATTCTCATGGCCTCAGATAATGGACTGGTGTCTGTTCTGGTTTTGTTAGATCTCAGTGCTGCTTTTGACACAGTCGATCATAATATTCTCTTAGAAAGGCTTGAACATGTTGCAGGGATCAAAGGAACAGCACTAGGCTGGTTTAAATCATATTTTTCTGATAGATTCCAGTTTGTTCATCTAAATGATAAATCATCTTCACTCTCAAGGGTTACTTGTGGAGTTCCACAGGGTTCTGTCCTTGGACCAATTCTTTTCACCATATATATGCTTCCAATTGGTAGAATCATTAGACAGCATGGGATAAATTTCCACAGCTATGCCGATGATACACAACTATATTTATCCATAAATCCTGATGAACCCAGTCAGTTAGGTAGATTACAGGCATGTCTGGAAGACATAAAAGCATGGATGACCCTAAACTTTTTGCTTTTAAATTCTGACAAGACAGAAGTTGCTGTCTTTGGACCAGAAGTTCTTAAACAGAAACTGATTAGTCAATCACTTCATCTGGATGGCATTAAATTGGCCCCCAGTAATAACGTAAAGAACCTCGGCGTTATTTTTGACCAAGACTTGACATTTAAATCCCATATTAAACAGGTTTCTAGGATTTCTTTCTTTCACCTCCGGAATATTGCTAAAATTAGAAACATCCTGTCCAGGAGTGATGCTGAGAAACTAGTCCATGCATTTGTTACCTCAAGGCTGGACTACTGTAATTCTTTACTATCAGGAAGTCCACAAAATGCCATTAAAAGCCTTCAGTTGATCCAAAATGCGGCAGCAAGAGTTCTGATGAATATTAAAAAGAGAGATCACATTTCTCCTGTTTTAGCTTCCCTTCATTGGCTCCCTGTTAAATCCAGAATAGAATTTAAGATCCTTCTTCTTACATACAAAGCCCTTAATAATCAAGCTCCATCATACATCAGAGATCTAATTGTTCCATATGTTCCTAAAAGAGCACTTCGCTCTCAGACTGCAGGTTTACTTGTAGTTCCTAGGATTTCTAAAAGTAGAATGGGAGGCAGATCTTTTAGTTATCAGGCTCCTCTCCTGTGGAACCAGCTCCCAGCTTTAGTCCGTGAGGCAGACACTCTGTTTACTTTTAAGGCCAGGCTTAAAACTTTCCTTTTTGATAAAGCTTATAGTTAGAGTGGCTTAGGTCATCCTGAGCTATCTCTGTAGTTATGCTGCTATAGGCTTAGACTGCTGGAGGACAGACTTACCAATTTTCTTCACTCTGCTACTTCCTTTTCTCCTACGACTCTCCAGTTGTATTACAGTACATTCTGTTATTTCGACTGTTAACTTTGTTTTTCTCTCAGTGTTTTTCTCCCCATAGAAGATATACCTGGTCTGGTATCCTGCTTGGCTGCAATGCCCTGTTGGACGGGGGGCATCGACTGGGATGATCCTCTCAGTAACTGAACATCCACTGTGTCCTGTTATCAACTTTTTACTTTCTGTAACATAGAAATTACTCTTATATCAGATCTTCTGTTCCTTCTGTGTTCTGCTCTGTCTTCTCAAACCCCCAGACGGTCGTGGCAGATGGCCGCTCCTACTGAGCCTGGTTCTGTTGGAGGTTTCTTCCTGTTAAAGGGGAGTTTTTCCTCTCCACTGTCGCTACATGCTTGCTCAGTATGAGGGATTGCTGAAGGATTGCTGTGGTTGGAAATCTGCCCAACCTCATGCCAATGACTGACGCAATCTGCTGGGATTCCTTAAATAGGAAATTTTTTAACTGATTGGAATGTTTGTATAATTGTATTGAAATAACTTCTTGTTAAGTGCCTTGAGATGACATCTGTTGTGAATTGGCGCTATATAAATAAACTGAATTGAATTGAATACTTATGTATGAATATTTAATAATAATTGTCCCCAGCAATTTCAAACTACATTATGACAATTTTAAAAACAAACCAACGCCCTTGATTGTTGCATTTTTAATCATCATTCTAATCACTTCTGATAACTTGCAACCAAAAACCTCCTTTGTTTGCCTTGTCGATGGAATTGTATAGAACTTGCACGTTTTGTTGTTTTCATCTAAATTATTTGTGCAACTAACGGCACAACAAGACATGATCATGTGATGTAGACCGATAATCCTTCTATACGGTATACATAAAGCAGAAACCAACACTGTTGTTGAAGTGATTAACAATGGACATTTATGTAAGATAATCAGCTAATGTAATTGCTCAGATGAACATTAGGGGGTTTTAAGGTTAAAGTTGTTTTAACATGGCAGAAGTCATACTGTCTTGGCCCCCGATTTTCCTGATATTCTTTGCAAATAACTGAACAGCTCTTTTATTCGTGAAAGTTGTTCCATTGTAACCTCACATTACAACAGTCTCATTGTACACCTGACTGATATGACATCTGTTAGGAATTGGCATTATATAAATAAGATTGTTTTAATGGCCTTTTAGATCAACAGTTAGACACTAGAATACAGTTCATATTGTTCAGACACCTTTTACTGCATTGTTAAATGAGATTACTATGTTGTTTACATTTTAGATTTGGTTGGTGTGCTTAATATCCACATCTACCACACATCATATCCTGTAACTTCACCAAGATCCTGTGACATATATTTGGCTCTCAGGTGAATCCCTTAATCTTCATCAAATACAGCCCACTGGACGCAAAATCCTCTCCTTGCTTTGTCTACACTCTGCAGTGCAAGTAACTTCCCTCATCTGCTCCCTGTTAAAGTCGCCAGCAGCTTGGCCTTGGTGTGTAAAAGGCCTACTTATCCTTGACAGAGAGGGTGAAAGCTACATTTATTTTAAAACATAGATTCAATGATGCTGACCTAGAGAGAACTCTGCGACAAAAAGGATCAAAAGAAGAAAAGATAAATCCATCATGTTGGAAATTTTTTTCTTGGAGGCTCCACTGTCTATAAATGTTTCCTGAACTATGAATAAAAAATTAAGTACTTTAAAAAAGACTAGTGGAAATGTTTCTGCGAGCATTTCACAGCCAATTTAATCTTTCTCCCTCCTGTATGTAGGAGGGAGAAAGATTTACAGTACATTTAAGCAGCACAGATTTCTAAGTGTGCAAACAGAAAGAACAAAAGTGCTGAGGGACAGATGGAAAATGGCTGCCTAAATGTATGGTCAAATTGAGTTTTTTCAAGTTCTCTGATGTTAAAAACAATATCTTGGGGGGGGGGGGGGGTAAGAAGTAACGAAATAATGGGACGTAGGTGAGGAAGGGGAACCAAGAATAGAAACAAGAAAATGGCAATACAGGAGAGATAGAAATGTGACAAGGGAAGGAAGTAAAAGAGGGAGGCAGAAGAGAAGTACAACATACCATAAAAGGTCAGCAGATAATTAAAGTTTAATGCCCCACTGTTACAGAGCTAAAGTGATCTTGGAGAAGAATGAGGAAAGACAAAGATATTCAAAAGGATGTAAAGGTATAAGGTAACGGAGAGAAAGGGTCCAAAACCCAAAGATGGAGATGGAAAGGCCAAAATATGGATGCAACAGCAGAGAAAGATAAACTATCTCCCTTTTCTAACCCGAAAAAAAATCAACCCATACTTGTATTTAAAATGCCTACATGGCAATTGCATCACAGCCTCCGCTCATTTATTATTCAATAGTAGAGAGGAACAGAGCAGGCTTTAAATAAGGGATTGCAGAAAAGATGCTAAAGGCTGTGAACCCTGCAGCCTAAAGTCAGAAAGCAAAGCATGGTAGCATTTAAGAGGTGGACAATGTGACTAACTGTGGGAAAGCAGAGTCTTGTTTTAAGATTTCACTGCAGGTCTTAATTATAATTTGTATCATTTTAAAACACTAAGTAATATTTTGTTCATTAATTGAGAATAAACGTGTAAAACGACAGGACTCACTCATGTTCACATGCTTACAGTTATCCTTCATTTCACAATAAAAGTTTTCACAGCCTTTTTATGCTTCCAAATCATTGGACTGAATGGTGTTAGGTAGTATTGCAGCTATAAGCAGGAATTGTTTCCTGGTCTATATAAGTATATGTCAACACATATTAGAGAAGCAACTGTTTCTGTCCGTCATTATGGGAAGTGACAAAGATTATTCAAAAGTAGAAAAAGATTTACGACAGCTGCCAATGTCCCCAGTTTGATGAGGGGGTTCAGGCACCTGATCAGAAGGTGCCTCCCGGGTGCTCCACTTTGTGAGTTTCCAACTAAAAGGAGAACCCAGGAAAATCTAGAACTCACTTTGAGGGCTATATATCCCATGAAGCCCAGGAACACCTTGGGTTCACCTAAAATGAGCAGGAGAGTGTCAGGGGGAAAAGGAATATGTATTTGGGTTTCCCTCCTGGACCTGTTACCCTAGCAACCTGAACCTGTTTAAGCAGAAGACAATGGGTCGATGAATAAATGCCAATCTTCCCAGGAGTTCCAGCCATTTCACCCAATGAGCAACTGTGCAACAATAATTTGGGCTTGTAGCTAATAGGACCAGGGCATCTTAAAGTCATTAAGTCCGCCATTAAGTCCTCTGTATAGGAAACACAGTTAAATGCAAGGCTATCTGTCCAACACCTAAAGCTTGTCTAAAATTGGGTCATCAACAGGACAATGATCCTTTTACAGGGCAATAAATCTCCAATATAATGACTTAAAGACAAGAGAGTTGTTGTAGCAGTGGTCCAGTTAAAGTCCAGACACTGATCCAACTTAAACACTAAGCAGGACCTTAAGAAAGCTGAGTAGTATCTAATGTCTGCAAATCTCTGTGTTGAAGGAACTATTAAATTAAAAGAGGCCCCAAATTCTTCTACAACAAAATATGGGTACCAGGGGTCACATTAATCAAATATTTTCCATATTTTACAGTTTTTTGAGACGGTGACAGAAAAGTCTGAAGGGCCATTGGTCATTTTGACAAATTACAATTGACACCCCTGACCACTTGGTCCAGACGCACAAACATTTTTAACTTTACACGTAGAGTTCAGGTAATTGAATCAGTTAAAAAAGATTCCCAGTAGAGTACCTGAGACCTGAAGACCGTACTCAATGCATCTGACTCTCCAGGAGCCGACAGCACATTGAAGAGTTAATGAAGGCTTTGGAAGTCCATTTGTGACTGCACTGAACATATCGCTGCAGCCTACCCAGTGATGCAAAAAGAGTGCATGCTGCAGAATTTCCTCCTGCTCTAGCGATCAGAAAGGCTGTCAGTTCAGAGAGTTTTGCTGAATTGGAGAAATTATAGTCTCCAGTGTGGCAACAGCCTCCATTACACACAAGAGGGAGCACATTTTAGCTCCATGCAGAGCATTCAGGGCACAGCAAGTGAAATCTTTAAAAATAATACATGCACAGTGAGCAATGTCAGTATTTGAACACCCTGCGAAGTTCTCCCACTTTATGAAGGGGTCTGAAATTCACATTGTGGTGCATTTCCACTGTGAGAGACAGCAGTTTGTTTAGAATTCAGGAAATCGCATTGTCTGATTTTTAAATAATTTATTTGTATTTGGAAGACCCTGTAAATGTGAATTTCAGACCCCTCCATAATTTCTAAGTGGGAGAACTTGCAAAATTGATTGATTCTGTTCAAATACTTATGTTCCTCACTGTAGCCTATCACTCTATTAATGTGTGATGGCACGTTGTAGATTCTCTGTTCAGTTTTTTCCAATTGAATTTTATACAAAATGAATGAAAGTTGAATACTACTGAATATGTCATTATTATAATTTTGAAAATTGACTGGTTGAAATAGATCATGAAAGATCATGACAGGATTTTTTTGACCCTGTCAGTCAAAATGACCGACAACAACAAAAATCTAGTACGATCTCTGATGGGCACTGATAATACTTGCAAACCTGCTCTGTCTCCTGCGAATTACTGATTATGCAAGCAGGGGGGGCGAGAGGCAGGAGGACATTTGTCTTTAGGTGTTAGTAGGTGGCAGCAGTGCTCAAACTAATCAACAGGCTCCCTGTTCAACCGAGCAGAAGTAGTCTACACAGACACACCAGTGTACAGAGTGACTGAGTAGAAGTTGGCAATGTGTGAAAGGCGAATGGAATTTACAAACAAAATGGTATACACAATATACCGCTGTTTCTTTAGTGTTTTGGCGGCTGCAGTTCCTGTACCTGTTGCTACCTGGTTAGGAAGGGGTTGAGTTGGCCCTCCTCTCCACACAGACTAAATAATTCGGCCAGCCATGGTGAAAAACTCACTAAAACACTGATGTCCTCCAAATAAAAAAACTTGAAGCTTAGCGGAAGGGTTAGGGTCAGGGCTAACAATGTTTATGTATCGGGAGAACAGCCCTTTTATTAGTCCTGTCAGCTCATGGGCTGCAAGGTCTGCTGTAACATGAGAGCTAAACACAAAAACACTCAGTACGTTTACATGCACAGCTAAATCGAGCTTTTTGGAGTAATCGGACTAAAGACTTCCCTCCTGCAGCGAGCCGAGTCCCAGTATACATGTTACTCAGAAAATCAAATTATTGAAAGAAGTGTGCCGACTACCGTAACGGTAGGTGGCGACATGCAACCCTTCGTGTGGCATTCTTCCGGTTCGCGTCACACACTCAGGGTAAACTTGTGGAAGAGAAGCCGACATAGTAGAAAAAAATGGATGACGAGAATGCAGCGGCGCTGTACATTTGTTACATTCTGTACTGTTTGATGGTATTACACGCTTCTTCTTCTACTAGCTTTTTTTGTTGATTACGGTGCTTCCAAGCTCGTCATTTCCTGGAGGGGCAGGGCACAGCTCCTGATAGCTCGGCTTCTCAAGGCGAGAGTATACATGCAGAGAAATTCGAATTTCTAACCGCATTATCTAGCTGCAGTAGTCGAGCTTCTGAAACTCCAGTTCAGTTCGACTCCAGCCGGACTAAGGTGTATACATGCATTTTAAAAGTCTGATTTCAGTCGGACTAAGGCAATAATTCGAATTTCTCTTGCTGCATGTAAACGTACTGACTGACATGTCATGCATTTCAGTGGAGTCTGGGACAGAGTTGGGAAATACAAATGAACAAAGGTCCTGATCATTATGGAAATATGCACTAGGATTGACTGTTTCCAAGTCTCTTTAAGAGACATGTTTTAATGCTGAGTTAAACTAAAGCATTTTAAAGGGAGATTTTCTTTTATAAAATGTGTAAAAGATGGGATTCTTTGTTTAGCACATTTTTTAGTTCTTTTAAAAAGACTGGGAAATTTCTGAACCCCAGCACAGTTATATGTTAAAATATTTGTGAATAACAGTAAATGTGGGTCTCTTTGGCTATTGATTTCTTAAATTATTTTCATTCACTACATAATTATACACTGTTTGGTTAATAAATATGATTAGAATGGAAAATTGGAATTCAGAAAAATAAATATTGAAAAAGGGGAATTTTGGAAAAAATAAAAGAATTTGGAAAATACTGAAAGGGATTTAATAATAATGATGAATATTATCTATATTTTCTGAAAAGAAATATGCTGATGAAGCTGAGAAGTAACCAATGTCTACAGTTTTAAAAAGTTTTGAAAGTTCCTGGTTAGTCTAAAAAGGCACATCCCAGTGAATTATTTGTACCCCTTCTCTTCTGATAATCACAGACTGAGTAGTCTTAATTTCATGTTACCATCTGAGTTAATAAACTGAACTTGGAAATAGTGTTAAGTCTTAAAACAATAAAATGAGCTGCAATCTTTTGGGATCTTTTCTGCATGGAGTTTGCATGTTCTCCCAGATGTCTGGGTTCTCTACACAGACTCCAGCTTCCTCCCACAGCCCATAAACATGACTGTTAGGGATCTCTAAATGAATGTGTGGATGGTTGCTTTTCCTGTGATGGATGGGTAATCTATCCAGCGTGTAACCAGGCTCCCCTCCAATGACTGCAGAAGATAGGCATCTTTTATATATGTCATGCATTTATTTCAATAAAATGTGATGGCTTAAAGCTAAAACCCAAAATCTTGAATTCTTCACAAGAATCCTTATAAAAGTATTTGGTTCACAGAAATAAATGTTGTACATGCTTATGTCACTCTAAAATAAAATCCAATTTTAGAAATGTTCTAATTTACTGAGATGCATCCATAAGTACTAAACTGATCAACCTCTAGTCCAGAACTGTAAGAACATGACAAGATGGGGAATATTTGACATTTTAAAAAATGAACAAGAGTTGCAAAAGATAATTAGGAAAAAAACTCTATGTACATCTCCATTACATAATTGCATCACAAACATCCCATAACAATAAAAAAAAATCTCCTCTGCAAAAAGGCGTAGGGTGGTCATCCTGTGAAGGCCACGACACGATGTGCTTCATATCAGACTGTCTCTTTATTCACTAATTACTAAGAAAAAAAACTATTTGTGGCTTCAAACTGCCAAAACCTACACAGACCAGGGTAGTGTGATGGTGACGGAGCTGAAGAGCCCGTTCTTAATGGAACAAAATGAGACTGTAAAAACAATGACAACAAGGATAAAATCTCATGTTTTCAAAAACATTCCTGGAGCAGGTGAAAATCTTCTCCTATAAAAGAGAAAAACAATTACCTTTTAGTCATTTCTAAACTGGTCCGAGCATGGAGAATAATTTCTCAGTTCGTATTTTCTGCATCTACATAAAACAATGAACAATACCACAGCAAATAGATCAAGACCAAACACAATAGGCTCCACATTTATGACAGGAACTATCTGCTCACATTATCACATGGCATGAATACAGATGTGTCAACAGTCTCAATATGGGAGCGCAGAAACAAAAAAAAACAAGTGTTGCCTCATCTTAGAAAATCAACCTGAATGTCTGTTGAAGTTTGAGGGTGTCCAGAAAGATGATCAAAGAGGGTATTATTGGAGAAAACTGGACTCCAGTACGCCTAAAACGATGTCTGCTACTCTTGCTCACCAACGGTCATCCCTTTTCATCCTTTTGTGGATCTCTTACCTGGCCTCACTAACCCAGCCCCCATCTAATCCATATCTAAAAAGTACTTTTACCCAAAATGCCATTTTATCTGTCAGAGATCTTTGAACAACACTCTGACGTTTGAGTGTTACCCTGATCAATACAGCAATATATTAGCCTTGTTGTCAAGAGTGATGGTGAAAAAGTAAGAATTTATCAAATTTGTATTGACCTAAAACTAACCTAGGCAATACGGTGGACCCTTGCCCTTTATTTGCAGGGGTAAAGGACAACAGACCCCTCTAAAAATCCATATAACTGCTTATTTTGATAGTTCAAACACCAAATATACTTTAATATGCATTCATATTCTAGTGACGCCGCTGCCTCCTGCACTCTCGTTGTAATCTCTTTGTAATAAAAGTTTTCTTTTCTCGAGATCAAGCAGGTCCAGCTCAATCAAAATTCGCTCTCTGTCGGCCATTGCTCCTTAGGGGGGGATGTGCGTTTACAGGCTGAAGTAAATATTGTTAATAGTAGGCAGACCCGCCAGAAAAGGTCTGCCCCCCCTGCTGTCCTGGCGGAGAATTGCTTTGCAACACAGACACACCGACGGAGAAGTATAAACGGAAAATGTCTGTGTCAATACGTCTGCATGTGAGTGCAAACTTGCTGACGGAGAAGTATAATCCAGGCTTTTTAAAGTGTTCACAGCCGCCTGTGAATAGCTAAGATCTGCAAACACTTGAGACCCCCTCTAAAAATGCTAATCGCTGTCTATGTTAATAGTTCAAACACCAAATACACCTTAGTATGCATTAATACGAACAGTGGAAAACGTCTTGGCACTACCGCAGAATGGGGGCTTGTGGTCAGTGGCACAGTGTAGTCCTCTTTTACTCCTGCCCTTTATGGATGATGTGTCACATCTACATTGTATTACAAAGAGAGGCCCACCAGATAGAAAATACATGGTTGCAAAGTTGTTCAATAGATTTCTTGATCAGAAATAATTACATAAAACATTCATTATCTTTACCATCTATCCTATGCAGGGTTGGGGGGGGGGCTGGTGCCAATCCCCAGCAATCATCGGGCAAGACAGGTTGCCAATCCATCGCAGGGCAGCACAGAGACACACAAACACGCAGACACTCATAACTTAGGGCAATTTAGAAAGACCAATTAAGCTAAGACATGTTTTTGGAGTGTAGGAGGAAGCCGGAGTACCTGGAGGGAACCCACGCATGCACAGGGAGAACATGCAAACTTCATGCAGAAAGACCCCAGGCCAGGATTTGAACCCAGGACCTTCTTGCTGCAAGGCAACAGTGGTACCAACAGTGCCACTGTGCAGCCTTTCTTTACATAAAATAATCATTAATAAAATTACATATTAACCCTGCACCATAAAACAGATGACACTGGAAATCATTGAAAAAGTAGTGAACTGATGATACCACACTAAGTCAGGGAAAATAAGGAAAGTCTGTAAAATATGGACTAAAAATATACAGAAGATACTGGACACACACACACACACAGCCCCCCCCCCCCCCCTCAGTGACTGACAGCAGTAACTACATTGTGTTCTGTGAAACTGACAAAGATGGGGATGGGGTGGGGGGATCGTGGAATCAACCTCCAGGTTTTAAAACTCTGAGCTCCTCCAGGTATGGCAGAGTAAAAGTTAGATCCCCCCCTCTCCCCCCGTCAACGGACTTACTGTATCTCCACAGTCTTTTTTCCCATCATCTCCTCCATGTCCAATCACTGTCCCTGCATGAATTTCAACTCCTACCTCTTCACTCATCATCTCCTTCCTCTCTTCCCCTGCCTCTCCTACTACGCTGCCATTCCCTGACAAAAGCCTTGAGTGGATGCCAGCCTCCCCCCCAAGAGTCGGCTGACTTCCTGCTAAAAATAAAAGCCAAAAGAAGAATTGCACCGGGAGAGAAGGAGTTGAATGGGGAAGAACTGGATTGGGGGGATGCTAGTTGGAAAATGTGAAGGAGAAAGAGAAATGGGAAGATAGAAAATCTCCACAGAAAATACAAAAAGAAGGAGGTAGAGGAATCAGAATGGAGAGGAGAGATTTATGGGAGAAATGGGAGAAAAAGAAAAATGGCAACGAAGGGACAAAGAAAAAAAAGGACTAAAAATTTCAGGAACAAGATCATTTGTGACTAGGGGTTAAAATTTAGACTACAGCTAGGATAGGGTACACCATAAATGATCACACACTGAATCTGTTCTGCACAATAAGCAGCAGGAATTGCGTTCATCTGTGGAAGTCAGTGTGTGAAGAAAGGAAGGAATAGAGCTGCATCATAAATATTTATATGAGCTGAGGAAGAAGGCAGAATTTCAGGGGAGGAGGAAATAATAAGAAAGGAGAGGAGCGATGAAGGAAAGGGGAGAGGGGAGTCTAACTTCAGAGGCGGCAGCAGGTGCTTTTGGCTCAGTTTATCTTCTTATCCCCATCTCTCCCATTGGCTCCCACTGCTGGAGTACAGGCAGGTGGATTTGCAACTCGCACTCCCTGCAGCTCCTGTGTATGTGAGAGAGTAAACAGAGGAAGGACAGGAAGTCCCCCCTCCCCTACGTCTCAGACTCCCTCAGAGAATGAGATGAATACAGTCTTGGGAAGGTTTTTGTGGCAGCAACAATTATGATAGAGGTGGTGATAGCGCAGCTGCTCGGGATGAAAGCAGATAAAACTTCCAGTAGCAGGTAGCTCAGCAGGGATAAGATGCTTCCAGGTGGAAGACAATAGAGCATGAAGTCAAATTGGAATTAAAATAAAGGGTATGAGTAGAAAACATCTTCTCTGAAATGTTTAGAGACAACAAACTCATATTAGAACTGTTTGGTTGTCAGGTTTTAAAGAATGTTTTCAACTTTTTAAATTATTTTATTCCTATATATATTACTTACTATTTCCACCATTCAAATTGTCCAGGGTCTATTTAGAATGTTGATATTGTTTGAACTATTAAACTTTTTTCCAAAGAAAAAAATCCCATCGAAGTAAATTATGGTGTTTTCAAAATTCCAATGGTGAGTTCCATTTATCTTGGAAGTTGGAACTCGGAGCTGGGTTTGACGTCACCCGAGTAAACAACATTCTAGTTAGTGTAGTTGAGAAGTCAGGATTCCAATATGGCGATGCCCAGGTTGCCATTGTTGGTATTACATCTTACAGACATTGGTTTAAGCTGTACTTTCAATATGCAAACACCACTTTTATCTTAAGTTTAGAGTTGCAGGCTGTACATGTAACATTCATTTTAGATGGACTCCTAGTGTATCTTGTAAAATGAACATGTTTCAACCACAACTTACTGTTGTTGACGCAATGAGCAGCCATATTGAAAGTCAAAGTCGGAGCAAGAAAAAAATTGCAGACTTTCTGAGTGGGAAGTCCAATTTCAGGGGGCATTCCAGTTGATTTTTCTCACTAGGAAGATGAAATTTCCGAGTTCCAGCAACAAATGGAATGCACCATAACAGGTAATGAGAAATTGGGGTCTTATCGAATGAGTCAGCCTTTATCTGTAACCATGTTCAATGTGCTATTTTAGTTTTCTGATTTATTTTGGTCCAATAAAGCTTTTTTCCCTCTTAAAGCAGATGACACAACATACTCCACTGCCCAGATGAGCTTCTAAATACCCTAAAATCACAGTAATGTCATATCATATATTATTCAAAAGTAATTATTTCTAGTGCCACACCTTATACACTAAATTAACAAGTTATGCATCAAGCATAGAAAAGGCTGGTCACACATGAGGATTTTCAAATAACAGCATCTTAAGTCCTTTCTACTACATACACTAATAATTGTTGGCTACAGCATGCATTCGCTGTGACCTCTTTTTTGATAGGCTTCTCCAATGAGACACCATCTATTTCCTTCCAGAGTTGCATTGAATCTTCCAGACCACTGAGCAAGTTCTTCTCAAACATATCCAAAAGATTATCAATGGGCTTAAGGTCCAGACTCTCTGGTGGTTAAAATGATGTGTCCGGCTCCTTAAACCAATTTTGTATTAATTGAGCCCCATAAATCCCTGCATTGCCATCAGGAAAGAAAAAACTTACTGATAGATTCACTGGTTCATTCAGTGTATTCAGAGGTGCAAAGAGTATCTTCAAACTTTACTCAAATAAGAGTAGCCATCACAATAATGTTACTAAGGTAGAAGTAAAGCCGACATTAAAAACATTACTCAAGAATAAAGAAGTATTTGGTGAAATTACTACTTTGAACAACTGTTTCATCATATAATAGTTATATAATGGGAGAAATCTATCAAATAATGTGGAAATTCTGGTACTTTTAAATATTTAAATTAAAAATAAGTTAAGAAAATTAACTTTTTAAAGTGTTCAAATTACGACTTAAGATACATACCTTTACAAATTTCACTTACAATATAAACTTTTTAAAATTAATAGCTACAGTCGGTCATGTATGCAATTAAGGACCTTTTTGTACAAGCAGTGTATTAACGGAAGAATCTATGAAGGAACTCAAACCAAAGAGGAATGGTTACTATGATGGAAATCAGGTGAAAATAATTGAAAAGCTGCATGGTGGAGGAGTGGGTAGCACTGTTGCCTTGCAGCAAAGTCCTGGGTTTGAATACCGACCTGGGGTCTTTCTGCATGGAGTTTGCATGTTCTGCGTGTGTATATGTGTGTGTGTGGTTGTTCATCCTGAGTTGCCTTGTAATGAACTGGCGACCTCTCCAGGGTGTTTCCCACCTCTCTGCCCTGGGGGGATAAGCGGGTATGGGAACTGGATGGATGGATGGATGGATGGATGGATGGATGGATGGATGGATGGATGGATGGATGGATGGATGGATGGATGGATGGATGGATGGATGGATGGATGGATGGATGGATGGATGGATGGATGGTTTTGTTTTGTTTAGGCTTTAGAATTTGATTTATGTGTAAGACTCATTGGAGTTTCCCAGTTTAGGTTTCGAGTTAGGATTTTTAATAGTCATTTTTACAGTTTGTTTTGTTATCTTCTGTTATTTGTATCTTCTATAAACTTAGTCCTACCTCATAGCCGCTGCTCATCAGTAATCACATGTTACCAGTAGTTCTCCTCCTCTCTATATCTTCCTTTAAATTCATTTAGTCAGTTGCCAATTGCTTCTTCTGTACTGCTTTCCATGCCTATGAGTACTGCTGTTGCACTTTGGAGTTTCATTTGTTGTAAAGTTTTAGTTTTGTTTAAATAAACATCTTTTAATTGCCTCCTGTCTGCATTTGGGACCCTAAGCACATTCCTCATGCTCCATTTTGATTTTGTAGGGAGCAGTTCCTATGTTCATTAATTCTAGTGAGGTTTATGTGCTTTAGCTACATGTTCACCGGCCTAGTCAGGTTTATCTTGAATGAGCTCACTTCCTGTCTTAGTCAAGTACCCTACTCTTGTAATAAGCTTTTTCCCATTACTTGTTGTAAACTGCCATAAGATTAGGAGCATTGATGAGAAATATGTGAGGACTCCACTGCAACAAGAATTCTATTGTGAATCCACATAAAAAATGTGATACATAGCAGCTCAAGAATTTTCTACTTCTGGCGCCGCATGAGCAGCCAGCCAGTCTCAGCAGCTCTCACTCGATCCTGAGTTTTTTTCTCTTTAAATATATGTTCTTCAACAATCTGTGTGTTTTGCAATCATTATTTTGTGTGCTGCTTTTTCCCACAATAGAGTTTACCATTTTGTGGACAATCATGTTTTTTATTACATTTTTTATGGCATTATGTCTGGAGAATGTGTGAGCATCCGATTGGCCATCGTTTACACTAGGGTTCAGCTGCTAGCTCCTGGTAGCTCCGGTGTACAGCCTCCCACTGGGCAAGCCAATATCCCCCGCGAGCTGAGAAGGATGAGACGCATCACTGCCATCCCCTGACATCAGCCATCTTTTATGGTGCAGTATCTTGGAGCAGCAGTTTATCTACAGCTGAGAGGAAGAGGTTGGATAATCAAAAACGCCAGCTCTGTTCTAGGATGCCTCCTGGATCCAGTGCAGGTGGTGGGAGACATAAGGGTTCTGGCAAAAATAACATCACTGATGGACAGTGTCTCCCACCCCATGCATGAAGATGTGGCTGAGCTGCAGAGCTCCTTCAGTGACAGACGGGTGCATCCTCGGTACATGAAAGAGCATTTTGGGGGTCCTACATGCAGTTTTTACACTCTGCTCCTAACAAACTCAATAATGTTTACACCCCTGCTATAATTTGCACAGTTTAACTCACTTAAATAACATTTCTGCTGCTGTTATTTGAACATCTGTTTTTCTCAGTTTACATTCTGTTAACTTCTTGTGAATAATATGTGTACTTATTACTTTTTAATGGACAACCACACGTGCACATTCTGTAAATCAAGTTGCTTCTATCACTTTGCTGCTGTTACAGCTGAATTTCCCCTTTGTGGGACAATAAATGATTATTTTATTCTATTCTATAGATACATCTTGCAATTCTATCTATTGATTTTCACTAACAGAATATGTTGTTTCTAATATTAGGTAATATAATGATATGGAATATTACCTTTTAATTAGGATGAATAAAAAGTGAAAAACATACTGTCAAAGGATGTTCACATTTGGCCTTGTGTCTTATTGTAATATTAATGGGGTATTTCATTTGTACTCAGGAGTCAACAATTTCAAGTTCCAACTCAACAAAATTAAGTGAAATCCCCTGATTTGGAATTTGGTTCACCACCAATCATGACCTCAAAACACATTATGCTGTACATTTGAAAGTTAGTGGTAGCCACCGTAGCACACTGTTTATCTGCACAACTGATAGTTTGCATGTCATTACATAAGTGACACATGGAGTTCTATGCAACATTTGTTTGAACAAGTTTCTTTGGTCTTTAAATGCATGAAATTCAGAGAAACACATTTTATAAGCTTTTATTTCTAATAGCACATAGGCTGGTCACTGACCACAGCTAATCTTTTTAGTGTTTCAACTGCCGACAGAAACCTTTTTCAACTGATTAAGACCTCATCCTCTCAAGTTACAATTTTTAAGGTAAATGGAACAAATCATTTAAGAAAATGGTGCTGCTAAGCCTGAGCCATATTCTGGTTCTGCTGGAGGATTCTTTTTTTAAAACGGGAGTTACCTTACTTTCACTACATGCATGCTCAGTATGAGAGATTGCTGCCAAGTCAGCGACGCTACTGGGTTTCCTTAAACAGATATGTTTTTATCAATATTTCATAATAAACAAAAACTTGACTGAATTTATGAACAAGATTAAATTGGAATGGTATGTAATTGACTTTAAATGAACTGGATCTGGTTGTTTTATAAATAGCCAACATTTGACAACATTTGTAGTGAATTGGTGCTATATAAATAAACTGCGTTGAACAGAGATAAATCGAATTGAAGCAGACTCACCACTATAAAAATGTATAGACTCTGCATAAAATCGGCATCTGAACAAAGAAATCAACCAATTTTCTGAAGAAAATTAACCAAATATCCAGTAAGAAGTATGTCATGGTTTTGTTGATGGCTACAAAAAGTGTGTGATTTCTCTTTAAGTCACAAAGAGACATTTAACTAAAGACTTGTGGCCTGTATGTTAGGCACATTGGACCTTGTATGTATCATTTTGAGCAAGTGTGGATTAAAAACAAACTACATTAAATTCAAACTTGTGTTTTTCAAATTCATTTAAGAAGTTTATATCATCATTCCACTATCAAAAAGAACTGATTGGGTGCTTGCACAAAGCAGGACTCTGTTGGATGTTTCTTTCTGTTAAAGGGAAGTTTTTCCTCTCCACCATCGCTATATGCATGCTCAGTATAAGAGATTGCTCCAAAGTCAACGACACAACGCAAGTGATTGTTTACTGTCACTACAGCTTCGTCCAGGACAAGTGAATGTGATTTGATTGAGTGTGTCAGTAAATTAATGCAATCTGCTTGGGTCTGATTGGATGCCACTGGTAGCCATGTGGACATCAGCTGGTTTTTTTCTAGTATCAGTGATGTTTCTATTCAGCTTGACATTGTTTCAGCTGAGTCATTCAGTTCAGTGCAGAGCAGAGCGTGTTATGGACCTTATTGCTGTTGAAAGATGCTTTCGCTGACAGAGTTCTGGTTTAGTCCATCTTTCTTTTTCTACTGTGGCTGCATGAGAAAACAATGTTCCCAAATAGAGTTTAGTGATTTCTGTCAGAGTCATTTCTGCTTTGTTTTGGTGTCACTTTTTAAAGTTGCGCTGCGGAACGTTGCACCGAGTTCAGGTAGAAAGCAGTTGTATTTGTTCAGTACACGTGCGTACCACACTGACAGGGCCGTACCAAAAAATCCGAAAAGAAATACATGTACAGTTACACCCCCTAGTTGGAATGTATATATGATTTGATTGAAATTATATTTTTATATTGAGATGAAATGTGTTCAAATGCATCTTTAAAAGCCCAAAATTGACTGGATGTAAAATTTTACCTCGTTCACATTAATGTCTGCAACACTCACCCAACAGTGATCTTTGTAAAGCTTTGGAAAATAAAAAAGCAAAGATTCTACATTCTCAGAAGTCCTTGAGCACACAACTAAAGAAAAAAAATATGCCAAGAGGTGAGCTCACAAAATCGATTTTTAAAAGTACAACATGATGGGAAAATGTGCTGAATTGAACTAAGTGATTTCTTTTTAACTTCTAAAATTTTATGAAGTGCTGCATGTGATTTGTGGTTCAACTGCCGGTGAGAATCCTAACTTTGAATACCAGAGCCGTTAGTAGTGAAAGAGCCAAGGCTTTACTAACCTAGCCAGTCATTGAACTTTTTGACCTCAGAGGGTAGCCCAAGCTCGGTGAAGTCTCCAGCATGGATAAACACGTCCCCATATGGCATCTGGATGGCATCTGTGCGTGAATGAGTGTCCGAAATGCACACAAAACGTGTGTAACCTGGTGGTTTGGGAGTGTCGTGGGGCATCGGGTCCACCCTGAGAAGGAATAAATGAGCAAACAAAAACAAACTTGAGTTTGTGGACGAGAACAAAAGCGCCCCACATGCATGTGTAAAATATCCAGGTAAATAACGGCGTTCTCAAAGGTTCTGCAGTAGGAGGCTGACAGTAAAAGAAGTTTAAATTAGTATCCAGCAAAAAAAGACATCCCCACAGACTGAGGTAGCAAAGAAAACAGGAGACTTGGGAAGAAGTGGGAACGAGAGGCCACAATAAAAGCACAGCACAGAGACACACTGAAGGAAATGTGCAAAAATAGAAAAGGAATAAAGCAGAGATATAGAAAAGTCTAGATTCCTATGGGATTTTCAGTGAGCATGTACATTCATGTGGTCTCCAGGGAACAAGGGGAGATGGTGAATAACCATGGCCCACTTTAGGAAGTTTCCTCCAGTTACAGTTCCACACAACCCTTTCTCCTCCTCACTGCGGTCCCACCAAAACATCACCCTCTAAACCCACCACCAAACTAAAATGTAAGAAGTAGGATGATGGTGGAAAGCAGGTATCCTCTACATGCGTGACAGTTGTGAAAAGGATTGGAAAGAAAAGTACAGTAAACTCATCACATTAAGCAGGAAAACACTAAAGTTCACTTTAACATTCCCGTTCATCTAAGCCAATGAATATGGTCCTCAACTGGGACATTTGTTTTCTTGACAATAAATGTTTCTTTGGTTCTGTCTGTAATTAGTTTCATTACACAGAAACTGACAGAGGATCAAAGGGTTACTTCAGACAGGGAGATTCCATGTACTATATAAGATAAAATCTTAATTGTAGCGAGCTTTTCAATTTTCCAGTCCATGCATTTAGACAAAGGACATGAGGTCTTCAGTGTTGACTCACACAGCTACATCTTAATCAGCATTGCTAACAACACTGCTGCTGCGTCATGATATCGGGCGTCAAATCCAGCCGAACAAACTTGACTACACACTGGTCTTAAAGCTGCTGTCCGGAGTATTTGAGGGAGAGAGATTTTTTGAATTCCACTACCAAGGACCCTCCCCAAAATTCCGTCCCCTCTCGCTCCCCCTAGCCCCACCTCAACAATTGTGCACGCGCATCACCTGTGGTGTCACAGCGGGTCAAGAGGAAAGCAGCAAGCGCTATCGAGCACCACCCGATTGTATTTTGCTATGGACATTACAGAGGTGAGCGACTTCTCCATGGCTGATGCTCTCTTCCAATACAGCAACTGTAAATACGAGCGACCTGTGCAAGAGGCCCCATCATCACAGGTTCACGCGATGTGCATGTAAGTTGATTGACAGCCAAGGAGGTGGAAACCTGAACTCTATGGGCTAAACAAATTCGGCAGTCAGTGTGAAAGGAATAGCGGTCTGTGGAAGGAAGGGGGGACTTTGGAAGAACAACAAGTGTTGTGGAGCACCAGCCTTTTATCATAGTATTAAACCCCACTATCATTTTAAAGATTTATAAAACTTTGATACATAAATTTATTCTCCGGACTGCAGCTCGAAGTGATTTTATCAGTAAAGCTCCCTGTAAAAATCAACACACCAGTGAACAAACAGCATCATGAAGAGCAAGAAACACACCAGACAGGTCAAAGAGAAACTTTAATGCAGGGTTAGGTTTTGAAACAATATACCTGACGCTGTACATTCCACTAGGTAATATAAGGCGGCTCTGCCATGGGAATCTACTCCATGAAGCTCTCTATGCACTGTTCATATGAAGTTGAACATCTGTAGCTACTGACTAGAAAGTTGCTATCCACTGACTCTGCTTTGTGATTTTTGGCTGCTTCAAAAGAATGCCGCCATCAGTGCCGGTATCAATGCCGCCATCAGTGAGCATTTTGGTAATACATAAGTACTCAGCCTGTGGCAGCAATGTGCCAAGATCAGGTGTTTTTCACAAAAGATTACACGATAGTGAGATAAAGGGGGTGTGTGTGTGGGGGGGGGGGGGGGGGTCAAGGCTGTTGACATGCAGGGTTGCGTATGTGCCCATTCCACGCATAATCATGACATCACCCTCTGTTGCTCCAAGGCGTGATCTTCATTCATAAGTCCAGTGTTGCGGCAATATTGCGGTAATATCACTATCAAGCATGCCAGCATGAATGCCGCAATATTTGTGCTTCGCCATGCCGCCATGGCGCATGTATGCTACGGTGTGTCTTTTGAAAACGCCTTTTATGTGGCTTACAACCTCATGGCGGAATTCTTGTTCTTACCACTCACTTCCACTTTTTTATAATACCACAAACAGCTGGCTTTGTAACATTTAGTAGTGTGGAAGCTTCACGACTGGACCCATTGCACCAGTGTGTCCTATCATGGTACTAAAATGGAATTAACGTATAGTGTGACCCATTTTCTGACAAATGTTTGCATGACTTGAAGCTGGCCTTGGAAGTGATTGGAACGCCTGAATTAAATCATTTGAATACTTTTGGCAACATAGTGTATTTTTCTGTAATTTTTGCATTCAAACATTGTATCAACCCTTTCACAAACAAAGACATAACTGAGCCAACCAGACACAAGGAAACAGAAGTGTAAATTAAAAGTTTATTACTATGTTTTAAGTAACCTAACAGCCATGTTGGATTAGGAGGTCACGGTGGACTTGGAACTTTGGAAGTCACATTTCAGAGACCATATTACTTAATATTTCTGACTTGGAGATGATTCCTGACTTTCAGACACAAACAGAGCAGCAGTGCTCTCTAATCACACACTGCTGTCATGTATCATTGACAATAGTGAAAACATTGTTGCAGTCACTGCAGCTGGAATGATTTACACTCTTAATGTGGCCCTAGCCTCAGATAAACTGTCTGATCACAGACTTTCTTCAGTGTTGAATGTTGATGTCTCAGTGTTGTGAGCAAAGTAAACTTAGCCAACATGGCTAAACCTTTTTTCCCCCCAATCTACTCACATGTGGACATGAGGTGGCTGGAAGCGTCCCTGGTTGATGTTGTAGAAGGTGAAGGCCTGTGTGGGGTTGGTGCTATATTCGTCTACCTCGATGGCCGCCCTGCTGCCTCTCTGAGTGTGTGACTGGGCCTGGGACTGCTGCCGCCTCGCTGCCATGATCTCTGACAGGGTAAAGGCCATGGCTCTTGTAGTCAGTGTGGTAGAGGAAGGTGTCAGCTGCTTGTTGCTTTTGGTTTTGGACAGTGAGTGGATTGTATTGGCCAGAGGGGTGATTACTGTCCTCAAAGCAATCGAACACACGCTGAGCTCACTGTCACTGTGATCTGTGGAGTGAACATTGCCTCCTTTTCTTCCTCTGCTATCTTTACCGCTACTCAGCACCTAAAGGGGTTACAAAAAACAGAACTTACAAAAGATATGAATATAGAACAGCTGGAAATCACCAACACCTCAAAGCTCAGGCATATTTGAGACTATGGCACTGTTTACTTGCATGCAACTTTCTGTTTTTAAGTTAAACCTGGCTTGGCCAACATAATGCAGCACTACATATTAAAGCAGCCCCTGCTTTAATATGAAGGGAATGGAACATTACAAACATTACGATGAAATGTTAGTTTTATTAAAATGTTGCTGTTAAGACTGAGCTTATATGAGTGCTGAGCAAGCCCGGTGCCAATAGGACCCAGCCCTAATACCCAACCCCCACACAAGGAGGGGAAATATCAAGGTTTTGAGTGGCAGATTATGTTGGATTGGGCATGTAAGATTTGTTGTAGAAAAACTGTCTTACTTAAGGACATTAGCTGTACCATTTTGGATATTAAAAAGAATGTTTTTGCTCAAGATGGCGCTGTTCTGTCAATAATATTTTGCTTCCAATGGTGTGTTGCACATTATTTTTCTTTCTGAGTGGTTTGACAAAAGCATTTATTGTGTCTACAGTTATGATTGTATCCTTGATAGGCATTCATCATTGGAATCAGGACAATTTTAGCTTTTAAATTATGTCTAATATTTTCATGTGCATAGAAAGGGTGTCAAAAAAAAAGGCAGATTTGACCTGGATGTGTATGTATGTACTGCCAGCGGGATGTAAAAACGCGAAGGGGTTGAATAAAAAGTTTACCGGGGCCCCCGTAAATAAAACACAGCCGCCCCCATTAAAATTGTCAGGTCTGGCACTGAGCTTGCCAAAAAAAATAACGTCCCCAACTTAATGCAGCAAAGAACCTGTAGCCCATCCATTATTTTATACCATGAACAGACTGACTCAAAACCTGTAGGCATAGTCGGGTAGTAACTAGTTACATTTACTTTAATAACCTTTTGGAAAAAAATAACTTTTAGGAGTAGTTTTACTGCATCGTACCTTTTCCTTTTACTTGATAATATGTAATGATACTATGAAGAATCGCTACTCTTACTTGAGTAGAATTTCTGGACACTCGACCCACTGTAAGTAACCAGTGCCATTAGGGCCATTTGATCAAGAAGTTTCAGTAAACACCATATATTGTCACTGGAAGTACTTGCTCCGTTCTAACGTATATATACACATTGCCTACTGTACTTATTAGTTTTAAAGTTTTATATTGAATTTTATCTTAGTCTTTAAAGAGTAACTAAACACCAAAACAACTTTTTTTGTCTATAAACTGTATAAATGGGTATTTACCAACGCAATCTTTCAGTTTCTGGTGATTTTTTACATTTTGGTGTAAACTTGTTTAATTATACACTTTTTGGTCTAAACACGTCTTAGTGCTGCCCTCTTAGGGTTGAACTGTGGCTACTGCCTTTGAATTTTGTGATTGGTGGAGAGCGGTACATCTTTTCCACTCTTTACGACACAGGCATGGTCTCACAGACACGACCCGTGGCGAGTTTGGAGTTGGATTGCATTTTTCAGGTTACCATTATTATCAATATTAGCACTTAGTTAGCATAGCTATCATACTGTTTTTTTGTTTTTGTTTTTTTTTATAAACGTGTCCTGTTTGGCAGTGTGGAGCTCAGAATTGGTGTCTGAGTACCAAGTAGAAGCCCAACAGATTTACTTTCACAAGTGGAGCAGTACAGCTTTTGCTATAGTCCTCCACTTGATATATGTGTGAAAAATCTTTATTATGAATTGTTGGGGTTTTTATTTCCTGATGTTATGGACACGGAGACGGAAAATTAAAGAGAAGAAAGAAGGAAGATGAAGAAGAGAGGTAGGAAACAAAAAGTCAAGAGAGAGGGTGAGTTGAAAATACAAGAGAGGAAGGGGAACAAAGAAAACACAGGAAGACATTGTAGTCTGCCTCCATACCCACAGGACGCCAGAGAGAGGGGGAAAAAATAAAACAAAACACGAAAAAGGAACATCGACAAAACAAAACAAACATTGTGAACTAAGAATTACACAACCACATCACACAAAAATAGATATACAAATACAACAACAATGTCACAGAAAAACTCATGGTACCGATTAATCAAGCTCTAGTAATGATAACCTCAGCCCAAGAATATATCCTTAAACACCAGAGACCCCACATCTATGTCTGTGTGTTAGCATGCTGGTGCATATAAGGTTTCTCCATAAGAGTGTTCGATAGCTGGTGTGAGCAGGCATCAATCCGTCTCCCAGGAATCGATGCAGACATGAAGGAGATCGGAGCAAAGACGTCCAAAGGACCCCCAGAGCCCCAGGCGGACCCAGGCGGGGCCAAACGCATCCCCTAAGGGTGGAGCAAAGGAGAACCCCAGGGGAACATCCAGCGGCCACTATGCAGGGGTCCGGGGGGCAGCAGTGACGAGCCCACGGGCCCCGCCGGCAACCAGCCGCGCCAGGGCGGGCCGGTCAATGGACCGGGAGAGCCGGGGTCCAGGGGCACCCCACCCCCCAGCAGGGACCCGACAAGAGACCGGCCGACGAGGGGCCCCCACCTCTGCAGGGGCCGCGGCCAGCCGCCACGCGCCGCCTCCACCCTAGGCCAATCCCCACCGCCAACATCCCAGCGCCCCACCAATAGCCGCAGGGGACGGACAGCATCCCCAGGCCGGGCTCAGCCAGCATCTGGACACCAAGTTGTACCAGCTCCCGGGTCCTGATCCCGCGCAACGCAGGGCGCCGAGACCAGGCATCCAACGAGGGCCAGGGCTCCATAAAGCCTCCCTCTACCTCCGGTGTCGGCGGAGGAGATCCACTGGTTCATGGCGCTGAGTCAGCGCTGCCTGAGCCCGGTGCTGCTGGTGCAGAGGGAGACAGGAGGAGTCCAGTCTCTGAGTGGTGATGCTAACATAGGCTAACATTCAAAACAGATGAACGTCGATCAGATCGATCAGTTGCAAAACTGCCATCGTCGCTTTGGTCACTGTCCATGTTTCAGTGTCATATTAAGCGAGCTGTCATTATCCTCCTGAACACACCCCCACGTTCCCCCCTCCACTCATCCTCCACACTTGGCCATACCCCTCCGTTCTTCCTGACACTGCCCACTTCGTAAAGTTTTTCAAATGTTGTCTGGGGGCGGGGTTATGATTTTTCATGGGGTTCAGTTACACTTTAAAGTACCAGAATATGCTCATAAAACTATGTTTTTCTTCACCTGATGACATTATCAGTTACTCAGTACTTGAGTAACCTTTTTATGTAATAGTTTTTTACTCTTACTTGAGTTCTTTCTTGGATGACTAATTTTTATTTTTATTTGAGTAAAAATATATTGAAGTAGTGCTACTCTTACTTGAGTACAATTTCTGGGTACTCTACCCACCTCTGCCTGTGGCAATAATAGAATATGAAAAGTTATGTCATCGGCATAGTGTTAGCCAGCCATTCACATAGCTGTGTTTGGCACAGCAAAGTTTAAAACCTCATGGCCTATCTTTGAGTCCAAAACTGTTAAAGGCCACTATCTTGTAATGAAAAAGTTGCAGGTTTGATGGCAGCTTTCTGCCAAACCCCACGTTGATGGAAAGGCAGTTAACCCCAAGTTCCCTACCAACCTGTGTACTGGTTTAAGAATGTGTGCATGTAGGGAGTGCAGCTAAGTAAATGCGGCTCTGGTGTAAAAGTGCTTTGAGAGGTTGGCAGGACTACAAAAGTGCTATATTCAGTTCAACTTAATTTAATATATTTTAATTAAAGTTTGTTTCAAAAATAGTTTTTTTTTTATTCCAAAGGGAAATTAAATGTTGTCATAACTCATATCATCCATTAATCTTCAAAGAGTCATTGATGCTGTGCACAGGAAGGATCTCAGGTAGCAGTCAGTCTTGCAATGCATCTGAAAAGGCCTCTGACTGAAGACTCGCTGTATGACAGTCCCATGACTGTCATTATATGCTAACAGCTCAATTTCCAGACAGGAGAGACGATATTCCACAGTAACATGTCCTGGATGTTCCACCAGCAGCTGTTCCACCTCACTTGCTTTTGTCACTGCTTTTAAAATCTAGTTTGAACTTCCTCCTTTCTCTTCTCCTTGGTCCTGCTCTGCATCCATGAAGCCTCCTTTTCAACTTCTCTGGGATTTGGGGTTGGATGCCAGGTATTAATTGAATTTTGAGAGGCAAAACAGCTGCTCCCAGTTTTAAAAACTATGCTTTGTTGTCTCGATTATGCATCATAACTGTTCATAAGTTTAAAAAAATATGACCAAAAATCCATTCAGCTGCACAGCATTCAAAAGCAAAGAGAACTGTCCAAACAAAACCACAAAAACAAAAACAAAGGTCTACAAACAGAACAAATCAGAACCAACATGTTAGCACTACCAGAGGCGCAACTCCAGAATGTGACTGAAAAGAGGCAGAACAAGAGACTTTCTGCTTCATCTTTTAGAGGATGACAGAAAACTAGTTCCACACATTTGACATGGGGCAACTTGTTATCCAATCAGAACAGCTGTTTTCAAATTACTACACTGTATTTGTTATGTTTGAAAAAAAATAAATGAAGTCAAATTTTTTTTCTTAACAGGTAGTAACTTCACACTGCACTATTTGACTTAATTATGAGTCAATTGTGTTTCAAAGATTCCATTTAGCACCCCTTAGTCCCTCAGGTGACTGCTAAAGAAGTTGGTTGTTTACAGAGCAGTGTACCAAGGCATATTAATGTAAAGTTGAGTGGAAGGAATAAGCGAGGTTGAATAAAGTGCAGCTTTAGCAGGGGATGACCACAATCTTGAGAAGATTGTAACGTAAAGCCCAAAGGAGCAGCATTGGGGCTCCATTATATTAGGAAAACATGCAATATATGATATCCAGCTACTGGGGAAGAAATTCTAATAAAACAAATTATTTCCATCTTAACCACAAGGTTTTCCTTCTAGTTGACATCTGCTTTTTTGGCAATGAAGCAACTTAGTTGTACTTTCCTAATAACTTGACCACCTGATCACCTTTTTGTCTTCTAAACATAGTTATGCTGCAATAAACGAGTGTCACAAGTTATATTCTACATAAACAGAAAATCTAAATGCATGGCATTTAAGGCTTTAGCTAATAGTTACCGTGGTTATTGCAGTTGCTTGTGATATGCATATTGCAAAGAATGACACTACCATAACAATTTGCAATATATTGTGCAACAATGAACATTGACAAGCTGCCATAAAAATATACTAGAACTGATTTCTCCCGTATGATGTGTGTACATGATAAATTAAACCTTTGCAGATTCTTTGATTGTTCTGATAGATCAGGGTTTTGGTTTCCTTTTTTTCTTGCTTTGCACCCGTAAGGCATCTCTACTGTGGCGGTTCCAGTGTCAAGTTTTTAATTGGTTTATCATCAGCTTTTTTAACATTGATCTGTATTTCTCATCTCATAACATCAAACTTTATTACCACCACTTTCCTTCAGTCCTTTAATTTGAAGCATGTTCGTTAATTTACCACAAACTCTACTGATGCTTTCCTTGTGTACTGTTCCCCCCACTTCTTAAATATTCTGAATGTAATAAATTCCAAAAGTTAAAAATTCTAACCTGGAAAATCAAAGCAACTCTGACCTCAATATCTAATATTGCTATAGACATGCTCTAGACATGGTCCGGTAATCATCTCAGTGTTTACGTGTGGAGTGCCACAGGGTTCTGTGCTTAGACCAATTCTTTTTACTATGTATATGCTTCCAATTGGTAAAGTCATTTGACAGCAGGGCATAAATTCCCACAGGTTTTCTTCACTCTGCAATTTTTCTCTTGTACTACTCTCCAGTTGTATTATTTGCTGTTATTTTGACTGTTAACTTTGTTTTCTCTCAGTGTTTTTCCTACCATAGAAGATACACCTGGTCTGGCATCCTGCTCGCTGCAATGCCTTGTTGGACGGGGGGCGTCGACTGGGATGATGCTCCCAGGAACTGTTCGTACTCTGTGTCTTGTTATCAACTTGTTACTTTATTTAATATAGAAAGTAATCTTAAATTAGTTATTTTTGTTCTTTCTGTGTTTCTGCTCTGTCTTCTCAAACCCCCAGACGGTCGTGGCAGATGGCCGCTCCTACTGAGCCTGGTTCTGGTGGAGGTTTCTTCCTGTTAAAGGGGAGTTTTTCCTCTCCACTGTCGCTACATGCTTGCTCAGTATGAGGGGTTGTTGTGTTTGGACAGGGCACAACTGCAATTCAATGACTCGATGCAATCTGCTGAGATTCCTTAAATAGAAAACGTTTAAACTGATTGGAATGTACAGTATGTAGGATTGAATTGAAATTACTTTTCTTGTAAAGTGCCTTTAGATGACGTCTGTTGTGAATCAGCACTATACGAATAAACTGAACTGAATTGAAATATAATAGTGTTTAAAAAACAACAGTTTCAAAACCATTAAAAGTTCCATTATACTGTTGCTACAGTTCGATCTCTAAATTGGTTCGGAGTTGGGGTCAGCCCCCAATTACCTGTTTAAGCACACTACCAGCCTGGTCACTTTAATTTCTCTTAATTGCAAGAAAGATAGTCGGCTCCTTGAAAGATTTAATGTCATTAAAATAATACTTTTTGTAAAGTAAAGTTGGTGTGCTAAACGTTTATAGCAGTATGTATGTTAAGTAGAAAGCAGGCTATTGAGCCTGGTCATATAACGTTTCTGAGTTACTCTGCTTAAAGCAATAATATTTTACACAGTAAGCAAGTAAGTAGGCAAGCAAAGAATTCTGCTAAATTCAGTGGTACACACCATGTAGAATTTAGGTCATGCTGTCAGGTGTCAGTTAGTACATAAAATACTTTTTTACATCTTATTAGTTGTCATTTTCTCCTTGCTCAAACATGTCCAAATTCACATAAAAGTAGTTTTTTAACATAGTTCACTGCTGCTGCCTATGTGTGTGCATGCATCTGTGTGTGTTGCACACAGGTCAACCAGCACCCCCCGCCCCCCCCCCCCCCCTAGTTATAGTAGTGCAAACAAAATTTTTTGCAGCACAAACGTTTGACACCAATTTAGTTTAATTTGAGGAAGGTGTGTGTGTGTGTGGGGGGGGTTGCAACTTCACTCAGGTGTGAACTAGAAGTGAATGTTTAGGCTGCAGCACGAACATCTCTGGGTAGTTCTTCAATGCATAAGGCAGCTAATGGCTCATAAACACTTCACTAGATTTAAGCTTAAAGTCACTGCTGAATACAAAATATACATATATCATCCATAACAGCGAAAGTAACATTAAAATTATAAAAAAACTAAATATTTTTCTTAAATCAACAAATTACAGGAATGAAACTTGTCCAAGCAACATGCTGTAACCACAGTCAATCAGTGTTCTGAAAAATGTAGAAGCAAAGACTTTCAAACCTCATTTTTGTCAAGTGACTAAAAGGATGAATATGTCTGAGAATTGAAAGGCTGACAAGAAAAATGAAAGGAACTCTTTGTTTTAAAAAGCCCCCATTAAAGCTGTGCCTCAGTTTGAGTTCTGTAGGGAAAACAGATCTGTTTACTCCAGTTAAACCTTCAGAGCCACTCAGAAAGCACTCGTGCCACATTTTCACCTGATGACCTGAATGAAAAAAAGCAAATGGAAGCTCCAATATAAAACATTTTACATTTACAGAGGTTTTATTGAATGCTTTAATATTTTCCTTACACTTTGTGAATTTGTAGCAACGTTTAGTTTCTGTGAATACAGCTTTTGACAGGATAGCGCCTGAACAGGATTTTGCAAATTTCCCTGCATATCCCTGGTGTTAGGTCTGTCTGTGTGCACGTCATCTATTAAGGCACGGATTCAATTTTGCAGCTCATGTTTCACCGGCTGTTGGAAGCAGAACGGAGCTACTGAGAGGTGCTGAATGATGGCGACAGTGTAAGAAGGAGGCGATAATTTGGGGACAGGCGGTTTGGCGGAGTCCACCTGGACCGCGGCGCGATGTCGGCATGCCATCTCGATTCATCATTCACTGCAACCTCACACACTGACAGCCCACTGATGAGACAGAAACACACTTCACACTGTGGTTGTTTGTCACAGGCGAATCCCAGCATGGCTGGTGGATGTGTTTCAGGAGTGCACACAGTACGTATGTGCATTCAGCACACAGGCGGATGAGTATGAAGGCCTGTGCATGCATATTTAAAAGTGTTTCTGTTGTCATGAATGTGACAGTGACAGTACCTCACACTGTTAGTGTCAGACAGAGAAATGCATTAGCAGATGCTGAGTGTCTAACACTCTAGGCTCAGATGCAGCTGTCTTGATCCCGTACGCTACACAGAATGACTGAATCTGTGCTTTATAGACTTCTGCATCAATTCTTCACCCAACTTTAAACCATTTTTATAACATCTTTTGGAATATATCTTTACTCTAGTGTATGATTATAAATTGGTAGCATTGTTTGTACAGATATACTATTTTCAACTTCCTTTACAGTCCGTTTTCACCTTATTAGCAGGTTGATATTCTAGCAAATAGTGGAGCAAGAAGGAGCAGGAAGTCTACCAGTGGACTAACAATCCACTGGTAAATAGAGTGTCGACAAACCGAGAAAAAATGGAGGGAAAATTAAACTCCAGGTTCACTGTGAGATCTACAAAGAGAGACTGAACAGGTATCAGTTAACTTTGAAAGATGCAAGGGAATCATTCTTTTCCGAAATCATAAGAAAAACATTAATAATGTGCAGACTTTATTTGCAACTGTTGAGAAACTAACTAATCCTCCTGTGACAGCAGCCCCAGAACTAAATTCCACCAGGACCTGCAATAAAGTTGCAGCTTTTTCACTGAAAAAATTCGGATAATTAGAGGGTCAGTCTGTACCGCAGTACCAAACCCATTACAACTATTATCCTGACTCAACACCAATGTAAAGAAAATGCCTGAATTTAAAAACTAAACCAAAAAATACCTTGATGAAATCACAACCCAATTAAGCATGTCCTCTTGCTGCTTCGATATCTTACCAAGTTTTTCTGAAAATAGTTCTCCCTGTGATTGGGACTGCAGAACTACAGGCCAATCTGTAATATTCTATTCATAAGCAAGATTACTGAAAAAGCTGTTTCAACACTTACATAGCTTCCTAACAATGATCAACCATTTTGATATGTTTCAGTGGTTTCCGTGTTCACCACAGCACTGAGACTGCCCTTGTCAAAGTATTCAATGTCATCAGCATAAATACAGACTGTGGTAGAACCACGGTGCTGGTTCTGTTTGATGTCAGTGCAGCATTTGACACTGTTGATCATGATATTTTATTGGAACGACTGGAGAGCTGGGTCGGACTCTCTGGTACTTGGCAGGTTTTAGTCTTACCAAAAGAACAGGGACTTCTATGTGTCAATAGGCAATTCTTCATCATAACAAATGAAACCACATGTGGGGTGCGCCAGGGCTCCATCCTGAGGCCCCTCCTATTTATTATCTACTTACTGCCACTAAACCAGATTTTAACAACCAATAAGATTAGTTACCATAGCTATGCAGATTACACTCAGCTTTACATTACAATGTCACCAGGTGACTTTGAACCCATCCAAACCCTAACTGAATGCATTAAAGCTGCAGTGCGGAAAGTATAGTTATGTATCAAAGTTTTATAAATCTTTAAAGTCCCACTCCGATCATATTTTGAGCTGTTTTTTAAACATTCTCAGTGGTCTTTAAATTATGATTATGCCGTTTTTAGCCAAAATCACAAAACCTGTGCCGTTTTCTGGGACTTTGCTTCAGCAGAGCTGCAGTAGCTCATTAGCAATTCGCCTCTGCGTTGTGGGTGGAGCCGTTGGCACGGAGACCCCCCCCCCCATCTCCCCCCTCCCCTCCCCGTTGCTGAGAGCTATGTGAAAAAATTAACAGAGATGTATTACTATGACTACATTTTACAGTCCAGGGGTCATTACACATCCGGTGACACTATTTCATAATAATAAGTGACATTCACATACTCAGTATGTGCAGGTCCAGCTGCGTCGTCAGAGTCACTTGTTTCTGACGAGCGATCGTCATCAGAGGGCAAATCGTCCCCTTCTGAATCATGATCGGCAAAGATTAGTGCACACACCTCATCCGCACTGTAAAGTCATCTGGAAATTTTGTTTTTGGTTATAAAAATCGCTATCTGTCTCTCTATCCGTCTCACACACGGGTCACATAAAGGCAATAACAAGGTCAGCCTTCTATCACCTGAAGAACATTTCTAGGATTAAAGGACTGATGTTGCAACGGTGCCTTAAAAAGCTCATCCATGCGTTTATCTTTAGTCAGATTGATTACTGCATTAATGTCTTCATAGATCTCCCTAAAAAGTCAATCAAACAGCTGCAGCTGATCCAGAACGCTGCTGCTCGTGTTCCTCACTAGAACCAGGAAAGTAGAGCACATCACCCCAGTTCTAAAGTCCTTACACTGGCTCCCTGTAGCTCAGAGAATAGACTTCTAAATACTTTTACTAGTTTATAAATCATTAAATGGCTTAGCACCAAAGTATGTTAAAGATCTACTGTTACTGTACCAACCCACCAGACCACTCAGGTCTTCTAACACTAGTCTACTAATAATCCCTAAAATTAGAACCAAGTAGGGAAAAGCAGCTTTTCAGTTTCTATGCTCCTCTAATCTGGAACAAACTTCTAGACCACTGCAAAGCTGCTGAAACACTGCTGAAAAACAGCGACTCATGTGTTATGTTACTCTAATGTTGCGTATTATTCCTTTACTGTTGATTTCATTTCATCCCCTAATCACCCAAAGCACCTTGAATTACCTTGTTGTTGAAAGTGGGCTATACAAATAAAGTTACCTTGGCTTGCCTAGTGATTGTCTTCTTGTGACTCTTCTAATAAAACCCTGTTCAATTAAGACTTTAGCAGGCCTCTAACAATGATTTCATTTAGCTCCCATATTTTGAATAACAGCAAGGAAAAACATTTGATTAGATTAATGACATAAGAATTCTTTGTTCTGTGGTTTCATTGTTTGTTTGCTTGTTTTTTCATGGTAATTAAGTTTTTTATTTTGTTCATATCTCCTGGTTGCGTCGGAATAAGTCTGGTCCAAATATAATACTACTCTACTTGGATTCAAAGAGACCTTTTGGCTTTTAATTCTACATTATGAGAGGGAGTGACAGTGTCTCTCAGAGGGATTCATATACACCTTGAACTTCTTCCTATTTTTATGTCTTAAAGCTGTCATCTTTAAAGGGGACATATTATATCTCTTTTTAAACAACTTATAATAGGTCTACAGTCTGTACACACGTTAATTTCAGTCCCGTTCAGAAAGAGCTTTTTTAAAGGACTGCGTCACTTTTATGCAAATTAGCGGTGGCAGACCATACCCACCATCTTGTTACTAGGCTGTGGGTTTGCCACACATGGGAATAACATGGAATTAGATTTGGTGGGCAGAGTTTAACAGGTGAGGAGCAACACAGAAGGATGAAAAAAGTGAAATGTGTATATGTGTCCCCTTCAATACATTTTATTGAGATTCTATATGATGGCCCAACACAATACATTGTTTTTTTTTAAAAAGTCCAATAAAATCACACATCACTTTTTGTGATTAAATTACACACAAGTGGATTTTGTCTACTAATTAGGTGACTTCTGGAGACAATTGGTTGTAATGAATTTTATTCACTGGTATTACAGTAAAAGGGGGCTGAACACAAAGGCAGGCCACACTTTTCAGGCATTTATTTGAAATGATTGTAAATAATTTTTTTCCACATCACAGTAATACATATCATCACATAAAATCCCGATAAAATAACTAGAAGTTTGTGGTTGTAACGGGGCAAAATGTGAAAAAGCTTCAAAGGTGTGAATACTTTGGTAAGACACTGTAAATAGAAAACAAACCCCCTTTGCAGAAACCAAAGCTGTCATCAATTTTCACAGATTTCTTTTTCCTTCCACACACACTGCAGATTTGTGCTGAAGCTCCAATATGCTGCTTTAAGCTGTTGTGATTTTTAGTGTGAGTGCTATAGGCATCTTTCTGTGGCTGTCTGCTTCAAAATGGACAAGTGTAAGAAAACAAAAATGTTTTTGACACCTGCAAACAGACTTAAATGATCATGTTTCGTTTTATAAAACTTTGTGCATTCTTTTATTGTGTAGAGAACTTCAGGTCATAAAATTAGGTTTAATTGTTTTTTTGCTTCACAAGGTCCTTCTCTCTGTTTCAGACAACACACACAGCTCCGGAGCAGTGCGCAGCATCACACAATACATGAAATAAAAATTAAATTAAGATTATTTGGTTGGAAAAACATGCTGCTCTAACCTCTAGCTCTGCCCCTGTCTCCAACTCAGATAGTTATTGACACATTTAGGTCATCAATTAAGGTTGTTACACTTTTCTGAGAAATGCAGAGTGCCAGAGATTCCCTAAGATCACTGTGTGTAATAAATTGTTTATACTCCCCGCAAGCAATGTCAGACTGGTAGTGCAACAAATAACCTCGTAGTCTTGCACACCCCGACTCTGTTACTCTGGCCTCTTAGACACTTGTAGAACATCCTGCCAACCACTGGTGCATGCTGCGGGATTCAGAGCACATATTCAGCCTCCAGAACAACGTCTAAACCTCCATGAGAAGTCATCTGTCTGAGGCAAAAATCCAAAACCTCTGCAGCAATCCCATTATTTGATTGAATACAAATGAGTGAGAATTTCAGTTTCATGCGAAGCAGGAGGAACGTGCGACACTCTGTGTTCAGGCCACAGCTGGTGAACTGTTCGCATTTTAAGTGCAGTCAGTTCATTTCGTTGTTTATGTGTAGTTCTCTGTTCAGTTTGTTCAGACTGAATATCATTAAAAATGAATAAAAAAATAAATAGTATTGAATATGTTATCATTTTAAAAATTCAATTCAATTCAAAAATACTTTATTGATCCCAGAGGGAAATTAAGTGTTGGTATAGCTCATATAATTAATTCTTTAAGGAGTTGTTATAGATGATGATGGCTGTGGGCAGGAAGGATTTCCTGTAGCGGTCTGTGTTGCAGCGAAACTGAAGAAGCCTCCGACTGAAGACGCTCTGTTGTTGTATGACTGTCTCATGAAGAGGATGCTCAGGGTTGTCCATAATATTTTTGATTATATGAAGAATCCTTCTTTGCATCATCATCCCCAGAGGCTCCACAGTTGTCCCAAGAACAGAACCAGAACCTTCTTTATCAGGTTGTTTAGCCTTTTTAAATTTGACAGGTACAAATAGATTATGACCGGATTTTTTTTACCCCGCTGTTCAAAATGACAGACAACTAAAATGTCTAGAGTGACCTCTGATTGACAGCTACTAAAAGTATCCAGAACCCCCTTTTTAAAACACAAGTTCTTATTTTCCAACTGCATTAAGTTTATTATTATTATTATTATTATTATTATTATTATTATTATTATTATTAATAAGAACGAACAATTGTGTTTTAAAAAAAAAACTTCTGCTGCTGCACATCTTAGCTTACTGGAAAACTAAAACAGTATGGATGTTAGGCGATTACATTTTTACTAGAAATGAATTGCATGCTGTGTGTTTTTAATTATTTTTGACAGCAAATGAATCACAAGTTTACTTTGCTTAATTTGCAAGGTTTTGCCTAAATGAAAATGATTTTAATTCTGAGATGCTGCATTAGAATGCACCGTAAGTTCCTCCCTTCATGGTTGGCCTTGTGGTTCCTGCTAAAGCTGCTTCAGAGAGTGAACAAGGCGCTGCGGTAAAAGAAGTGTACGCTTACACGGGGGATCAGATTACTTGTAAGACTGAACATGTCTCACAGTTTTAAATTGTGTTTTTTACAACACTAAAATAGATACAGATACTAAAAAGGAACTAGTTTTGATACAAAAAATGATGAAATAAGAGGCAGAAGAATTCTAGGTGCACGGCTCCAAACTACTCGCTTTGTCAGCTCCACTGCAAATTTAAATTCATTTAAACTTATTTAAATTAACATAGTATTTTTTACTGATTATTAGGGGCAACTGTGGTTCAGTGTGTGGAGTAATTGTCTTGCAATTGGAGGGTTGTAAGTTTGATTCCAGCTTCCTCTTGCCATGAATGTGGCTCTATTATAAAGTGCTCGTTTATTGAGGGTCGCTATGACTACAACATCGCTTTTATATAGTCGATTTACGATTCAGAACAGTGTTTCCAAACCCTGATCCTGAAGACACACTGCCCTGCATGTTTTAGATGTTTCCCTGCTTTTATCACACCAGCGTC
This sequence comes from Valencia hispanica, assembly GCA_963556495.2. Lineage (NCBI taxonomy): Eukaryota > Metazoa > Chordata > Actinopteri > Cyprinodontiformes > Valenciidae > Valencia > Valencia hispanica. The sequence continues at coordinate 33,491,233 of OY747722.1, read as the reverse complement.
AGATCATTGTTCAGTTCAGCAAAACCCTGTTAATCAACCATCAACCTAAAATCAGGTGTGCTCAAGCTTGGAACATCTAAAACATGCAGCGCAGTGTGTCTTAAGGAACAAGGTTGAAAAACACTCTGAAGACATATTAAACACCCATTATTTAGAGGTGACCAAAATTCTACTTTTTTCAATACAAAACAAAAAACAATAAAAGTCAGAGTGAAGCTGTGAATTATGATTAAAAATTATGAACTCAGTTTTTAAGCACAGAAATAAAAATGAATGCATCTTTAACATTATTAACAGGTTTAACAAACGTTTGTTTATTGCCTAAACATTTATCAGGAATGCAGTTCATGATTAAAATTTGAGAATCCGCTAAATTGTGTTCTGACTTTAAATATTAGATAAACCATTAGATTGTTTATTTGAGTCACATCCGTTTTTTTTTAATAGTACTACCATCAGGAATTTAGGAGTATTTTTTGACAATGCTTTTAAATTTGACAAGCAGGCCAGTGTAGTGTTTCATTCTAGTTTTGATCACTTGAGATTGATTAGCTAAATCAAACCTTATATGCCATACGATGGCCTTTTAAAAAAGTGCTAAATGCTTTGATGACCTGTAGACTGCACTACTGCAACTCTCTTTATGCCGGGTTGGACAAGTCACCTGCAGCAGGTTCAAAACCCTGATGCTCGTTTGCTTACGAGCGGCAAGAGACATGACCATATTATTTCTATTTTGTCCTATCTGTCCTGGTTGCCTGTATTGAAAATTTTGGTCTTGGTTTTTAAATGTGTACATGGTCAGGCACCCTCATATTTAACAGAGCTTTTAGATAAGCATGTGTCCAGGAGAAATCTGAGGTCAGAACTACAGCTACTACTGGAGGTTCCTCGGACCCTAACACTAACCTAGGGGGCTTGTTAGCTGTTGCTCCTAAATGTTGGAACGATCTCCCTCCTATTTTTAGGATGGCTAGAAATTTAAATGAGTTGAAATCCCTTTTTTGACTTGGCTTTTAATTGTAGATGAGCAGAAAGTTTTAGACCGATCTTACCAGTAGTGCTCTCTCATTTTATTAAATTTTTTATTATGTTTTATCTTCTGTTGTTATTCATGTGATTTACTGCATGTGTATGTGACCTATTGATTGATTATGTTTTAATCTTGTCCAGCACTTTGGTTACCTTGGGGGTGTAAGGTGCTTTATAAATAAATGTTGATTGATTTTTCACCAATAAGATGATCCATACCTTCAGCTGTGTTACTGCATATACTCATGGAAAGCTTCCAAACATGTCCTTGTACATAAGTCCTTAGTTTAGGTTTCCTGTGTAAATGCAGGTTCCCACAGCGTTTTTTGCTGTCATTATGAAAAACAAAGCGGAGGTAATAACATCTCCATGGTTAAAAGTTACAATTTTTAAAGAATGTTTACGTATTTAATATCTAAATGAATAGAATTTGCCTGTTTGAAAAGAAAAAAAAAGATGGTTTGGGCTTCTCCACACGTAGCTGAAGATATTTTTCTAAGATTTGGCCTGTCATCCACACAAAGTCACTGTCTGCGACTAAAATGCTCCAACATCACACATCAACATTACTTGTGAGACATGTGTTTCCACTCGAAAACAACATGGATGCCATCAGAGCTGTGTCGGCATTATTTATTGTCCAAGCGCTTTTTGCTTGCTTGTTTTTACAAGCTGTATTACAGTTCTATAATAGAATTTTTTTTAAAAGTAGAAAGTTATTCTAGGATTTGCGGAACTACTGCCCCCTACAGGTTTGGCATGCCTATGAATGTGCTTAACAATGCACTTATTCAACTAGGTGTGGATGTTTATTAGTTTTTTCTAAACAAGGTGGTGAGGATATTTGGTTTTTAAAACCCGACTAAGTGTGTGCATGGTCTTAAGTCAATCAGAACTGGCCTCTGCAGCATTTTAGAAAGGTTTGCCTGCAATTTAAAAAAATCCTTTTCATTCATTCATTATGTGATGACAGAACATGAAGACCATAGATAGAGCAATGCGGTCCACGTCTAAACTACCAGACCACTATATGGAGCCATAATAAAAATCAGAACAATAAAACCACATAGCTGATGATGGTATCAGGATGAGGAAGGGGATGGAATCCTCCCCTGCAGTCATGAAGATAACATGGATGGCATCGCTTTTACCACTATTGACTACTTAAAACATTTTTTGACAACATCTCAGTCTCAAAACAACTACATTGTTTTCGCCCTATTCTGGTATTACAAAGGCAAAGGGGTTTGCTTGAAATTGTTTCTGGTAGCAACCCCCACCCCCCCAAAACACAACAACAACCCAGTGATGGTTTGGGAATCAGCGGAGCGCCACCCGTTGCTCTTTTTAAGTAACACTGTTTTGAACAGGACATCATAAAGAAGCTATGATAGATACCATTTGTGTGGTTATTATATAAACAGCTCACTACTGAGGTGGAATTTAAAATTTAAACTGACAGGAATGTTTGTATTGGAATTGCTTTTCTTGTAAAGTGCCTTGAGATCACATTTGTTGTGAATCGGTGCTATATAAATAAACTGAATTGAATTAAATAATAATAATAATAATAATAATAATAATAATAATAATAATAAGATAATTATAATAATTATAATAATAGAGCACCCCAGTGTGCATCTGTCTAAAAAAACTGTTGTAGGATCTTTGACTGCAACCTGCTGGTTCTCTGGTGTTGGAGCCGATACTGGCATTACATTTCATCTCAATACTTGAGATAAAATCAAATGAGGCTTTCCACATTAAAATGAACAACAACCAATAGTTTCCAGTATCATGGGTACAGTATGTGACACACGTCTGTATTCATTCACTCTCTTTATGTGCTGTTTTGCATCAAAATCGAAATGTATTATTATTTTTTAATTAAAGCAATTAGATCACAGTGCACATTTTCCTGTTTTTCCTGTTTGTTATATTTTTTAAATATGGAAATAATAAAACCAAGAAAGCTGCTAAATTCATCATTTACATATTTAAAAGGTAGAATTTCCTAAATTTACACTGAAAAGCAGAAAGTCGGCAACTGAAAAAAATAAAGAAATTCTTGTAGATTTAAAACAGAATGAGAAATGACTAAATAATCTGCTAAAGCTGATTGACAGTGTTGCTCTGATAATAAACAAGGCTCTATCAGTTATTCTTCTCTTTTTCATCATTTGCAGCATCCAGCTAACATTTATCATAGGAAGCAATCCTTTTTCTTCTCCTAAAAGTAATATTAATAAAACATATGTATTAATAAAAATAAGAACATAGACGCATGACTTCTATATTCCTGTTTACGGCTCATCAAGCTGCGGAGATCCTTCTCCATCTAAGAAGACAACGGCTGCATCGCAAACCCATTGGGCCAATATCCATGTAGATATATATACCATCTACTATAACACTGTTTTTCAGTTATGATTTTCAGTGCTTGACTTTTTAGTTCTACACTTTCTCTTTCATTTTTCTCCTTGAATTTGTTCCTTGAATTTGAGTCCTCTAATTTACAGGAAAAAAGAGTGTGTGTACCTTCAGCAGTGTCCTGCAGCATCTTCTTTATAATAAAAGGACCAATCCTTTTTTCTTTGTTTTATGCTTGGCTGCTGTCTAATATCGGACTCAGTGCTTTGTACAGGAACTCTCTGATCCAGACATGCATTTCATCCTCCTCCTTTTTCTTGTATTTTTCAGGCACAGGCGGATTAAACACGCTCATTTCTCTGATTAGTTTTAATGAACAGATTCTTATCAAAACCACCAAAATATACCAGTTTAAGGTTTGTTTGTTTTTTCGAATCTACAAAATATATAAACACTAACTTAGAAACTAATATAAAATTGTAATATACTAAATAAATATTCAATTAAATATCTATTAATATCCATGAAATGTGACGTTACTTTTAAGTGTCAGTGGTAATTATATTGTCAATAAAATCCGAATTGTGACTGATTCTTATCAAATGTAACAGCAATTTTCACATTTAATGATTTTTTTTAATCTCATTTAGCTGAAAACCAGCCAAAGTTAATAAAAAGTGCAGGAAGTTTTTGTTGGTTCATTTTGCTTGATTGATTTGTTCATAACAGTTTGAGATGGATCCAAAAAGAAGAACACGTTAGGGTAACCCGGTGATTCAGGTAAGCATTTTCCTCCTCTTTTTGAACTTCTTACTGCACATTTCTTATTTTGAAATGAAATTTTTCATCTTCTAAAGAAATAAGCGATAAGAAATAAATAATCTCATAATCTAATTTTTTTCCTGGAATACCATCATAGTTTAGGATATTTCTCACCTGGAACAGATGGAAATCTTTATCATTTGCAAATGTTTAAAATAATGTTGTATAATAATTTTAGGTTTGGAAGTGTCATATTAAGGTTAGTACACTGATTTAGTATCAAAATACCAGATCAGGAGTTTTCTATCTTGTTTATCATAGCTTGTCTGGTCAGAACTCCTCACTGACTGGTTCCTGCATCAGTTTCACTTGCTCTTATTTTTTACAAATTATAAATGTTTCAAATCTATTGTAAGATATTTAATAGTTCTACCCTCTGTTTCCCTCCTATCAGTACGCATAGTTCCTCTTTGTAAACTGCAGTCAGCAAACACCTCATCAGAACTGACGCTTCCCTTTGTTATCAGTTTGTCAAAAATTTAAATCTTAGTTTATGTCTTAGTTGAGTGAATCGATACCTGAACCTGGCAGTGGTGTGAAAGGCTGGAGGAGATGAGAAGATGCTGAAAATCAGGATTAATCGTCCAATACCAGATTTCTGAAGCATTGATAGTGTGTTTTAAAGAATGAATGTGAGCTTGTTTTTTCTTTCTTCTTTCTTTTTGCATTATTTAAGGTCATTTTCCAAAGAAATTCCCTAAAATTATTCATAGATTTTTTTTTATAGAATTAAACAGAAATGTTAATTTTTACTAAAAACAAATAGGCCTACCAATTAAAAACACATCAGCGAAACAGTATATTTTACAGTGGCCTTCCTATTTGACTACAAATGTAGTTGTATTTATTTCCACATATTCTTGTAGCCATCTTTTATTTCACTACCATCTAATTCAGCCCCTCTCGGTTACTTTCACTTATGGTTTCCCTGCAGAGTTTGAACTGAAAATGAGAATTGACCCCCCACCCCACCCCCACCACCACCACCACCCCGCTTGGAGCTGCAGTGAGAGATCACCTTCCTGCACACTTCGTTCGCAGCACATCCACGCTTCTACAGCCTTCCAATCAACTCGATTTAACTTTCCAACCATTTGGTCCCACCAACTGGCGTCTCTGTGCTTGGCATGGGGAGGACTGGGCGGCATTAGGAAGAAAATCTGAAGCTTCCCATGAATTTACATACTGCATATTAAAAACTCACAAGATCTCGCTGTCAGAAAACGCAGACATGTGAATAAAGCACGGACACGGAGCGCACATCTCTGCCGTGGTGTCCAGGCAGAGCCTGAGACACAGCTGTTTTACTGGAGCTCACAGAAGGCAAATAAGAAACGTACCGGTTCTGAAGGAGAGCTGCACAGAGGCTGTTCTGTTCTGTTCTGTTCTGCTCTGCGCTGCGCCGGGAGGTGCCAGAAAGACGCGCTGGTCAGTTTGAAGAAGGCGCACCGGAGTGGAGAGAGCTGCTTCCTCTCTGCTCCCGCCTGCCTCTGCCAGTTAAAGGGGACATCCGCCACTGTTTTAACCGCACAATAAAGAGGAGGATGAGGAGCAGCAGGAGGAGGAGGAGGAGGTGGAGGAGGAGGAGGAGGAGGAGGAGGAGGAAGGACAGACCGCAGCAGCTTAAGAACTCAGCCCAGACTGAAGTTCTGAACTTCATCACACAGCACAAAGGTTCACAAAGCGGTTTCAGTGTAAAGACAAGGGGGCATTACTCAGATATTAAAGCTACAACAACAATAGAATATCTCTAAAATTGCATGCAAGAAAGGATCATTCTGTTTCTCTCCAGGTTTGGAATGATGCTTGTTCTAAGGTTAGGGTTTAGATAAATCCTCATCAGGACATGTCCACCCTGTCACATATTAAAGCAGGGAAACAAGCACAAAGCCTTTAACACATGGGGAACTCGTGCTTAACTCTTTCAGCTCTGTTTTTACTACCCACTCAAAGTACTTTAACACAACAAGTCACATTTCCCCATTGAAACACAATGGAACACATTCACACACTCATGCACAGTACTGACAGGTATCTTGGATGCCAGCCGTGTCCAGGGATACCTCAACATGTGGCAGAAAAAAGCTCAGTGACTACTTTTTCCACTGAGCCCCAAAAACAAATTAGGTACAGAGGATACTGCCGATTTCCAGATTCACCTATTTAAGGATTCGAATTTATTCACAGAGAATTTGCCTATATACAAATTTTCCCTACAGCATATCTAAAGTATTCTAAAAAAAAAAATGAAACTTGAAAAGCTGAAATACATTGCTACAATGCTACTTGAGACATTATTCACTTAGCTTTTGCAAATCAGCCAATGCAGGAGCACAATTTATTGTACTTGGTGCTGATTGGCTGTGCCCCCAATGGCAGAGAGAAGGAAGAGCATGGATATTAGTCCTTTACAGTAGTGCAATGACGGTTTCCACTATTACTGCGTATTAATGCATATCATGATATATTTGGGGCTTGAACTATTAAAATAGGCAGCTAGGTACAAGCGTTTTTAGAGGAAGTCTGAAGTATTGGATGTCAGCTATGCTGGGATTGTTGTGTTCCCTACACTGCATGAAAAGTGGGATTTTCATCAATATGTGCCATGTGTATTACCATCCAAGTTAGAGCAAACTCATCTCTCACCACTGCTGGTTGAGAGGTCGACCTTCTGATTTCAAATGTTGTTCTTGTAGTTGTTAGTGAAGACTTAAGACTCTTTCACATAACCGTTTGTGCTACAAACAGTTAAGTAATATGCCACTAGCGATAGCCACACTTTATAATCATGGAGCTCAAACAAAACAGTGCATGATAGGTCTGAAGAAACATAATGGAATGAGTTTTATGACTGGAATCTGAAACAAGAAAAGCAGAACTATATAAAGAATTGGAAATCGTAATTTTTTTTATATTGAAAAAGATTATGAAGGTATGATGCATATAGAACAGCATTGAGTTTGTGTGGTAAACAAACCATCTTTTTTGTTGGACCCCAGTGCAGCATTTGACACTGTTGACCATAGTATACTTTTAAGACTGGACTGGAAAGCTGGGTCGGACATTTTGGCACAGTACTTGGCTGGTGTGAGGAACTACTTTGTGTCAATAGGCAACTTTTCATCAGAACCCACAGAAATCACATGTTGGTGTCCCCAGGGCTCCATCCTGGGGCCCCTCATTTCTAATGCTCAACATGCTCCCGCTAGCCAAGATTATAACAAGTAATGAGATTAGTTACCATAACTATGCAGATGATACTCAGCTTTACATCACAATGTCACTAGGTGATATTGAACCCATCCAAATGCTAAGCAAATGCATTGAGCAAATCAATGGATGCATCCATGCATCAACAGTCAGCACACAGCTTCAGTTAATACAGCTAGAAAGTACTGCCCAGGCCCGAAATCTAGGTGTAGTAATGGACTCAGACCTGAACCTCCAAGGTCACATAAAGGCAATCACAAGGTCAGCCTTCTATCATCTGAAGAACATTTCTAGGGTTAAAGAACCTTAAAAAACTCATCCATGCATGTATCTTTAGTCAGATCGATTACTGCAACAGCGTCTTCTCAGGTCTGCCTAAAAAGTCAATCAGACAGCTGCAGCTGATCCAGAATGCTGCTGCTCGTGTTCCTCACTAGAACCAGGAAAGTAGAGCACATCACCCCAGTTCTAAAGTCCTTACACTGGCTCCCTGTAGCTCAGAGAATAGACTTCTAAATACTTTTGCTAGTTTATAAATTACTGAATGGCTTAGCACCAAAGTATGATTATGTTGATCAGTTTTCACTATACCAAACCCCCCAGACCACTCAGGTCCTCTAATTCTAGTCTACTCAACATCCCTAGAATCAGAATTAAACACGGGGCTGTTTCAAAAGACACACTGTGGTGGCATATCCGGATAATACACAGTGTGTCCTTTGAACGTGCCGTGGTAGCATGACGAGGTGAGAAATTTGCGCTTTTCGTGCCTGCAAGCTTGGAAGCAATATTACCGCAACGCCAGACTTGACCAATTATGAATGACCAAAGGCTCCTTGATGTCACCACTGTTTTATGGCAAAGTGTCGCGATCGTTTTCTGAAACAGCCTATGGCGAAGCAGCTATCAGTGTCTATGCTTCTTTAATCTGAAACAAACTTCCATACAACTGCAAAACTGCTGAAACACTGAGTTCCTTGAAATCATCTGTTTAGAGCTACCTTTGATTAATTGATTAATAATAACTAGAATGCCCTAACAGCAGTATGTTTCAATTTTCTTTGTTTTTGTTACTGTGTTTTCTGTTTTTAAACGTCATCGTTGCAGCCTGTAAACTGCTGTTAATACGCCGGAGTTGACGAAGTTTGCAGGTGTTCACAAGTCTGCAAATGTGGTATTTTGTCCAGTGTAACCCCTACAAACACCGGGGTCCACTGTACACAATTGACTTATAATATGTACTATTCATTCTAACGTTTTTTGGGGTGTACTTCAGTTTTCACACTTTGTTACCTCTGCCAGCGAGGTTATGTTTTTGCCACGGTTTGTCTGTCTGTTATTTAGCAACATAACTCAAAGGGTGATTGGTGGATTTTAATGAAATTTTCAGGAAATGTCTGCAATGAGACCAGGAACAAGTGATTAGAATTTGGGGTGATCAGAAAACCGCCATTGAAGTGATTTCGTGGCTAACAACTGAACTAACAATGATTACAGTGTGAATCCAGCTGCTAAAGGTATCTTTTAATGGACAGGAAATCTAAAAAAGTTAGAACTAGATCACAACAATGGGTGGGTGGGGGTTACTGAGCTGCTTTGGTGGGTCTTTGGAGGTCTGCGTTCTCTGAGTGTTTTTCTGGTTTACCATATAACTTCATTGGACAATTACTAAAAGCTGTTATGTAGTCATTCCACCTCCTAACAAGATACCATCTTGAGGTATCCTGTCAATGGTGTGTGGGTTTTCCCACTTCAGGTTAGAATTCAATTACTTAAGAATCTAGTAAAGGCTAAATAAGGATGCTCTCTTTCTATCATAACTGGACAGTTATGGACAGTTACAAATCTGAATGCAAAATTATTCTATAATCTTACACCATTATTACGTTGTGCTGCTTGAACCAGCCTTTTCTTTTCAACTTTAGTTTTTTTGTCATTTTAAAATAGCAACTAAGTAGCAATTAAGTGAAAACAAAATATATTTCTATCTGGTATTCTAGTGTTGTCCACTAAAGCAACATGTAGGTGAAGCCAGAAACACCAGTCCATTAATTTTTATATTTGACCAAATAAAAGGAACAAAAACCATTGATTTCCAGTCATTGCTGGATGTAACAGCATTCTGCACTTAGTTTTGCATTATTTTACTTTTCACAGTAAACATCTGTAAAGTACAACTTGACTTACCTCTCTTTCAGTGTCAGCAGAATTCTTTATCATATCAATACTGTCAATCGAACTATTCATAACAGCATAACAACTTTTTCTGAACAATCAAGTATTAATAAATTGAATAAAATCCAAAGAGTGTGTTATGAACCCTTATATCCTCTTAAGCATGGAGCAAATGTCTAAAGGGATCAAGTTTCAAAGAAATCATCGAAGATGGATGACATCTGTTGACAAAGTTCATCATGACGATAACAATAAAATTAATTACACATCACATCCTAAAGATTTGAATAATCTCAGATGGATTGAAAATGTAATGTGATGTTGATTCAGGAATGTGAAGTGTGTGTTAGGTAGAGAATGTAGAAGAAGGAACATGTCAAAAACTGGAGCATAAAAGGTGTTTCTCACTAATTTTGAATATCAATAAAGAGTATGTTTTGGTCATTCGATACCAAAAGTCGAAACTGATATTCTATTCATTTTTTTGAAGATTATTACATTTTACAAAAACCCAAATTCCAGTTTCTCAGAAAATTAGAATATGTCATAAGAACAATAAAAATTATTTCTGATACAGAAATTTTATTTTATGGGCAACACAATCGTAAGACGGTTTTCCAGCAGACAGTCACTAACACTGTCCACAAGCAGCATAAGCCATGAAAGCTTATTGATGAAGAATCTGGTGGTGCTGTACCCAAACATATTACTGTAAAGTTCAGTTGAAGGAAAAGGTGTGGTAGGAAAAAAAAGATGCACAAGCATCTGGGATAACTGCAGCCCTGAGAAGATTGTGAGGCCAAAACCATTCAGGACTTTGGAGGACATTTACGAGGTGTGGACTGCAGCTATTAAGCAACCTGGGCTTCCATAACCGCTCATCAGTGCCTCAGGCTGAAAGCCTCCATGCCACACCACATTTTTTCTCTTTACCGTTATTATTCCTGCCACTGGGAGTTCAGTTGGAAATGAACAGGGGGGAAAAAAAACTATTATCTGATTCAGTACATCTTTGCTCTGATCCCAGATAAAGAAAAATGAAAAATGAAATGAAATGACTTAAGCGAAATTCATGCAACAGGAGCCACAACCATGTATTCAGTGTATGTTTTATATAACATATGGACATACTTTTCAGTAGGCTCACATTCCTTTAATCTATTTTTGTTTGTCTGATGTAATCTCCTAAATTTCTGAGAAACTTTGAGTTTTCCGCATTTGTAAGCCAGAATGATCTAAATGAACTTTTTATTATATTTTTAAACTACAAAAACCTAAAGAATTGGCGGGAATGTATTAAACTATTTGAATAATATTTAATAACTACTGTTGTGCATTCTCCCATGAGACGGTGGTTGGTTTGTTTGTTTGTTGTTGTGTTTTTGCAGAATGAGTTATAAAACATTATCCTCTGAGTTCAGATGGAACATCAAATCTGATTTAAGATTTAAAAGCTGAGGTTTGTTCTGATGACTATCTTGTACCAACAGATTGGGGAGCCAAAGAAGATCACAGAAGGAGCTGCAAATCTCTTGATTTAGACAGAGGTGGATAGAGTAAAACTTGTACTCAAATATAGAGTAGTGTTAGTTCAAAATAATACTCAGAAATAAACATTTCATGTACTGGTAATATTTGTAAAAAATAAATGTTCCATGAGAAACTAACTAAATGTTGTCAGGTGGGATTAAAGTTGGAAAAAACGTTTGAGATTTCCTGAATTGAATGTACAGGCAGGCACATGGATAATCAGTCAAATCACAGATTTACACCAAATCACCACTTCTGCTCCCATTTATCTGCAGGTCAGCGGCTGTTAAAGAGCTAAATAAGGAGACCACGATTTAAGCACAAACTCATGCACCCATAATAAACACCTTCAGAATGGAAGTTGTCTGAATCAGGGGTTGGGGCGGGAGTGCCATCTGGTGGACATAAAGAAAATCTGTTTTGAAAGATGCAGAACTGAGACTTGGTTGTGTATTATACAGATCTAAAGCTCCATTATCTTCCTTCACCTCCTCCCACATATAACTGAACTCTTTTCAGAATTTTCACATGCACACTTGGTCAATTCTCTTATTTCATTCATATCTGATTTTGTGCTTTAGGATGTGAGGAAGCCTACATCCACAAAAGATCTTAGTTCTCCACGATGTTTGGAAGAACCTACCAGGCGAGTTCCTTCAAAAACTGTGCGCAAGTCTACCTAGAACAATTGATGCTGTTTTGGAGGCAAAGGGTGGTAACACCAAATATTGATTTGATTTAGATTTCTCTTTTGTTCATTCACTGCTTGTTGTTGATTAATGAAAACAAATGATTAACACTTCCATTTTTTAAACATTCTTTCTTTACAGTACTTTTTTTCACACATGCCTAAAACGTTTGCACAGTACTGCATATCAAGTGGAGTATTATAGCAAAAGCCGTAATGCTCCAATTGTGAAAGCAAATCTGTTGGGCCACATTGCCAGACAAGACATGTAAAATACAAAACAAGTTAACAATATTTATGAAGTGTCCAGTTTGTTAAAAAGAGTTTTGTTTGCTCATGATACAAATCTACTTTGTTGTGGTGACAACTTGGAGGAGCTTTTGGATAAAGTTGAAAAAGAACTTAATAAATTTAAGGGTTGGTTTGATAAGTTACCATTGAACTTAAATAAACAAAGTATAGTATTTGGAAATAGAACAACCAAAACTAATAAGACACTCATGATAAATGATATAGATATTAAAAGAGTGACAGAAATTAAAATCCTTGGTGTAATGATAGATGTAAAATTGAGTTTAAAGAAACATATCAACTATATTAATTAAAAAAAAAATTCAGATCAATTTTATACTTTACAATGTCAAATGTTTCTTAAATCAGTCATTATATATTTTGTACTGCTCCTTCATACTCCCATACATGACCTATTGTGTTGAAGTGTGGGGGGAACACATACAAGACAACAATAAATCCAGTCAATCTTCTTCTTTAAAAAAGCCATAAGAATAATCACAAGATCATCTTACACAGAACCAACATGTTCTCTGTTCATCAAATTAAAATGATTGAAATGTGGATACCTGGTTGATTTCAAAATACTTCCAATCATGTTCAAAATCAACAATTACTAAATAGTATCCAAAAGCGTTCTAATCAATGGAGAGTAAAATGAGTATGTTTATAAAGCCAGGTGTGAGAACAAATGCTAAACTTCACTGTATTTCTACAAGAGGGGAGATATAATTAAAAGATACAAAGCAATTAATTAGACGAAATATGATCTATGTATGTATTTTTTTATCATGAATTATCATATGTTACTATTTTTATGTAGGGCTGCACAGTGGTGTAGTAGATAGATAGGTGTGTAGATAGTATAGATAATGGATGGATGGACTATTTTTATATACTGAGTGACATGCTTTATTTTCTGATGAATTGCTGTAAAAGTTATGCACTTAATTTAATTTAAGTTATAATGGACTAAAGGGTTTTGGACAAGATAAGTGATCAATTACATCCAATAATCAGCCAATCACATGGTGGCAACTCAATGCATTTAGAGATGTAGACATGGTCAAGACGATCTGCTGCAGTTCAAACCGAGCATCAGAATGGGGAAGGAAGGTGATTTAAGTGACTTTGAACGTGGCATGGTTGTTGGTGCCAAATAGGCTGGTCTGAGTATTTCAGAAAATGCTGATCTACTGGGATTTTCACGCACAACCATCTCTAGGGTTTACATAGAATGGTCCGAAAAAGAGAAAATATCCAGTGAGCGGCAGTTCTGTGGGCAAAAATGCATTGTTGTCAGAGGAGAATGGCCAGACTGGTTCAAGCTGATAGAAAGGCAACAGTAACTCAAATAGCCACTCGTTACAACCAAGATATGCAGAAGAGCATCTCTGAATGCACAACACATCAAACCTTGAGGCAGATGGGCTACAGCAGCAGAAGACCACACCGGGTGCCACTCCTGTCAACTAAAAACAGGAAACTGAGGCTACAATTCACACAGGCTCACCAAAATTGGACAATAGAAGATTGGAAAGTTGTTGCCTGGTCTGATGAGTCTCGATTTCTGCTATGACATTTGGATGTTAGGGTCAGAATTTGGCATCAACAACATGAAAGCATGGATCCATCTTGCCTTGTATCAACGGTTCAGGCTGGTGGTGGTGGTGTAACGGTGTAGGAGACATTTTCTTGGCACGCTTTGGGCCCCTTAGTACCAATTGAGCATTGTTGCAATGCCACAGCCTACCTGAGTATTGTTGCTGACCATGTCCATCCCTTTATGACCACAGTGTACTCATCTTCTGATGGCTTCTTCCCGCAGGATAATGCGCCATGTCATTAAGCTTGAGTTATCTCAGACTGGTTTCTTGAACATGACAATGAGTTTACTGTACTCAAATGTCCTCCACAGTCACCAGATCTCAGTCCAATAGAGCAGCTTTGGGATGTGGTGGAACGGGAGATTCGCATCATGGATGTGCAGCCGACAAATCTGCAGCAACTGCATGTTGCCATCATGTCAATATGGACCAAAATCTGTTTCCAGTACTGTTGAATCTATGCCATGAAGGATTAAGGCAGTTCTGAAGGCAAAAGGGGTCCAACCCGGTACTAGCAAGGCGTACCTAATAAAGGGATCTGTGTGTGTGTGTGTGTATGTGTATGCGTGTGGTTGTGTGTGTGTGTGTGTGTGTGTGTGTGCGTGTGTGCGTCTGTGTGTAGGTGTGTGTGTGTGTATGTGTATGCGTGTGGTTGTGTGTGTGTGCGTGTGTGCGTCTGTGTGTAGGTGTGTGTGTGTGCGTGCGTGTGTGTGTGTGTGTATATATATATATATATATATATATATATATATATATATACAGGTCCTTCTAAAAAAATTTGCATATTGTGATAAAGTTTATTATTTTCCATAATGTAATGATAAAAATTTAACTTTCATATATTTTAGATTCATTGCACACCAACTGAAATATTTCAGGTCTTTTATTGTTTTAAAACTCATGATTTTGGCAAACAGCTCATGAAAACCCAAAATTCCTTTGTCAAAAAATTTGCATATCATGAGAAGGTTCTCTAAACGAGCTATTAACCTAATCATCTGAATCAACTAATTAACTCTAAACACCTGCAAAAGATTCCTGAGGCTTTTAAAAACTCCCAGCCTGGTTCATTACTCAAAACCGCAATCATGGGTAAGACTGCTGACCTGACTGCTGCCCTGAAGGCCATCATTGACACCCTCAAGCAAGAGGGTAAGAAACAGAAAGACATTTCTGAACGAATAGGCTGTTCCCAGAGTGCTGTATCAAGGCACCTCAGTGGGAAGTCTGTGGGAAGGAAAAAGTGTGGCAGAAAACGCTGCACAACGAGAAGAGGTGACCGGACCCTGAGGAAGATTGTGGAGAAGGACCGATTCCAGACCTTGGGGGACCTGCGGAAGCAGTGGACTGAGTCTGGAGTAGAAACATCCAGAGCCACCGTGCACAGGCGTGTGCAGGAAATGGGCTACAGGTGCCGCATTCCCCAGGTCAAGCCACTTTTGAACCAGAAACAGCGGCAGAAGCGCCTGACCTGGACTACAGAGAAGCAGCACTGGACTGTTGCTCAGTGGTCCAAAGTACTTTTTTCGGATGAAAGCAAATTTTGCATGTCATTCGGAAATCAAGGTGCCAGAGTCTGGAGGAAGACTGGGGAGAAGGAAATGCCAAAGTGCCTGAAGTCCAGTGTCAAGTACCCACAGTCAGTGATGGTCTGGGGTGCCATGTCAGCTGCTGGTGTTGGTCCACTGTGTTTTATCAAGGGCAGGGTCAATGCAGCTAGCTATCAGGAGATTTTGGAGCACTTCATGCTTCCATCTGCTGAAAAGCTTTATGGAGATAAAGATTTCATTTTTCAGCACGACCTGGCACCTGCTCACAGTGCCAAAACCACTGGTAAATGGTTTACTGACCATGGTATTACTGTGCTCAATTGGCCTGCCAACTCTCCTGACCTGAACCCCATAGAGAATCTGTGGGATATTGTGAAGAGGAAGTTGAGAGACGCAAGACCCAACACTCTGGATGAGCTTAAGGCCGCTATCGAAGCATCCTGGGCCTCCATAACACCTCAGCAGTGCCACAGGCTGATTGCCTCCATGCCACGCCGCATTGAAGCAGTCATTTCTGCAAAAGGATTCCCGACCAAGTATTGAGTGCATAACTGAACATAATTATTTGAATGTTGACTTTTTTTATATAAAAAAAACTTTTCTTTTATTGGTCGGATGAAATATGCTAATTTTTTGAGATAGGAATTTTGGGTTTTCATGAGCTGTATGCCAAAATCATCAGTTTTAAAACAATAAAAGACCTGAAATTTTTCAGTTGGTGTCCAATGAATCTAAAATATATGAAAGTTCAATTTTTTTCATTACATTATGGAAAAGAATGAACTTTATCACAATATGCTAATTTTTTGAGAAGGACCAGTATATATATATACCAAATACCAAATCAAGAAAGAAAAAAATAGGGCCTAACTATCATCTGCTCTAAAAAAAAAGAAAGAAATATTTTACAATATTTAAAATATTTACATTTTTAAATATCCTGCTATTCTTGTCTCACAAAACACTCCAAAACTTTACATGGCCAGCATCGACCTACTTATTTAGTTTGTTTAATATAAGTAAACCTACAAGTGAAAACATACAGGTTGGGTGGTAGTGTAGAGGTAGCGTGGGCACCTCAGAGGCTATTAGTCCTCGACGTAGCCGTCCGGGGTTTAAGTCCTTACTCTGGAACCTTTGCTGCATGTCTTCCCCCCTTCTCTCCCTGCCTGTTTCCTGTTTCACTACTGCAAAGAAAGGCCATTTGTGCCAAATAGTACCTGTAAAAAAAGAAATACCTGGTCCACAGGTTCTACAGGTGAGTCCTGATTGTTTCTTCACAAACTCTCCCACCAATCAGAGTCATCCAACCCCAAAGTGGCGCTAGCCTGCATTGAACATGTGGTGAAACAGGAAAAGAGGAGGTGGAAAAACACAACACAGACTGGCAGACATTTCAAATCAAACTTTATTTATAAAGCGCTTTTCATAAAAGAAAGCATTTCATCCCATCCAGAATAAACCCATGATCACAGTTATTGCCCCACCGCCCCCGAGTTTGGAGTTGGATTGTGTTTTTCAGATTACCATTATTAACACATTAGCACTTAGTTAGCATAGCTAACATACTGTTTTGAACGTTAGCCTATGTTAGCATCACCACTCAGAGACTGGACTCCTCCTGTCTCTCTCTGCCTCAGCAGCAGCAGCAGCACCAGCCTCGGGCAGCGCTGACTCAGCTCCCCGAGCCAGCGGCTCGAATTGATACGGCTCGGGGCCGCTGAGCTCCATAAAGCCTCCCTCTACTCCTCTATCTCCGGTGGCGACGGAGGAGATCCGCTGGTTCAGGGCGCCGAGCCAGCGCCACCCGAGCTTGGTGCTGCTGCTGCTGCTGAGGCAGAGAGAGACAGGAGGAGTCCAGTCTCTGAGTGGTGATGCTAACATAGGCTAACGTTCAAAACAGGTGAATGTTGATCAGATCGATCAGTTGCAAAACTGCCAAAGTCACTTCGGTCACTGTCCATGTTTCAGTGTCAGATTAAGCGAGCTGCCATTGTCCTCCGAAACACACCCCCATGTCCCCCCCTCTGCTTTTCCTCCACACATGGCCATACCCCTCCGTTCTTCCTGGCACCGCCCATATTGTAGGATTTTTTAAATGTTGTCTGGGGGTGGGGTTATGATTTTTCAGGGGGTTCAGTTACACTTTAAAGGAGCTATATGTAAGATTGTGGCAGAAACTGGTACTGCAATCATTTTCAAATTACTGTAGAGCGGTGTATCCCCTCCTCATCCTCCCTGACTCAAGGTTGCCATAGGCTGCAGGATCGTAGGCTGCTACAAGGAGCTTCCAATGGCAAGTGTCCTATACTACGAGTCCTACACTATTTTTTTTCTGTTAATTATGTTTAATTTTAATGACAGAGAAACGTGCTCTAATAATGCATCGCTAATGTTAGCAATGACGACTCGCCGTTTTTATTTCCCAAACAATTCTTTATCTTTTCAATTCGATGACCCTCCTCCTCCATATGTGCTAACGTACCGTTACTTTGCGCGAACATGCAGAACTTTGTTCGACTGTCATGAATATCTGAAATGTCCATTTACATGAAGTACAAGTTAGCCAAACATAGATGAATCTTACCTGTCCAGGAGAAAATTAGCAACGTTGGCGTCTGTCTTCAACTTCTTCTCTATTTTCAGCCGTCTCCATCTTGCAAAGACATCTCCTACACAAATCCTTGTTTTATGTTGGACTTTGTCACGACGTATTTCTGAACGATAACGAGGTCTTTTAGGTGTAGTGACGTTAGACATTTTTTATCCGAAACACTTTTGTAGCTACAGCTGTAGTAACTAGAGCAGATCTGGTAGATAGGTGGAGGGTGGTGCTTCAGGCCAAATCACAAGATGACATCATCAACATCAGTTGAGGGCTGCAACGTAACTTTTTAAATGACAATATCCTGGCCGTACTACTGTTGTCAGTGATGTAAGTATTTGAAATGAACATGATTTCTTAATGTCTAGTGACATATCAGGGTCATTTTATGATTAATTGAAATACATTTATTGCATACAGCTCCTTTCATTTGTATTTAAAGAAGAGTGGTTAAAAAAATAAGATCATCCAAAGGGCAAGGGTTCCTAAACATATTTACTGTTACTTTGGATGAGAAGGCTGAGAAAGTTAACCTGCTCTGTGGTGACTTTTTGTTTTACTTTGTACTCAGAAATTAAAGAAGAACCCTCTATGGACAGAAAGATGTTCTCTTCGCCAGGTATGTTTGACTTTTAATAAGACGTATCTATGGAAGAAATATAGTGTCGTTGGAATCCGACTTTTTTTAGACATGAAATCTATAACACCGAATTTTTATCCCATGCAGTTATGTATATAATTTTGTTTTACTTTAAATTCACCCGCAAAAATGTGTCTTCAAAATTTCACATGCAAATGTGGTGACCGTCTGGTTACTGACTAGCTGGTTACTTAGCCCAGCTAATTGTTAAGAGACACACCTCTGGCCCAGCCCAGCACACTGGTGATCATCCATCCATCCATCCGTCCATCCGTCCATCCTATGCAGGGTTGCGTGGGAGCTGGTGCCTATCTCCAGCAGCCATGGGGCGAAAAGCAGAGAACACCATCGCAGGGCCACTGGTGATCAAAGGAGCGTAATTTGAATCGCTAAAAGTTGCTTTATTCGATCTAGAGCTGACTGCTTTGGCTTGGGTCATGTTGTAAAGAATTTTATGATTATGGTTTAAACCTTACAGTTCTAGAAATGATGACTGTTATTTAGAAGAAATGTGTTATGTTTTAATGCTCTACCAGTAAACAGGGCCAGAAAAGGAGAAGAAGCTGCAGAACAGGAAACAAGCTGAAGCACAGAATTAGTGTTCTAATAATAGAGTGTCGGTTGGAACTGTCACGAATGTTAAGAAGGGTAGACAGCAGATACAGAAGTTTAGGCAGTTAAAGGTCCAGCATAGCAACAGTAGTTAAACTTAGTGGTACAATTATACGAAAGAGGTAAAGAACCAATTACAGATGCTATCGTATAACCTGATAGGCTGTGAGCTGAGGAAGGACTGACCCTCCCAGCAGACTGATCTAATACTTGATTTAGTTTGAATAAAAGGGCTATGCAGAGTAATAACCAGTTGAACATAGATCGTGCTCGACACATCCTGACATATGCCAATTGAATCCAAGATCTTGAGTTGTTTTTTTTTTTATTCTTACAGATTGACAGAACATCAAGGATTGGGTCGGAGAAGGACCTGAGGTTAGAGGCCTCAGGAGGGTCAGTCAATCAGTGACTGGATCTTAGGTCTGGTCAGACTCCAAACCAAGTATTAGAAAATCTTCTCCAACAGTCACCAGAAGGTCACCACAATTGCAGGTGAATTTCTGCATGCAAATTTTTGCAAATGATGTTTTTGTTGGATAAGTAAAAAAAAAAAGATTTACATTGCACAGGACATACATTTTGCGTTATAAATGCAATGTCTAAAATAGTTTGATTCTAATTAGACTATATGTCTTCCATATGTGTCTTAGCAGGAGTTAACTCAGCAGCAGTGTTGCTGATGTTGCCAAAAACAGTGAATTCCTCTTAATTATTTCTCTATTTCTCTGTTAATTCTCTCCACCTCACAAGAGGTGAGTGGAGTATTTCATACAAACTAAAAGTTTGAAGCAACTCTATATGCTGTAATGAGAATCAAATGTGCTCTATTTGAACCCAATCTTACTGGCAACACTGGGCCAAGAGATTCTAAAACCTGCATCCCTTTTTTAAAAGTATTCAACTTTTTTTAGTACCTAGAGCTAGAACTAGAACATCCAGTTAAACCTGAGGGCTGCTGAAAGTTTAGATAATTTGAAAAGAAAAATAAAGACCTTAAAATAACTTTATAGAAGAACTATAAACAACTTTATAGCTTTTTATTATCTCATAGTTTGTCTTTCTATTTAGATTTTGGCTATTAATCATTTGTAAAAACCTTTTATTATCTATTTAATTTGCAATGTTTTATTGCGTTTTAAATTATTAATAATCATGCCAAATGCTGTCACATATTGTTGGGATTTTGTGACTGTGTGCGGGAGAGAGTGTGTGTGTGTGTGTGTGTGTGTGTGTGTGTGTGTGTGTGTGTGTGTGTGTGTGTGTGTGTGTGTGTGTGTGTGTGTGTGTGTGTGTGTGTGTCTCTCCTCTTACCTTCTCTTCAGGCAGCAGCTCCAGGTCCTTCCAATCAGCTACTCATCATTTCCCAGCTTATAAGGGGAGCGGATCCTGGAGGCTGGCGCCAGTTGGTTCTCGCTCCTAGTGTGGTATTTGGCCAAACTTACTCCAGAGAAATCTTTCAGAACTATTCTCAAGATCAAGCTTGTTCCAGTGCTTACCTTTGCTTTCTTTGTAGATCCTTCCAGGAATTCCTGCGACCCACTTCCTGGAACCTTCCAAGCAGATAAGACTCCTTCAGCCTGAGTTCTCGCCTGGTCAGCCTCTGCACCTCTTCCCCGCTGGTAACTCTCCACCATACTCGCCCTCGTCGCCGCTACTCGCCTCTCCTAGCTGCTTGCCTGTCCGCCCAGAAGACATCATCACCTGCTATACAAGAGAACTTACCACCCTCCGTCGTCACTCCTGGTCATCATCCGGACTCCTCCAATCAGCTCACCTGTAAAGACACACAATGATCAGCAGATACCTCACATCCACCTCCAGCAAACCTCAGCTCACGGATTCTCCACTTATTCCTCTCTTCACCATAACATCCCGGACACCAATCCGGTTGTCATCTCCTGGTCCCTCCCGAGATGACCCTCTGGTTTCCTCCCACTTTCCTCCGTTTAATAAACCTTCTAATATACAACAAACCTGTCTGTTTGCTGTTTTACGACTATAGGTTTATTTGTTTTATGTTTTGGTCTTAGTTTTAGTGGATTTTTTATTTAACAATTTTATCATTTTATTTAGCTTTTCTCTTTCTCTTAACCTGTACTTCATTAGATCTTTTGTCTTTTTTCGTCATCTGGAGTATTATGTCTTATATCCTCTGTAAAGGACTGTTATACCTGACTGTATGAAAAAGCCATAAATAATGATGGATTGATAAATGGAACTTCAAGATAACAGTTGATCACAGGTCTGACGACTTCCACTGTGGCCGTCCCGAGATGGCAACAGAAACCCAACCAGGCTGTGGCTGAGCCGACCCTAGTGGAAAAGAGGACATCATTTTGACTAGTTTTATGTCATATACAAAAGCCAAGAGTCACATGTGACAACCGACCCCTGGAGCAGTAAGACCACCAAGTGACCTCTTCACAAAACATTTTTTAGCTAGCTAACACAAGACGTTGGCTAACTTAAATATTTGCTCAAATCAAAGCTCTCATTTTTAGCTTTTTGATTGTTTTTTAAAGCTAATAATTTACAAACTTTTAATGCAAAAATAACACGAACATGAAAAGTTACTCTGACCTATTAAAATGACCAAATGTATCCTCACCTCAGTGTTGTGTGTTCATATCAAAAGATGAATAGTACAAAATGACCAGATTAATAAGCAAAATATTTGAAATTAAAATCAAACCACAGTGCCCTCTAGTATGGCTGTAATAAGCAAGGTGACAGCCAGTCCCTGTCTCCCTTATGTACTCTTCAAAGCTTTTCTTTTGACTATGTGTAATGCAGAAGTTATTTTATTTTTTTATTCCTGCCAATAAACAGCATATTAATCTATAATTAGATCAAGAATTCAGACTTTATCACTTCAAATCAAGGGATCTTTCAACAGAATGACTGCTGAAAGGAAACCACCAGGACAGTGATGGGAGTGTAATTGCAACATCTGGCACTGTCACATTTGCCTGCAGATGCTGCTGCTGATTGGATACCCTGAAAATATTACAGAGGTGATATTCTGCTCTACCTGTCAAACATGATGAATGAGCTACAGCAGAACATCTGAGCAGTTAAAGTACTGTTCAGCACAGGTTGTAAAACTAGACAGACTCCCTCTGTCACTCATATATAAACTAAAGGTTGTGGGATCAAGACGAAGCTAAAGAGCAACTTCTACTTGTTGCTCCAGTTTTCTGTTGTAGAACACCTCTGTTTCCTAGGGGTGTGGTAGGCTATATATGCCACTAAGAAACAGTCAAGTCTATTTTCTCTTTAGCACGGGTATATGGGCTCAAATTCTGGTCGTAACCATTTTGTATTAGTAAATCAAACTGTGAATCTAGTTGTGAATTTGTAACCTTGTAAAATAAAATGGCTCAATTTAATCAACTCCAGCACCAGAACTGTAACGGTAAGCCAGGACACATATATATGATACGACCAAAAAACATATATTTTTGAAACTGAACATCCTGTTGTCTGGGTGTGAGTGGAGCCCCCTGGTGAGCCCCTCCAAACACCCTGGCTTGATCCTGGGCTTGAGCAAACGGCAGGAACGACTGAATCTGGACCCTGAAGAATCAGCTTAGAACGGCCTTCACTGAAGAAGAGGTTGAGGACGATGAGGTCGGAAAAGAGTTGAGCTCTGGTGGCTGACGAGTCTCTGGTTGGAGGAGAGCAGTCCATCAACACGGTGGAGGGAGGACGTCCCCTACGATGAGCGGGTTTGGGCCTATCAATACAGACAGTCTCCTTACGCCCCCCTAAATCCAAAAGAAGGTTCAAAGGACCCTGAAAGGACCATCATACAAAGGTCGTAGTGGTGTCCTGTGTGCATCGTGTCTAACAAAAACAAACTTAGAAGACTCTAAGCTCTTTAGCACAAATGACTGGGGCAAACAATGATGCACAGGGCCAGGAACATGAGGTAAAAATGTTGGGCAGGCGGGGTGAACTGGGGTGAGAAGGTCTCAGGAATAAACACGCCTGGAACATGCACAGGCTGACCTAAAACCAGATGACCAGTTCATCTGGACCAATGCCCTCTTTAGCCGTGAACCGCAAATCAAGCATAACTCACAGAAGGCGGTCATTCCAGTTGCCATCGGTCAAAACAGCACAGAGCGCAGCTTTTAATGACCGGTGAAACCGCTCACATAACCCTGCGAATGGGTGAATCAATGCTCTGAAACAAACTGTGGTCCTCTGTCAGAAGTGATGTCTGAAGGGGGGGGCCGAAACGTGCAACCCAGGTTGACAAAAACGCCCGAGCCATCCCTGCAGATGTTGTGGATGCCAGAGGAACCACTTCTGGCCACCGGGTGTTACGGTCGATCATGGTCAGGAGATGAGTGAAATCCTGCAATGGAGGCAGAGGACCCTCCAGGTCTACATGCGGTGATCAAACCGGCGACTAGGAATGGGGAACGGTTCAAAGGGTACATTAGTGTGCTTGTGAACCTTGGCTCGCTGGGACGGGAAAAATGCTGCGGCCTATTCTTTCACAGCTTTGCATAGTCAGCCACCAAGTTGGATTTGCCAGCCACATGCTGAATGTCTGTTGTAAATTCAGAGACAGCAGCAAGGTGGTGCTGTTGAGGTGAAGACCAGGGGTAAGAGATTTTGGACATAGCAAATATTAAAGGCTTGTGGTCAACATAAGCTATAAATGGGAGGGCCTTGAGGGTGTGTCATGTTAAGGGCAGACTGAATATATTGTTTTTAGTGCCCTTTTGTGGTCAGTGGTGGTAAATATTTTCATCGGAGGTCACCAGCTTGTCCCAACGGCTGCCTGAAGACCTCAGAGACTGCGGTCAAGTGAGACGACTATGGAGTGCCGACACTTGGAAATACACCTTCGAGTCAGCAGCGGCTAGGGCTCTTAAAAACATTAACTCCGTGCATATATGGTGCATTACGGTAATAGAGCACTGGGGCGCCCTTTCAGGCGAAAACAATGAAAGAGAGAGGAATTAAAAGGATTAACCATAAGAAATTCTTTTTTATTACCTACATAATACTTACTATATCCCAAGTACATATTTTATAATTTTACAGCAAGTTTTTGAGAAATAGAGCCCCAGTGCTCTATTACCGTAATGCACCATGTATGCGCGAAGCTAATGTTTATAAGAGCCTTAGCAGCGGCTGGCTTGAAGGCGTATTTTCAAGTGTCGGATCACTTGACTGCGCTCCTCAGTGTAGGTGGGTAGGAGAAAGCTCTGCGGAAAATATAAATTACTGAGCGTAAAGAATCATATTTAATCAAATCAACTGTTTGGTATTCAATATTGATTATATATAACAGATCTTGCCACGACAAATAGTTGGCAGCTTTATTGTTTTAATTCATTTTGTAAGGCAGCCTTATTGTTTTAATCCGTTTTGTAACAGAAAACGGTTGTTAACTGTTTTAGTAACTGTCACTTCAGCACTAATTTAATGTATCCTGTTATGTAAGGGGAGAATCCGCAGCTACCATTGTTTTAAACAGTGACGGAATAAAACCACAGTGCGTCTTTCCATGGCTCCACTAGCAGTGAATCGAGAACAAGTGTTACAATGGCAAGATCCAAACGGTGTTCCAGGACGTATTAAAACTATGTGGAACGTTTGCTCCGACGTCTGAATAGAGACTCTAATGTCACATGACTGTTCCATTTCGTGTTTCATCATGTCACCAACTGTTCTAAAAGGTTACTGATGTTTCGCCCCACTATTTAAAATTCAGTGAAACACAGCTTACAATCCGGTTATCTTGTTACTAAAATGTAGTAAAAAAATGTAGCCACATTTTCCTACGGTTATTTTAGCATGGCCAGTCTCTAATTCATTTCTTGTTACTTTACTAATAATTGTCTTTGCCTGTCAGGGACTAAGCAGTTAGACACCAGGACAAAGGTTTAAAAAGGTATTCTCCATTTATTTTTCCCAAAAATAATTATCAAAAATCAGAACTCATATCAAAAATGTAGGGAAAAAAAGGCCCAAAAGGAAACAGCAACTAAGTCAAACCAAACTAAGACTAACAAACAGAGACTGACTCACTCTCACAATGAACACAGGGGATTTTATACATAGAGACTAACAACGAGGAGGGGAAGGGGAAAATTGACTAAGACAAACAATGAATAAACCTAAGGAACTACAGTAATTAAGTCAGCGAAATATAACTACAACACAAATGTCTAAACTAATACATCCTAACAACCTGGAATATAATCATTTGAGTTTTAGAGATGTTTGAGCTCTTTCAGCTTCAAGTCCCCTGCTTCCAGCAGCCAGATGGATTCCCCCACTTCCTGGAGTTGCATCATTAAGTGTCCTCTTCCTCAGCCAGTTCATTCCATCTCAGCAAAAAAAATTATCAAAACAGTTAATGATCAAAATATGAGATGTTACTAAATGTGTGCACCCATATTAGCAAACATCTTAAAATATTGCAAAAATTAAATAATGAACATGTCAGTGTGAAAAACCAAAACATTTAAATACTTACACTGAGAGATGGCTGGAGGAACCTCCACATTGCCTGATTGATTGCCTGATTGATCACCTGATATGTGTGAAATATTTTAAAGCTTCTCTAGACTAAGTTTTTGGTGAAGCCTTGCCTCATTTACCTGAGTGTTGAGTACAAACTGGTTAAAATATAACATCCTGCCATACAAACAAGCATTACTATAAACAAAGAGTTTACCATAAACAAAGAGACTCCAGACTCATGAAAACATTTCAGTTTATTGAGATCAGCATTTTGTAATCACATTATTTGGCCACCAGGTGTCACCGTGGTAATGTGTTCCGAACATTCAAAAAGATCTATTCTTTATCCAGAATAATAGTTCCAAATGATCCGATCTCCAGAACGTTCCATTTCTGCCATCACTACTTCTCATCTAGCTATGTGTCTGACACGCAGGATTCCCAGCACCAGCAAGCAGGCCGCTGAAGTGGTAGAGGCAGGCTACTTTATGCTGCTGCTGCCTCTCTGTTGGAAATATTTATGACCACAATTTGAGCCCATACAGGTAAGACACTTCTGACATAGTTCTGAGTGATTTTGAGGAATATGAGAGTTGGAGCCCATGTTCTGAATACATTCTGAAGTTCTGACTACAGCTGCACTCCAGGTTTTGTGATTCTCCTTTAAACTCTTGCCTGAGCTCTTCACAATCCTCTCAACTCTGTAGTTATCCCTGTTCACTTGGGTAGGTTTTTCTGCCATGCTTTTTGCTTCCACTTAACTTTCCACTTGTATGCTCTGATATGGCACTCTGAGAACGACCAGCTTGTTTAGCAATCAGTTTTTGTGGCTTAGCCTCCTTGTAGAGATCATCAAAGACTGTCTGCTAAACAACTGTAAAGTCAGCACTCTTCCCCATGTCTGCAAGCCATAACATAATATTTTAGTAATAAATTTCCTTTTCAATTGGCTTTTCAATTCAATATTCAATTCAGTTTATTTATATAGCACCAATTCACAACAGATGTCATCTCAAGGCACTTAACAAGAAGTCATTTCAATACATTTATACAAACATTCCAATCAGTTAAAAAGTTTCCTATTTAAGGAATCCCAGCAGATTGCGTCAGTCATTGGTGTGAGGTTGGGCCCCGTTGATGCAGAGTTTCAACCACAGCAATCCTTCAGCAATCCCTCATACTGAGCAAGCATGTAGCGACGGTGGAGAGGAAAAACTCCCCTTTAACAGAAAGAAACCTCCAACAGAACCAGGCTCAGTAGGAGCGGCCATCTTCCACGACCGTCTGGGGGTTTGAGAAGACAGAGCAGAGACACAGAAGGGACAGAAGATCTGATATAAGAGAACTTTCTATGTTACAGAAAGTAAAAAGTTAATACCAGGACACAGTGGATGTTCAGTTACTGAGAGGATCATCCCAGTCGATGCCCCCCGTCCAACAGGGCATTGCAGCCAAGCAGGATACCAGACCAGGTATATCTTCTATGGAGAGAAAAACACTGAGAGAAAACAAAGTTAACAGTCGAAATAACAGGATGTACTGTAATACAACTGGAGAGTCGTAGGAGAAAAGGAAGTAGCAGAGTGAAGAAAATTGGTAAGTCTGTCCTCCAGCAGTCTAAGCCTATAGCAGCATAACTACAGAGATAGCTCAGGATGACCTAAGCCACTCTAACTATAAGCTTTATCAAAAAGGAAAGTTTTAAGCCTGGCCTTAAAAGTAAACAGAGTGTCTGCCTCACGGACTAAAGCTGGGAGCTGGTTCCACAGGAGAGGAGCCTGATAACTAAAAGATCTGCCTCCCATTCTACTTTTAGAGATCCTAGGAATTACAAGTAAACCTGCAGTCTGAGAGCAAAGTGCTCTGTTAGGAACATAAGGAACAATTAGATCTCTGATGTATGATGGAGCTTGATTATTAAGGGCTTTGTATGTAAGAAGAAGGATCTTAAATTCTATTCTGGATTTAACAGGGAGCCAATGAAGGGAAGCTTTATGTAATTTGCTGATTTTCCAGCGAGCCTAATTTTGGCTTTACATTCATTGTGAGAGACAATTATTAAAACTGGAGGAAATAAACACTTGAAACATATTATACTCTATGTAGAATTCTCCAATTAACAAGGGGACTGTCAACAGCCCTTTTAGAGATGTCCCTGCTATAACACACCTCTATTAAATGGCTGGATTATCTCCTTAGCATGCAGTCAAGTTCTGCAGAAGTGTGGTTAGAAATATAGTTTTGAATCCGATGTGGTGAACCAGAGAAAGACCTAAAACATGCAGTACAGCAACCTTTGAGGACTGACTGGACGCATTTAGAAAAAAGTCTTTCGGTATAGCTGGTATTTTTGGACGCCAAAGAGGTTATGTTTTCATCAGGGTTTGTCAGTCTGTTAGCAACAACATAACTCAAAAGGTTGCTGGTGGATTTTGATGACATTTTCAGGAAATGTCTCCAATGGGATGAGGAACAGGTGATTTGGGGGTGATCAGAAAAGCACCATCACCAAAAAAAGGTATTTTCATTAATAATTACTGAACTAATAATGAGATCAGAGGGAATCCAGCTGCTAAACGTGTGTTTTCATGGTCAAGGAATCTATAACAGTTCAAATTAGATCATAACATTGGGGGGACTGAGCTCTCCAAGTGCTTTTCCAGTTGTTAAAATATCTTAATTTAAGTCAGTCAGGGATCTTGCTGCCACCTCCATGCTTCACAGTTGGGATGGTGTTCCAAGGCTTACAAGCATTCTCATTTTTCCTCCAAATGTCATTTGACATGCATTTTCTGTCATTATGGTATTTAGCAATTAGAAATAATTAGTGTCATTCTCACTGACCTAAAACAAGGGAAGGTTGGTCGGATTTAACTTCAGACAGTGAGAGGAAATAGGTGTTTGTGTCTTTTTTAATTTGGTGTATGTAAACTTCTGGTTTCAAGTGTATATCGATCGATCAATAGTTAAAATAATTCATATAATATATATATGAATCAGCTTCTGGTTTCAACTGTTTATGTCTAAGTTGTAGGTCAGATGCAACAGATGAAAGTTTTGCAAAATTATTTGCTTTGTTGTGAAATGTGGGAAAAGCAACTTTAACGTTAACTTGTTTGTTGTCCAGACAAGGAGCCTGCAGGGACAAGTTTCACTTTTTTTAAATGAAATTAAGATGATTTTAAATAAGGTTTAAACAGTGGAATAAGCTTCATTGAGGGAAGCCTGCACATAATAAACGTTCACACGATTAGCATTTTTTTCCAAGCACAAGAGTTTTTAAGGCAAAAATTCAATGGTTAAGTTGAAATTGAAAAACTAAAAATGTTCTTTAGTTTATTGCTTTAAAATGTAGAGTTCTGCTAACCTTTCTCTTTTTTAGTGTAGTTTAGACATTCTTTCAAAAATATCCTCCAACTGATCCGTGGGCCTTTTTTATCTTCTCTTCCATCTCTGACAAAAATGGCTTCAAGTAAACTTCAAAACACCTGCTGACCCCTTGGCTCAAACTTTTCTTTGACTCGGATTAAACAATTCTGGTTTCACTCAGGCCACTTGAGGTAAATAGTTAAAAGTTTCATCAGTTTTGCTGCTCTCTCTTATCCTGACTGTATCACAGGAGAAATAGGCTAAAATAAAAACGGCAGTTTTATATTCCAATTAAAATAAAAACTTTGTTGTAGCCTTTATTTGACAGGGGGGTAGTACATAGAAGAGGTAGAGAAGTGGGGAACGACATGTTGGCAAAGGGCCACCAGGACGGGACTCGAACCCAAGACGACCGCGTCGAGGACTCCGGTCTCTGTGCATGGGGCGCCTACACTAACCACTACATGATGCCCCCATGTTGCTTAAATGACATCTTAAAATTTTCACCTCAACAAAAAGCAAACATCCTTTAGTAGAAGTTGAAATAAATGAAAAGCATAACAAAGGGAGCATCATGGAAGAATCCCCGTGAATTATCTGTATTAGGTAACATTTCTAGAACTGCTTCACTCATGGTGGCAGCATGGCGGAGTAGCTGTTACTTTAACTCTGACTTGTTCTTTTTTCAGCATTTCTTTGGCTGAACCATTGCTTCTTATAATAACCATTCCCTCTGGTTTTGGATGCTGAAAGAATTTTTGCTTCTTTTTTATTTTCAAACATAACTGTGGCAAAAAGGCAGGGGTCTCAAGTTCTCAGAAGCTTAAATACCTGAACTATAAACCTAAATACTGGTGAAGTTAAAAAGTATGCTTCACGGATGCAGAGCAGAACCAAAGAGTAGGAGAACGTTCAAATCTTCTCTGGCATCGATCATAATGTGCAAGGATCACATTCCCAACTCCAATGTCCCTCTGTCTGGCTTTCTGACCTTACAGCTGGAGATTTAAAGAGCGGCAAGAGCAGATGAGTTGGATTAGCAGTTCTCAACTGCTGAAGGTGTCATCCAGGACATGTTTCTGTGGAAAATCGTCTCTGCTGCTCAGATATTAAGACGTTAGCAGATCATGACAGTGATGAGATTCTACATAGTGTCTTCAGTCAGAGGCCTCTTCAGATGTGATACAAGACCGACTACTAGCAGAGATCCTCCCCGTCCTCAGCATCACCATCCACCACTTTGTAAAGATTCTTGTTTAAAGAGTTGACATTTATTTGCCTTTCATATAAAGTATTTTTGAATGAAATCAAATAAATTTCACTTTAGTGTTTGTGACCTACAGCGACACTTTTATAGATATATTTTGCTTTCTATTAAGCTATCAATTTGTAACCAATTGAATGTTTATTAATGACAAAGAAAAACTATTACCAAGAGATGTTTATTTAGTACAGCCTGTTGATTATTATCTCAAGCCATAGATCAATAGGAAAAATAGAAAACCTCTTGGACGATTTGGCCAATTACAAGATGAAGAGTTTAACTTACAATGTTTACATATCAAACATGAATAAAAATCATTTACAGTATGAAAAGCAAGAAAATAAAACCAACACACAAATTACAACACGCTGTAGAAGCCCGGTGTGTATTAACTGAAGATTTCCCATCACCTTTCTACCCAACTTAGAATTATTGTTCAAATAGAAGTGATAGACGGAACTGAAGAAAACTGGTGTTGATTGATGAAGTGATGAAGAAATGAAGCTTCAGCAGAGGACAAAACATCTGGTGGAAATCTGAAAGGAAATACAACAGCATTAAGACAGATGGAAACAGTCACAGGGTGCAGTCAGGTAGTAACAAAAAGGAAATGTATGACTGGATGATGAAATGTTTTTGATCTACTTCAGCGTTGTTTTCACAAGAAATTTTAGGTTATTCATCTTTTTTCAAACCATAAGACAAATCTGGTCCAAATCGGATATTAATATATTTATTTCCCCCTTTCTTTTCTTAAAAAGAAATGACAAATGAAAGATAATATACTCAAAAACTTGCTTTTATTTTAATTCTCCCTTCTGGGAGTTGACCTGAATTCAAAGTTTAACTAAAAACAAGCTGTAAAACATGCTTGTAGAACAAGATGGTCGGCTCCATCACGCTAAACTACGGAAGCGCAAGGAGTTCACTGGAGGGAAAAAATGATTCTAATTTTCTAACAAATCTTAATGAATAGTAAATTCAATATTAATTGTTAAATCGATTTATGACCCAGTCCTACCATAAGAATTTTTAAATGCTTTCACTGGGATACACACTGCAGGATTTACTAAGAGTGCTCCGGAAAAATTCCAGATTCAAATTTCCAACACTTTTTGGAAAAACAAAGTAGCAAAAGATCCAAAACAGAAGAAAGTGCTGCTGCTTGGAAGAAAATTTTCAAGGAATAAGGAAAGGCTAGGAAAAAAATGACACAACAGCGTGAGAGCAGATCACACTGTGAAGTCAGCTCTGTTAAAAAAATCCAGCACAAAAGTCAGGATGCTTCACACAAATGTTCCAACCCTGAAGTTATCCAATATGTGTGGAAACAGGAATCATGAGAAAAAATAGATCCGATTACAAAACAGGTGAAAAATATTGAATATAAAAAAAAATTTTAAATGACTACCAGACGGCACCCAGGGAGCAGCTGTACTGAGATCAGTTACATGAGGAAACTTACCTACATGGGCTTCTGGAGTTACATGTTTGGCTCTGTAAAAAAAACAAAACACATAAGACAGGCACATTTCTGAGTCTGTGTCACCACAAAATACTACTTCCCAAAAGGCTATGCATTTAAAGCGAAAAGTTGCTGTAAGGTAAAAATGAAGAAAAAAAACAACATTCTACTGCAGCGGCTAATTTTAGCAAAGCACTTTCATTTCGGCTACATGGTGACTGTACACCTGAACCGTTCTCACATACTTCAAAGTTCAGGACAACAGCAACAAAACAACGAAAAGGCCAAAATCAGGAAGGTCCTGCTGCAGATTCTTTTAATACAATTGAGGTATAATCATATTTTATTAACACAGGCTATAAAAATAGATATAACAAGATCTGGGTAACATTTTCTACATTTGAACTACTGTTCTAAGAAATGATTTGTCTGCCAGCAGTGATCTGCTGGCTGCAGTCATGTGACCACATGTGTTGAGGCCCTGGAGCTGGATCATAACGTCAGAGGAAGGGAAATCGAAAGCAAAGAGACTGAAGCCAAATTCAGACTCAGGGAAATTTCTGGAAAGATTTGAAATGAACAAACTTACCCCACTGGTGTTTACTGACTAATCCCCCATGATTGACCTCGCAGATGCATTTTTTCCCAGCTGCTGGAGTGAAGGCAGCGCTCTTGGTCAGATGGAAGTGCCAGTCCTGTTTGAAGGCCAGGTCGGTCTGCTTGGGATTGGGAAGCGGGGCATCATCACACAGGAGAGCGATGGTGATGTCAGGGGGGTGGAAGTTGCTCACATGGCAGATCAGGGTGTTCTCCTTTCCAAACTCTCCAGGGTCACGGCTGTAGATCTGGACCTTGGGCGGACCTGAAGGACACAGGGAGAAAATTAAATACAAGAAAACGTGGTCATTTTACAGGATTATGGTAGCTATTAAAATTAAGGGAGATTAATTTAGTAAACATTTGCTTCTGTGTCTCAGATTGGACTTTGAGACATCGAAACGACATCTTCATCAGGCAGTTTCCCACACTAGTATATAAAAACACTTTATTATAGCCTGAGATGCTTACAGCTGTTTAGTTTTATTTAAAACATCAAACTACTTTTTCTATGATAGTTCAGCCATTAATAATTCTGATGTCTCCTCTGGATCAGTCATTTGACGCAGAGAAGCCAAATTACTTCACACTGACGCCTGTAGGGGGTGCTAGTCAGCGGTCTGGTTTGGAGGTTTGGAGAAATTGAAAGTAAACTCACATAAACCTTTTTCTGTTGTTTTTACTACTTTATATTTGCTCTTTACTCTAAACCCCGCCAACATTTTCAACATTATCCAACATAAGAAAAAATATCTGTCCATAAATAGAAATTATGGCTGCGTTTCTATTCAGGCCTCATCAATATCGCCTAAACAAATAAAAACCACCGTGTCGTCGCTTAAAACAGGGTTGGTGAACAGAACACGTTTGTGTGGAACTCTGACAGGAGGAGAACGTTCGCCCTGTCAGGGTTTCTGACACTCTTCAGTACGAGGAACAGTCGTTATTCTAGCAGAATAAAATAGAAACGTTTGTGTTACTTACTCTTTTTGGAGGTCACTGTGCAGCAAAGGGCAACCAGAGCTGCGAGAGAGAGCAGCAGCTTCATTTTTTCTTCTCTTTTTTCTTGTTGAGGTCGCAGAAGGATGATAGCAGGACCAGCTCCTTCTCTGTGGTGTGATCACTAAACAGAAAGCGCTCCAGCTTCGGGGGGAAAAAGCACTTAAATCCCGCCCAGTGTGTGACCTTAACCAATCAGGAATTTGATGCCCTGGTGTTACCAGGTAAAATATAACCAAACACGTTTGGGTTATTGTAGGCTGAGGAGCGTTGTGGTAAAACAGGCTCGGTACTTCCTTGTTCTGAAGTCTCTAAATAATAAACACAGGCAACAAGTAAAACTGTTGGGGTTTTAGAGTGAGACAATGAATTGAGTTCCTCTGTTTCCTAGGTTGAAAAAGAGGGAAATAGTCAGCTTCATTTGTTGTTTTGGGAATATGACTAAAACTTCCTTTTCACTGGTTGCTGCTCCCTATAAGCCCATCCTTCCAACCAGTCAGTATTCCCACTTATGATTCATTTCCCAGCTTAGGCAAACAGTTTTAAAATAAAGATCCAACTCCTACGCACAGCAAAATAATAGTCTTCTTCACGATTATATATCATTAAAATTCAATTCAGTGTATTTATATAGCGTCGATTCACAAGCGATTTGGGGCCATTGCCTTGCCCAGGATCACATCGACATGTGACAGGCAGAAGCTGGAACCCTCCGATTACAAGCCAACTACTCTACTACCGAGCCAGTTGTCCCCAGATTAGACAATATCTGATCAGCTGTAGAGCACAGTTGGTGACACCGTCTTCAGAGTAGAAAGCATCACAGATGTTTGAAAACGTCATCTAAAAAGTGGAAATATGCAACAAAACTGGTAACCTGTCAGCCCAATGTTAGTGGTATTATAGCAAAGTGAAAGGGGTTGGCAATGACAGTCATTTAGATGTGAAGAGGTACTCCATGCAAGTTCCCCGAGAAGCTGAGGACAGAGGTCACCAACTTTTTTTAGCTGAGTCTACAAACTTCATTAGACCTTCAGATTAGCTGAAGAACAACGCATAGAGAGCTTCATAGAACGGGTTTTCATAACCGATGAGCTGCATCCATCCCTTATCACACCAAGGGCGACACAAAGCTTCGGATGCAGCGTTGTAGAGCGTGCCGCCACTTGATTCCAACCGACAAGTCTGGGTTTAGTTACTGCCAGGGGAGCAATACTTCCCAGATTGTAAAGTTTGATGGTGGCAGTTCTTTACAGGAGTTGGGCCCTGTAGCTCCAGTGAAAGAGACTCTTATTGCTTCGGAAAATGTCTTACTCCTGGCTTTAAAAAACACCCAAAAAAAGAAAAAAAAACATCCATCCATCCTTCCATTTTCTGTACCCGTCCATCCTAATGTAGGGTTGCGGGGGGCTGGTGCCTATCTCCAGCGGTCAAGGGGCGAGAGGCGGGGTACACCCTGGACAAGTCGCCAGTCCATCGCAGGGCAGGGCAACACTGAGACATACAGGACAAACAACCATACACGCACACACTCATACCTAAGGGCAATTTTTTAGAGAAACCAATTCACCTAACATGTTTTTGGACTGTGGGAGGAAGCCGGAGTACCCAGAGAGAACCCACGCATGCACAGGGAGAACATGCAAACTCCATGCAGAAAGACCCCAGGCCAGGATTCGAACCCAGGACCTTCTTGCTGCAAGGCAACAGTGCTACCAACTGCGCCACTGTGCAGCCCAACAAAAAACATGGATGAGCAAGTTAGGTGTGGAACAACTTGACTAATCTACAAAGAGTCCTGACATCAACTAAATAAAACCCCTTTTTGAATAAATTAGAGCAGAGACTGGGAGCCAGGCCTTCTTGTTCATCATCACTATCTGACCTCATTAATGCACTTATTTTTTTAATGATCCAACTTTTCTAGGTGTGCTTAGTGCCTATGACACGTGAGAAACAGAGCAGCACAACTGATATCTGGCTAATAAAAAACCTTCACCAGCAGCAACATCGATGGCTTGTATTAAACAGGATCCAACATGTAGGTTTAAAACCAGAAACAAGGTTAAGAGATAAAGAACATCATATAGTCCCACATTTAAAGATGGATTTTGGAGATTTGTCATGAGGGATGGGGTAGTCTACAGGGCATAGTGTCATACGCCGTCTAGTCTAGAACTCCACCCTACAGGCCTCATATTCAAGCAGAACGATCCTTTTTTAACAACATTAATGAATAATAAATAATTTGTCCTGGAAAGAATTGGGTTTCCCATAAAGATGCATAGAGCTCTAATATGAAAAAAACAACAGAACATCAAACTCTGGAGCCAAGTTTCACTTTCTGTTTATACTCAGATTGCTGCACTGATCTCATTGGATCAAACATTATTCAGTCCCGGCCGTCTTGAGATAAACACCCTGTCATTGCTCCTGTTGACTGGGCAGGGCTTCTGCACCCTTCTTAGAGGCGTGAATTTGGCAGACACTGATGGGAATGTTTGGGGATTTCCAGTTGTTTGGTTTTATATTATAAAATTTCTAATTCAGTTTCGTTTGAGTTCAAATATATGCAGGTTTAAGCTGTTT
Organism: Valencia hispanica; assembly: GCA_963556495.2. Lineage (NCBI taxonomy): Eukaryota > Metazoa > Chordata > Actinopteri > Cyprinodontiformes > Valenciidae > Valencia > Valencia hispanica. The sequence goes on along the minus strand of OY747722.1, from coordinate 33,455,326 downwards.
AGGAGCTACTTCATAGGTCATAAATATAAGTAAAATACAGATTTAACAACTTACTTTATATATATATATATATATAATTATGACATTACTTGAAAATCTTTTGGAAAAAAAATTAATAGCACAAATGTAACAGTTTTGTTACATGTCTGACATGTTTTGATCAACTCGGTTAAGTTTTTCATTTCTAAACCTCAGGGTTCCAGCATTGTCTTAAAAAGTCTGTAATGTGGGGTGAGAGGTGTTTGCAATGACGTCAAAAAAAACGTACCCACGGCTCATCTAGGATGACAAGAGTTAGGAACCCATCCATCCTTCCATTTTCTGTACCCGTCCATCCTGATGCAGGGTTGCGGGGGGGCTGGTTCCTATCTCCAGCGGTCAAGGGGCGAGAGGCGGGGTACACCCTGGACAGGTCGCCAGTCCATCGCAGGACGTGTTGGGGACCCATTTTCCACCAATGAACTGAACAGACAGCATTTCCCAGCATTCCTAACTGTGACTCCAACACATTCCCATTGGCCGTGGCCAACGATGACATCACAAAGTTTATAAAAGAGGTTAGCTGCGACTGAAACCCTGTCTTTTCCTGTGTTGCTTGGCAATATTGATGAATCCATGTGACTTCTGACCTGCTGGGCGGGGAAGAAACCACTTTTAAAACCTTCAAAGTACAACCATCTACCCAGCGTCTGTTTGTGTAAAAAGCCTGAGCGAGATTAAAATTGTTCCAAGACAATTTTTTACGACGTCGATTTGCAGCTGTCAGGCCTGCAACCAGGACAGAGATTCCAAAGAACCCTGCACATGGTTTTGTTTCTCCCTTCTCGCTCAACTACGGATACATTTTGCTTCCCTCTTTGTGGACTGGACCTCCCTCAAAGCAAAGTAGGACTGAACCGGTTCATTCAACCTAATCTTGTGTCTGGGCAGAAATATAGGTAAAATAAAGTTCAGAATGAGTTAGAGCTCGTTCATTGTTGGTTAAAGTGTTTTAAAGCACTGAACCTGTTGGCTCATTTAGCGTCGCCACACACAGAAGTTTGTGAGCTGTATTATTTGCTGTGTTAAACTGTTTTTAATCCTGAGTGGATCCCACTCTCTCTCTCTCTCTCTCTCTCTGATCAACTGGTCTGCAGTCGGGCTCGGTCCGACTGCGTTAGCTGGAAGGTTAACGTCATTGTTCTTTGTCTGTTAGCTAAAGCTGTGGCCTTCCATGTGTACAGTTCACACCATGTGCTCTGCCCCATTTTAGCCAAAGCTAGTTTAATGGGCCTTTGTCTCCTTACATGCCATGTGCTTCCCTCCATCTTGGCCCAGAGATAAGTTTATGACCCCTGTCCCACAGGCTATCTGTGACTTGAGCCCCCTGGAGCGAGGGATCAGCCACCTCCCTTTCTGAACAAACCCTCATCTCCCTCCCCTGCTGAAAGGGGAGCCGTCTGTTTGTCACTGATCCACTTGGTGTTAATTGTGTTAATTTTCACATATTATTCATTTTCTAAGATAGGTAGTAGTTAGTTGCATGCTTTAGAACGGATGGGAATTATTGACGAAATGTTTTGGCTGTAATGTTGATGTATTTTCTTAATAAATTCCCCTTAACTTAAAGAGAAGTTTTCTGTGATTCCTTGGTATATGCGTACAAATATTGTTTACAGCACTTATACCTTTCAGAAGAGACTGGGTGTCTGGGATTGCAAGTGCTTTGCGAAGAAGCTGGTGCCCCTAACATTAATAAATAGATTCAAACTTTAACTTCATCAATAATTATATTAAATTTAAATTATTGGTGGTTATGTAAACCAGACAAAAATTCGCTCACTCTGTGTCGCAACACAAGTGTGGTCTTGGCAACACAAGTGTGGTCTTGGCAACACAAGTGTGGTCTTGGCAACACAAGCAAGTTATGTCAGGGAGAGAAAAAGTTCTAAAAGCAGTTTTTAGGTGAGGAATGAAGAACGTGAAGAAAAGTTGAAGTTTAATAGATGAACCCTGTAGAGGTTTGCTGTTGAACTGGATGAAAACCAGTGGTCATAAAGAAGAGTAGATTAAATATGAAAACAAGACAAATCTAGCTAAAACTTCAGTCCACTTCCACCCTCATCTTTAATCTACTGGTCTCCCACAGAGGTGGATGTTTAGGCGGTCATGTATTGGTCCATGAATCCCGCCTTTAGGAAAGTGACCTGAGAGAGTTTAGCTGTATTCAAAGTAAAAGAATGACAAAACAAAAACAAACTTCCAATTAGCCGGTGTGTGAGCTCCACCTCAGTGAGGTAGATGCTTCCCAGCATCCTCACAGACCCATACCAGATGATGCAGAACATAAGTAGTTTAGATTATGAACATTATGTACATTTAGACTGAGAAAACACAGGATTCTGGGAAACCTTAACTGCTTGAGGGCACTGTTTATACAGTAGGGCAAAAAAAGTATTTAGTCAGCCACCGATTGTGCAAGTTCTCTCACTTAAGATGAGAGAGGCCTGTAATTTTCATCATAGGTATACCTCAACTGTGAGACAAAATGAGAAAAAAAAGCTCCAGAAAATTACATGGTCTGATTTTTAAAGAATTTATTTACAAATTATTGTGAAAAATAAGTATTTGGTCCATAACAAAAGTTCATCTCAATACTTTGTTATAAACCCTTTGTTGGCAATGACAGAGGTCAAACAATTTCTGTAAGTATTTACAAGGTTTTCACACACTGTGGCTGATATTTTGACCCAATCCTTCATGCAGATCTCCTCTAGAGCTGTGATGTTTTGGGGCTGTCGCTGGGCAACACAGACTTTCAACTCCTTCCATAGATTTTTAATGGGGTTTAGATCTGGAGACTGGCTAGGCCACTCCAGGACCTTGAAATGCTTCTTATGAAGCCACTCCTTCGTTGATGTGTTTGGGATTCTTGTCATGCTGAAAGACCCAGCCACGTTTCATCTTCAATGCCCTTGGTGATGGAAGGTTTTCACTTAAAATCTCACGATACATGGCCCCATTCATTCTTTCCTTTACACGGATCAATCATCCTGGTCCCTTTGCAGAAAAACAGCCCCACAGCATGATGTTTCCACCCCCATGCTTCACAGTAGGTATGATGTTCTTTGGATGCAGCTCAGCATTCTTTCTCCTCCAAAACAAGTAGAGTTTTCAACAAAAAGTTCTATTTTGGTTTCATCTGATTATGACATTCTCCCAATCCTCTTCTGGATCATCCAAATCTAGCAAACTTTACACGGGCCTGGACATCAACTGGCTTAAGCAGGGGGACACGTCTGGCACTGCAGGATTTGAGTCCCTGCATGCTACCTCTTGGAAAAATCTGGATTCGATTATGGAAAAAGTGGACCACTGGTATCCGAGGAGTCAAGGACATTAGCCAGCCGTGAATAGCTAAAATCCGCAAATACTTTAACCCCACTCTGAACTATTAAAATTGACAGTTTAAAACTTTTTAAAACACCAAATATACCTTAATATGCACAGTAGAAACTGTCTTGGCACTACTGCAGAGGCTAATATCCAACATCTATAGTCGTCCTCATATCACTATACCCCCAATCAGCTCCAAAGAAAATAAAAGCTGTTCCTGGATTGGCTGCTATTGACTAATATCCCAACCAATAGCTTGTCTAGTAATGTGCTTACATACTCCAGCAGCTTTCTAAGCTGCATTTTCTTTAAAATATTTTAGATATGCTCTTCAAAGGATCTGTGAATAGGATGATTTTAATCAATAATGTGAAGATACGTATTACTGAAAAATCCACCAATAGGTGAATCTGCAAATACAGATCAGCAAATAAGCAGGGGTCCACCGGAACACTGCAATACAGCCTACGGTGTTTTGGGGGCAATTTTGGATTAGTGTGTAGCACACTTGTCTCACAATCTGAAAAGTTATGGGTTTGATTCCAGCTTTCCTCCTGCCACATGTCTATGTGCCTTGTAGCAAGGGATGTTATCGACCAGTCTGTTTATTGGTGTATGAATGTTTGAGTGATTGTAGCTGAAGTGCTTTAAGTGCTGTGCAAATTTAGCCGATGTGCAATTTTTAATCCTACATTGTAATCTGCAATACCTTTATTTTGAACAGAACTGAATTTTTTTAAATAATCCTTCTGAAATCTAAATTGCACCCAGATTAAGAACAGACTTAAATAAAAATAAAGTAGAAAATGAAAACTCGACAACTCATCCCAAAACAATGAAAGTGGGTAAAAACTTTCATTTAGATGTGGCAAATCAATCATAAAGGCTCTCATTTGAGTTAAAACCCTTTACTTTGAATAACCAAGAAAGAAAAGTCTAGAAACCCTTTTTGCACATACTAAATTATACTTGGAAAAATGGATCAACTTCAAGACTGCATTGGAAATCTGTGGCTGACTTGTCTTTCTGTAGCAGCACAGCTGTGTAACATCTCTGTTCCAAAGCTTATTTTACAATAAATATGGAGAACTTCTTTTAAGTGATGTTAATGTGAAACTCAGTCTGAAAGAAGAGAACACTAATCTGAGTGCTTCACATATAAAACCAACAGAAACCTAAATAGTGCTGCATAAAGGGTTTTTCTTGTCACTTATTTTCAGGCAGACAAACCCTTTTATTAAAACGTATTTCATGTAAAATCTAAAAACAAATGTCTAGGATGAGAGTCTGAGTTACTATAGAAATTTCAGATTTGAACTCGCATCTGTGAAGATGACAGCTGATGAAGGCCACATTTCAGGAGCCATCGAATGTAACTCTCTAACTTTAGTTTCATTTTTATCTGAATGAGTTCCTGAATCAAACCTGCTTAGAAAAACCTTCCAAGTGCGACACCCAGTGGCCATTACTTCCACTTTTTCAGCAACCTGTAAATCCCCTTTCTGGTCTGCATTATTTCATGTCTATTTCATTATTTATGTCTGTATAAAAATCACAGAGCAGCTACATGTATAGTTTCATTTGACTGTTTATTGAGTTGTATAAAACCAAAACGAGTATAATGTGATGAACTGTATTTCCATGTGTTCACGATGCAGCTGGGATGGTAACAGCCTCTGATTTGCCATTGCTCTGTGCTGCACATGACACATGGACAGAGCCGTCCCTGAAACACACAGAAATAAGGATTTTACACAAATCTGAACAGTTTGAGCAAAGCCCCAAACCTTCAGAGGACACATACCTTTTCATGGTGACTACAGCATCAATGCTGTGGTTCTCTTCACTGGGCTGCAGGTCTCTTAAAATAATCTGGATATTAAACACAAACATATGGAAAAGTAAATAGTAGGTTCAATTTCTTTGTTCCTATTAGTAGCAGCAAAACAAGCTAGTTTTGATTCTTGGGAAACTCAGCATTCCAGCTTGTTGCCCAGAGAAACTTTTGGCAAAACTTTATAGAAATTTTGGTCGACCCACTTAGGAATTTGTGCGTGCATGTGATCTGGTCTTATATTGTGGTTGAACTGTTTTTAATTAAGAAATCAGTCATGCTGTGCTTTTAGATCATCGATATTGTTTGGTTCATCCACACCATGTGAAATTGTTAAACCATGTTGCTCCTGCTCTACATTAGTGTGCTTTTGAGCCATCCACTGCTGCTCTGCTTTTTCTTCTGAAATAACCACATAGTGCTGATGTTCAGCAACACTGAGGAGCTCATTCTGAGGAGCTCACCAGATGTAAAAAGCCAAAATCAGAATAATCCTACTTTTACAATGTTATTTTAGCAACAAACTGAATGTTTTCTGCTTGTACTGTTAAGATTTAACAGTTGCTTTTGATACTGTTAAACATGAAATCATCACCAAGGTCGAGTGGTCAGTGGGTGTCACAGGTTCAGGTTCCACCTCTCAAATGAAGTTTTTTGTGTTAACAATTTTAGGTCTTCTTACGCTAACCTTGGATGTGCCACACGGCTTAATTCTTGGACCTCTCTCCTTTTCTCTTTGTATCTGCTCTCCATCAATACTGCAAACATTGCCTTGAAGTATTTCTGTATATAATGTACAGCAATGTAATTAACAGTAATTCAGTTACCATCGCTTTAAATAGGTTTTCAGCAAGTTTTTAAAAACCTATTTGCAAAAGATACTTTAATCTCTTAGTTATCCATTGCAATAATGACATGAAACAGTATTTGTCTCACTTCAGATAAATGTATTGACATGCTAAATACATGTTTTGAAGGACAAAAACAATTGAATTCTCTATTCTTACAGTACAAAATTGAACCTAACTTTGTTTCCACATCCTGCATTAGGCAAAAATAATGAATAATTGAATTGACCAAATAATTGAATCCGTCTCGAAGGCAAAGGGGTTGCAGAGTAGCTCAACTGCTGTTTTCTGTATGAAAGCGCCCGCTAACCTCCATTAGCTTCAGTTTGTCAATTCAGCTCTTCAGGACCCTAAGGGTGACATCACGGAGGCTTCATCAATCTCTATCTACAGTCTTTGGTCTGCCCTCAGCAGGAGGGGCACAGGGGGGGTCATAGCTTGCTGTAAAGGTGGCACCGCCCCACCCTGGACCCAAAAAGTACTTAAACTAAATGTCTTAACATTTTAAATGAAAAATCAAAACTGGGGGAAAACTGGTATTAGGACTGTTTATTATTACCTTAGATAGTTTTACCGGCTGCTCCGCAACGACTCGCTGATAGATCTCCAAACACAGGGAGGAGAGTTTTCCCTCGGCAGATAAGTTGTGATGTCTGCGGGCAGGAAGGGGAGTTCCCAGAGGAAGGAGAATGCTAAATGTCTCACCTCCTGATTCATCCACCTCCTGAAACAGCAAATGATAACAGTTTATCGAAAATCCACTAATTTTCTATTACTGAATCAAAGATGTTTTTAATCTCAAATAACAAAAAAAACAAAGATTACATATAAGAAATTCCATAGATCCCACCACTTCATGTACATTTTCTCCATGAAGGAAAAAGGGTTTTCTGTTCCAGAATGCAGAGGTGGAAAGAGTAATTAAATATTTTTCTCAAGTAAAACTACTACTACTGTGACGAAATTTGACTCAAGTACAAGTAAAACTACCAGTCTAAAAATTTACTCAAGTAAAAAGTAGCTTATTTAAAATGTACTCGAGTAAAAGTTACTCAGTTACTTTTTTTTACAGCAATAAGAGTCTCTCCTGAGTAGTGCAAGAAAGACAAGAAGACATAAATCTTAAAGTAGTTGCTTTATCATAAAATAACTTTTTTTATATAGGTGCAATTGCAGATTAACTGCAAATCTATAAATTAAAATAGATAACAGTAACAGACAAGTGTTGTGACTTTCCCCAAATGACCCAAAGAAGACCAAACTGTCAGGTACCATCACAATGTTTGTAAGACAGAACTGCTATTTTTTGATGAGATTTTATTTCATCGGTCAGATATTAGAACATGTCTAAAAAAACTTGTCAAATAAACATAACAGCTGCTAAAACAATTGTTTTCATTTTTTCAAAATTGCCCTGCCCTAATGTACTTCTAGGTTATACGTCCTTTATTTATCCATCCTGTTACTCTCTGAACCTCCTGTTAATTTTGAGCAGCAATTGATTTTAAAGTTAGTAGAGTTCATCCGTGCTCGCTTTGCATTAAAGTATTTTCTGTATTGGAAAATTAACTCCCAACATCTTAATAGGTGTATATGATGAACTTTTAAATTCTACATATTCTAAATTACTCTAAAAATCCCAACAAATCGTCCGCCATTAGTAAATACATATCTATCAAAAAATAAAACTGGGCAATTTAAGAATCGCCCCCCCCACCCAATCTCAGAAGCACGTTGTGCTCTGGACAGAATGTGAAAAGTGGACAGGTCCGTCAAAATGTGGCCGTTTACTCAAGTTATTCACTGATGTGAATTAAATTGGATTAAAAGTTAAGCCAACAAAAGCAAATTATGGAAATCTCATAAAAATAAATACAACTTTGACTGAACAGAAAAATAAATCTATTAAATGTGGTTTATTAAACATAAGATATCTCTCCTCAAAGACTTTGTTAGTAAATGACTTGATTTGTGATAATCACATTGATTTCCTTTGTCTCACAGAAACCTGGTTGCAGCAGGAGGATTATGTCAGTATAAATGAGTCAACTCCTTCCAGTCATTTAAATTTTCACATTCCTAGAAATACTGGGCGAGGAGGAGGAGTTGCAACCATTTTCCGTTCTGATTTACTAATTAGTCCCAGACCAATTGATAGCTACAGTTCTTTTGAACATCTAACCCTTAATTTTCCTCATCCAAGTTGCAAAACATTAAGACCATTTTTGTTTGTGGTTTTGTATCGTCCACCAGGCCCTTACTCTCAATTCTTGGATCAGATCTCACATTTTTTATCTGATTTAGTATTAAATACTGATAGGGTTATTATAGTGGGGGACTTTAATATTCATGTGGATACTGAAAGTGATAGCCTAAATGCAGCCTTTAGTGCTATTTTAGACTCAATTGGCTTTACTCAAAAAGTACAGGGATCGACCCACTCGGGCAAACACACTTTGGACCTTGTACTGACATACGGTATTGAGTGTGAGGAAATAACAGTCCACCCACATAACCCGGTCCTGTCTGACCACTTCTTAATAACTTTTGAATTTACTTTAACTGACCATTTTAAATCTGAAAGAAAATTTCATTATAGTAGAGCTTTATCAGACAATGCTGTAACAATTTTTAAAGAATCTGTTCCATTCTTACTTTCCTCAGTGTCTCAGGGTAACACAGTGGATCAACGCTCCTTGGTTCAACGCAGAGTTGCGTACTTTAAAGCAGAATACTAGGAAGTTGGAGAGAAAATGGCGCTCTACACACCTAAAGGATTCCTATTTAACCTGGAATAACAGTCTACTGCTGTATAAAAAGACCCTTCGACAAGCTAGAACAGCATATTTTTCATCATTAATAGAGGCGAATAAAAACAATGGTTTCTTTTTAGTACAGTTGCCAAACTTACACAGAGTCATAGCTCTGTTGAGCCAACTATTCCCCCAGCTCTGAGCAGTGATGATTTTATGGGATTCTTCATAAATGAAATTAATTCTATTAAAAATAAAATCATTGGCATCCTCCCAAACATGATTACTTCTTCCTCAGTAAATGAGTCAGTATCGGAAAGAACTGTAGATCCTCAGTTGTGCTTAGGCTGTTTTGATTCAGTCGAGCTTTCGGAATTATCAAAAATATTAGCCTCATCTAAACCTTCAACTTGTATGTTGGACCCAATCCCAACCAAATTATTTAAAGAAGTGTTCCATTTGGTTCCTGGCCCCATTTTGGATATGATGAATCTATCCTTAGTAAACGGATACGTACCACAAGAATTTAAAATAGCTGTAATTAAACCTTTACTCAAGAAACCTTCCCTTGATCAAGATGACTTAGTGAATTACAGACCTATATCTAACCTTCCTTTCTTATCCAAAGTCCTTGAGAAAATTTTTGCTAATCAAGTCTGTGAACATCTAAACAGTAACGAGCTGTTTGAAGAGTTTCAGTCAGGTTTTAGAGCTCATCATAGCACTGAAACATCACTGGTGAAGGTTACTAATGATATTCTCATGGCCTCAGATAATGGACTTGTGTCTGTTCTGGTTTTGTTAGATCTCAGTGCTGCTTTTGACACAGTCGATCATAATATTCTCTTAGAAAGGCTTGAACATGTTGCAGGGATCAAAGGAACAGCACTAGGCTGGTTTAAATCATATTTGTCTGATAGATTCCAGTTTGTTCATCTAAATGATAAATCTTCTTCACTCTCAAGGGTTACTTGTGGAGCTCCACAGGGTTCTGTGCTTGGACCAATTCTTTTCACCATATATATGCTCCCAATTGGTAGAATCATTAGACAGCATGGGATAAATTTCCACAGCTATGCCGATGATACACAACTATATTTATCCATAAATCCTGATGAACCCAGTCAGTTAGGTAGATTACAGGCATGTCTGGAAGACATAAAAGCATGGATGACCCTAAACTTTTTGCTTTTAAATTCTGACAAAACAGAAGTTGCTGTCTTTGGACCAGAAGTTCTTGAACAGAAACTGATTAGTCAATCACTTAATCTGGATGGCATTAAATTGGCCCCCAGTAATAACGTAAAGAACCTCGGCGTTATTTTTGACCGAGACTTGACATTTGAATCCCATATTAAAACAGGTTTCTAGGATTTCTTTCTTTCACCTCCGGAATATTGCTAAAATTAGAAACATTCTGTCCAGGAGTGATGCTGAGAAACTAGTCCATGCATTTGTTACCTCAAGGCTGGACTACTGTAAATCTTTACTATCAGGTAGTCCACAAAATGCCATTAAAAGCCTTCAGTTGATCCAAAATGCGGCAGCAAGAGTTCTGATGAATATTAAAAAGAGAGATCACATTTCTCCTGTTTTAGCTTCCCTTCATTGGCTCCCTGTTAAATCCAGAATAGAATTTAAGATCCTTCTTCTTACATACAAAGCCCTTAATAATCAAGCTCCATCATACATCAGAGATCTAATTGTTCCTTATGTTCCTAACAGAGCCCTTCGCTCTCAGACTGCAGGTTTACTTGTAATTCCTAGGATTTCTAAAAGTAGAATGGGAGGCAGATCTTTTAGTTATCAGGCTCCTCTCCTGTGGAACCAGCTCCCAGCTTTAGTCCGTGAGGCAGACACTCTGTTTACTTTTAAGGCCAGGCTTAAAACTTTCCTTTTTGATAAAGCTTATAGTTAGAGTGGCTTAGGTCATCCTGAGCTATCTCTGTAGTTATGCTGCTATAGGCTTAGACTGCTGGAGGACAGACTTACCAATTTTCTTCACTCTGCTACTTCCTTTTCTACTACTACTCTCCAGTTGTATTACAGTACATTCTGTTATTTCAACTGTTAACTTTGTTTTCTCTCAGTGTTTTTCTCTCCATAGAAGATATACCTGGTCTGGTATCCTGCTTGGCTGCAATGCCCTGTTGGACGGGGGGCATCGACTGGGATGATGCTCCCAGTAACTGAACATCCACTGTGTCCTGTTATCAACTTTTTACTTTCTGTAACATAGAAAGTTCTCTTATATCAGATCTTCTGTTCCTTCTGTGTCTCTGCTCTGTCTTCTCAAACCCCCAGACGGTCGTGGCAGATGGCCGCTCCTACTGAGCCTGGTTCTGTTGGAGGTTTCTTCCTGTCAAAGGGGAGTTTTTCCTCTCCACCGTTGCTACATGCTTGCTCAGTATGAGGGATTGCTGAAGGATTGCTGTGGTTGGAAAGTCTGCATCAACAGGGCCCAACCTCACGCCAATGACTGACGCAATCTGCTGGGATTCCTTAAATAGGAAACTCTTTAACTGATTGGAATGTTTGTATAAATGTATTGAAATGACTTTTTGTTAAGTGCCTTGAGATGACATCTGTTGTGAATTGGCGCTATATAAATAAACTGAATTGAATTGATGTCTTTGATTAACTTGAGCACAGCCTGACAGTAGTTTATTTTAACTTTACTCTACATCCTTACACAGGATTGATGTGGAGTTATTAAAAGCAGCTACCTCAGTCTCTCTGGGCAAACATATAATAATGCTGTTGCCTTTCTAGAACTGAAGCTGAAGTGGTGACTTAAATATGGCCAGGGGTTACCATAGTTTTCTTTGAGTTTAACTTTATTCGACGGGGTCTCTTTGTTCCTGCTGATCCATACCGTTGTCAGGTGCCTCCATGTTTATCCTTATTTAATTAGCATAAGTTCTCCTTTTCATCATGCATTGCAGTATTTCCAGGTTGCAATATTTGTAATCATATTAATTAGATTTTTTTTGTTTACTCAGTAATGGATATGACTGAAAATAAGTAGGGATGCAACGATATGAAAATTTTGGCTGATACCGATGTCCGATATTAATCCCGCTGTTATGGCCGATAACCGATACGGTATATTTTCCTACACTTTCGACACCGTGGAAAATCAACCACACCATCTACATCGCTTCTCTGCTTGAGTTAAACACCCCCACATTCCCGAGCCGCATCACTGTTGCTGTCACATGACCAAACAAACACCACATGAATAACACCCCCCCTGGAAACACAGACAGAAATGTCAAAAAGATGGAAATAAATAAACCTCGATTGTTAATATCGGCCCTCTGTTACTTATCAGACCGATGCCGATATGTTAAAAAACGCCCAACATCGGCCAATACCGATGTTGATGCCGATATATCGTGCATCTCTAAAAATAAGTACAATACTTTAAAAAAAAAAAAACTTAAGTAAAATCTGACTTTCAAAATTACTTTCAAAAGCACAATGACAAAAAACTACTCGATTACAGTAACGCAAGTAAATGTAATTTGTTACTTTCCACCTCTGCCAGAATGTCACATAATATTTTATCCACTTTATCCACTATATTCATATTCCGAAGGGAAAGCCAGATGGCTCAATGCAGACTTTGTACAACATGCATCAAATGGATCAGGATACCTTTAAGAGAATGTCAGCAGCAGAAACATCCACTGCAACCGACTCTTCCTCAGGAGGAAGGCCATCCCTGCCTACCAGCAGGCCAGCTTCTATGGCCGCTCCTACAGCAATGACTTCATCCGGAGGCGCTGAGTTTAGCAGCTCCACATCCGGAAACATCTCACGGATCATTTGTTGGAGGCGAGGGATCCTGGATGACCCGCCACACAGAACCACCTAAAACAAAAATGTACGCACAGCTGGTTTGTGTTAAGTTCATTTTCATGATTATGTTTTCCAGGTGATAGAACCCCAAAATTCAGTTTGGTAGAAAATTTGAGACCAATTAAGAAAATGAATTTTCACAGTTATTCAGCACAGTGAGTGAGTCACTGATAATCTGGTTTTTCAGAGAGTGATACATTTCAATATTAATGGAAAGTTGAGCGGAGGAAAACTATGGTAAAAGCACATATTAGGATCCACCTTCCAGTGTTGTAGTCAAGTCACCATCTCTCGAGTCCAAGTCACACTTGAGTCCTTATTGTTGGGTCCAAGTCAAGCTGCTAAGTCCTACAGGCCAAGTCTGAGTCCAAGTCCCAAAAAGAATTCTACAGTCGAAGTCAAGTCTTTATCCCCTGAGAGCAAGTCAAAAATAAGACAGCAGGGTGTAGATTTAGGAGTAGAAGACTGGCAGCCATACATGGTTTACTTTTTTCTTTAAAGTTGTACTCAATGCCCCCACACTATCAAGCTAACACAGCAGCATGTGCAAAATAATAGAACTTTTCAAAATAAATGTGCATAAGCAACATGTCACCAGGCTGTGGGAAGTTATTAAATTTGTCCAATAATCTGACCTAAAATAACAAGCTAAAATTAGCATTGGCTACATGGTAATTCTAACAATAGCAATTTCACATGTAGGAGTCAGAGTCCTAATCCAAGTGGTCAGCGTGCTGCTTGAGTCAAGTCACAAGTCTGTGAGTTGAGTCCGAGTCCAGGGCCCTCATTTATCGACCGTACAGATCTGTACGTAGGAACAATTTTACACATAGTGTGGTATTACTAGGGATGTGTATTGGCAAGAATCTGGTGATACGATATCTATCACAATACAGGGGGGTGATATGACATTTTGCAATACTATGAGTAAGACTATGTATTGTGATTCTTAAAACTGAATTTAACTGTAGAAAAACTGTCCCATCATTCTAAACATTCCAACCTGTTTCATACTTTAATACATCCAGTTTTATCACTAGATCTAGTTGATCCAGTGGAACCAAGAAGGTGAAAACAGCCACCAACTACCAGTTATACTTTTAATTTTACTACAAAAAGTACTGTCATCCTTAGTGGTTCCATTCAAATCATTTAAAAAAAACAAAATATTGAAACAATATCATGACAAAATATCGCTATATATGTGTTCCCGTTAGGCTGAGCCTGGGTCAGCCCGCCTCGGTCTACCTTGTTGATATCTCTGGCAGAGAGTCCTGTCTCGTCCAGCAGGCTCCTAATTGGCTGGATGCTTTTGTTGAAAAGTGTGGAACAAAGCAGCTCAAATCGTGCTCTGTGGAAAAAGCAAAAAAAAGGTCAAAATATTATAAAATGTTTCACAATTATTAATGAGATGAATATCTGAATTTTAGCTGGCAGCTCACCTGGAAACGGTACACTCAAAGTCAATGCCATCATGCAGGGAATCGACAAAGCAGTTGGCGGAGCCCAGGGAGGACAGAGAATGCTTGGCCATGTCTGCGCTGTTCATCAGCTTTAACAAGGCCCGCGGATTACTGCTCACATCGTGTTTAAAGCTTCTGCAGAACAACACAGACAAACTCAACTTCCTGAAGAGTAAAGGGATGCCTGGTTTCTATAGCAACTCTCAATATTTCCTGCTTTACACAAATGTTTTCTAGGATTATGGGAACATTTAGCATTCTCCAGTCCAGGATGGTTAAATTAAGTTTAATATATATTCAGGCAGAATATAATTTTTCTTAGTTGTCAATTTGACTGACTAATTCAAAAAAATCTGGTTATAATTATTTTTACCTGTCAGTTTCTAAAAGGATAGTAATAGTAACAGTGACATATTCAGTAGTATTTAATTTTCATTCCGGTTAATTAATATTCAATCCGAACAAACTGAAGAGAGAATCCACATCGTGCCATCACACATCGAACAGACTAATAAGCTACACGTTATAATTTTTTGATCATTTTCCAAAACGAACTGATCAGACCATTTCCTAGTTGTCTGCGCACAATGATGAATGACATCAAAGCTCAAAGGTTATAAAAGCCAGCGACAGACGGCCATCTTGGTCTTTCCATTCAAGCCCTGTTTGGTATCAGAGAGACTCCATGCATGGATAACTTTCCTTCTAACCTGCTGGACAGGGACCAGGCTTCTTTGAAACCTTCAAAGTGAAACTAAAAATAGCTTTTGAACCTCCTGTGCGTGCATCCAGGAGCAATCTTTTAGCGGCTCAACCGCGATAAGTGTAGTTATTAAAGAGGATAGCAGAAGCCGATTACTGAAGTCGACTTGTGGATCTGCCCCGTTTCCAGCCAACGGAACCACCAGGTTTTTCAGAACCAGCTGAGCACACCAGCTTTCCCGTTTGGACACAGTTTTTATTTGATTTTTTCTCGAACATGACTTTGATCACCGCTGTTTTGGGACAGATCGTGCAGCGAACAACCTCAAAGTAAGATAGAACCTTTATTTTTACTTTTCTCCTTAAGTGTCTAGGTAGAGATAAGTTAGAATGATTTAGATTTCATTTCATAAAGTTGCTTTGATCTGTGTTGAATGCTGAACCAGCTGTATTCACTGAAGCTGCTGACCGCATGCTGTAAATGTTGCTGTGTCTTAACTGGTTGAATTCAGAGTAGAGTTTGACTATTGATCTGTACAGCTAAACAAATTAAGTGCTAGGACTCTGCCCCTCCCTCCTATCTCTCCTTTCCTTTGCCCATGTCTCCTTATTGCTTACACACTGACCATATTTAGACTAATTGTTTTTTCTGCAGCCGAAGGTGAAAGACAGCAGCTACCGTTTGAACTCTGAGGCGAGGTGCTGAGCCAGGGCCTGGGTGAAGCTCTCTCCTCCGATGCTGTGGTCTGTGTGGGTGCTGACCACCCGGATCATCCCTCCATTTATCTGCAGCACCGTCACACTCAGGGACGTCCCGCCAAGCTTATACACCAGGACATGACTAGCAAAAACAAAAACAAGCAGGCAAACAACACGCAGTTAAAGCAAGATGGTCCTTTTAGAATTTAAAGAGGCTATATGCAACTTTTCCCCCAAAATAAACGTAACAATAGCCTTTTTATTTGACCATTTATGACTCAAACATCTCCTGATGAGCATACTGACACCTTGTCAGCTCACAGAGGGTGCACCTATAAGTCTGTATCCAATTTTTTCTATTTTCCGTCGGGTCCGATTTTCCCGCGCTGTCTACGGATGTGACGTAAAGCGCGTTCATGTTAAATGTTTCAGATCACTCTGCCACTACCGGTAGTCAGCACTCGCAAGCAGTTCAATGCATTGTGTGAATACACAGAAGAGACCCAGGACAACTCTGACACCAACAGTAACTCCACATAAGACTAAGAAAGTTAAACCCCTGATAAGTGGCCGAAAAAGATAGAAGATTGAGAGCGACCGGGGCACGAGCGAGCAGAAAGGAAGAGCAGTTAAGTTTTTGGCCACATGGGGTCAGTCGCGAGTTTAAATTTCAGAAAATTGCATGTAGCCCCTTTAAATGTTTTTATATATCCAGATGCTAAAAAGATGTAAACCTGTTGTGTTTATTCTGCCTTTTAAAGTAGATTAATTTATTTGAACTTTGATCATTTTAAGAATAATTTTATTCCTATTTGATTCCTTCAGTGATATACGTTTCTTGATTTGAAGCATTTTGGCCCAACTTGCAGGGTTTTATATGTCTGCATACTTTTTCATTTAGAAATTCAAACAAAACTTTCTGATAACAGTACTTTTATTGGAACATGCATATTTTTGTGGTTAAAATTTTCCAAGGCAGAAACAACAGATTAGATGAGAAGAAAAATTATTCTAAGTGCTGCAACTGGTTAGGGTTGAAAGTGAGCGAGAGGCTAATTGGGTCAAACACAAAACAAGACAGAAGTATTCTGTTAAAAGTGGTTCTAAATGTTACTGGGTCATTTATCATCCTTAGATTGTCCCATCCTGCTTTGTGTCTATTTTCCTTTGGCTGAATTCATCCATCTTATTTGTTATGGCTCTGAGGTTTTAGTTAGGATCTGATGATTATATGACTTTATAGGTCCAAACTCCTCCATCTGTTGCTTTCCTGTGTCGTGTACCTGTTCCCAGAGGAGTAATCCTGGCCGACGTTATAGGCCAGCAGAGCAGCAGCAGGTTCATGGATCATCCTCAACACATGGAAGCCTGCAGCTTCAGCTGCCTCTCTGCAATGAAAACACGATTTTTAAGCAGATTTAATAAAACTTCCAGGCTTTAAGCTCATCACTTCCCATAATGCAGTGCCTACGAATCTACAGTAGTTATTAGGGGTCCAACGGTGCACAAGAAAACATGGTTCGGTATGTATTTGGGGTTTTAAAGTCACGGCTCGGTACATTGTTGGTACACTTTAATCAAGAAAAATATATACAAATGTGAACATGACTTATTTACTTTGATCAGCATCAAACAAACAAAAACTTTTCCTGAATTCTTTCCTTTCAATTCCTGAAATTTGATTTTAATGATGTTCTAGAACTTAAAAAAAGTTTACATTATATAACCGACTGGAACTTTGATTGGAATTTTTAAAAATAAATCAAATCGTACAAGCAGAGGTTGCCAGGGTAGAAAACAAGATAACATAAAAACAGTCAGTGTTAATGCTTAGAAATAATTAAATAATACTTTGCCCATATTTGAAAATAAAAACATGCCTAAATCACTTTGGAGTTGTTTTGATATTTAGTCATCAAAATCTCCCAACTGTACTTGAATGCAGCATGTGCAGCTGTTGGGATTCTGCTGACTTGCCTTTTAACCAAAATAAGGAGTTTGAGCTGATTGGATGCTACTGGTAGCCATGGGGACGTCAGCTGGTTTTTCTCTTGTATCAGTGATGTTTCTATTCAGCCTGACATTGTTTCAGGTGAGTCATTTAGAGCAGAGCAGAGCAGAGCGTGTTATGGACCTAATTGCTGTTGAAAGATGCGTGTGCTGACAAAGTTCTGGTTTGGTCCATCTTTCGTCTTTTACTGTAGCTGCACGAGAAACCATTAATGTTCCCAAATAGAGTTCAGTGATAGCTGGGAGTCCTTGCTGTTCTGGTGTCAATTTTTAAAGTTGGGCTACGGAACGTTGCACTGTACTCTGAGTTCCACACAAACATTCTGCATGTGTTCAGGTAGAATCGACAGGACGGTCCCAAAAAATACAAATATGAATACATGTACCGTTACACCACTAATAGTTATATTGATTTCTGTCAATTAAAGACCACCATGATTTCCCCATCAATGCGGTAAAGTTTGGTGAAATACAGTAATGACACACAGCACTACATGAAAATAAAACATTCTTACCTCAAAGCACGCTTCTGAGCATGTGCAAACTCAAAGGGAACTGTGATAACGGAGTCGGTGACATCAGAACCCAGAGCTGATTGAGCCGTTTCTGGAAAAATGCAAAAGTCAGCTCATTGGTTCATTACAAAGACAGGGCGCCTTTTATTCAGACTACCTTTCATTTTCTTGAAGATGAGCTTTGCAACATCCTCTGGTGCCACAAACGCTGTCTGCTCCCCACAAGTGATCTCATAATAAGGCATCTGCTCTCTGTTGATGACCTGCACACAGCAATCACAAGTGAAATGGATTCACAGGTTTTTTCTCTGTTGACCAAGAAAGGAACTAAAGTCCTATTCCACATAGATTTATTTTCTAGTGAAGTTCCATGTAATTTTGTAGAACTGTCACAAATGTACCTGGCATTTGGTCTCTTCTTTATGTGTTTGTGTCACAGGATCATCGAATCTAAACCAATAAGACAGAAAGGAACAAAATTATAGTCCAGGATCAAGAACCAAAAAAAACAGACTGCATTATTCTGGTCATCACAACGTCGTCCTAACCAAGGCCAAACACCATCACAGCTTATCACAGTACTGAGTCCACATCGGCAAAATATCAGTAAGAAGTAACATTCCGAACTATGACAAAGTATCAGGGTGACTGTAGATCAAAGGGAATATACACTACTCACAATAAGTTAGGAATATTGTTATTTACATGAGTGCTATTCATATTTGGTCTGAATTTTAATGAAATAAGTAAAAGTATCCTTTGATATTACAAATAATGAACGAGAAGAAACACCATTTTCATTAGTATATTTATTACCCCAAAAATGTAGACAATAACAAGGGTAGCCCCAAATAACATAAATTAATGTCAGTAGCGAGTGTTTCCAGCATTTGCCGCAATGACAGCTTGGCAGCGACGTCTCATGCTCCTCACTAGCCTCATGATGTTGTCCTGAGGCAATGCGTTCCACTCTTCCACAAGTGCTACATACAGTTCTGCCAGGTCACGTGGGGTGGGGGGGTACGATCATCCAGTCTCTGCTTCAGCTGGTCCCAAACGTGCTCTATGGGGTTCAGGTCAGGGGGCATTGCTGACCGTACCATATGAGGCGCTCCGACTTCCTGAAGTCGAGCTGTAACAGTTCTGGCACGATTTGGTGGAGCATTATCATTCATGAACAGAAAGTTGGGGGATGATGATGGGTTTTATGATGTCTCTGAGGTGAGAACATGCAGTGACTGAGCCATCTACAATAACCAAATCAGTTTTGTGCTGACTGGTGATGCCTGCCCAGACTGTTACAGGTCCTCCACCAAAGCTTAACATGGGGATCATGTTGACCTCGCCTATTCCAGCGACGCTGACGACCATCATTTCTGTGCAAGGTGACCTGACACTCGTCAGTGAACCACTGGTAGACCACTGCTGCTTTGTCCAGGTCACATGGTCTTGTGCCCACTGCAAACATTCATGGCGACGTCTTCGTGTCAGTGGAGTCACCTGCTAAAGCGGTGGAGTCTGTTGCGAATGGTTTGTCTGGAAACCTTAGTACCCCTCACATCTCGTAAACAGGCCTGCAGCTATGTGGGAGTTGCATGACGATGCCTGAGTTCATAGGTCCCTTAGATACTGGTCATCGTTGCAGTCTGTCACCCATGGCGCTCCACTCCTGGGTCTGTCACGAACTCTGCCAGTAGTTCTGTGTCTTGATGCAAGTCTGCTGATACACCAAGTTCACGTGCAACATCTGACTGCCTGCCACCAACCCGAAGGCGCGCTATGGCCAGGTGGTGCTGCTCGTCCGTTGAGTAACATTGTGTGTTCATGGCTGTTTGAAGGATGAAGTTGGAATGACTTACTGACAATACCAGCTTTTTAAACCCACAGAATGTTGAAATTGATGCCACATTGAAAAGGGTTTTCTTTAGTATTGGCCCCAATATGTAAGGCACACTGTACACACTGAGACCATTACGTGGAAAACAGAAAATAAGATGTGTCTATCACCCCAATACAATTGCCTCTCTATCCCAAAAATCTTTGAAGTGAAACAAACACCATATGTATGACATCCAGTGAGTCGCCCACGATATCCCTAACTTATTGTGAGTAGTGTGCGCATATATATATATATATATATATATATAAAAATTTTGAGAGAGAGATCACCAAGGAGTAAATTTCAACCAAGAGTATGGCATCAGATTTGTATCAAAAGTCGGGAGAGCAATTTCTTCTACCGTGCACGCATGATATCCAAGCCATAAGGATCAAAATGTGACCACTTCTGAGCACGCCCAGACAGAGAATGACGGGAGAAAAAAACGTAAAATATCTCATAGCGGAATAGCAGCAAAAACACTGCCAGAATGCTGTTTTTCTGTTGCTTTTAAGTGCTTCATAAAAACGGCTTTATTTCTGGTCAGTGAACGCCGCTTACGTGACACAGCCACTCACTGAAAGCGTTCCCCAGAATTGTATGGAAAGCGGATATGATCATACAACGCCACGTCTGGGCAGAGTTTTAAACGGCGTATTTTTCTAAATAAACGCCGTTCCAAGCGGCGTTTGTCAAAAACGGAACGGCGTTTCGAACGCCGTTTGTGTCAAATAAAACGCCGTTCAGACTGTATGTTAATGGGATTTATTTCAACAAATACTTTTGAATCTTGCTCAGCCAATCAGTTAATGCAAGGAGTAGACCTTACTAAAAGATCACGACAGGCTAGGTCTCTTCAGAATGTCTATTTTGTTCAGAATGACTTTATTCAAATTAGTATTTAATCATTCTGGGCAATAAATACTTGCATTAAACACTTACATTAATAAAGTGTGAGCATAAAGACATAAATGTTAACATATAACATGTCTACAGCCCGTATAATACCACACATCGTCGATTTATGTATTTTAGTTCAGAAATTCCTCGTTAGACCAGATGGTCGATTGGTTAGCGTTGTCGGCGGCGGTGCCATTTGAAAAGTCATATATGGGTTCGATTCCTGGGTGGTGTTGAACCCATGAAATACTTTTTTTTTTTATACTAACAACCTATTTTGTCTTGCAGCCACGTGTGGCCACCCAATAGCATATTAAGAAAATGTAACAAGACCACAAGCAGAGTGGTGACTGTTGTCCTCAATTCTTGATATGACATGAACTACCCAAGACTGTTTTCAAACTGAATTGGATGACATTTATAAGGAAAAACCTAAAGGTGCATTCATACGATCAAGATTAAATTGGTTTGAAGAAGGGGAGAGAGATAGCAAATATTTATTTAGCATTGAGAAAAGAAATATGGAAAGAAGCTCATTATCTAAACCAAAAGTAGGAAGTTCCATAACAGAAGATTATATTATATCCAAATTTGTGTCCAAACATCATGCTAATCTGCACAAGATGGATACATGTAGGTACTGATTCCTCTGTTATTAATTCACTTAAAGATGTCAAGAAAGCAAGCAGAACTGCATCGTGTCTTGTAGCTCCACAGGGTTAGAAGAAAAATCCAGCACAAGCAATTTGAGCCCCACAAGTCCAGAGTGGACAGGAGTACTTTTTAAGTAAATATTTTTAGTAATAAAATAATGAAGAGCATGGTGTAGAACTGCTCCATATGAAAGTGCCCTGCTATGCTAAAGCCTCCAAAAAGACCTCTGTCAAGTATCATGTCACATTTCGTTGTGTCTGACCCTACATCAATTTTCACATGAGCAATGACATAAAAGAGCCATATGATCCCACACAATCACAGTAAAAATAAGCCAAAGTTTGGGTTGTGTCACAATTCTGCATACAAAATTGTATATGACTAAGACCCAGTGCTAATGTGCGTGATCCCATTCTGAACTGTAAGGGTTTATAAATGGCTTCTTTGATTATCTTTTAGAGAATAATTTTGCCAATAACCACAGGAGTTTAACCTTTGTTGTGCTATGGTTTTTTTTACATTAAATTTGCAATAAGAACAGCAATTACCACCCAATTCATTCATACTATTGTTTTTATGTTGTAATATGCCTCTGAAATAATCTAGATGGCCTGAATGATTGCACTTGTATTGTGAAAAAAAGGCACCCCTTAAAATTCCTGCAATTTCCGCCCTTCATTTTTTTAAAACACATACCCAAAATTAACTTAAAGCTGTTCTTGAACCATTTTGAGTAGAGACATGGCTGGGTCTCTTTGGAAAGCAAACACTCTAAAATTTAACCTAGAACTGTGTTAATATCTCTGAGTGCTATTGTTAACAAGCAATATGAATTTTAATACACTGAAAAAATGTTTTATTTGTGTCCGATTATTTATTTTATATAAATACATGCTGTAAAAATGGCTTTAAAAAGAGGTGGGGACCTAAAACACACTGTGGGTCTAAAGCCTGAAGTATTACCTTCATTCCCACAAAATTTGACAGCAATAAACCAAAAAATGAATATTCTGCACACATTTTTATAACTACAGGTCGAAGGTGGTCAAAAGTGTGCCATTGCGCCATCTCCTGGGTAAATGCCGTAGTCCTCACTGAATAAAAAATATCATCAGAATCATAACTGCATCTTACCATATAAAGCTCCACGGCTTCCTTCATTGTTGTATTTTGATTATAAAGGGTGTTTGGACACGGTGCTGAAACAGTATGTTACTGGTACGCACTGTGCGTAATCTCTTCATGAATAAGACATTTTACGCACGTCATATACTATGGCAGCGAATAAGTCCGCCCGGTCAAGTTATATTAATGTATGGGCTTAATGCAAGTATTTATTGCCCAGATTAAATACTAATTTGAATAAAGTCATTCTGAACAAAATAAAGACATTCTGAAGAGATCTACCCTGTCGTGATCTTTTAGTAAGGTCTACTCTTTGCATTAACTGATTGGTTGAGCAAGATTCAAAAGTATTGGTTAAAATAAATCCCATTAACATATAGTCTGAACGGCGTTTTGAACGGTGTTTATGTTGACACAAACGCCGTTCCGTTTTTGACAAACGCCGCTTATTTTGAAAATACGCCGCCCAGAAGTGCCGTTGTATGATCATATCCGCTTTCCATAGAATTGTGGAAAATACGCCATCTTTGACAGACTAAAATGCACTTAGACCATGTATAAGCGTTGTTTGTATCTAGATTATGCAGGCCCAGCCTAAAAGGTACAAATATATAAATATCTTCATTGTTATATAAACTGACAGTGGCTCTTCACTAAATTGTACAAAATATAACATTTTGCTACTAACAACAATATGCTATATATGGAGAGTAATTATAAAATCAATTTTAATGCAGATTTTTTAATGTGACATTAACATTAGTTTTATGTGAATTTTCCCACTGTGTGATCAATAAAGTATATTATTATAAAATACATGTAATGGTCTTTTTAGTTTAATATTTTCGTTGTAAATTTACATTGCATTTTCTCAAGCTGACTTCATTAGAAGCATATAAGCATTCTTGAGATTAACTATTTCGAAAACCTCACTTTAAAAATGTCTGTTTTGTTTGTTACACGTGAATGCCCCCTAGAGGGCAATACATATTACTCACACAGCGCTGATCCCAAACATAACATCAGTTCTGTGTAGTTTGTGTACCTGCAATTATTTTATTGGGGCTGATTGTGACAGTCATTATTTTATCAGTGGAAAGTTTTTGTTGTTTTTTTTCCCCACAGGAGGAAGCCTATTTGGTTATCTGTTTCAGAAAGGATCATTGTGTTTTGTTTTCTTTAATATGCATTCAAGAAGAAACATTAAATTGCATTGTAGGATTAATCCACTGAGGCCTAAAATGAAACAAGCATCACTACAGAATAAATAAATTGGGTCAAATTAGGCCAATTCTTTGCAACCCTTTGAATCTGAGATGTACCACTGCCTTCTTCACTTCATCTTCATTGA
Source organism: Valencia hispanica (assembly GCA_963556495.2). Taxonomy (NCBI): domain Eukaryota; kingdom Metazoa; phylum Chordata; class Actinopteri; order Cyprinodontiformes; family Valenciidae; genus Valencia; species Valencia hispanica. Next base: position 33,431,354 of record OY747722.1, on the reverse strand, counting down.
TTGGGCGATTTAAGTCTAAACTGAGTGGGAGAAAAAACCTTTAGGAGGGGAATGCATAAGATACAAATGCCACGTCATCAAGACAGACACTAAAGCCCCCCCCCACAAAATCTGTGTTTGGTCTGTCAAAGACGCTCTATTGTCCGTGGTTCTAGGGAACGCATTCGGTGAGCAGCTGTCACATAAAAAGCAGCATCCAATGACCAAAGGAATCATCTTTTTTTTATGGCACTCCCCATTGGAAGGGGATTATGGTGGTGTTTTCACCGTCACAAGGTGTCTCTTTGTATGTTTTTTCCACCATTATCCATATGATGTGCCTAAAAGTGGGTGAATTTTGATCCTTTTGGCTTGAAATACGCTCGCGAAGAAGGTGTGTGCTCATGAGAGTGAATTCTATGCTTTGGCGGTGTTGAAAAAAAAAATGCTTTTGCTAATGAATACTGTTTGCGCAGGATACAGGAAATTGCTTCCCCGACTTCTGACACAAATCTGATGCTGTAATAGACAAAAATTTTACAATTAATTTTACATATTTACCAGAAATATTTTTTTTACATATTTTGTGATGTTGAAAAGTCAAATTTGCAAGAATAAAAAAAGAACAATTTTCTATGATTAAAAAGGTATACATTTTTATTATTAAAACCAGGATATTCTTTAAGTCAGAAATTTTTAAATTATCAGAAAAAAATCTCAGTCTCAATCTCAAAAAAAGTCAGACATTTGTAACCATAAATGCCAGAAGTGGTTTTTAGACTGATGTGATAAACTGAGGAGATGTGCATCTAAATATGTTCTAAAGTGTAAGGTGTAGAGTCAGTGCTCTATAGGAAGCTCTAATGGACTACTACTGGGGACGACTGTGGAACCTCTGGAGATGATGCGAAGAAGGATGCTTCATAGAAATCAAGAACCTTATGAACAACCCTGAGCATCTTCTTCATGAGACTATCCTACAACAGTGTGACTCCAGTTGGAGCCTTTTTAGTTTTACTGTAACACAGACCGCTACAGGAGATTCTTACTCCTCACAGCCATCAGCATCTACAACAACTCCTTGAAGAATTGAATAGTATGAGCTACAACAACACTTGATTTTCCTCTGGAACCAATAAAGTATTTTTCAATTGAATAAGCTGCAAACAAAACATTTGATTTGTTACCTTCTCCCCAGAACCTGTTTCACTTTAACTACAGTGTTGGCTGCGTTTCGGACCTGGCCTTGCTTTGCTGCTATACCCACAATCTGCAAATGAAGAAACAATCCATTTGCTTGAAATGAAACTCCTTCTACAAAATACATCATCAATAAAAAGGGATTGATTTAGCAATAAATTAGGGAGATAAATGAAGTGAAAGTAGATGACAAACCTGCTCAGTATCTCTGTAGCCCACCACTGCCGGAGTGACTCGGTCTCCTGCATCATTAGCCACCACATCAGCATGACCGTCCTAAAAAAAACAACAACATTTTACTGGATTAAAACAAAAAATAAAAATAGGCAACAAAGAAGACAGCTGGTGGATCTGCTACCAGGATTCTGGCAACAGTCCTGTGGAGGGGGATCCTTACAAGGTCCAGCTTAGTGTCCTTCAGTCATTTCTAAACTGTCTTTGATGGTTTACTGCTATCCTGCTATAGAGGGGATGGTGGCACAGATTAAAGTGTAGCTTGAGCATAGTTTAAGAAATAATCTGATAAGATTTAAAAAAACTGTTACAAAAGTCTTATGAGCTCAGAGAGCTAAACTTTTGGAAACGAATCAAGCGAAACTGATTCTTTTTATTTCTGTTCAGCTTTGTAATATATGGTATGATCTCAGTTATGAAGCTTGACATGTTTATTGGTTATTTTCTTAACCCTGTACTGCTTCAAAACGACAATTCCCTATCTTAATGAATAACACATTAACACAAAAAGCCCAATGCCTTAACCTACTACCAATAAGAAGTTAGACTGTGGAAACTTCAGCTCAGGCTGACTTTGCAATCACAGTGACTAACAGAACTACCCTCCCAATATGGCCACCTCGTTGACGTGTGAAACTGCTAGCGGGTTGGGATCATAGAACCCTGTGAGTTTTCCACAAGACTGAATCCCCTCTCTGGTTTTCTAGCCTCCTGGTCCTCCCTGCTCCTCTTCTTCTCCCTAACACAGAGTGCTACTGCTGCTGCTAACGCTTAGCTTTTACCACGATACAGCTCATCATTACCGGAACTGACATCACTGGTCGTCCTCCACGCGGACAGCAGGATGAGCTCGGCTCTGAAAGGTTTAACATGGTTAAAGAATGTGAGTCGCTCACCTTAAACACCGCCACACAAGCACAAGTATAACCAAAATGAATTCCAATCGCAGACATGCTGGAGAAACACGGACTTCCTATTCTTCTTCTTTAGGAGTTTACCAGCGTTTGACTTGCACTATCGCCTCCCTCTGGTTTAGTAGTGTATAACAGTGCAGTGGCACTTGCATTATAATCATCGTAGATTCCGTTTTTATACCTTCATATCTTGCATATACGTTGCAGTTATCAACAGTGTCCTAAAATCCACACACCAATGTTAAAATTAAAGAGTTTTAGTGACAAAATGAGGCCTTTAGCCTGTATGGAAACTGGCCTCCTGGACTTGTATTGTATAGCGCTTTATCTAGTCCTGAGGACCTCAAAGTGCTTCACAGTCATTCACCCATTCCCGCACACATTCACACTGATGTGTTCCCAATACATGGAGTTTTGGGGTTTTCCTGCCTGACAACGTATGAACAAGTGGCTTGGGAAGTTACCTGTGCTTACCTAAAGGTTGGGTGGGTGAGGGTGACCTGGCTTATTTGGTGCCCACAGTGCAAGTTAACAGCTGGGACTTCATAGAACAAAATACCCATAGACATATAGTGCCTGAGCTGATGGGGAAAATGGTGTAACATTATTCCTGGACATGAAAACTTTGAGAATACCTCTCCTAGCAGAACAAGGAGAGACAGGGGCTGTAATTAGTCATTTCAGGTGTGCCTGGGTTTTGAATGGAACTCAAGGTCTCTTTTCATTTTAATATTTACAAGGATTTTCTGACCCAGATGTTGGACCAGATCATAGCGGTGGATAGGGACTGCTTGAGAAGGAAGACGCTGAACACTGATGGTTTGTTTTGTTCAAAATGTTAATGAGAATGGATAATGAGTAGTCGCATCCCCACTAGAACCAGGAAAGTAGAGCGCATCACCCAAATTATAAAGTCCTTACACTGGCTCCCTGTAGCTCAGAGAATAGACTTCAAAATACTTCTATTAGTTTATAATTATTTGAATGACAGCACCAAAGTGTGTTGAACACAACTCCCCAGACCACTCAAATCCTCCAATTCCAGTCGGGCTCCCTAGAATTAGAACCAAACACGAGAAGCAGCTTTCAGCTTCTATCAGTCCCTCCATGATTTAGCTGCACTTTTTTGTAATCGTTGGGGCCTAAAATGCCTGCTGTGAAGCTTTTGTGAAACGATGCAACAAAAGTTGCAATGGTTTTATTTGTGATTTTTTTTATTTTTGCCAAATCACTCTAAAATTGTTTTGGTTTTTTTTAAGTTACATTCTGAAATGCCAACATTTTTATTGTATTAAGTGCACTAGAAGAACACTTGACCACTGATATGGAAATAATTCGGTCAAAAAGAAAATATCTCTTATAACTGGATTAGTGACTGTATGTTGCTGATATGTTAAACATGCATGATAGAATTCCGAGATATGTGTCAGATCTTCATCCGATAGACGTCAGGACAACATCAGAACAACTGGATATCTGCAGGACACTCTGACCCAGGGAGCCTGAGTTACGGTCTACTATCAGGGTGGTTTGATGCTGCTTTGCTGGACCCAGTTACTGAATCTAAGGAAGGGGTGCTGATGAAAGATACTCTTTGATTACCAAATACTATGTAGTAGAAGGTCAGGCAGGTCAGTTTATGCAAATGCTTTGTATGTGCTGGACTCCTTGTTGATCAACAAGCCGGATTAAAGACTCTTGAACTACTGAAGGAATCTTTTGTAATCCTTTGTTAGTATTTTTCCATAATAACATCCAGCAGAGCACTCTTCAAATTGTAGCTTATTGCTTGAACACAAAAAGAACAGAGCAACAATTATAGGTTCATAGAAGTTTGGAATACAAAAACAATAAGTTATTCTTTTCTGAGTCTTTGACAAATAAGTCAGTAAATCCAGAGTAAAATGCTGTCATTAAACTTTAGCTGACGCAACACTAGATGCAATCCTGTACACAAGATACAAAACTGAATACAATAAATAAGTAAAATTCTGCTGACCAAAATATTAATGTAAAGTGCACAAATGCTTACAGTAAACAATTGTCTAAGAAAAAAAACTTTGGTTTGTTTTATGTATGTAAACATTATAAAATGAACAAAAGAAATTCATGAACTTAAAAGGTGCAAATTAAAAAGTTCAAATTGAAAGTATGTTTGCTCTAAAACCCCAGATGACCCATGAGCTTGAGAAAGGAACATCTGATCTGTACAAGATTCAAAAAGCCGAAATAGACTGGGATACTGTAATCCCCAGTCGAACGTTAACTCCTGCTACTGGTGAGCAGCAGGCTGACACAATAGCTCTTCAGCCTCCAGTGGCTCCACTCCCACACGTGCTTCACCCAGCAAGGCTGCTACAACAAGTCTATGTCATGCTGCCCTGTTCACTCCCTCTCCTCACCATCGTCCTCACCTGTGTCTCCAATCATCCACACCTGATCTTCCCTACCTCATGCCTTTATAACCCGTTACTTCCCCTCACTCAGCGTCGGATTATTGACAACTGTCAACCTCTCCTTGGTGTGTTTCCCTGCCGTCTCCTTCCTGCTCGATGTCCTGTCTCTCCGTTCTTGTCATCATCATCATCATCATCATCATCATCATCATCATCATCATCATCATCATCATCATCATCATCATCATCATCATTCCACCAGCAGCACTTTAATAAACAGCCTTTGCATTTTACCTGCTTCTGCGATTGGGTCCATGCATTGCACCACACACTTCCTGACAGTCTACCGGTCTTCCCGTCGGGCATCGTGCCTCTTGCAAATACTGTGCAGGCACCTACTGGGGGAAACTGGATCCAGCTTGGCGCCAGACCCAAAGCCCAAGTTAGCTCCCCTTCGCGGATTGAGAATTGTGGACTAGTAAAAGAGCAAAAAAATCACCGGCCAAAGACTAGAAGTAGCCACCCAAAACATCCCCAGACCTACCCACCCTTGTCTTCATACTCTGGAAATCTTGGTAACATGTGGTATTACATGTAATAAATAGCAGTATTTCCTAAATTAAAAAAAACAAGTCCCATCTTATCATTTTAATAACCTTTGAGTTTAATCTAACCAAATACTCTTCCCCTGAGAGAACAGTTCATTATAGTAGATCTTTATTAGATAATGATCTAACAACTGTTTAAGAATCTATTAAGTTTTTTATTTTCTCTGTATAACAGAACAACACCAAAAAGAAAAGCAAATTAATTTGTAATCCTTCACAAATGGATGTTTATTCTAGAATTGCACTGCTCTGGGTGGCTGCATAGTGGAGTGGCTCTGTGGGCCAAATATTGACGTTGTTTCCTCTGTTTTCTTGAGGAAGATTGCATTTTTTGGACCTCTCTACTTTCTAGTTTTGTTGCTCTGAAGCTGGAAGGATTTTGGTGTTAATTTTTTTCTCTTTTTGATAACTTGTTATGATGTGTAACCATGGCAACAAGGTGGTTTACAGCCGGGAGCAGCTGATTAATATTGCAAAAGCTGAAATAATACCTCAACTGAAGCCACAAATACCTGATGAGTTGATAAGGAGGAGACGTGGATGCAGAGCAGGAGCAAAAATGAGACAGAGAAGGAGCAAGTTCAAACAATCTCTTCCATCGATCATAATGGGCAATGTGAGATCACTGACTAACAAGATGGATGAGCTTCAATACCTTACAAGGGCTCTGCCAGCGTATAGGGGATGCAGTGTTATGTGTTTTACTGAGACGTGGCTGCAGGATCATATCCCTGACTCCACGTCTCTTTGCCAAGCTTCCTGACTATACGAGCAGACGGAGATCTGAAGACGAGCAGGGGGAAAAAGGAGGTGGAGTAGCAGTCCATGTTAACAACAGATGGTGTCAACCAGGACATGTTACTGTGAAGTGTCGTCTCTGCAGCCCAGATATTGAACTCTTGGCAGTAAGTTTTTGTCCATATTATTTACCAAGAGACTTCAACAGTGTTATTTTGGCAGTTGTTTACATTTCACCTTCAGCCGTTGCCGACAATGCATGTGATATCATCAGTTCCATTGTCGCTGAGCTACAGACCCAGCACCTGAATGCATTTGTGGCAATATCTGGTGATTTTAATCATGTCTCGCTCTCATCTACACTTTCAACATTTCATCAGTTTGTCAGCTGCTCTACAAGTGAAAACAAGACTTTGGATTTGTTTTAAGCAAATGTATGGGATGCATACATGTCCAAACCATGACCTTCTCTAGGACAATCAGATCACAATCTTGTTTTTCTCTGCTTGGAATATAAACCACTAGTTCAGACGCAACCTGTGACAAAAAAAACTGTGAGCAAATGGTCAGAGGAAGCTGAAAAAGCCCAGGAGGGTTGTTTTGAGCCATCAAACTGGATGACTTTTTGCCAAACACATGGAGAGGACATCAATGCCATGACTGAGGGTGTGACTGACTATATAAAAATCTGTGTGAATATCATCATCCCCACCCGAACAGTGAGATGCTTCCCTAATAACAAACCCTGGATTACCAGTGACTTGAAGGAACTGCTAAACAAGAAAAAAAGCCTTCAGGGAGGGAGACAGGGAATTATTAAGGAGTATACAGAAGCAACTTGGGGTCAACATCAGAGACAACAAAGAGGCATATAGGAAGAAGCTGGAGAACAAACTACAGAGGAACGCTATCAGAGATGTCTGGTCAGGAATGAAAAAGATCAGAGGCTTTAAGCACAGGAAGGAATGGATAGATGGAAGTCTGGACAGAGCCAATGAACTGAATACATTCTTCAATAGGTTCAGTTCAGGAAATAGCTCAGCATCCTCCTCTCCTGTCCCCAGCCAAATAGACATCCCTCCCTCCTCTGACCCACAGCTTTCCTGTCACATCTCAGATTTTTTATTCTTCACCTCCGTCATGGACTCTTGTGATTCCACAAGTTTGACTTCAACCAAGCCAGGGGATGCTGCTACCCCCTTTGCCTCCCCTCCTATTGTCTGTCTCTAATAGTCAGGTGAAGAGGCAGCTGGAGAAACTGAACCGGAACAAGGTTGCAGGTCCAGATGGTGTCAGCCCCAGAGTCCTGAAGGCCTGTGCAGAGCAGCTCTGTGGGATTCTGCAGCACCTCTTCAACCTTAGCCTGATCAAGGAGATGGTCACAGTGTTGTGGAAGACATCCTGCCATGTTCCAATACCAAAGAGAACTCACCCATCAGCCATCAATGACTATAGACCTGTTGTCCTGACATCCCACATCATGAAGGTCCTGGAGAGACTCCTGTTGGCCCACCTGAATAAGCAAACAAGAACATATCAGGACCCGCTGCACTTTGCTTATCGCCATGGAGTTGGAGTTGAAGATGCCATCATTCACCTGTTTCAACCAACCCACAGTCATCTGGACAAAGTATGCAATACTGTGAGGATCATATTCTTTGATTTCTCCAGTGCATTTAACACAATTCAGCCTGATTTGCTTTGTCAGAAACTCCTGAAGACACAGGGGGAGCCCTCCACAATCGCCTGGATCAACGACTACCTGACAAACAGACCACAGTTTGTGAGACTGAAGGATTGTGTGTCAAACCAGGTGGTCAGCAGCACAGAAGGACCACAGGGGACCATACTCTCACCATTCCTTTTCACTCTGTACACCTAAGACTTCCAGTACAAATCCGAGACTTTGCGACATGGTGTGGAAACAATCATCTTACTGTAGCAGGATGAATAAACCTGCTTCTGATTATAATTGAATGCAGCCTGGCTCCATCGGTCACCAGTAGGGGAACTTTGGGGATATAAACGGGTCAGAACATGGGAGGAGTGCTGGTGCCCTGTTTGTTGCACACTGGTTCAATGGTGTCCACGATTTCAGAGAGCTGTTTCCGTCAGCATTTTGAGCCATGGGGAGTAGTTAAACTCCACTCGTGTCACTGGCTTCAGCTGAGGGTGGCTAATGGGTTAGCCGTCCTGTACATAGGGTATTTGGAACTGGAGGTTGAGCTCTGTGGGAAAGGGATGACTGAGTGTGGTATTTTGGTGGTGAAAGATGTCCCTGGAAAGGAGTTCCCTGTTCCTTCTGGGGCTCTGGGCATGAATGTAATCAGCAGATGCTACCGGGAGTTGTTTGGTGAGCATGGTTCGGCACTGTTTAACCTGCCGCTGCTCCAGAAGCTCCAAAAGCTCCAAAAGCTCCAGAACCCGTAATGTCAGCTTTGCAGAAATGCCGCCAGCTCAGTGAAGGTGTCCCATGCAGAACCACTGGAATCCTTAAGGTGGGTGCCAAGAAGGCATGTCGCATTCCTGCAGGCATGATGAAAATAGTTGAAACTACTTGCGCTGATTGGTATTCAGGCAAGAGTGCACTGTTTGAACCTTTGGTATCAGGTCTCCCTGCAGGATTGCTTGCTTCACACTCTCTGGTACGGGTGGAGAAGGGTGTTGCTCATATTGGAGTCATTAATGTGGGCTGTACTGACGTCCTCCTCTACCCTCGGACTCGGGTAGGCACGGTGGCTGTAGTCGATGTGACAAGCTTGCCGCCCCGAGTCACAGGGGTGTTACCTCTTGCTGCTACAGTTGGTCTGTTTGAGTGGAATCGGATGCCTTTTGGCCTGTGTAATGCCCCCAGTAGATTCCAACGGTTGATGCAGAGGATTTTTGGGGACAAACAGTGTCAATTATGCTGATCTATTTGGATGACATTGTGGTTTTCTCCTCCAGTGTGGAAGAACACCTGCAGAGTCTGGAGGTGGTGCTGGAGAGGCTCCAGAGGGAAGGTCTGAAGGTGAAGTTGGCAAAGTGTGTTTTCTTCAAACAGAATGTCAGCTACTTGGGCCACATAATTTCCAATCAGGGGGTAGCGACTGATCCAAGTAAGATAGAGGTGGTGGCTAAGTGGCAGATCCCAACTACCTCCTCAGAGCTACGCTCATTTTTGGGTTTTGCCAGTTATTACTGGAGGCTTGTGGAAGGCTTTGCAAAGTTGGCTGCACCTCTTCACAAATTGGTTGCTGAAATAGGGAATGAAAGTAGTAGGAAGAAAGTTCAGCCTGGGTTCGGTGAAAAGTGGACAAAGGAAAGTCAGGCTAGCTTTGAGGCGTTGAAGCAGAAACTCACCACTGCACCCATCTTGGCATGTGCTGACTTTTCTCGTCCCTTCATTTTAGAGGTGGATGCAAGCCATGGGGGACTAGGTGCTGTTCTTTCACAAGAACAAGATGGGAAGACGAGGCCTATAGCATATGCTAGCAGAGGACTGAGACCCAATGAACGGAACATGCAGAACTACAGCTCCATGAAGTTGGGATTTTTGGCCTTGAAATGGGCCATGACTGAAAAATTCAGGTAGTATCTATTGGGTCAGAAGTGTTTGGTTTATACAAATAACAACCCATTAAGCCACCTTTCCTCCGCCAGGTTAGGTACCACTGAACAGCGTTGGGCAGCCCAATTGGCCTCGTTTGACTTCAAGGTGAGATACAGGTCAGGGAGGAGTAACACCAATGCAGATGCATCCTCCTGGGGTCCAGGACTTAGGCGCTATGCTCCTTTCTACAGTCCTTCCGGAACCTTTACAACAAGCTCTGCAAGAACAGAGACCTAAGGCAGTTCAGCCTACCATGACTCAGCATGACCTCAGCACACCTCTTACGATTTGTGCACTCTTCAGCAGAACGATCCTGTTATCCAGGAGGTCATAGGGTTCTGGAGGCAGAAAAAACAGCCAAGTCGAGAGGAGCGCAAGTGTCTGTCACAGTCAGCCTTTGCCTTGTTAAGGCAGTGGGACCGTTTGGCTGAAAGGAATGGAGTGCTGTACCGTCAGGTCACCCTTCCTCGGACCACAGTAGAAACACTGCAACTAGTGTTACCAGAGGCCCTTAAAGAGGAGGTTTTAAGGCAGGTCCACCAGAAGCAAGCTCACCAGGGGATCGAGAGAACGTTAGAGTTGCTCCGACTCCGGTGTTACTGCCCTGGCATGTCTGGTGACATGGCAGAATGGTGTCATAAGTGTGAGAGGTGTCAGATGGCCAAAGATGCCCCTGCAGCAGGTAGCTTCATGGGCCATTTGTTGGCTTCACGACCGAATGAAATCCTTGCCATCCTTGCGGTGTTGGAGCCTTCACTTAGTGGGGTGGAGAACGTTCTGGTACTCACAGATGTGTTTAGTAAATACACGCAGGCTGTTCCCACCCGGGACCAACATGCTTCCACTGTAGCACAGGTCCTTGTGACAGAGTGGTTTTCAAAGTTTGGTTTCCCCTTTGATACATAAATATAATTTCTGGACACTAGCTTTAATTATTTTTTTATAAATAAAACTGATTCTCTTGTAAATACATTTTTTGAGTAGAACCTGATCTGCGTTTGGACTTTTTTAAAATTTAATTGAGCTTCTTGAATCATCAAAAACATTTATTTGATCTAAATTCAACTTGGATGTTAGACCAAATCTCAACCAAAATATTTAAGGAAGTGCTCCCCCATTTTAGATATGATTAATCTATCCTTATTAAACTGGTGTTTACCACATCCTTTTAAGGTTGTGGTAATTATATAAGTTTTATGAAAAAATACAATGATATGACAAGCTAATGGACCTAGGTTGTCACTCCAGACACAAAAACATAAGGGTTTATGACGTTCCAGAAGGGACAGAGAGTGAATGTGTTACGGTGACAACATTCGTGGAGATCTTCCGAACCTCCATATTGAACGAGTGCACCTTTGCTATTAAAAATCATAATATATTTTCGTTCCTTTGGCTCTTTTTTGCTTATCAGGCCAAGAAAAGATTTCAACTCATATGTCAAAATATTAATGGAATGAAAAAACAAGTGAAAATTCCACTCTAAAGTGATAGCTTATTAAACTTTAGATTTAGCTTGTTGAACTTCACTAAAGTGATAAAAATGCTTTTTGTGGTTGTGACACATTCAGATCTGTAAAATAGTTTCCAGATGTTTGGCCTTCCTTTTAATTAACTATAGTTCTGTTGCCACTGGCCAACTACACAGATGACCGTAAACTTTTACCATACTCTCGTCACAACTAAAACCACTACTTTGTGCTGAGGCTGGAATTTGTATTCATGGGTATGAGGGCACTTTTAATATAAAAACTGTACATAAAGAAGACGGATAATTCTACTCATACTGGCTCTTTTCTGACCACATGAACATTTTTAGGTGGCATGTTGAAGCACCGCACATTTTTCTTCTTTGTTGAAAGGACAATAATATATATTTTTTCTAGTAATGTATTTTTATATATACAATATTTCAATACATTGTGCATTTTACATGACATTTGTAAACATTTTACTGCCATTGCACCCTTACATCACATCCATTGTTTTGCTGAAGATTTGAAAATAAATTTAAGTATGAAGTACATGGTATATTGAGTCTCCTTGTCAGTAGGTCTTCATGCATGAGAGAATTGAACAAATTATAAGTGTAGCTGTTACATGCTTTATAGTCTGCACAAGGAAAGAACAGTAAATAAGGATATGCATTGTTGTTTTTTATAGAGTATTTCCATTTCAAGGCTGACATAACAGAGTCCAAAACAACGTCTACTATTGTTTTCTCTTTAGCATTCATGTTCTGGAACAATCCGACACTTCAGGATCTTCAGGTAGTTCTGTATCTTATTAGAATCACGCCGGAAACAATAGAGGAGGTCGTAGTCGTTCATGAGTCGCCATTCAGCTCTATCAGATGCCAACAGAGCCTCCGAGGAGCCCAGGTTGCCCAGAGAATTGCTTATTATTCCCAGCATCTTCATCTTGGGCACAAGGAGACACATGATTACTTCAGATTACAAACATACAAAAAAATCCTCTTGTTTATAATTAACCACATATAATATGGTCACAAAAGCTTTTGGAACAGCTTAACATTGACTTGGGTTCTTGAAATTCTTTCTTCAAAAAATATTACATTTAACGTATCTGTCTTCAAAAAAGATGGCTCGAGAAAAATCCGGTAAAACAGTCTATCTTAACTTGGAGCAAAAATAATTATTTCCACTATTAACTATGAAGCTAAAAGTGTGACCTCATGCATTCTGCTCAGGGGATCAGATGGACAAGATGAATTAACCTCGAGGAAAATGCACAGCCTCCTCTACACACATCTGTTCATCTACCCACAATAACTACTTTTACTATGTCCCTTTAAAACTGTTTTTATTTTTAATCTCATGCAGTGATGTGATATATGTGTGAAAGTTTTATAATAAAGTGTAAATGGTCTGTATTTGTATAGATCTTGTTTAAGTTGGAGGACTCCAAAGCGCTTTAAACTACATTCAGTCATTCACCAATTCACACGCTGATGATGGTGGTAAGCTACATTGTAGCCACAGCTGCCCTGGGGCAGACTGACAGAAGTAAGGCTGCCATACAATCAGTGTCACCGGGCCCTCTGACCACCAGCAGCAGGCAAGGTGGGTGAAGTGTGTTGCCCAAGGACACGACAACGGAGATGGACAAAGCAGGGGTTTGAACTGACAACACACTGGTTACAGTGTTCTCCTAATGCCTATTGCTACAGATGTCGTGATCATTTAGAAATTCACAAAGCTTAAAAAAAATCTTGTATGATGATTAACAGTGATTTCCTTCTGGAAACCTTAAATAAGTAAACAGATTCAGTTTGGGTAGCTTGGATAGTTTATCAACGTTCTTGGTATCTCCCAGAGTCAAAAAAAAAGTGGTTGAAATGGCGTAGACTCTATTTCTCTTTTTGGCAGTTTAGCACTGAAAGGCCCCCCCGTTTCCCAAAGTTTAGCTTCTGATTGGTTCATCAGGACCTTGCGGTGAGTCTTTTCCCATAAGCTGGAACCTCGCAATAACTGAGTTCTAAGAGTCACACAAAAAGAAACAGAACCAAAGAACCTTAGTTTTACTCCATCATACTTTTTACTTGAGTAATACGCTTATTAAGTATCCCTACATTTACTTGAGTAAAATTTCTGGATGCTCTACAAACTGTGAGTAACTTCACTGAATAAATAACAAAAATATTTTTTACCAAAACTGCTTCAGACGCAGACTCAAATCTACAGTTTATATTAAAGTGAGACTTCCTGTTTGTACACAAGCTTTATTGTTCTTTTCACCTGCTGTTCACACTGAGCCAACACTATACATTGTCACTGGAAGTACCTTACCCTGTTCTAACATATACTGTGTATACATTACTTATCATGATGTCAGTATCAGTTTCATAAGTTTTATATCAAAATTAGTTTTTGCATTTTTTTGTGCATTATTTTGAATTCATGTTATTTCACCTTTAGTCTTTAAAATACTACAATTTACACATAACTTTACATTTTTGTCTGTTTGATGACATAATTTTAAAATAATAAATTAGATGTTAAGATCAAACAGATACTCAATACCTAAATAGTTTAATAGAATTCCTTTTTACTTTTACTTGAGTAATTCATTGGACAGCTACTTTTACTTGAGTAAAAATATGTTGAAGTAGTGTTACTCTTACATGAGTACAATGTATGGGGACTCTACCCACCTCTGGACCTTACTCACCGTAGATACCATTTTAAATGTTCACTTCTTGATTATAAATTCGTCGCTTTTCTTACCTCAGTAGAGTAGAATCTGTGGTATCTTTGGTTTTTCTATATTTTTTTGGGTTGTTCTTTCTTTTTAATTATTTAATTCCATAGGACCATAGAGTAATTAAGGAAAAAATAAATTGTCCTGCAGTATTTTATTGATGTTAAGAAAATCATAATCTGAGATTTATGAAGAAGGAAGACTGATTTATTTACAGTGTTATAGTACCGTAACTTATCAGTGCTATACATTGACAAGCCGAGAGACAATGGCCAAAAACTCGACTTCAGGTTCACTATGAGATCTACAGAGACAGACTAAACATATATCACTTATTTTGAAAGGCACAAGGGAATCATTATTTTCAGAAATCAACAGAAACATTAATAATGCGCAGAATTTATTTGCAACAGTTGAGAAACTAACTAATCCTCCAGTGACAGTACCACCAGAACTAAACCCCACCAGGGCCTGCAATAAATTTGCCAGCTTTTTTACTGAAAAGATTTTGAAAATTAGAGGATCGATCTGTAAATCTGTCCCAAATACAGTACCAATGTCATCCCCACTCAACACCAATGTAGCGAAAATGTCTGAATTCCAAAAACTAAACCAAACAAACCTTGAAGAAATCATTAACTAATTAGGCTCATCATCTTGTTGCCTCAGTGTCCTACTCACAGCTTTCCTTAAGAAAGGTTTCCCTGTCATTAGGTCTGATCTGATTCAAATAGTTAACTCATCCCTCCTGTCAGGCCTCTTCCCCCAGGCATTAAAAAACGGAGGTTATTAAACCCCTACTAAAGAAGAAAAACCTGGACAACACATTTTTGCAGAACTACAGGCCAATTTCTAATCTTCCATTCATCAGAAAGATTATTGAAAAATCTGTGTTTCAGCAGCTAAATAGATTCCTAACAATGACAAACCGTTTTGATGTTTTTCAGTCTGGTTTTCGTGCTCACCACAGCACCGAGACTGCCCTCATCAAAGTGTTTAATGACATCCGCATAAATACAGACTGTGGTAGAACCACAGTGCTGGTTCTGTTGGACATCAGGGCAGCATTTGACACTGTTGATCATGATATTTCATTGGAATGACTGGAGAGCTGGGTCGGACTCTCTGGTACACTACTTGGCTGGTTTGAGTCTTACCTTAAGAACAGGGACTTCTTCAAGTAAACAGGCAATTTTTCATCAAAACAAACAGAAATCACATGTTGGGTGCCCCAGAGCTCCATCTTAGGGCCCCTCCTATTTAATATCTACATGCTCCCACTAGGCCAGATTATAACAACCAACCCGATTAGCTACCATACCTATGCAGATGATACTCTTCCATCAAATCAATGGATGGATAGGCCATAACTTTCTCCAGCTGAACAAAAACAAAACGGAAGTAATTACTTTCGGACCTAAAGAGGAACAATCAAGAGTCAGCACACAGCTTCAATTAACAAAGCTAGAAACTACTAATTACTGTAACAGTGTCTTCACAGGTCTGCCTAAAAAGTCAATTAGACACCTGCAGCTGATCCAGAACGCTGCTCCTCGCGTCCTCACTAGAACCAGGAAAGTAGAGCACATCACCCCAGTTCTAAAGTCCTTACACTGGCTCCCTGTAGCTCAGAGAATAGACTTCAAAATACTTTTACTAGTTTATAAATCATTGAATGGCTTAGCACCAAAGTATATTGAAGATTTGTTGTCACCGTACCAACCACTAGGACCACTCAGGTCCTCCAATTCCAGCCTACTAAACATCCCTAGACTCAAAACCAAACATGGAGAAGAAGCTTTCAGTTTTTATGCTCCCCTTATCTGGAACAGACTTATTGGCAACTGCAGAGCTGCTGAAACACTGAGCTAAACACAAAACTAAAAACTAATCTGTTTAGAATTGCCTTTGAGTAAATGATTAATGTCATTCGTATCATATGTGTTCATGCTTTATTGCTGTTTTTCATGCTTTATTGTGTATCATGTGTTGTATGAGTTACATTGCTACTTTTAATTTCCAATGTTATATTCTATATTTTTTTCTTTATTACCCTGTTGTTGAAAGTGTGATATACAAATAAAATTGCCTTGCCTTGATGCTGAGGTATTCATAAACTGAAGCAGAGAAGAAATGTTCTTGAAATTTGGTTGACATTTGACACAGCTATTATATATATAATATAGCCTTCGATTTAAAGCAAAGAAATTGCTACTGTATATGTGTGTTTATGTGTGTGCGGGCATGTACCTTCTCAACCACTTTTTGCACACCCATGCGTAGTTCGTGCACCATGTCGCTCATTTCCTGAGACTTATTTGAGCTGAAGTTATTAAATTCATGGTGCTGAGCCATGTTCTGGTGAAAATGCCACAGAGGATCTCGCCATGCAACCAGGAGCTTCAGAATCACCTCGGCCAGTTCCTCTCTCTGCAGTGAAGCAGGACATGTGGAAACATTGTTAAATTCAAAAGTCATGAGGTCTTGCTCACTGTATTGAAAATAAAAGGATGAATTAATACTGTTTTGTGTTGTAAAAGACAATAACTAAAAGGGAACCCAAAAGGTTAAATGACGTTTCCCTATGATGTAGACAGCTGATGTCAGCAAGAGGAAATAACGTCTAGAAAGGTTAACTCACCGCTATTCTCTGAGCATTCTCTTTGCCATTTGGAGTTAGAATAGTAGACGTATGGCAGTTGCGACTGACCCGGCCAATCTGGTTCTTACTGGGAAGGAAGTAAAGTTCCTGATGGAACAAACATGAATGAAAATGTCAAAGGTCAGGCTTCATCTAAATGTCAGCCGTGGACAGAGTACGCAAGTGATTAATATTAGTAATGCTTTCCTTGTGCGTTTGTATATGTGCATGGATGTGCATCACCAAATCACAGCAAGTAAAGCAACAGAAGAAAGTTTAAAGAGAGGATTTTGCATGTTGCAGTCTATGATGCAGTACCAGTACGCATATTACATAGAAAAGTAACCTGAGCCTCTTTAAATGTTTTTATAAAATCTGCTGAATTGGCAACATTAATGATCCTTGCTCTTAAGCACCTCACGACTGACATGCATGCATTATTTGACATTCATAGAAGATTAAATATCATATCAGTTAAGGATCAGGATATCTGTATTGCTACCGGTAGTTTTCTCAAAACATCACATCTGGCTTAATTGTGTTCTAACTACAAGTTGAAAAAGCATGTAAGTATGATATGGTAGTTGTGACAAAAAACTCATCCAAATACAATTAGAAATACATGCTGATCATGTCATTCTCAGCATTTTAAACATGCAAACATGCCCTTGCCACTGGATCCAAACACTTTTATGATCTCAACAATAGTTAAAGTATCCCTGGATATTAGCAAATCCGAAAAATGTCAAAGCAGAGAAATCAATTCAAAGATATGGGGGCTGAGTTCCCAAGACTACGCATCAAAACATTTTTAAACATGAACAATTTATCCTTAAATGAATATGTACTTTAGGTCAAAGGTGATCACGCCACGTAACTTCATGACGTCACTCAAATTGCTAGGGGGCTAATTCCTACGTACGTCATTACCATGCTTCAGCAGTGAGCGTACACTGGATAAGAGAAGTCCTGACTGTGCCACCAAAACACTGCTTTACACAAGATAAGATCACATATTTTAGCATTTAATGACACACTGAAAAAATGGAAAGTTGAAGTTTATCCAAGTTGGTTTTCAATTCAATTCAGTTTATTTATATAGCGCCAATTCACAACAGATGTCATCTCAAGGCACTTAACAAGAAGTTATTTCAATACAATTATACAAACATTCCAATCAGTTAAAAAGTTTCCTATTTAAGGAATCCCAGCAGATTGCGTCAGTCATTGGCGTGAGGTTGGGCAGATTTCAACCACAGCAATCCTTCAGCAATCCCTCATACTGAGCAAGCATGTAGCGACAGTGGAGAGGAAAAACTCCCCTTTAACAGGAAGAAACCTCCAACAGAACCAGGCTCAGTAGAAGCGGCCATCTGCCACGACCGTCTGGGGGTTTGAGAAGACAGAGCAGAGACACAGAAGGAACAGAAGATCTGATATAAGAGTACTTTCTATGTTACAGAAACTAAAAAGTTGATAACAGGACACAGTGGATGTTCAGTTACTGGGAGGATCATCCCACTCGATGCCCCCCGTCCAACAGGGCATTGCAGCCAAGCAGGATACCAGACCAGGTATATCTTCTATGGGGAGAAAAACACTGAGAGAAAACAAAGTTAACAGTCGAAATAACAGAATGTACTGTAATACAACTGGAGAGTAGTAGGAGAAAAGGAAGTAGCAGAGTGAAGAAAATTGGTAAGTCTGTCCTCCAGCAGTCTAAGCCTATAGCAGCATAACTACAGAGATAGCTCAGGATGACCTAAGCCACTCCAACTATAAGCTTTATCAAAAAGGAAAGTTTTAAGCCTGGCCTTAAAAGTAAACAGAGTGTCTGCCTCACGGACTAAAGCTGGGAGCTGGTTCCACAGGAGAGGAGCCTGATAACTAAAAGATCTGCCTCCCATTCTACTTTTAGAGATCCTAGGAACTACAAGTAAACCTGCAGTCTGAGAGCAAAGTGCTCTGTTAGGAACATATGGAACAATTAGATCTCTGATGTATGATGGAGCTTGATTATTAAGGGCTTTGTATGTAAGAAGAAGGATCTTAAATTCTATTCTGGATTTAACAGGGAGCCAATGAAGGGAAGCTAAAACAGGAGAAATGTGATCTCTCTTTTTAATATTCATCAGAACTCTTGCTGCCGCATTTTGGATCAACTGAAGGCTTTTAATGGCATTTTGTGGACTTCCTGATAGTAAAGAATTACAGTAGTCCAGCCTTGAGGTAACAAATGCATGGACTAGTTTCTCAGCATCACTCCTGGACAGGATGTTTCTAATTTTAGCAATATTCCGGAGGTGAAAGAAAGAACTCCTAGAAACCTGTTTAATATGGGATTTAAATGTCAAGTCTTGGTCAAAAATAACGCCGAGGTTCTTTACGTTATTACTGGGGGCCAATTTAATGCCATCCAGATGAAGTGATTGACTAATCAGTTTCTGTTTAAGAACTTCTGGTCCAAAGACAGCAACTTCTGTCTTGTCAGAATTTAAAAGCAAAAAGTTTAGGGTCATCCATGCTTTTATGTCTTCCAGACATGCCTGTAATCTACCTAACTGACTGGGTTCATCAGGATTTATGGATAAATATAGTTGTGTATCATCGGCATAGCTGTGGAAATTTATCCCATGCTGTCTAATGATTCTACCAATTGGAAGCATATATATGGTGAACAGAATTGGTCCAAGGACAGAACCCTGTGGAACTCCACAAGTAACCCTTGAGAGTGAAGATGATTTATCATTTAGATGAACAAACTGGAATCTATCAGACAAATATGATTTAAACCAGCCTAGTGCTGTTCCTTTGATCACTGCAACATGTTCAAGCCTTTCTAAGAGAATATTATGATCGACTGTGTCAAAAGCAGCACTGAGATCTAACAAAACCAGAACAGACACCAGTCCATTATCTGAGGCCATGAGAATATCATCAGTAACCTTCACCAGTGCTGTTTCAGTGCTATGATGAGCTCTAAAACCTGACTGAAACTCTTCAAACAGCTCGTTACTGTTTAGATGTTCACAGACTTGATTAGCAACTATTTTCTCAAGGACTTTGGATAAGAAAGGAAGGTTAGATATAGGTCTGTAATTCACTAAGTCATCTTGATCAAGGGAAGGTTTCTTGAGTAAAGGTTTAATTACAGCTATTTTAAATTCCTGTGGTACGTATCCATTTACTAAGGATAGATTCATCATATCCAAAATGGGGCCAGGAACCAAATGGAACACTTCTTTAAATAATTTGGTTGCGATTGGGTCCAACATACAAGTTGAAGGTTTAGATGAGGCTAATATTTTTGATAATTCCGAAAGCTCGACTGAATCAAAACAGCCTAAGCACAACTGAGGTTCTACAGTTCTTTCCGATAGTGACTCATTTACTGAGGAAGAAGTAATCATGTTTGGGAGGGTGCCAATGATTTTATTTTTAATAAAATTTATTTTATTTATGAAGAATCTCATAAAATCATCACTGCTAAGAGCTGGGGGAATAGTTTGCTCAACAGAGCTATGACTCTGTGTAAGTTTGGCAACTGTACTAAAAACAAACCTAGGATTGTTTTTATTCGCCTCTATTAATGATGAAAAATATGCTGTTCTAGCTTGTCGAAGGGTCTTTTTATATAGCAGTAGACTGTTATTCCAGGTTAAATAGGAATCCTCTAGATGTGTAGAGCGCCATTTTCTCTCCAACTTCCTAGTATTCAGCTTTAAAGTACGCAACTCTGCGTTGAACCAAGGAGTCAGCCTCCTATGGCTAGCCACTTTCTTTTTTTAATGGGGCTACACTATCTAATGCCAAACGCAATGAGGACGTAACGCTGTGAACCAGACCATCAATTTCTGAAGGGTTAGAGATAGAATTGCTGCCATCCACTGTGTTACTCTGAGACACTGAGGAAAGTAAGAATGGGACAGATTCTTTAAAAATTGTTACAGCATTGTCTGATAAAGCTCTACTATAATGAAATTTTCTTTCAGATTTAAGATGGTCAGTTAAAGTAAATTCAAAAGTTATCAAGAAGTGGTCAGACAGGACCGGGTTATGTGGGTGGACTGTTATTTCCTCACACTCAATACCGTATGTCAGTACAAGGTCCAAAGTGTGTTTACCCGAGTGGGTCGATCCCTGTACTTTTTGAGTAAAGCTAATTGAGTCTAAAATAGCATTAAAGGCTGCATTTAGGCTATCACTTTCAGTATCCACATGAATATTAAAGTCCCCCACTATAATGACCCTATCAGTATTTAATACTAAATCAGATAAAAAATGTGAGATCTGATCCAAGAATTGAGAGTAAGGGCCTGGTGGACGATACAAAACCACAAACAAAAATGGTCTTAATGTTTTGCAACTTGGATGAGGAAAATTAAGGGTTAGATGTTCAAAAGAACTGTAGCTATCAATTGGTCTGGGACTAATTAGTAAATCAGAACGGAAAATGGTTGCAACTCCTCCTCCTCGCCCAGTATTTCTAGGAATGTGAAAATGTAAATGACTGGAAGGAGTTGACTCATTTATACTGACATAATCCTCCTGCTGCAACCAGGTTTCTGTGAGACAAAGGAAATCAATGTGATTATCACAAATCAAGTCATTTACTAACAAAGTCTTTGAGGAGAGATATCTTATGTTTAATAAACCACATTTAATAGATTTATTTTCAGTCAAAGTTGTATTTATTTTTATGAGATTTCCATAATTTGCTTTTGTTGGCTTAACTTTTAATCCATTTAATTTTGGCCGTGGGCAAGACACTGTTTCTATAGGGTAATGGGGGGGTAACAGTACAGAAGCAGCAGAGAGGTGGGTTAAACTACGACTCTGCTTCCTGGTCTGGACCCTGGGTTGTCAGTGTTTTGGAGGATTAATAAATTCGGCCATATTCCTAGAAAGAAGAGCTGCTCCATCCAAAGTGGGATGGATGCCGTCTCTCCGGATCAGACCAGGTTTTCCCCAAAAAGTTCTCCAGTTATCAATGTAGCCCACATCGTTTGCAGGACACCACCTAGACAACCATTGATGGAATGACAGCATGCAGCTAAACATGTCGTCACTGGTCCGATCAGGCAGGGGACCAGAAAAGATTACAGAGTCTGACATTGTTTTGGCAAACTTACACACCGAAGGAACACTAATTTTAGTGACCTCCGATTGGCGTAACCGGGTGTCATTACCGCCAGCGTGAATAACAATCTTACTGTATTTACGCTTATCTTTAGCCAGCAGTTTCAGGTAGGATTTGATGTCGCCCGTTCTGGCCCCTGGCAAACATTTGACTATGGTCAATGGTGTCTCTAATGCCACGTTTCTGACTATGGAGCTGCCAATTACCAGGGTCGGCTTCTCAGCGGGTGTGTCGCTGAGCGGGGAAAATCTGTTAGAAACGCGGACCGGTTGGTGGTGGCCCGGGGGCTGGGTCCTAGAACTATGCTTCCTATGTACAGTCACCCAACCAGCCTGAGGTCCCGGCTGCGCGGGCTCTACCGGAGGACAGCTAGGGGGTTCTATCCTTGTTGGCTCCGCGCTGGCTAATGGGCTTCGGCTAGCTGCTGGTTTTTCAACAGCGCGGAGCCGTGCCTCTAATTCTGATACCCTCGCCTCCAAAGCTACAAAAATATTACATTTATTACAGTTACCATTATCACTAAAGGAGGCAGGGAAGTAACTAAACATCTGACAGAGAGAGCAAGAGAGAAGAGTAGCCATAGCCGCAATGAAGCTAAGCTAACTGACCTTAATCAGCTTAAAAAATTAACTTGGATAAATTTAATTCTTATACTTACATACTTGCTCCCAACAGAGGAAATTTATTTAAGTTGGATCAACAATAATCTTTTTTCAGTGCAAGAATAGTGTTATCTGTTTGTAGTCGTTTGTGCTGTTATGAAAAACTATTTTACAGACTTCTGAATTTAAATTGGACTTTAAGGGGACACAGCTTTGGCTAGGTTAAAAGTGCAATTTCCTTAATTTTACCTGGTGTGTTGGGTGTTGTTCATAAACGGCACCCTTTGTTTAAAAAAAAGGCACCATAATTATGGGGTAAGGACACTGTCAAAATAAAAGCGTATTCTCAGGTTAAAATGTGTGCATATTGGTCAATAGTTGTGAATAACTACAAATTTGTAAACTATTGAATTAAGCAAACCACACATAAAACAGAAGTGTATATTTTCCCTGTGAGAATGTGGTTGCAAAAGTTACATCTGAAATAAATCACAAATAAAAATTACACATTTACATTTGTGATTTTCTCATTATGAACACGAGGAGCGATGAGTTTGAGAATACGAATCTGCAACTGGGAGCATGGTCACGTGATCAAGGAAAGACCAAGAAGCAGGTTCACTGCAGTTTCAAAAGTTACATCTGAAATAAATCACAAACACAAATTACACATTTACATTTGTGGTTTTCTCAGTGAACATGCTTCATGGTCTGTCATTTTGGCGCTATGAAGTTGAACAACTGTTATGCGCAAAATTCGAATTCTTCTTGCTTTTTACCAACACTTGACAAACAGCTTGAGGTCCACTACCGCCCCCTGGAGTCTGGACCGGTGTTGTGTTCATTGACTTATCTGAGCTCCATTGATAAACCCTTGATCACGTGACCATGCTCCCAGTTGCAGATTCGTATTCTCAAAGAAGAAATGTGTATTCTCAAGCTCATCGCTCCTCATGTTCATTATGAGGAAACCACAAATGTAAATGTGTAATTTAAGAAACTAACTTAGGATAATATGTCTAAGAAGGAATCTAAGGGGAACTTAAGTAAACACTGGAGAATAGAAGGAAGAAATACATTGGGAAGCTATCTAAAGAGAAATAAACTAAGGAAACACAAATGAGAAGGTGGACACAAACAAAAGGGTGAAAACATGTAAGAGCAAGAAGGGAATATGAAAACAAAGAAGTGCCATAAAATAAATACCAAGGAAAACATTAAAATGATCTTCAGCTGTCATGGGGCGAGAGGGGGGGGGTACACCCTGGACAGGTCTTCAGTCCATCGCAGGGCCCACTCCAAATTAAGATAGCTAATAGGCACCAGCAACCCCCCGCAACCCTGCATAGGAATGACGGGTACAGAAAATGGATGGATGGAAAAGAACTAACTTCAAACACAAAGACTAAAAACTATGACAGCAGTGGGACTAGAAACGAGTGATTACATTTTGAGGGTGCACTGGATCACTGTTTGGGGGGGCTTAGGGTCTTAAAATGAAGATTTAATATATCAAAATAGCTGATGTTCAACTAAATTTGTTAATATGAAACTTTTAAGCATCACCAAAAAAAGGGGGAAATGCTCTGTAAATTATAGTTGATCCTCTTCTAACAAAAAATGGACGGAGGGGGTATTTAGTCATGGTCACAACATACCTATGGCTATTGGATTTAACAGGTTGATCATGTATCTACAATGGACTAGCGACCTGTCTCTTGCCCCATGACTGCTGGAGACAGGCACCAGCCCCCCCGCACTGCAGAGGATGGACAGGTACAGATAATGGATGGATGGATGGATGGATGGATGGATGGATACATTCTGCACACAAGAAATATAACATTCAGAATGACTAAACACAGGCGTCAAAGTGAGTCAACCTGAGTCATTAAAAATGATCCGGAAAATGATTCTAAAAAGAAGCAGACTTACAAATTCAGAGTGGAGGTCATTTGATATGCCATGCATCCTCGCTGAGTGCTGAATGACCCGGTCAAACAGGTTGGCCAGGGAGAGAAAATGGCATCCAGTCTGGCCATTGGTACATATGGAAGCTGCTTTCATACTGCTCAGCCGGCTGCAGAACGCTAGACAGACCAGCGCCACAAATACGGGAGACACTAAGAAATACCAAAGAAAGAGAAAAATACCAAAGACTGTAATATTAATAAAACCCGCAACATCCATTTAACCCTGGAAGGATCTGGACAGAGGGTAAATGGATGGATGTAAATATATTTTTTCCACATCTTTTTCATCTCAAAAGCCTAGATTTGCTTTCTTTTTTTCAGAGTTTAAAAATGGATAACAAGGAAGCACCAAAAAATTGGACAAAACCTCAAGAAGCGATGGACTGAGAAATAGACAAGGAAATGGGAGGAGAAGAGGAAAACATTCAGGAAAAGAAAAAAGGAAAAGTCTTTTTCATGCATGCTACCTGCCTGGTCTGATGTGTCCAGCCATCCTGTTGGGTGCAGAGAAGTTTGTGTCTCTTGCAGAAATGATTCAATTTAAAGGTAGCAGGAGCCTTATGTGATTCCTCACTGATAATTTAACTTTCAGGCTTCAAAGACGAGGAGGGGGAAGGATGGGGAGAGAGTAGGGGCAGGGGGCATGTGAATGATCAGTAAGATCATTCCTGCAAACCCAACCCTTAAAACGATGAGTCATGCTCGAACACTGTTTTTTTTCTTCTTCAGATTATTTTGTATTATTTCTGGGGTTTGAAAGCTTTGTAATCTGTGTACATAGAGTAGCAAACAGATTCACATGTTTTCTTTTTTCTCTTTAATTGTGCCGCTTTATAATGTCTGTCCCTCAAATCTTGAGAGTATGTATGTATGTATGTATGTATGTATGTATGTATGTATGTATGTATGTATGTATGGATGTATGTATGTATGTATGGATGGATGTATGTATGTATGTATGGATGGATGTATGTATGCATGCATCCATGCATGCATGGATGGATGGATGGATGGATGGATGGATGGATGGATGGATGGATGGATGGATGGATGTATGTATGTATGTATGTATGTATGTATGTATGCATGCATGCATGCATGCATGCATGCATGCATGCATGTATGTATGTATCTATGTATGTATCTATGTATGTATGTATGTATGTATGTATGTATGTATGTATGTATATATGAATGTATGTATGTACAGTGGCTTGCAATAGTATTCGGCCCCCTTGAACTTTTCCACATTTTGTCACATTACAGCCACAAACATGAATCAATTTTATTGGAATTCCACGTGCAAGACCAATACAAAGTGGTGTACACGTGAGAAGTGGAACGAAAATCATACATGATTTCAAACATTTTTTACAAATAAATAACTGAAAAGTGGGGTGTGCATAATTATTCAGCCCCCTGAGTCAATACTTTGTAGAACCACCTTTTGCTGCACTTACAGCTGCCAGTCTTTTAGGGTATGTCTCTACCAGCTTTGCACATCTACAGACTGAAATTCTTGCCCATACTTCTTTGCAAAACAGCTCCAGCTCAGTCAGATTAGATGGACAGCGTTTGTGAACAGTAGTTTTCAGATCTTGCCACAGATTCTCGATTGGATTTAGATCTGGACTTTAACTGGGCCATTCTAACACATGGATATGTTTTGTTTTAAACCATTCCATTGTTACCCTGGCTTTATGTTTAGGGTTGTTGTCCTGCTGGAAGGTGAACCTCCGCCCCAGTCTCAAGTCTTTTGCAGACTCCAAGAGGTTTTCTTCCAAGATTGCCCTGTATTTGGCTCCATCCATCTTCCCATCAACTCTGACCAGCTTCCCTGTCCCTGCTCAAGAGAAGCGCCCCCAGAGCATGATGCTGCCACCACCATATTTGACAGTGGGGATGGTGTGTTCAGAGTGATGTGCAGTGTTGGTTTTCCGCCACACATAGCGTTTTGCATTTTGGCCAAAAACTTCCATTTTGGTCTCATCTGACCAGAGCACCTTCTTCCACATGTTTGCTGTGTCCCCCACATGGCTTGTGGCAAACTGCAAACGGGACTTCTTATGGTTTTCTTTTAACAATGGCTTTCTTCTTGCCACTCTTCCATGAAGGCCAACTTTGTGCAGTGCACGACTAATAGTTGTCCCATGGACAGATTTTCCCACCTGAGCTGTAGATCTCTGCAGCTCATCCAGAGTCACCATGGGCCTCTTGGCTGCATTTCTGATCAGCGCTCTCCTTGTTCGGCCTGTGAGTTTAGGTGGACGGCCTTGTCTTGGTAGGTTTACAGTTGTGCCGTACTCCTTCCATTTCTGAATGATCACTTGAACAGTGCTCCGTGGGATGTTCAAGGCTTGGGAAATCTTTTTGTAGCCTAAGCCTGCTTTACATTTCTCAATAACTTTATCCCTGACCTGTCTGGTGTGTTCTTTGGACTTCATGGTGTTGTTCCTCCCAACATTCTTTTAGACAACCTCTGAAGCCGTCACAGGGCAGCTGTATTTGTACTGACATTAGATTACACACAGGTGCACTCTATTTAGTCATTAGCACTCATCAGGCAATGTCTATGGGCAACTGACTGCACTCAGACCAAAGGGGGCTGAATAATTACGCACACCCCACCCCCAAATGTTTGGAATCATGTATGATTTTCGTTCCACTTCTCACGTGTACACCACTTTGTTTTGGTCTTTCACGTGCATGCATGCATACATACATACATACATACATACATACATACATGCATACATGCATACATACATACATACATGCATGAACCTGAGGCGTTTGACGCGCGTCATTTTATTTGGTGCATTTTGTGCGTTCTCGCGTTGCGGGCGTTTTTGCGTCTGCAACCGAAGTTGAGAAATCTGAACTTAGGCGTCAGTTCGCGCCACTTCAACCAATCAGGAGCTTGGTGACATGCTGTCACGTGATGCTGTGACCCAGTTCACGGGGTCAGGTCCGGCAAAATTCATTAATTCAAAATGGAGGAACTACTGATAACGGCTGTGGCTAATCACCCCAAGCTATACGACACCAGTTGCTTTGAAGAGAATGAGACCAGTTGCTTTCCTTACAGAGACAGGAATAAAAAGGACCTCGCTTGGAGGAATATAAGTGAGGAGGTAGAGCAACCTGGTATGTTCATTTCATTTTTGAAAGTTTTCACATTACTGACCCTGCGGACCTGCACAAATGCTAGCAAGCTAGCCTACTGTCCCACTATTTTACAGTTATTTTCCGCTAGATCGACAGCTGCCATTTGCAAAAACACTGTCTGGCACTAGCTCATCCCACAAGTTGCGTATTTCCGGCTTGACAGGGGTCAAAACCATTGACTGTATATATAAATCTATTTATTTAAATATATAAATATCAAAACATACCATTTTTACACGCGTCCAAAGTGAATTGGACGGGGGTCAAGGTGCGAATGTTCAAGCGTCCAACTTTTGATGCTTTGGTGTGAACGCCCTGGGAACACAATGGCAAGGAAAGAAGACGTAAGAAAGACAGAGGATCCAGCAGACAACAAAGGAAACCAGAGATCTTAAACACACTCAGGGGGGATGAGAAGTGACACTGAAAATGCAGCCTTTAATGCCATCTTAGACTCAATTGGCTTACTCAGAAAGTACAGGGACCCAGCCACTCCAGTCATTACACTTTGGACCTTGTACTGCAATGTTGGGATTCAGTGGCTGTGAGTTAGGTTGTGCAGCAGGCTGTGTTTTTTCTCCTTACCTCTCTGCAGGTTGTGACGGAAAGGTACTGCACTAGCTGGACCTAATTAGGCCTCCTCAAGGTGGAGTTAAAAGGAGGAGCAGTTTCCTGAGACTGACGCCAGATGGTTTACTCACCTAGAGTGATCCTTTCCTCTTGGATGATTTCTCCATCTTCAATCGCTCTGCACCTTCCATTGGTTGAGCATTCTTCCTTGGTCAGCCTCCCTCCGCTCCTCTCTCCATCTCCAGTAGAAGTACTTACCTGCCCCCACTCGCCCGGATCTCGTGCGTATCCACCCTCCAACGCTTCATCAACTGCAACAACGAAAACACAGGATCAACCTTACCTTCCACTGGAGCTCCAGCTCCGTTATCTCCCCTCTCAGCATCTGATTTCCATCTGTTCACCTAAACAAATAATAACCACTTACCAGTTAACCTCAGTACTCCTGGCCCTCCTGAAAACGTCCTTCCACCTCCTGATTCTTGTTTTAATAAACCTTTCAAAACTCTCTCACTGGTCTGTGGGGTGCCCCAGGGCTCCATCCTGGGGCCCCTCTTATTTAATATCTACATGCTCCCACTAGGCAAGATTATAGCAACCAATAACATTAGCTACCATAACTACGCGGATGACACTCAGCTCTACATTACAATGTCACCAGGTGACTCTGAACCCATTCAAACCCTAAATCAATGCATTGACCAAATAAATGGATGGATGTGCCATAACTTTCTCCAGCTGAATAGAAACAAAACTGAAGTGATTATTTTTGGACCCAAGGAGGAACGATCAAGAGTCAGCACATAGCTTCAATTAATACAGCTAGAAAGTACTGATCAGGCTCGAAACCTAGGTGTAGTAATGGACTCAGACCTGAACCTCCAGGGTCACATAAAGGCAATAACAAGGTCAGCGTTCTATCACCTGAAGAACATCTCTAGGATTAAAGGACTGATTTTGCAACACGACCTAGAAAAACTCATCCGTGCGTTTATCTTTAGCCGGATTGATTACTGCAACAGTGTCTTCACAGGTCTGCCTAAAAAGTCAATCAGACAGCTGCAGCTGATCCAGAACGCTGCCGCTCGCGTCCTCACTAGAACCAGGAAAGTAGAGCACATCACCCCAGTTCTAAAGTCCTTACACTGGCTCCCTGTAGCTCAGAGAATAGACTTCTAAATACTTTTACTAGTTTATAAATCATTGCATGGCTTAGCACCAAAATATGTTGAAGACCTGTTGTCATGGTACCAACCACCAAGACCACTCAGGTCCTCCAACTCTAGCCTACTAAACATCCCTAGACTCAGAACTAAACATGGAGAAGCAGCTTTCAGTTTCTATGCTCCCCTTATCTGGAACAAACTTCCTGACGAGTGTAGAGCTGCTGAAACTCTGAACTGCTTTAAATCGAGACTAAAAACCCATCTGTTTAGAATTGCCTTCGCGTAAATGCTTG
Organism: Valencia hispanica; assembly: GCA_963556495.2. Lineage (NCBI taxonomy): Eukaryota > Metazoa > Chordata > Actinopteri > Cyprinodontiformes > Valenciidae > Valencia > Valencia hispanica. The sequence continues at coordinate 33,401,919 of OY747722.1, read as the reverse complement.
ATGTCATATGTATGAAATGTGTTCATGTGTTTTTATCTTTCTCTTGCTTTATTGTGTATCATGTGTAATGTGTGTTTCTTTTATGTGTTTTTTATCACCAAATCATGTAAAGCACCTTGAATTACCCTTTTGTTGATAAAATAATAAAATTGCCTTGCCTTGCCTTGCCTTGGTTGTTGCTTTTGCTATTTCAGAGTTCAAAAACAAAACCCTTAGTTTTCTTGTAAAGTGCCTTGAGATGACATCTGTTGTGAATCGGCGCTATATAAATAAACTGAATTGAATTGAATAGTTATGACAGACGTACGGTATTGACTGTGAAGAAACAACAGTATTTCCAGATAACCCGGTCCTGTCTGATCATTTTTTAATAACCTTTGAATTTATTTTAACTGAGCACCCCAAACCTGAAAGAAAGAAACCTTTATAATAGAGCTTTATCAGACAAAGCTGTAACAAGTTTTAAAGAATCTGTTCCATTACTATTTTCCTCAGTATCTTAAAGTAACACAGTGGAGGGGATCAATTTAATCTCTAACCCTTCACAAATTGATGGTCTAGTTCAAAGGTTACTTCCTCATTGTGTCTGGCATTAGACAATGTAGCCCTTTAAAAAAGAAGATAATTAGCCATAGGAGGCTGGCTCCCTGGTTTAATATCAGAGCTGCATAGTTTTTGCAGAACACTAGGAAATTGGAGAGAAAATGGTGCTCTACACACCTAGAGGATTCCTATTTAACCTGGAAAATCTACTGATAAATATGAAGACACCTTGCTAGAACAGTATATTTTTCATCACTAATAGAGTTCAGTTCAGTTAACTTTATTGTACCCATGGGGCAATTTGTTTCACAGTCAGCAGGTTACAGAGAATTCATGACTTCACTCACACAGAGACCAAAAGGAAGAGACCTCACAAACATGAATTTAACAGTTTAACAGCAGTAGCGATAAAGGATTTCTTCCTTCTCTCAGTCTTACATAATATTGATTTGTACCTCTGTCCTGATGGCAAGAGTTGAAACTCTGCCCACAGGGGGTGCCTGGAATCTGACATAATGGCCTTAGCTTTCTTAAAGGGATCTAGTAATAACAGATCGCTGAGGTTATATATACAGCCATTGGTCTCTTCTGACAGACTATTAAACATAAGGCCTCAGCGTTGATAACTCTCATTGGTAGGTAGTTCCTACATTGAGCAGAACTTGTCCACAAACATTACAAATTCCAGCCACTTGAATGTTATAATTCATGCTTGATCTACCATAGTGTTGGTATTGCAAGACTGAAATTCCAGATGGCATACCAATTTAGGAGCTAATGTAGTCCTTTTCTGAGAGCAAACGAGCAGAGTCAACTCTAGTAGGTTTAAAATTTGGTTCACTGTTTGGTTTTAGAAAATAAATAAAAATTTTATTGAAAATTAAGTAACATTTAAGTATAAATGTAATGTTTCAAGCTTGATACGTCCATTAAAAAAATATTTTTATAAAATGAATTCAACCTCAATCTTTTTTTACCTGTCAATTTTTAAAATAACATATACAATAGTAGCCTTTTTTTTAAACTTATTTTAAATAATAATCAATCCAAACAAGCTAAACGGAGAACTACTAATAGAAAATGTAATTAAGCGATTGCACTAAAATAGGAATAGTTCACCTGCTGTGGTCTGAACACACAGTTTCACAAGTTCCTCATCCTCTGCATGGAACTGAAACGTGCACCCATTTGTGCATAATCAAATAGTGGGATTGCTGCAGAGGTTATTGTCATGACCTGCTATTTGTCTAGAAATCCCTGCATGGCCTTGCACCTTCAGACCTGTCTGAGCTGCTATCCCCTTATTGCCCTCCACCCCCCCTCAGGTCTGCTGACCAGTTTTTACTACTAGTCCCAAAGTCACGTTGCAAGTCCCGTGGCGACCGGGCCTTTTCGGCTTGTGTTCTATCATTTACCTCCTTCAACTAGACTCCTCATCTCTCTCCATCTTCAAATCCCGCCTTAAAACTCCTTTTTATTATTTGGTATTTAACTAAACTTAACTCTGTTTTATTCTATACTGTTTTTTTCTTTCTTTCTTTGTATTTCTTTGTCCTTTTCTTTGTTCAGCACCTTGGTCAACTCCCATGTTGTTTTTAAGAGTGCTATATAAATAGAGTGGTATGGTATAGTATGAGGTTATGGATTTTTCTGACAGATGACTTCTCATGGGGTTTTAGAATTTGTTCTAGAGGATGAATCTGCGCTCTGCTGCTACACTGGAGACTGAAATTAAGCATAATTTCAGTCAACGTTTTGAAATAAGGGAACTTTTCTCCAACTGAAGGGATCAGAAGTTGGAAAGACTCCCTGAAGGAGTCGTTTCCTGAACCGCAAGCTATCACTTCAGCGGGGGGAAATCTTTTAGCGTGCGCCGGGGGTTGGCAGGAAACAGGGCTCTTGGGCACGACGGCTCCAAAGCCACAGTAACTCTTCAACGTGCTGTCAGTTCCTGGTGAGCGAGAGGCATTAAGTAAGGTGTCCAGGTCTGAGATGATGCTCAGATGCTCTCATGGGAATCTTTTTATGATTAATTTAGTAACCTGTACTCCATGCGTAAAGTTGAAAATGTCTGCACATTTGCACGATCAGAGGAGCTAATACTAATCTGTCAAAATGATGGACGGCCTTCTGATTCTTCCGTCACCGTTTGGACATACATACATACATACATGCATGCATGCATACATGCATACATACATACATACATACATACATACATACATACATACATACATACATACATACATACATACATACATACATACATACATACATACATACATACATACATACATACATACATACATACATACATGCATACATACATATATACATACATACAGTGGCTTGCAAAAGTTTTCGGCCCCCTTGAACTTTTCCACATTTTGTAACATTACAGCCACAAACAGGAATCAATTTTATTGGAATTCCACGTGAAAGACCAATACAAAGTGGTGTACACGTGAGAAGTGGAACGAAAATCATACATGATTCCTAACATTTTTTAGAAATAAATAACTGAAAAGTGGGGTGTGCGTAATTTTTCAGCCCCCTTTGGTCTGAGTGCAGTCAGTTGCCCATAGACATTGTCTGATGAGTGCTAATGACTAAATAGAGTGCACCTGTGTGTAATCTAATGTCAGTACAAATACAGCTGCCCTGTGACGGCTTCAGAGGTTGTCTAAGAGAATGTTGGGAGCAACAACACCATGAAGTCAAAAGAACACACCAGACAGGTCAGGGATAAAGTTATTGAGAAATTTAAAGCAGGCTTAGGCTACAAAAAGATTTCCCAAGCCTTGAACATCCCACGGAGCACTGTTCAAGCGATCATTCAGAAATGGAAGGAGTATGGCACAACTGTGAACCTACCAAGACAAGGCCGTCCACCTAAACTCACAGGCCGAACAAGGAGAGCGCTGATCAGAAATGCAGCCAAGAGGCCCATGGTGACTCTGGATGAGCTGCAGAGATCTACAGCTCAGGTGGGGGTATCTGTCCATAGGACAACTATTATGGACTATTATAACCTTTATGGAAGAGTGGCAAGAAGAAAGCCATTGTTAAAAGAAAACCATAAGAAGTCCCGTTTGCAGTTTGCCACAAGCCATGTGGGGGACACAGCAAACATGTGGAAGAAGGTGCTCTGGTCAGATGAGACCAAAATGGAACTTTTTGGCCAAAATGCAAAACGCTATGTGTGGCGGAAAACTAACACTGTACATCACTCTGAACACACCATCCCCACTGTCAAATATGGTGGTGGCAGCATCATGCTCTGGGGGTGCTTCTCTTCAACAGGGACAGGGAAGCTGGTCAGAGTTGATGGGAAGATGGATGGAGCCAAATACAGGGCAATCTTGGAAGAAAACCTCTTGGAGTCTGCAAAAGACTTGAGACTGGGGCGGAGGTTCACCTTCCAGCAGGACAACGACCCTAAACATAAAGCCAGGGTAACAATGAAATGGTTTTAAAAAAAAAATATCCATGTGTTAGAATGGCCCAGTCAAAGTCCAGATCGAAATCCAATCGAGAATCTGCAGCAAGATCTGAAAACTACTGTTCACAAACGCTGTCCATCTAATCTGACTGAGCTGGAGCTGTTTTGCCAAGAAGAATGGGCAAGAATTTCAGTCTGTAGATGTGCAAAGCTGGTAGAGACATACCCTAAAAGACTGGCAGCTGGAATTGCAGAAAAAAGGTGGTTCTACAAAGTATTGACTCAGGGGGCTGAATAATTACGCACTCCCCACTTTTCACTTATTTATTTGTAAAAAATGTTTGCAATCATGTATGATTTTCGTTCCACTTCTCACCTGTACACCACTTTGTATTGGTCTTTCACGTGGAATTCCAATAAAATTGATTCATGTTTGTGGCTGTAATGTGACAAAATGTGAAAAAGTTCAGGGGGCCGAATACTATTGCAAGCCACTGTATATATATATATATATATATATATATATATATATATATATATATATATATATATATATATATATATATATATATATATATATATATATATATATATATCTTTTTTTATTTTTTTAAAATATTTTTTTAAAATATTTTTTTAACATGTTGATATATAGCTACACCCCTGGTCTGAACATGTGTTAGCTTGGAAAAACTCCATCTGAAGCATCTTTTGTCTTGCATAGTGTATTCTATTGAGTATTTTGTATCATAGAGGTTGAAGATTGATTGGTATTTTGGATCATTTTAAAAGACACATTTTAATCCAACAGACTGAATTTGTGGATGGATTGACATCGGTTTATTCTAGAATACCAAACTATTTTGATATTTTACAATTAAAACCAGATATTTACACACACTTTAGGGGGAAAAAAGTCTCTTTACTGTCAAACATCAAATCCGAGTAAACTTTTTTTTTAGATCAATAAATATTAACAGTTTGTGTTTTTGTGAAATGTCAGAAAAAAGAGAGAGTATTTACTATTACTTTAATCAAAATCAGAAGTATACATACACTTACAAGTATTTGGCTAAATGGCCCCAAAACTGTTTCTGTTGGGGCAGACGTTTCAGGTTTCCTGCCACAAGCTTTCTACAATAGTTGTTGGAATCTTGGCCCACTCTTCTTCAATTCAATTCAATTCAAAAATACTTTATTGATCCCAGATGAAATTAAGTGTTGGTATAGCTCATATAATTAATTCTTTAAGGAGTTGTTGTAGATGATGATGGCTGTGGGCAGGAAGGATTTCCTGTAGCGGTCTGTATTGCAGCGAAACAGAAGAAGCCTCCGACTGAAGACGCTCTGTTGTTGTATGACAGTCTCATGAAGAGGATGCTCAGAGTTGTCCATACTTTTTTTGATTTTATGAAGAATCCTTCTTTGCATCATCATCTCCAGATCTTCCACGGTTGTCCCAAGAACAGAACCAGCCTTCTTTATCAGGTTGTTGAGCCTTTTTAAATCCCTGGCTCTGATGCTGCTGCCCCAACAGATGATGGTTGAAGAGATTACACTCTCCACAACAGACTTGTAGAAGATCTGCAGCATCTTGCTGCAAACCTTGAAGGACCTAAGCTTCCTCAAGATGTACAGTCTGCTCTGTCCCTTCTTGTAGACGGCTTCACTGTTGCGTCTCCAGTCCAGTCTGTTGTCAAGGTGAACTCCGAGGTATTTATACTCCTCAACCACCTCCACTTCTTCTCCCATGATGGAAACAGTGTTTGACTCATCCCTGTTTCTTCTGAAATCTACAATCATCTCCTTTGTTTTGTTCACATTCAAGGTAAGATGATTGTTTCCACACCATGTCACAAAGCGGTCCACCAGCTCTCTGTATTCAGCTTCTTGTCCATCTCTGATACACCCAACAATTGCAGAGTCATCTGAGTATTTCTGCAGATGACAGGTCTCTGATTTGTACTGGAAGTCTGAGGTGTACAGAGTGAAAAGGAATGGTGAGAGTACGGTCCCCTGTGGTGCTCCTGTGCTGCTGACCGCCTGGTTTGACACACAATTCTTCAGTCTCACAAATTGTGGTCTGTTGGTCAGGTAGTCATTGATCCAGGCGATTGTTGAGGGCTCCACCTGTGTCTTCAAGAGTTTCTGACAAAGTAAATCAGACTAAATTGTGTTACATGCACTGGAGAAATCAAAGAACATGATCCTCACAGTGCTGCCTGCTTTGTCCAGATGACAGTGGGTTGGTTGAAGCAGGTGGATGATGGCATCTTCAACTCCAACTCCACAACAATAAGCGAACTGCTGCAGGTCCTGATACGTTCTTGTTTGCTTATTCAGGGGGGCTAACAGGAGTCTTTCCAGGACCTTCATGATGTGGGATGACAGGGCAACAGGTCTATAGTCATTGATGACTGATGGGTGAGTTCTCTTTGGTACTGGAACAAGGCAGGATGTCTTCCACAACACTGGAACCTTCTCCTGAGTTAGGCTAAGGTTGAAGAGGTGCTGCAGAATCCCACAGAGCTGCTCTGCACAGGCCTTCAGGACTCTGGGGCTGACACCATCTGGACCTGCAGCCTTGTTCCGGTTCAGTTTCTCCAGCTGCTCTTCACCTGACTTTTGGAGACAGACAAGTGGGAGGGGGAGGCAAAGGGGGTAGCAGCATTTCCTGATTTGGTTGACGTCAAACTTGTGGAATCAGAAGAGTCCATGGCTGAGGTGAAGGATAAAACATCCTAGGTGTTACAGGAAAGCTGTTGATCAGAGGAGAGTGGGATGTCTGTTTGGCTGGGAACAGGAGAGAGGAGTGCTGAGCTAGTTCCTGAACTGAACCTGTTGAAGAATGTGTTCAGTTCATTGGCTCTGTCCAGACTTCCATCTATCCAATCCTTCCTCTCCTTAAAGCCTGTGATCTTTCTCATTCCTGACCAAACATATGTGATATTGTTCCTCTGTAGTTTGTTCTCCAGCTTCTTCCTGTATGCCTCCTTGCTGTCTCTGATCTTGACCTTAAGTTGCTTCTGTATACTCCTCAGAAAATTCCCTGTCTCCCTTCCTGAAGGCTCTTTTTTTTTGTTTAGCAGTTCCTTCAGGTCACTGGTGATCCAGGGTTTGTTATTAGGGAAGCATCTCACTGTTCTGGTGGGGATGATGTTGTCCACACAGAAGTTTATATAGTCAGTCACACACTCAGTCATGGCATTGATGTCCTCTCCATGTGCTTGGCAAAGAGTCATCCAGTCTGTGGTTGCAAAAAATCCCTGCAGGGCTTCTTCAGCTTCCTGTGACCATTTTCTTGAGAGAACTGGTGGAACTGGGTCAGGTTTGTAGCCCTTCTTGCTCCCACTCACCTTTTTAATGTTGCCCACAAATGTTCTATGGGATTAAAATCAGGGCTTTGTGATGGCCAATACCTTGACTTTGCTGTCCTTAAACCACTGTGAGGTCAGCTTGGACTCCTTGTCCATTTGGAAGACCCATTTGCTCCCAAGCTTCAACATCCTGGCTGATGTCTTCAGAAGTTGATTCAATATGTCCACATCATTTTCTTTCCTCTTGATGCCCTTTATTTTGAGAAGTGCACCAGTCACTTCTGCAGCTAAATAGTCACACAGCATGATGCTGCCACCACCATTCTTCACAGTAGGGATGGTGTTCTGAGGCTTCAAAACGTCCCCCTTTTTTCTCTGTTTCTCATTCTGGCCAAACTGTTCAGTTTCTGTTTCATCAGACCACAGGACAGTTGTAGACTGTAGTCCGGCTCTTTAATGGTGGTTTTGAAGTAATGCTTTCTCCTCCCAGAGTAACCTTTCAGCTCATGGTGGTACAGGACTGATTTTACTGTGGATAGTGACTCTGTCTTACCAGTTTCACCCACCATCTTCACAAGGTCTGTTGCTGTTGTCCTGGGGTTGATTCACACATTTTGCATCAAAACACGATGGTTGGACATTCCCATGTTTTTTTATACTTATGTATTATTGTCTGAACGGATGAACATGGGACCTTCAGGCATTTGGAAATTACACCTATGTCATGTTTGCAGGGTTTTATGACTCAAAGGCAGCAGCAAAATCAGAACACCAGACCGTAATTTTGGATATGATAAGAAATATTTATTTTACAAATAGTGAATGTGAAAGTCTCTGGAAGAACATGCGGAGGAACTGCAGCAGAGAGTGGAGGTTAGATGATCTTGACAGGTGAGTGAGGCAGAATGTAAATGGTTACTCACAAGATGACAGCGACGTCTGATCTTTGGGGAAGGTAAGTAGGATCCAGTACCGGAGGTAAGTGGAGGCTAATGTTGTGCAAGGCTGTGTGTGTTTGCAGGTGGAGCGAGCAGACGGATGGAGAATAGTCAGACCAGCGGAGGTAACGAAGCAGAAGCTGACCAGGAGGGAATCCAGAGTAGTCGGTAAGTTGTTTCCAGGAGGTATCACCGAGGGAACGGAGATCAGAGGAGGAAACCAACTTTGGAACAAAGAACTGGAGGAGACAGGTTTGATATGGGACACATGGAATACCAGATGAACACGGAGATGAGATGGGATCTTGAGTTTAACTGTAGTTAGACTGATGACTTTCTTGATGGGGAATGGACCGAGGAACCGAGGGGCAAGTTTTCTTGGTTGAGATCTGAGGGTAAAGTCTTTAGATGAGAGCCATACCTGTTGACCCAATGAATAATGGGGTGCTGGTCGCCTCTTCTTATCCGCGTAACGTTTATTCTGTGCTGCAGTGCGTTGAAGGGCAGCGTGAGCTTGGTTTTATAGACACGTCTGATGGCACGGATGCGAGCACGGACCGAGGGCACCACTGGGTAGGGAAAGAGTCTGGGAGTAGAGATGGTTGGTAGCCGAGTGATATTTCGAAGGGAGAGAATCCGGTAGCAGAAGAGAAGTGAGAATTGTGGGAGTATTCAACCCAGGGGAGATGGATGGACCAGGTGAGTGGGTTTAAACTGCAAAGACAACGAAGGGTGTTTTCAATTTCCTGATTTAATCTTTCACACCGACCGTTTGATTGATAACCAGAGGTGAATTTGCAGGGGGCCCCCATGGTGGAACAGAACTGTTTCCAGACGGCTGAAATGAAATGAGGACCATGATCGGAGACTATTTTAGAGGGGATACCATGGAGCTTGAAGACGTGAAGAATGAGTTGACGGACAGTCTCTGTGGATGAGGGAAGCTCAGGGAGAGCAATGAGATGGCAGGCTTTAGAAAAACGGTCAATGACAGATAAAATGACAGTTTTACCTTTAGAAGGTGGGAGGCCGGTGATGAAATCCAGAGCGATGTGAGACCAGGGTCGAGAAGGTGTGGAGAGTGGTTGCAGAAGACCAGCAGGAGGTTGATGGGATGATTTATTTTGGTTGTAGATGTAACAGGCAGAAATATACTCGGCTACGTCCTTGTTAAGGGATGGCCACCAGAAATATCTGCTTAGAAGGGCAAATGTGCGACTGGTGCCAGGATGACAGGAGAACTTGGAAGCATGGGCCCAGTGGATGGTCCGTGCTTGGATTGCTGATGGCACATACAGACGACCGGGAGGTCCCCCCCACCTGGGTCGGGTTCATTCTGGAGGGCGTTTTGGATTGATTTTTCAATGTCCTAGGTGAAGGCGCCGATGAAACAGGAAGGTGGAAGTATTGTGGTTTCTTCAAGGAGTGTCTCATCAGTCTGGTGAATTCTGGAGAGAGCATCCGGTTTTTTGTTTTTGGAGCCAGGACGATAGGAGATGTTGAGGTTGAAGCGGTGAGAAGAAGGACCAGCGGAACTACCTGGGGTTGAGTCTCTTGGCTGTTTGAAGGTATGACAGGTTTTTGTGATCAGTCCAGACGATGACAGGAATCTCCGTACCCTCCAGCCAGTGACGCCACTCCTCCAGGGCCAATTGTATGGCTAGAAGCTCTCGGTCACCGATGTCGTAGTTCCTCTCTGCTGGAGAGAATCTTTTGGAAAAGAAAGCACACGGATGAATATTGTGATCTAAAGGAGATCTTTGGGAGAGGATAGCACCTACAGCGGTGTCCGAAGCATCGACTTCCAGGATGAATTGTTGGGTGGTATCAGGTTGAGTGAGGGTAGGAGCCTGGATGAAGGATTCTTTTAGATGCTGGAAGGCAAGATTAGCCTCAGGGGTTCATTTAAATGTCTTCTTGGATGAAGTGAGAGCGTTTAGGGGTTCTGCGAGTCTGCTATAATTGTTGATGAACCGACGGTAGAAGTTTGCAAAACCCAGGAAGCGTTGGAGTCGTTTACGGGTGTCAGGAGCTGGCCAGTCCTTGATGGTATTAACCTTGGCTGGATCTGCCTTCACCTGCCCGTCTCCCAGGTTGAGACCAAGAAAAGTTATGGAAGAGACGTGGAACTCACACTTTTCTGCCTTGATGTAGAGTGGATTCTCTAACAGTCTTTGAAGGACCTGCCGGACATGGATCTTGTGTTCTTGGAGGGAACGAGAGAAGATGAGGATGTCGTCGAGGTAAACGAAACCAAAATTGTTTAGAAAATCACGTAGGACATCATTAATTAGATTCTGGAAAACAGCTGGTGCGTTGGATAATCCAAAAGGCATGACTAAATATTCAAAGTGTCCAATGGGTGTCTTAAAGGCAGTCTTCTATTCATCTCCTTCACGGATGTGGACAAGATGGTAGGCGTTCCTGAGATCTAGTTTAGAGAAAATGGAGGCTTGACTGACGAGTTCCAAGGCGGAGGAGAGCAATGGGAGAGAATATTTATTCTTTATGGTGATATGGTTTAGACCTCTGTAATCAATACAGGGACGAAGTGAGCCATCCTTCTTTCCCACGAAGAAGAATCCAGCACCGAGAGGGGAAGAAGAGGGTCAAATGATGCCGGAATCCAGTGAGTCTTGAACATAGTTCTCCATTGCCTCTCTTTCCTTATTAGAAAGATTGTATAGACGGCCGGAAGGGAGTGGAGCACCAGGCAGAAGGTCAATGGCACAATCATACGGGGGATGAGGTGGTAGGGAGAGAGCCAGATCTTTGCTGAAAACCTGACTTAAATTGTGGTACTCTTTAGGGACACTAGTTAAATCAAGGATGGATTCAGAAGTGGGTCTGGGTTCAGATTTGTCCGGAACAGCAGATTTTAAGCAGGATTTTAAGCAATGAGTGCTCTATGACTCGATTCTGTGGTGTGTCCAATTTATTTGTGGGTTGTGTGTGACGAGCCATGGATATCCAAGAACGATGGGGTTTTCACTGTTAAAGGGTAAATAAAGAATTGGATCTCCTCATGGTGGTTACCTGAGACAATAAATGAAACGGGTTGTGTCTGATGGGTTATGGGTGTCATAGAACTGCCATCTAAGGCGGTAACAGAAATGGGATGACGTAACTTGTAGATGGGAATTTCAAGTTGTTTAACCAGATCAGGGTGAATAAGATTTTGTTCAGAACCGGAATCGATGAGAGCAGTGCAATGAGAGGGGATTTTCTTTTCTTTCACGAAGAGTGTTCCACAAAAGGATAATCTATTTAATTGTTGTGGCCCCGCCAGGACCCCTACCTTCACTGGCGGGGAGATTCTTTTGGGCGAACTGGACAGTGGGAGATGTAATGTTGAGGAGAGCCGCAGTAAAGACACCAATAAATGTTGATCCTCTTCTGTCTTTCTTGGGGGCTTAGACGAGCTCTGCCAATAATCATAGGCTCAGGGGATCCTTCCCTTGGGGTGGCAAGCTGCCTTGGAATAGTGAAATCTGGTCTGGGTTCTAGGTGGGTGGAAGAATGAGTCTTTGCCTGAATTCTTTCTCGGGATCGTCTATCAACTTTTATGGCTAAAGCAATCAGTTCATCGAGAGTGTCAGGGTCATCTCTTGTGGCGAGATCATCTTTGATTCTTTCATTTAATGCTTGATAAAATGCTCCTCTTAAGGCTGGATTGTTCCACCCTGACTGTTCAGCTAGGATTCTGAAATCAATGGCAAATTCAGCTACGGGGCGAGTTCTTTGTTTAATTGTCCAGAGTTTACGGACCAACTCCTCCTTGTTTCTGACCGGGGAAAAAGTTAAATTAAATAATTCCGGTTGTGTCTTCTACAGAGGACTCGTTAAAAAAGGGTTCTGCCCATCTGAGGGCCTTTCCCCGGAGGAGTCCAATAATAATAATAACTGATCTTATGAGAGTCCAAAGAAAATGTTTGGGGAGAACGAGAGAAAGCTAATTTACACTGTAGGAGAAAACCTTTTTCTTTGTCTAAGTCACCAGAGAATGGTTCAGGGGGTGGTGACGCAACATCCCGGAAGCAGGAAGTAGAGGAGGACGATTTATCTTGAGAATGGCTTAGTTTGGCTGTTATATCAAAAATCTGCTGGTTTAAACGGCTGATTGTTGAGGTTTGAATAGAAGTTTTGTCGTGTTAGATCCTGGATAATAGCTTCGTGTCGGCCCAGTAGCGTGCCTTGCTGAGAAACGGCATGAGAAATTGTGCTGCTTAGTCAGGGTGGCCAGATTGTTCTGTCATGTTTGCAGGGTTTTATGACTCAAAGGCAGCAGCAAAATCAGAACACCAGACCGTAATTTTGGATATGATAAGAAATATTTATTTTACAAATAGTGAATGTGAAAGTCTCTGGAAGAACGCCAGGAAATGGGTCCACGATGGCGGGTGGAGGAACTGCAGCAGAGAGTGGAGGTTAGATGATGTTGACAGGTGAGTGAGGCAGAATGTAAATGGTTACTCACAAGATGACAGTGACGTCTGATCTTTGGGGAAGGTAAGTAGGATCCAGTACCGGAAGTAAGTGGAGGCTGATGTTGTGCAAGGCTGTGTGTGTTTGCAGGTGGAGCAGGCAGACGGACAGGTGGATGGAGAATAGTCAGACCAGCGGAGGTAACGAAGTAGAAGCTGACCAGGAGGGAATCCAGAGTAGTTGGTAAGTTGTTTCCAGGAGGTATCACTAGTGATGTTACGATGTGTGCCGAGGCTACGAAGCGTATGTCGAGCAGTGGAGGGAGCATTTCCACAAAGCGCGTATCGAGGCCTGCTTCACTTAGGGGAGGAGCCGGAAACGATGACGTCTGAAGCCCCGCTGCCTGGCTGTACCACGTGACTGCTTCAGGAAGTGGTTCAGAGTTTGCGGAGTGGTTTGACAGCAATATAAATCCCCTCAGGCTCCATTCAAAATGTGGGTTTGTGTAGGAGAGTTGCAGTCATTTTGGAGTTTGGATAGGAAAGTTTGGTTAGCGGTTACATAGTTTGGAGAGTAAAGAGACAGATAGTTTGAAGATTTAGGAGAGTGAGGAGAGAAAGATAAGATTTAGGTAGGGTGACCAACCGTCCTGTTTTCCCCGGACATGTCCACTTTTCAAGTGCTGTCCAGGGCATCCAGGGGGATTTCATAGAATGATGAAAATGTCCGGATTTTCATAGTTTTTAAGGGGACTAATAAGCATACTTAGATTGACTGGTGCGATGCATGCAATAGGACACATTTCCTCTCATCTATCGTTTAGATGCTTTCGTGGATGGTTCTGAACCGTTTCATAGACGTGAGAGAGCAGGCTGTGATGCACTGCACCACTTTGCTGCGCGCATGGCGTTTCGACTGTTTATAAGATATTAAAGTGCAAGTGTAGCTTTACAGACAAACAGAGCTGGCATATTTGTTTCTGTGTGTGACAAAAGTGGCAAAGATCTAGTAGGTCCACATGGAAACAAAATCTATAATAATAATTAATCTGTAAACTGACTGAGGAGGATGAAGATAAAATCTAATAAATGGAGCATGCATTATTGTGTTTTTGAGACTGCTGCTTTTTAATTTTATTATTACATTAAAAAGAAAATAATAGCCTACCTGTTTTCTCAGAATGTTATTTCAGATTTTTGTTTAATTTTTCTCCAGTAAAGCAAACTATTACTGTTTCTGGTACATTTTCTAATTCGGAAGAGTAATTATTTCTATTATTAATTAATTTCTAGAGATTTTAAAGTCATTTTTGCACTTGTGAAAGCCTATCTGAAATTTGTTATTAAACTGTTTATTCTAACAACATGGAGAATGCATGCTTTAAATATGTTAAAATCAAAAGTCTGGTCACAGTCATGACAGTGTTTCAGGACTGTGCCAAGTGTCCTCTTTTTTTAGAAATCAAAATATGGTCACCCTAATTTAGGAGAATGAGGAGAGAGAGATAAGTGAGAGGATGGAGCCAGCTAGGAAGAGGAGGATTTCCCCTGTTTGGGAGCCAAATATTAGCAGGCTGGAACCCCCCCCCCCCCCAAAGTATTTGGAAAAGCAAAAATTACTGTACCCCAATTAATTTAGTCTAGCACTTGTGTTTTTGTGTACGTCGGCATCTTCTGTGCCTTGTGAAAGAGTGTTTTGGAAGGCTGGTGTGGTGGTGTCAAGAAAAAAGAATCGCTTAACACCTAAAACTGTTGAGAAACTGCTATTTTTGATTAAAAATGTTTTTCCCCTGTTTTGCATATCATTGCCCAAGTTACACAATCATTTCCAGTGCCCTCTTCCTATTTCCACAAGCATTTTCACTTTCCTCTGCCTGGATAAGCCCATGCCTTTTGCCTCAAGTGACAGAAAAGTTATTACACAACCTGCCATAACATATGATACTACCGTTTGGGGATAATTTACAGACAGAATACATTCAAAGAATATTTTTATTATTCACATTTGTAATATTTTATGTAGAGAAATTATTTTTTGGGAACTCATTGTCATTCCCAAGAACCACTTACAACTTTAATGTATCACATATTAAGTGTCTAAGAGCTACAGCTGCCTGTGATTATGTACCTGGCCAGTAAGGGGGTTTGTGTTCACATGAAGCCCCGTGAGCAGAACCCTTTCTTGAACTGATTGGCTGAAGTGGTTCAATGCCTCATGGGGCTTCATCTCGCCATCACTAGGTATCACCGATGGAACACTTTCAACAGCAGGGTCATTCAAGGTGCTTTACATGATTTGGTGATTTAAAAAAAAAACAAAAAAAAACACATGGAATATAACATTGGAAATTAAAAGTACACACATTACACATGATACACAAATCAAAAAAGCAAGAGAGCATGAACACATTTCATACATATGACATCAAGCATTTACTCGAAGGCAATTCTAAACAGATGGGTTTTTAGTCTCGATTTAAAGCAGTTCAGAGTTTCAGCAGCTCTACACTCGTCAGGAAGTTTGTTCCAGATAAGGGGAGCATAGAAACAGAAAGCTGCTTCTCCATGTTTAGTTCTGAGTCTAGGGATGTTTAGTAGGCTAGAGTTGGAGGACCTGAGTGGTTTTGGTGGTTGGTACTGTGACAACAGTTCTTCAACATATTTTGGTGCTAAGCCATGCAATGATTTATAAACTAGTAAAAGTATTTAGAAGTCTATTCTCTGAGCTACAGGGAGCCAGTGTAAGGACTTTAGAACTGGGGTGATGTGCTCTACTTTCCTGGTTCTAGTGAGGACGCGAGCGGCAGCGTTCTGGATCAGCTGCAGCTGTCTGATTGACTTTTTAGGCAGACCTGTGAAGATGCTGTTGCAGTAATCAATCCGGCTAAAGATAAACGCACGGATGAGTTTTTCTAGGTCCTGTTGCGACGTCAGTCGTTTAATCCTAGAAATGTTCTTCAGGTGATAGAACGCTGACCTTGTTATTGCCTTTATGTGACCCTGGAGGTTCAGGTCTGAGTCCATTACTACACCTAGGTTTCGAGCCCGATCAGTAGTTTCTAGCTGTATTAACTGAAGCTGTGTGCTGACTCTTGATCGTTCCTCCTTGGGTCCAAAAATAATTACTTCAGTTTTGTTTCTATTCAGCTGGACAAAGTTATGGCACATCCATCTATTTATTTGGTCAATGCATTGATTTAGGGTTTGAATGGGTTCAGAGTCACCTGGTGACATTGTAATGTAGAGCTGAGTATCATCTGCATAGTTATGGTAGCTAATGTTATTGGTTGCTATAATCTTGCCTAGTGGGAGCATGTAGATATTAAATAAGAGGGGCCCCAGGATGGAGCCCTGGGGCACCCCACATGTGATTTCTGTTCGTTCTGATGAAAAGTTTCCTATTGAAACATAGAAGTCCCTGTTCTTTAGGTAAGACTCGAACCAGCCAAGTACTGTACCAGAGAGTCCGACCCAGCTCTCCAGTCGTTCCAATAAAATATCATGATCAACAGTGTCAAATGCTGCACTGACGTCCAACAGAACCAGAACTGTGGTTCAACCACAGTCTGTATTTATGCGGATGTCATTGAATACTTTGACGAGGGCAGTCTCGGTGCTGTGGTGAGCACGGAAACCAGACTGAAAAACATCAAAACGGTTTGTCATTGTTATGAAGCTATTTAACTGCTGAAATACAGCTTTTTCAATAATCTTACTGATGAATGGAAGATTAGAGATTGCCCTGTAGTTCTGCATTAACGTGTTGTCCAGATTTTTCTTCTTTAGCAGTGGTTTAATAACTGCTATTTAAAGCCTGAGGGAAGACACCTGATAGCAGTGATGAGTTCACTATTTGAACAAGATCAGACCCAATGACAGGAAGAACTTTCTTTAGAAAAGCTGTGGGTAGGATATCAAGACAGCAAGAGGAGGAGCTTAATTGGATAATGATTTTTTCAAGGCTGTTCTGGTTTAATTTGTGGAATTCAGACATTTTCTCTACATTGTTGTTGATTGGGGATGGCACTGGTTGTGGGTTCGATATTGAGGTACAGATTGACCGTCTAATTGTTAGAATCTTTTCAGTGAAAAAGCTGGCAAATTCATTGCAGGCCCTGGTAGAGTTTAGTTCAGGGGCTACTGTCACTAAATGATTAGTTAGTCTCACTGTTGCAAATAGAGTCTGTGCATTATTAATGTTTCTGTTGATGATTTCAGAAAAGAACGATTCCCTAGCATCTTTTATAGTTAGCTGATATCTATTCAGTCTCTCTTTGTAGATCTCACAGTGAACCTGGAGTCGAGTTTTCCGCCATTTTCTCTCGGCTCGTCGACACTCTCTTTTTTCACTACGTACCAGTGGATTACTTGTCCACGGAGACTTCTTTTTACCTGAGACTACTTTCACTTTAGTTGGAGCAATGGAATCCATGATGTCTGAGATTTTCGCAAGGAAATTATCTACCAACTTATTTACTGAGTTTGAGTTGGGAGATGAGGAGGATGTGGTGGAAGGGTAAATACGTTTAAAGGTTTCTACTGAACTGTCCCCTAGAAAACACTTTTTTATAGTGGTCTTACTGTGGCTGGATAATTTAGCAGAGATGGTACTTTCAAAGAAAATACAGAAATGATCAGATAACGCAATATTAATTACCGAGATGTTGGAAATATTTAAACCTTTGCTGATAATTAAGTCCAGAGTGTGTCCTTTATTGTGTGTTGGTTGTTTGACATGCTGGATCAGGCCGAAGTTGTGGAGAGTATCATCTAATGTTTTTGCTTGTCTATCTTGGGGGTTGTCGGTATGGATGTTAAAATCCCCCACAATGATTAGTAGGTCATAGTCGATACATATTACAGAAAGAAGGTCATTGAAATCATTAAAGAAGTTAGGGTTAAGTTTTGGTGGTTTATATAAACTTAGAAATAAAGCTTTGTTAGGCTCATTGATCTGGGTGGCTAGGTATTCAAAAGAATCAAACGTGCCCAGAGTTACCTTTTTAAAGTTCATTGAGTTGTGAAAGATGGTGGCTACACCTCCACCTCGTCTGTGCTTTCTGCTCTCGCTTAAGAAATTGTAATTTGGAGGAGTAGATTCTATTAATGCAGTTGTTTTGTTATTTTCATCTAGCCAAGTTTCTGATAAAAAAGGGCGTGTAAATTATGCTCAGTGATGAAGTCATTGATAAGAAAAGACTTCCCGGATAGAGATCTAATGTTTAATAAAGCTAACTTAAGTATTGTGATGATGGGCAGCTGAACCTTCTGACAGGTTATCAATTTGAGATTTTGTTTAATATGAGTGTGTGTGGTTAACGGTTTATGTTTCCTGCTGCTGATAATTACTGGTATGCTAAGTTCGGGGGGGGTTGCCGGGCGAGTTCTGGGGGACAGTAGGGGTAGATTTACTGCCCGGTTTCCTCAAATATCAAATATCTGTAATAATCAGTGGGGGGAAGCTCCCAGGCTTATTGAAACTGGTCCCTAGCGTTTGGTGTAGTCTAAGTTTAGGTGTTAATTGTGTCCCAAATTTGATTTGCTCGTTCAGTCTGTCTGTAAAGTTTCTAAATGGAGACTCATTTGATGTGGCTGAGGCACAGGAAGATGAAGACTTAATCTCTGATGGTTGTTTATCTGTTCGGTCCTGTGGCGTCATCATGACTTGTTTTTGTTCTCTGATATCCATGGGCGCCTCAAGGTCAGCTTTTGGGAGCAAGTGTTTTGCTTTCTGATTTTGATAAGAAAAAATGTTTGCTGCTAACAGCCTTACTCCGGCCTTGTTAAGATAACGGCCTGCTTTGAACAGATGATTAGCACTTCCAAATACTTTGAAATTATTAGTAAATGTGAACGACTTCTCAGCTGATTGTTTCTTCAACCATTTATGGAGCATGCGGAGTCTGCTAAATCTTTCATCATTCCCTTCAGGGACTGGTCCGCTGATGAGGATGTTTACGTTAAGTCTGTCAAGAGGAGGAAACCAACTTCGGAGGACAAAGGAGTCTGGATCAGGATCTGTGAGGAAACCAGGAAGAGTAAGCGCAACATAGGTCTTGAAGGATAAACTTTTTCTGGCGCCAAGGTTGGCCGTCTTTACCACGGTGGAAGCAAGAACAATCTGGCATCAGCTTGCAGCCTCCGTTCCTCTTTTCAAGCTCGAGATGAATAGCCTAAACGAGCTGCACCTGTCACCAATCAGCCACGCCCCTGCAGAGAAGGTAGGAGAGCACACACAGCAGAACACAGGATCCTAACAACCTAAGGATGAGCCACACTGGTGCAGGTCCACAATTCTTTTTCAGAAGTTTTGGTTTATTTCTCTTGATTTTCCCATGATGCCAAAGAAAGAGGCTCTGTGTTTGGGGGGTGCCTCTATATCTATCCACATGTGTGCCACCAATTAAATCAGATTGATTTAATTAACCTATATAAAGCTTCTTATGCTCAGAATGGAATCATCTGGAGTTTTCTTTTTGTTTAAAGGGACAACAAACTTAGTGTATGTATAATTCTGACTTTGTTGAAAGTAATTTTAAAAAAACATAACATTTGTCTCTCTTTATTCTGACATTTCACAAATAATTATTGTTTATATACTAAAATAATAAATGTACTTAATTATTTCACAAATGCAGAAAATAAGTAAATATTTATTGATCTAAAACAAAAGAAAGTTTACTCTGTTTTAATCTTTGACAGTAAATAACTTTTTTGGGGGGGGATTCTGAAGTGTATGTTAAGATCTGGTTTCAATTATATTATTGTGTGTTGACAATTTTTTTATTCTTAAAAATGGGTTTCCAAAGCACTCTTCAGCATCAATGCATTTCTCTCTTGGTGTGTTTTGGGTTGTTTTTTGTTCCTTTTAATGATTGAGCCAAACATTTTCTAGTAATTTTACATTGACAGCATGTTTTTATCCCTATTGCACATGATCACTGCTTATGTTTTCAATGTAAGTACTTGTTGCTTTTTTCTTTGAAAATTCATCGTAGCAAATTTTATTTGCACATCATCGTTAGTTATATAGTAAACGTCATTAGAAAAAAAACTGTCTTCGTCCTCCACTCATACCACTCCGAAGCGGTAGGGGGCAGTAGTTTTAACATAGCTTTGCTAGTCACCGGAAAGAAAACGTCATCTCGATCCATTAAAGAAGAGATGGCTGCAGTAGCACTGGGTGCTCAGGGCTCTCCAATGAGAGAAGTGAGTCAGCATCTAAAAGGCGATGTTTGGAGGAATAATGAAGGTGTTTCTGATGACGTTGGGGAGCAGTTTGTCTGCGAACTGGAGTTTCTGGAGAAGGAGAACAGCGGTATCCTGAAATCCTCAAGGAATGTTTGTGAGCTGCTGGAAAAGGTCCGAGAGGAGACCGAAGCTTTGGAGGAGCAGGTTGGGGTTGTCTCAGCTCTAAACAAGTAGCATTAAAGGGAAGGACACAAGCTTATTGCAGTATGAAATCCGAAGTTAATCTACTTTTTCTTCTTCGTCTTTCATTCAGGTTGTGACTGTGTGCGATTCTGTGCCTCCTAAAGTTTCAGCAGCTCTTTCTGCTGCCGTAGAGGTCAGATGTTCTCTGGATGAGCTGCTGCAGAGAGAGCAACAGATCTCCAAAAGGCTGCAACAGGTAGAAGAGCTGCAGTGAAATGAACACAGTTTGACCTGTGGTAGAAAGCAAAGATAATGATAGTTTTTAATTTCGAAATTCCCCCAAATTTCTTCTACATTTTCACCTGTTCTACCAGATTCCACAGCTGCCAGAAACTGTTGTGTCCAATTGCTTTTATACATTTTCCACCCTTCTGTCAGAATATGTATGTATTAAGGTGTATTTATAGTGATACTGATACTTTTTTATTTTTTAGCACCTTCAGGGGAGCAGACAGTGGATGGATGATCTTGGCCAAACATGTAACCATGTGGACTTTATAGAGAGGTCCATGAAATACCTGAAGTGCCTTCACCACATAGAGGAACTTAGGTACAGTAAACTGGGAGAGATGCTTTGTCATCAAATACAGGAAGATAAACACAAAAGAGAGGGTCAACCTAATTCATATTTTGATCAGGGTTTTTTAAATCTGAAATGCTGTGCTTATTAATTATTTCTACTTTTTGAATTTTTATTTTGTTTGTGTGTTTTTATTTGTTTTATTTCATTTGTTTATTTTAGATCAGATGTAGCACAGCACATACCTTCCAAAAAGTTATTTTTTTTACTATTATCTTTTTTACTTAATTTTTATTTATATATTTTATTTATTTGTTTATTTTAGACCAGATGCAATACAATGCACACCATCCAAAAAGTTCCACTTTTTTCCTCAACAGTCCACAGAATATTTTCCCACAAGTCTTAGGGATCATAAAAGCTCTATGCTAGAGACAAAGAAGGAATACAATGTTGTTTATGTAAGGGGAAAAAGTCCAAATCGACCATTTAAACAGGGATTTTATCCCCTGATTCAGTTGTTACAGAAACCTTCCAATGTTATGTCAATTAATTAAGTAGTGATTAGTAAATCAATTCTGGGCAATATGGCCTTTCACCTACTCTTATCTAACTTAATCTAATGTTGGAGTGTTCTGATTTACCTTGCAATGAAGACATAACATTAGGAGACTGAAGGCAGAAGCTGCTTACAGAGAGGGCAGACATGATCTGGGTGTGAGAGAGTTTGAGCGTTGGCCCAGACGGGCTCATGTATAAGACTGGCCGTAATAAAATATTAGAAACGCTGATCCAGACTCCAGCCTCATCCTTATGGAAGGAAGAAGATACTTTCTAACCACAACACAGTTTAGGAAGTGGTTTTGTCTATCACACCTGTAAGGATCAGGTAGGGCTGTTAAGTTACAGTTGATGTTTGTATAATCCCAATGTGTGTGTGCTGTGTCCACAGTGCTGCAGTCCAGCAGTCTCTGATGATCAACAGCATGTGGGATGCCATAAAGGGAGTAGAGAGCATGGCAGCCCTGGACTGTGGCCTCAACCAATCAGAATGTTCCCATCTTTGTGACTTTCTCAGAAAAACTCTTAGTTTCTGGCACAACATCATCAAGGATCGACTGACCAGGTTGATCTCCGTGGAACTCACCTTCTTTTAAGCTTCATGAGGTTAGAGATGCAAAAGGCAATGAGTCTAATTCTGAATTTTATTTCTGTCATAGTGATTTTGAGAAAGTATTGACTCAGCTTCACTGGCCAATCATCACCCCTAACCAGTCAGTGACCCCTCCTGCTAACTATCAGGATCTGAGCAGCCAGCTGGAGGGCCTCGTGCTGCAGCTGCTTGCTTTGCAGACCTCGTATCCTTTTGCCCAGGCCTCCACAGATGTGGACATTTTATTTTAATGTTAGAATATTACATTGGACCAATAAAAGAAAACTTTTAATACAGAAATGTGGGCTTAACAAATGGTATGTTTAATACCTTCTTAAAGGTTGGTCAGGTTGGTCTCTAAATCTGACAGACGAGCCTCATTGGGCCACACATTTAATTTAACATATTAAATATGACTATTTTAAGTGTTGATTTGACTTTTGTTTTTTTAAATTGTGAAACAGTGTCTGAATTAAGTAGGGATTGTTCATTGAAACATATCACACAGGTCAGATAGTACTTAAGGTATTTAGTAGAAAAGTTGGAAAAATTAGGCATAACTGGGTGAAACTCCTACCTCTAGATGGCAGCAAAGTGTTTCTAGTATGATGCTTGGTATCCATGCACTACGCATCAATTAGGGGATACATATGCCAACTTGGCTGCATTAAAACCGGTCTGTGCACATCAAATATCAAGACCCCAGAGGGCGCTGTTAAAAACCTGGACTGTCATACTGAAGAATTCAAAGATACTTTTATTTATCCCAAAGAAATAAAATGTTGTAACTCATATCATCCAAGTATCCAAGTACTAAAGGCCGACCATCAATTTGACAGATTAGTATTTACACCACATTAGTGTTGTCCACTTGGTGAAGACAATCAGATATTTTCAACTTTACGCACAGAGTACAGGTAACTAAATGAATAAAAAATATTCCCGTGAGGGCATCACTGAGACCTGGACACCATACTTAATACATCTCGCTAACCAGGACCTGGCAGTGTGTTTAAAAACAGTTCCTGAGGCTTTGGAGCGCGTCGCTTCCATGAGTCCGGTGTCTTGCCAACCACCGATGCATGCTGTGGGATTTCCTCCCACTGAAGCGATACCTTTCGGGTCAGGAAACTGCTCGTTAAGAAAGTCTTTCTGACTTCTGATCACTTCAGTTGAAATTGGAGAAATGTTCCCTCATTTTAACACTTTGGCTGAAACAGCACTTGTAACTGTAGTCTCCAGTGTGGCAGCGGAGCACGGATTCAACACTTTACCCCCCATGAGAAGTCATCTGTCTGAGGCAAAACCTCAGCAGCAATTCCACTTTTTGGTTACGCAAAAGTGGTTGAGCATTCAGTTCCATACGGAGCACAAGGAACTTGTGAGACTGTGCGTTCAGGTCAACTGTCCCTATTTTCAATTAATTTTATTACCTCTGCCAAGAGGTTATGTTTTTGCCATAGTTTGTTTGTCTGTTAGCAACATAACTCAAAAAGTTATTGATGGATTTTGAGGACATTTTAAAGAAATGTCTGCACTGGGAACAGGAACAAGTGATTCGATTTTGGGGGTGATCCAGATCACCGTCTGGGGGCGGACTGAGCTGCCTTGTTGGAGCTCTTCGCTCTCAAAGTGCTTTTCTAGCTTTTTATATATTTCTCTGTTAGCTTGTTCGGATTGAATATCATTTAAAATGACAAACTATTGAATTTGTTATAATTATAAAAATTGACTGGTAAAAAAAGAATGCCCTGACTTTTTTTGACCCCGTTGGGCAAATTGATGGACAACAAAAATGATTTCTGGGGTACCTACATTTTTATGGAGCTGCACTAATGCCAGCACCTGTTCCTGTGTGGCCTACTCAGTCACACATTCTTGGCTCTCTGAATAGTAACAACGGTTTCTGTAGTGTCCATTTAATGCCTTTAGCACTGAATATGTCCAGATTCTCAGTTACACTTCTAACGAATTCAGTTGTTTATAGGGTGTGACTAAACCAATAAACTTATTCGGCTCCTGAACTCTGCTTTAAATGAAAAGAAAATAGTTTATCAACAGAATATTTATGTGTAAGGTTTGGCTTGAAAACAGGGATGTTAAAAGTTGTCTAAACATCTGTTAATATTAACGGTTCAGGACAACTGAAGGTGCTTGTGGTGCACTCAAAAGATGCAGCTCTATTGTTTCTAAATTATTATATTCTACACCAGCGGCACCTCGCCGCCATCCACCTCTTCATGCCACAACAATTTCCTCAAAGCTGCTGCTGTGAAAAGTCAATCACAATTGATTAGAAGTGAAAGGGCTGCACAGTGGAGCGGTTGGTACCACTGTTGCCTTGCAGCAAGAAGGTCCTTGGTTCAAATCCCAGCCTGGGGTCTTTTTGCACGGAGTTTGCATGTTCTCCCTGTGCATGTGTAGGTTCCCTCCGGCTACTCCAGCTTCCTCCCACAGTCCAACATGTCTGGGTTAATTGCTCCGCTACCCTGCTTAGGATAGACGGTATAGAAAATGGATGGATGGAAAGGAATGTATACTTATATCTTTTTTTTTTCTGTGTTTTTCATGTGTGTTTAGGCGTTAAGTTTTAATCATAAGATCCCCACAAAGCATTTAACTGATTAAAAGACAATCGCGGAACCTGTCAAGTACTTGCTGTTAGCAACAAGGTATGTCTGAAAGCTTCCATGACCCCGTTTCTTTAACCTTCCCTCACAGCGACGACCTCGTATCTCAGAGAGCTTCAGCTTCCACCCAAGGACCGCCCTCTGCATCTTCATCCAACCTTTTCTCACCAGCGCCTCCCCTGTGTCTGCCTATTCAGATCATGCTGCAGCCGCTCGCCAAGAGGTTCAGATACCATTTCTATGGAAACCGTCAAACCAACTCTATACACAAGGTTTCTTATGCACTGAACAGCCTACGCAATGGAATTGGAATACAATAGTCATTTATTTTTTTCTCATTGGGGAAATTTCAGCATAACGGCATCAAAGAAGGTTCACATAGGATTAATAGACTGTACAGTAAATAAAAAATATAAGAAAACATTTTAAATTAAAAATCAATTGAAAAATCATCTGGAATGTAGGCAAATTGAAATTGTAAAAACAGGAAAATAAGCTAGAACACCCCTGAAGTCGGACTTCCCACTCAGAAAGTCTGAGATTTGTGATGCGTTCCATTTGTAGTCAGAACTTCTTGTAAGTATGTAAAGGAATTCTGGCTTTCTTATTAGTCGGTTGTTAAACATATAACAATGGATCAGATAAATTGGACTTTAAATAAAAGTTATCAGCAACGCAAACCTCCAGCACATTCTGTCGGCCTGTAAGATAGCTCTGTACCAAGATTGCTACTGGTGGCATCATGCCCTGGTGCTGAGGAAGCTAGCAGAAGTGGCAGAGTCATGTAGACAGGAGGCCAACAGCAGACCTCCCACCCCACGGAGACATACAATTCTAGAGAAACAGTCCCCCCCCCCCCCCCCCCTCGCCAGAGTATATCATCATCAAACATTCACCTAGCAGTGAATAAACCATGAGGGTGGACCTGGGGAGGCAGCTCCAATCCCCCAGGGAAATTGCAGAGACGTCCCTTCGGCAAGACTTGATCATGTGATCAGAAGTATGTAAGATCGTTCTGTTTGTAGAGCTCACAGTCCCTTAGGAGGAGGGTATGGAGGCTGCCAATGAACGGAAGCATTCCAAGTAGACCTGGTTGAACCTTGTAAGGAGGCTGGCTGGAGAGCCAACATGTGCCCCGTTGAAGTGGGATGCAGGGGCTTCGTTGGGTCCTCAACGACGCGCCTCCTCCGAGACATGAGATGTACAGGAGTGGGGTGTCGGAGAAGAGCAGAAGAGGCCGAGAAGGGCAGTTTTTGGCTGTGGTTTGGGAGAAAGGATAGGAATTGGGGGCCAAATAACACCTAGGGCATCAGCAGGAGTGGCTGGGAGAATTCCCAGTCATCGCTCCGCCACCAGGAGATGTGCTGGGGTTAAAGGAGCGAAATATGGATGAGTGGTGGTCCCCAGCTGATGACCCGTCTATCCCTAGAGAGGTGGTTAGAGGGGCACACTTATGAATAGGCACAAATGGTAATACCAACAATACAAAGATGTTTCCACCCAGAATTTAGAGATCTTTGGTAGCTTCTCTCAAGTCCCCTGGTTCTAGCAGCTTGAAGGATTCCTCCACTTCCTGGTGAAGTCCCCCTCCCCCAGCCAGTTCTTTAAATTTCACCAAATATAAAGACAGTTTATGATCTAAAGAAACATAACACCTGTTTACCCGGTTTGTGCACCCATATTGGCAAACAACTATTGTAAACCAATATTACAGAAAAGGTGAAGTTTACAATCAGAAGGGTGGTGGAAACTCTACAGTTCATTAGAAAATAGTGATTCTCACAAACTACTATGAAAACTTTGTGGAACGACAATCTTAAACACTTGACACAAGTGCTACCAAATGCAGGGGAAAGGTTAGGAGAGCTATGAAATCTTTTCATTTTCATGAAAGTGATACTATTTATTTTATTTTGGCTTGTGCGTTTCCATTGGCCAATAACTTTGCTGCTGTTATACTGGAAATTCCTTAGTGGAGGACAAAAGGTAAATTTTTTGCTCTTGCTTCTTTCTTTGCTGTTTTTGTTTGTAAACTTTAAATTCAACTGCTTTAAAAGTCAGTTATTTTTGTTCCATCTTGACGTTGAACTATTTCTGTGCTTTGAAGGTTTGTCTGCCGTATCACTGGAGCTCCTGACCTGTCAGTCATGAAAGCCTATTTTCTCCTTTTCTCAGAGCACAAGCTTCGACACTGCAGCTGACTCTCACCTATACTAGTTTAATAATTAACGAATCATTTTTATTGTTGGGAAATTAATATTACTACAGTAGACTGAATATATTTTCCAAGCACCTCCTTTAAACACATTACTGTTTGGTGTAGTACCTTATTTATTGAACCACTGTCTCAGGTAAATGAGCTGTTTGTGTACATCACTATGCTAACTGAGAATGGTTCCCTTATTGGCACAAGATTAGAAGAGTCTCTGATGTTTGTCGTTTTTCCAGCCAGAGTGGTACCTCACTCAGGTTCTGAAATGGATGGAGAACAGCTCGATATTCATGGAGGAAAAGATTCAGCCCGTCTTTGACCAGGCCAAGCAAACCGTCGGTGCAAAGGTATGCTGGGTAATATAGGCTTTGCTTCGGTAAAAGAAAAGTAAAAATAATTCCAAATCTCACCATTTGCTCTAGCTTAGTTTGTGGCTACCAGCACTAATTACATATTATTATAAGAGATACTGAATTTCTCTCATTAGCCACATAACGTTCTATCTAGTGGTGGGTGGTGATACAAAAACAAATTAGAACCTTTGAAAGTAATTAACCATATTTGCATCAAATACTAATATTATAAGCAATGTTTTTCAGTTACATTCGGGTTAATGACTGAATAAAAAAACAAGGTAAAATTTGAATTATGAAGTAAAGCAATTTCTACCTCGATTTAGTGGAAACTGGAATATGTGACTTTGCTTTTATGCAGTGGTTCATCCATCCAGATCCAGATGCAGTTATATTCAAAATGTCTCATATCAGGAAAGTCAGCAGATTTACACCTTACTCTTCTAAATCATGTGGCTGTGTTGGGGGAAACAGTTAAATATTTAAATCCTTTGTTTCTACAGAACAGGGTTTCTGTAATTCAGTATTATATCCAGATGTGTTCAACCTCTATCTCTGTGTCACTCTTTAGTTACTGAAATGTAGCGGAACTCTGTTTTATTTTTTTACCCCCTGCATGTGGAACATTTTTCCTAACACCTCACCCTCTAGTCTAAGCTAAAAGAAAAAACAGAAACTTTCTAGGTTGACATCATGTTGCCATAGCAACGGTGACCCATGTTTAGCTGTTTTTCTTTTCTTTCGCTTTTTTCCCCACTTTTATGCAGACGATACAGATATGCAATTATGGGTCCTCGCCAAGTCAGGCTCTTGGTCAGCTTTAGCAACAATTTTCTTCTGACATACAGTGGGACAAAAAAAGTACTTGGCAGCCACCGATTGTGCACGCTGTCCCACTTAAAAAGATTAGAGATGTGAAAGAAAGAATGTAAAAAAATTCCAGGAAATCACATTGTATGTGTAAATTTTTATTTGTATAATGGTGCAGAGAATAAGTATTTGGTCAATAACAAAAGTTCACCTCAATACTTTATAACATAACCTTGGCTGGTAATGACGGAGTTCAAACGTTTCCTGTAGGTCTTCACTAAGGCAAAGCAATTTTATTTGTATAGCACACTTTCAACAACAAGGTAATTCAAGGTGCTTTACAGGATTAAGGGGTAAAATATTCTCTCTCCACTAATTCTCTATTGGATTGAGGTCTGGAGCTCTGGCTAGGCCACTCTAGAACCTTGAAATGCTTTTTACGTAGCCACTACTCCGTTGCCCAGGCGATATGTTTGGGATCATTGTCATGCTGGAAGATCCAGCCATGTTTCATCTTCAATGCTCTCAATGATGGAAGGAGGTTTTTGTCCAAAATCTCACGATACACCATGAATGGCCCCATTAATCCTTTCCTTAATACGGATCAGTCGTCCTGGTCCCTTTGCAGAAAACTTTAGACGGGCCTGGACATGTGCTGGTTTAAGGACCTTCCAAGGGCTCTAAGATTTTAATCCATGAAGACCTATTGTGTTACTAATAACAACCTTTGTTACCGCGGTCCCAGCTCTCTTCAGGTCATTGACCAGTTCCCCCTGTGTAGTTCTAGGCTGTTTCCTCACTGTTCTCAAGATCATGTGTACCCCATGAGGAGAGATCCTGCATGGAGCCCCAGGTTTGAGGGAGATCATTAGTGATCTTGTATTTATTCCATTTTCTAATAATTGCTCCAACAGTGGATCTCTTCTCATCAAGCTGCTTGCCTATTGTAGATTGGCTCATCCCAACCTTGTACAGTCTTGTCCCTGGTGTCCTTGGACAGCTCTCTGGTCTGGGCCATGGTGGAGGTTGGAGTCTGTTTGAAGGTGTGGACAGGTGTCTTTTATACAGATAACTAGATCAAACAGGTGTCATTATTACAGGTAACGAGTGGAGGATAGAAGAGCTTCTTAAAGGGCAACTCACCCCTACCAGGGTCTGACTCAGCCCACATTTCCTGTTTGAAAAATGTGCCAGAAAGAGGCAATGCCTGGTGGACCAGCGAACATGCAGGGGAAGAGGGCTCTGGTGTGATTGACATCTTGACAGTGGCACTGCTGCAGTGACGCAGACAGTGAGAAAGATGGAGAGCAATAGAAACGCAAGCACCTTTGCCTCAGAACCATCTTTTGAGGTGGAGGATTTCTCTCCACCTCCTTCATCAGAAAAAAGAGAGAAAAGGCAGGGAGGTTCTGTGGAGGAGGCGTGGGCGGAGACTCAGCTTCTTTTATACCCCACAGCGGCAGGGTGGCAGACGTCAGCTCAGTCCTCACCGCACAGCGAAT
Organism: Valencia hispanica; assembly: GCA_963556495.2. Lineage (NCBI taxonomy): Eukaryota > Metazoa > Chordata > Actinopteri > Cyprinodontiformes > Valenciidae > Valencia > Valencia hispanica. The sequence goes on along the minus strand of OY747722.1, from coordinate 33,372,641 downwards.
AGCAATGCCTGCTTCATATTCAAGTTCAGTATAGAGTTTTATCCTGAAGGGGTGCCACACTGAGAGTCAGAAAATTAATATTTTTACTAAGCTGCACTAAAATACCAAAATAATGACCAGACAGGTAGAGAGCACTAGTAGACACTCATTTATACAGTTTGTCTGCAAAAAAAAGTTGATTTGGAGTTGATGTGCTCTGTAAAGAAAACTTAACAGGTATATGAGGTCCAGAATTCTTTTTTGTAGGTGCTAAATACTTCTGCACCATTATACAAAAAAAGAATTATTGAAAAGTTATACAATCTGATTTCCTGGATTTTTTTTTTTTTTTTTTTTTTTTTTTTTTACATTTTGTCTCTCAGTTGAAGTGATGAAAATTACAGACCTCTCATCTGTTTAAGTGGGACAACTTGCACAGTCGGTGGCTGCCAAATACTTTTTTGCCCCACTGTACCTACTGGTCCTCATTACCCAGAAACATCCTGGAAGTTATAATCTCCCATCTTCGAGACTTTGGATAAGCTACAAAACCTTATAAATCTCTGGAGGCTTGTTACCATAGAGGGTGTTTAAAACGTTTCTTTAAAACTTTGAATGTAATTCCAGATGATTATAATACGTTTTATGATGCATTACTCTTTCAGACCTTCAGTCTCCATGCATTTACATTTCCTGTGTCTTAGTGCTGCTGCCTGCTCCTTTACTGGTTTACGTTTTTACCACATTATCTTCTCTTAATAATTTGTTGAAATTAAAACGCTAAAGTTCAGGCCCTTTTGTTGTATTGGTTGCCATGTTTTAATCTGTAAAATTATTAGTAGGAAGTTAATCAGGTTGGCTTAAAAAAGTTGGAACGTCCTAATTTACTCTAGAGATAATACATTATAATGTATAACTCTAGGTTTTAACAACTGAAATTTTCAACTATAAATCTATCAGGAGACATTTGATGTCTCCTGATAGAAAATGATGAGGTAAGCAAAATGTTGGGTGTGCATTTGCCTGCAGGTGGAGCTGTGTCGAGGCCTGGTATGTTTAGTCCAGGAGAAGGTGGCCAGTGATGCATCACGAATGCTCTATGATGACGGGCTCTTCTGCCATCTGGTGGAAGAGGTGCTGCAGTTTGAAAAGGACCTGAGAAGCCATCATTCATACCCTGTAACGCTGCCTGGTCTCCTTCACATCCTGCTTGAGGATGCATTCCTTCAGAAGTGGCTCGCTGTGGAAAGGAAGAGTGAGTGCTCAACTGATTGCCATCCAGAGTCCTAAAAACTAAGTTAGAGGTGTCTTTAAATCACGTTTTCCTTTACTTGGGTTAAAGGCCTTATCTCATCACTAAGCCCCTCTTTCAATGGTTTGTGTATTTGTGATCAAAATTAGATTTTGACACTAAACATTTGATGCACAGCGTTTAAGAAAAAGAATAAAGATATGTCAAGCAAAGAGAAGTAGCTGAAAACATTCATATGTATGGGGGGAAGAAGCTAGAGGAATACATCCCAGCTCTAACACAGCAGCATAAAAACTTACTGTTTAAAAAGATGGACATGAGGAGAACTAGATCCAGGATTTTAAATTTTTTTTTAAAAGCAGACCAGAAGAGGGCGGCGTGAGCCACAACTACTCAAATAATGAGCTGACTTGTCCAGCAACCTGGACAACCCAGATTGGCATGTTACAGCATGCTCCTAAACTCTGTAACGACTACAAATCTGACATCAAATCTTCATCTTTTATTAGAATAGGCTTGAATGAAGTGATTGTAAACAAATTTACTGGATAATTGAATTCAAAAACACTTTATAGATCCCAGAGGGAAATTAATTGTTGTTGTAGCTCATATTCTTTAAGGAGTTGTTGTAGATGATGATAGCTGTGGGCAGGAAAGATTTCCTGTAGCGGTCTGTATTGCAGCGAAACTGAAGAAGCCTCCGATATACTGCCCACCCCTATTTTAAGGAAAGTTTTATCAAATTTTTTGGGGTTTAAATGCCCCCACACCAAAACACAAGACAAACTGTAACATCCTCCATGTTGGATGCTTCACTGCCAGTGCTTTTCATTTTTTTTGCTCACAGTGGCTGTGGAGAAGATGGATGCTATGCTGTCAGCTGAGGGAGCTTGGACATCTCAATATAAAGATATCAGTGATATGGATGAGCTGAAAGCCCCCGAGTGCGCAGAGACATTCATGACTCTACTACAGGTTATCACAGGTAAGACAGTGGCAGTTTGAATGTTTCACACAAAGTAGAAGCTGAGGAAAATGTTCCTATAGTCAAGTGTTGTAGTGTAGCTTCAATTATTAGCTGGTTCACTGGTAAAAAATAATATTATTATATATTAATATGGATGGACCACAATGCAACACAATGTTATTACTAAACAGTTATTAGTGTTCAGAGTGCTGGATTTAAATGCATAAATGGAAAATTGAGTGGAAGGTAAAAGGTAAGCTTCTTGTTAAGTGCCTTGAGATGACATCTGTTGTGAATTGGCGCTATATAAATAAACTGAATTGAATTGAATTAAGCTAGAAAAAGCATGATTTTGAAGCAAACTGTCACATTCTTTGTGTTGAACCCCTCCTGAGCAAGAGATAGAAAATGGATAGAACTGAAAGCCACAATAAGCTCATTTGAAAAGAGCACAGCATATTTAATTATTGGATAGATTTCTAGAACAGTTTTTGCAAACTAATTCTGTCTGGTTCTAAAACTATAGAACGATATCGGGCCTTGCCCAGTCCTTCAGCACAGCTCAGGTTTTTTGGGCTGCAGAAAGAATTGGTCGATGACTTCCGCATACGACTAACTCAGGTAAGGATGACTCTATGGATGTAATCTTTTATTGTTTAAAACTTAAATCAAAATACTTTTGTCATAAAAAAACTGAAAAACATAAAGTCCTGTTTCAGCAATATCAGCAAGGTAACCACACTACCCTTCCTTAGAAACCATAGAGAAGGAAAGATGATAAAGTCATTGGTGTGAGAGATCCCTCTCAGCCTTCTCATGAGCTGTTTAGTCTTAATCAGGAATCACACATCGCTCCGTTACATCAAGAAAAAACAACTACTCAATGTCTCCCTTCATATGCACAAGAGCAACCTTGTTCTCTTTCACAAGAGTTATTTAAAATGTAGGAATGCCAATAAAAGTAATTAAATGTTTTGTTTTAATCCCAGGTGATGAAAGAAGAGTCCCGCTGCCCTCTGGGTATCCGTTATTGTGCCATCCTCAATGCAGTTAACTACATCTCAACCATTCTGAGAGACTGGGGAGACAACGTGGTGTGTATGGGTGTTTGTTTTTTTCTTACTGCAGCTCTAGCAGAATGTGTTCAAGCTTGTGGACTTCTTATTGTCGTTATTATCGAGCTTTTTAACAGAACAGGAACTGTTATCTGTAATCATGTAAATTATAGAAGATTCTTAGTAAGTAAAACTTTATTTAAATGGATAGAAATTTCAAGATAGAAATCACAAAGTGCTTTAACAAGCAGAATACAAATACACCAGACAACGTTAAATGAAAGCATATTAAAAAAGACACGTTTTTAGCTGGCCTTTAAAGGAAACCATTGAGTCTGCCGATCTCAGAGAAAGAGGAAATGAGTTCCAGAGTCTCAGAGCCACAGAGAAAGCTCGATCTCCTTTAGTCTTCAGTCTGTTATGGGGGACAATCAGTAGGTCTTGATCACAAGACCTCAGGGCCCTGGTGGGGGTGTAGGGATGTAATGGTCCAAAGATGTAGACTGGTGTTTGTCCATGCAGAGCTCTTTAAGTCAGAACCAGGATTTTAAAATGCACACGGTAATAAACCAGGAGCCACTCAAGTTCCATTAGTAGTGGAGTTACATGACATTTCTAAGACCTCTAGCAACAGCATTTTGTACAGTCTGCAATTGGTTTAGGGAGGTTTTCCTTGGTCAAACATGTAAAGCGCATTGCACTAATCAAGGCGAGAGGAAACAAAAGCATGAATTAGTATTTACATCTCAGGACGAGGGACAATAAGGCTAAGTTTGGCAATATTTCTCAAATGACAGAAACGGGATCGAACCAAAGATTTAAGAATCATCCCAAGGTTTCTGACAGTAGATTTAGCCAGAAAACCCAGAGGCTCAAGAATCTCCTTTATATTTACAAGATTTTTTTTACAGGAAAGATGACTTTGGTATTTTCTTCATTTAATGAAAAAAGAAATCAGCCATCCAGGCTTAAACTAAATCCAGGCATTTAGTAAAATGTACACCTTCGAAACTTTATTTGGAAGAAAATAATTATACAGCTGGATTTCATCTGCATAACAATGGTAATTGATATCCTTAAACGAAGACAAAATAAGACCAAGAGGGAGCAGATAAAGCAAAAACAGCAATGGCCCCAAAACGGAACACTGAGGAACACCAAACTGAACGGGACAGGAGTGGGATCTATAGGTAGATGTGGCCAAGAAGACTGATCTATTCGACAAGTACCAGGACAACCATTTTAAAGCTGAACCCGAAACAAATGCCCAACACCTCAGTCTATTGAACAGGGTCGGAAGGTCAACAGTATCAAACACCCAAGTCAGATCCAAGATAAGCAGCACGGAACATCTACCTGCATCTCTCTGCATCAAAATGTCATTTGAAAATTTGAAACTCTTAAGAAGAAGAGCCATTTCAGTTGTGTGTGAGTAAAGCATTTACTAAGAATACAGCCAGAGCTGTGGTGGAACGGTAGAAATATATGACTGGGACCTGAAGTGGTCGAGTGTTCACCCTGAGGTAGTAGATCGTTCGGCTACTTCCTAAGAGTTAAAACAATGTGTTGGGAGAGGTTCAGTTACTGGTTCCCTTGTCCCTCTGTTCCAGTTTTTCCTCCAGCTACAGCAGGCAGTGGTTTCGCTGGGCGAGCAGGAGGTACTGAGCAGCCTTGAAATGATGGAAGTTGGACGCCTAGCTTCCCTGGAGGGATCCCTGTTTGATGGTCTGCTGTCTCTGCTGGATCGACTAAAGGGAGACATGTTGGGAAGACTGCTCCACTATCTTATGAGAGACACAGCTGATAAAGCCCAGCCGTACTCTCAGGAGAGGTGAGTTAAACACAAAGCATCTGTTTTTCATCCTTTTATTTTCATTTCTTTGTTTTGTAGAATAAAGGTTCATCAGAATGGATGTTGTGATTTTATACTCTGTTCTAGATGGTTGTCCATTCCGCCTCCACAAGACCAGTCTGCCATGTCCCTCTCCAGTTCAGCATGTCCCATGATGCTTTGTGTGAGGGACAGATTGTTGAACCTTCATCAGGTCTTAAGCGTTTCTCTCTTCCAACTGGCTTGGCAGGGTTTGGCAGAAAAACTGGACAACTTTATCTACCAAGAGGTATGAGATGTAACCTACTGAATGTATCAGCATGATGTTTTTGTTATGTGATAAATGGAGCTTAGCAGACTAATAGAAATGGGTGAGAGACTTTACTGTGCAGACTTTTCAATGTGCATTCAGTAGGTTCACAGTAGCTGTACTCGGCTAGTGATGCACACTCAGCTGCTTTGACTGTTTTGGTTCCAACGGCACTAAAACCTTCCATGAGGGACAATAAGGGGAACTTTGATTTTATTGGATAGAAGTTGTGGCACAACACATACAGAAGACCTCATACTTGAAATGTAGAGTTTGAGTCTTTTGACTTTTCAAATATGGGCAAAGTATTATTTAAACATCAACACTGACTGTTTTCAAGTTATCTTGTTTTCTACTCTGGCTTTGTCTGCTCATACCATTTTATAATAAAACATCCAGTCATGTCTCCTTTCAGTTCCATAGTTAATTTTTTTTTAATTTATAGGACATAATAAAATCAAATTTATTTCAGGAATTGAAAGGAAGGAATTCAACAAAAAAAGGTTCTTTGTTTAATGCAGATACAAGTAGAAATAAAGTCATATGCATATTTGTATACATTTTTCCTGAATAAAGTGTACAGAACTGTGATTTTTGGCTAATGTTACACACTTAATGGATGTACAAAAATAAATAAATGTCCTTTCTATCAATATCCTCTTCTGAGAAAGTTGTGAGCAAGAATTGTCCAAAATATCAGTGTGTTGATTTGTAAAGCTGGTAGAGACATACCCGACCAGACTTTTTGCTGTATTTGCTGCAAAAATGTTTTCCCACAACACAAAAATGTGGAGTCGCTTGTATCTGCAACCTCTTTCTTTCAGTCACTACCCAGAGCTCATGATCATAGATGAGTGTAGCTCAGTTCTCTCTTCACCACGACAGACCTCTACATCACTCACTTCACTGCAGATGCAGCACCAAACTGCCTATCAATCTCCCGCTCCATTTTTCCTTTATTCGTCAACAAGACCCCGAGATACTTGAACTTCTCCATGGGGCAGACCTCATCCCCGACCTGGAGAAGGAACTCTACAATATCTGATTTTTTAATTTAAACTTCCTTTTGTTCCAAATCTATAATCGTACTTACTTTTCTATTTTATTATTGACAGCTTAACTCTGTATTTTCTCAGTTTAGATAGAGTAAAATAGAATAATCCTTTATTGTCTCAGGGGAAATTCAGCTGTAACAGCAGCAAAGTGACAATGATAGAAGCATTTAAAAAAGTATAAAAACAGAATTAAGAGTAATCTATGTACATTAAGGACAAAATTACAAAACCAAAGTACTCCGCAGTTATTAGAAATAAAATGGTATACTCAGATTTAAAATGTACAACTTTGTAGGATCATTTAAAACAATATTTTCAGAATGTGCATGTTTATGAGGAGCAACGTAGTGGTAAGCAGTAAGGTACAAGAAGAAAAATATAAACTGAAAAACCGATGTACAAATAACAGCAGTAGAGCAGCAGGGGTGGAAACATTATTGAGTTTGTTAGGAGCAGTAATGGTTGTAGAGTCTAACAGCTGCAGGGAGGAAGGAGCTGTGAAAACGCTCCTTCATGTACCGAGGATGCAGCAGTCTGTCACTGAAGGAGCTCTGCAGCTCAGCTACATCTTCATCCATGGGCGGGAGACTCTGTCCAGCAGTGATGTTATTATGGCCAGAGTCCTAATGTCTCTCACCTCCTGCACTGGATCCAGGGGGCGCCCTAGAACAGAGCTGGCCTTCTTGAGGAGTTTATCCAACCACTTATGATGAGGCCGACAATGGAAGAGTCATCAGAGAACTTCTGAGGGTGGCAGCGTGGGGAGTTGATGAAGTCTGCAGTGTAGAGAGTAAAGAGGAACGGTGCCAACACAGTTCCCTGTAGGCCCTCCCTAATTCAGACCAGCCTGTCAGAAACAGCCCTGTGTCCTCACATACCGTGGGGGTCCAGTGTCCACGGGGACATGTTGTGGTCCACTCCTGACAGCTCCAGCTTGGAGCTTTACTAGCTGTTTAAATAGTTTCAGGTAATATTTAACGTAAAAAGCACCATCAGCACTGATGTTGTTGATGGTGACTTCTTCTTACTGATGTTTCTGGCAAACAAAAACACCAGTCAAAACTTGCATGACTTGACTCAAAACCTTGGAAATACTTGATACCTACTTGTGACTGAACAAGCAATGACTTGGTCCTGACTCTGAAAACATATAGAACTAAATACATATGCTACACTTTTCAGATTTTTGCTTTGTAACATTTTTTTGATGATAAATTTGTGAACAATGAGAACTACAGACCTAGAGAGGCTTGATTAGTGTTGTCAATAATCTCATGAAATGTTTGTGTCTGTCAGGTTATTTTGGCTAATCACTTCAGTGATGGTGGAGCAGCTCAGCTTCAGTTCGACATGACCAGAAACTTGTTTCCTCTGTTCGGCCATTACTGCAGAAGACCTGAGAACTTCTTTAAGCAGTAAGTGTTTCACTGTAGCTCAGCTTCACAGCAGTGGAAGCCCCCGCTAGTCAGGATCCAGAGATGGAAAAGGGTAGTAGGCCAATAGGTGATTCTCATTTCTCTCGATATGATAACAATATATCGAATCAGTCATTTTCACACCATCAGTGTGTGCCATATCACAATTGCAAAGGGCTGCTTGGATATTGCAATATTTAGTGTGATTTTACAAACAGAGGGAGCTGGAAGTCCTGGGGCCTCATTTATAAAACTTTGTGCAGAATTCTTACTAAAACTGTATTTAAGTTTGCAAAAAAAATTAAAAAGAAGTTTACTGATGCAAAGAAATTTTCCAGTTTATAAAACCTTGAGTACACACAGCTTCCGCTATATAAATCACACCCTTCCTAGAAATGTGCTCAGGTAATTTTGGATCACACCCACTTTCCCATAAAGGGTCAATGCAAAGTACCTGATGAATATTCTGCATGGATGTAAGCCTGCTTTAATGGGTAACCATGGCAACCGAGAGGTCGGGGATAGCAATTCCACTCACTGTGCTTGTTGGTGAGGTTGGAACACGGACATTTTTTTAATTTCAATCAATGTTTATCTCTATAGAGCTTTACTAATCCAAAAGGCGACCAAAGTGATTCACAATAAAAGGCAAAAATATAGTTGGCACTAAGAACATGTGTAACAAGATTAAAGAGAAAATCAAAAATAAAAGCAGCAGCACAAGCAATAAAACAAATAAGAACAATAAATATAGAGTTAGAATGATATGATTACTTTTCGTAACAACAATAAGATTGGAATTAAATCAAATAACATTTAAATTACAGCAGAAAGTTTAAACACTCCTTGGTATTTAAAACCTGACAGAAAAGGTCTAATTTAAAAAGTTTTATCTGCGCAGAAGTTTTATGTTGGGGTCACAAATAAACAGAACTACAAGTGGCTCAGCGGTGTTCCAGCAGGTCAGTAGATCTAACACCGGGTCCAGTTCAGAGCACAGATCTAATAGGACTGCTTTAGAGAATCTATATTGTCATCATCATGGGCCAGGAAATACATCTCTAACCCCTCCCCCATTCAGATGCTGCCAGCAGTGGGATTTTCAAGGAGTGTCAGCACATCTATTGTGCAGCATTAGACAGGAGTGTCACCGCAGTATTTATATTTGTACTCAGTAATCATATCTATTGCTACACACCTTATCAGAAGTGATGCACCAATAATTCTGTATAATCTGAACACGTACACTTGAACATACTGAGATAATTCTTAAATAAAACATATTTTCATTCTGATTTTTGCTCTAACCACAAAGTTTGCGTAGAAAGTGACTTTTGTGCTTTATAAATGAGACCCCTGCTAATTGGCTAAAATGCTGCTCTTGTGCTTCAAAAGTCTCAACTGTAGGCTTTTTGGCAAACTAGTCCCTCAACATGTTAACTTGTTGACAAATATTCTGTCGTCTAGTAAACTAGTGACACTCGACACACTAGTTGACTAGTTCCCTAAGTTTAAAAAGTTGGTTAGTAGACACTAAAATGCACACTATTTAACTAGTGCAGATAAGAACTATCAATAAGTTAACTAGTGAACCTAAAACACATTGTAGTTAACTTGTATACCAAAAAGGGAACAGTAGTTGTAACATAACTTTTGGCTGACATGTTAACTAGTTAAGATGCCCACTTTAATATTAGTTGAAGCCATCTGTGCCTTATTAGTGAACATCTAAAAAATTTCAACTAGTTACATTTCAAGCCTTGAATTTGCATCAAAGCAGAGCGCAAAATATTTACTAGCCGACTACACTGAAAAAAGAGAATGCAGCTCCAACTTAAATAAATTGACTTAATTGGTCACAAGTAATTAAATTAAGTTCATCCAACTTAATTTATTTACATTTGTTTAACTTGACAACTTAATAAACTTAATAAATTTACTTGGATAAACTTAATTCAAATAAATTAATTGCTCTGCATCTTTTATATGATTATATTTTATCAGTGTAGCAACACATTCATTCTTCCTATTAGTTAACTGATTGAACTGAATTCATTTTGAGCTTACTTGGTGACAACCGGCCAGTCAAATGCGTAGTCGTCATCTAGCGTGCCTTAAAACCCTGTTTCCCAACCCTGGTCGTCAAGGTACACTGCCCTGCATGTTTTAGATGTTTCCCTGCTTTAGAACTCTTGATTCAGATTATTGCAGTTCAGCAAAAGCCTGTTAATTAATTAGCTATTAATTGACATCAGGTGTGCTGAAGCAGGGAATCATCTAAAATATCCATTAGTCTATGCTCCAGTGCTCACACCTCATATTAACTGTGAACCATGGTGGTGGATTGTGATGCTGTGGGCTTGTTTTGCCTGTGTGACCCGGGCACCTTTTAGAGAATCAACTATGGACTCCTTAGTACATCAAAGTAAGCTGGAGTCAAAATTGAGCCTATGTCTGACCGCTACCTCTGGGCCCAACTGGGTCATCAACAGAATAGTGATGGCTGACAGAATAGTTAAAAAGGCCCAATCAAAGTCCAGCCCTAACCCGGTTAGAGAGGTGTGCATACCTCAATGAGCTGAAGCAACATTTCTCCACAATGATGTCAGTAAACTGCTTTCTTTGCGTTTCTTTGTTTCTGTTTATTAAAAAATGTAAGAAATCAGATGTCACAGTTTTTTTCCATCTACCTTTTCTCTCTCTCTGCAGTGTGAAGGAGGCATGCATCATTTTATGCCTAAAGGTCGGCTCTGCCATTCTCCTAAAGGATCTCCTTAAACGCTCCGAGCTAGAGACGGGTGATCCCTCACCAGAGGCTGCTCTGAATGAGTTAGGAGTTTTCTGCTTGGCACCGTGTGACGTGTTAATTCTTCTCAACCTCAAAGCTTTGCTGCCAGGAATATAACAATGGCTGTTGGGCGGTATTCATGTTCTGTGGATCAGATCAGCTGAAGGACTGATTTCTCTTCCTGTGTATATCCATCCTGGAACCCTTGTAACAAATCCAAAGTATTGCTACTTACATTAGGGTTAGAGTCAATAAATTCAGGTTCCTCTAAGCTAATGTTTCTTGTTTTTGCAGTGATGGTTGTTGTTGCACTCATTAAACTTAACAGATTAATTAACTTTTTGTTGCGGTATGCTTCAAAGATAAGAAATGATACAATCTGCTAATAATCTATTCAGTTAAGAAATACTTTACTGATCCCAAAGGGAAATTAAATGTCTTAACTCATATTATCTAAGTTACTTTGTCTAAGAGTTGTAACTCATATTATCTAAGTTACTTTGTCTAAGAGTTGTAATATTGATGGTGAGTGCTGTGGGCAGGAAGGATCTCCTGTAGCAGTCCGTATTACAGTGTCTCTAAGGAAGCCTCTGACTAAAGACACTTGTTGTAGGACAGTCTGAACAGGATTATCAGGGTTGTCCATAATGTTCCTTCTTTGCATAATCATCTCCAGAGGTTCCACAGTCGTCCCCAGAACAGAACCAGCCTTATTAATCAGTTCCTGGCTCTGATGCTGCTACCCCCACAGAGGACTCACAGATTCCACTCTCCCCTACAGGCTCATTGATATTTTCACACCTTTAAATCTCTAATGTTACATTTTGATTAAGCCCCACATTCTTGTATAATACAGGAGACATTTAATATAACAAATGTAGTGTTAAGTTACATACCACTACACTGACACCATGACTACCAACACCTGACTTTAGAGCAGATGTTCTCCAATCACCTAATGATCTGCTGGGAACCGTGTAGAAACCATATTCTGATATAGGAACTGAAAGAACCAACAAAACAGGATGAGTGGAAAGAATAAAAATTTAATTACAATCAGTAGACCTGCAGTTGCTTCAATATTTCCAAATCATGCTCTTTCCTTGTGATCTATTTTAAGTGCAACAAAGCCGCCCCACACCATGATGCTGCCTCCCCCACACTTAACAGTTGGGATAGTTTTCCCAGTCTTACAACCATCCTCGTTTTTCATCCCAATATAGCGATGGTCATTATGGCCAAACAGTTCTACTTTAGTTCCTTTAGACCACAGAACATGTCTCCAGAACTGAAGGTCTGTGTCCCTTTGTGTATTTGCAAACTGCCATTTGGATTTTTTTTTAAGTTTCTTTTGGAGTTAATGGCTTCCTCTTTGCTGAACGGGCTTTCAGAACACGTTTCACTGTGGATAACTGTCTCACCATCTTCAGCCAGCATTTTCACAAGGTCTTTGGCTTTTGTTCTAGGGTCGATTTGTCCCTAGTCCCTTCGTGCATCTAGAAATTGTTTCCAAGGATGAACCAGACTTGTGGCGCTCCAAGATTCTCTTCCTGATATCTCGGCCGATTTCTTTTGACTTTCCCATCATTTCAAACCAGAAAGCAGTGTGTTCCAAGGGTGGCCATAAAATGCATCTACAGGTCTGCCTCCAGTGAACTCAAATATGCCACTGACCCTATCAGAAGTTTCCAAAGCCGTGACATCATCATCATCTGGGCTTTCCTTCACTGTTTAAATAGATAACATTCTTATTTTGAAGATGTAAATAAAAAAAGCTTACTTATTCTTCCTCTCATTGTTGTGGCAATAGGCAAACAATTTTGTAAAATATGTTTTGTAATTTTAACTGACCTGAAACGAGAAGTTTGGTTTGATTAACTTCAGACAATTACATTTTAAAAAACAAAAGGTGAAAGGGAGACCCGGGATGGTTGTAACACTCTGAGTTTGACCAATCAGAAACTGGCTATGGTGATGTCATCAATACAATCTATGCTCACTTACAAATTGAGCACACTTACAAAGCCACATTTCTCAGAGTTGTAAGATTAGAAAGTAAAAAGTTTCATCCCCAATATTTTACTTAATACTTACATAAGCTCCAGTAGTAGCCTAGTTTCTCTAGTTTAAGTTGACGTCTTGCATTAATACTACCTTTTTAATGGCTGCCTGGCATGGGGAGGGTCATAACGGATCTGAAAAGTGTTACAAACTTCCCTTTTGTTCCGGTCTCCTTTTTACTGCATGCCTAGGCAGTGGAAGTGTAAAAGAGAATGGGGTGTCCCTGCAGATGTTCTCCAGAAGGCAGCAACTGAAGTCATCCATGGTACATCTGTGAGACGGGTCTCCAAGGTCCAAAACATCTGGCACGTTACCTTGAACAGGTTTTGTGGAGCTGCAGAGAAGCTAAGAGAATGTTAGATGGTTTGGAGATAAAGTCAGAGAGACCAGATTAAGATGGTTTGGACATTCAGAGGAGAGGGAAGGATTATGTCTGTAGAAGGATGCTGAGGATGGAGATACCAGGGAGGAGCCTGAGAGGGAGACCAAAACTGAGATTTATGGATGTGTTGAAAGAGGACATGAAGTTACTTGGTGTGAGGGTAGGGGATGCAGAGGAGAGGCCTAAATGGAGACAGATGATTGGCTGTGGCGACCTCTGAAGAAAAAAGCAGAAAGAGAGGTCACAAATATGATTTTTATTTTATTATTTTGTAGTCTTACAAGTTTATGGCTCCTTCTTTGTTATTCATTAAAGTACTTCCATACAATTATCAGTGTGGATCTTTAAATTCATAATGATTTGATCGTTACATCCATCCTTAACTCACACTGGTACAGGGGTAGGTTGTAACAACATACCTCTTTGTATTAAACATTAATTTGACTAATCTTTGATGGTGCAGTAGAAGTCCAAATGTATGTCCTTTACAGCAGACAAATATGGGTACCACATGTTAAAATCTGAGATCTAGCTAAAAGAAACCCTGAGCTACATTTGCTCAAACAAAAAGTGTCACAATCATTCCCACTCTTTGTCTTTTTATTTGGTGTATGTAAACTTCTGGTTCCAACTGAATACATGTTCCAAATACATTTTATTCCATTATTTTCTTCATCAGAGATCTCATTTTTAGATATGTTGCCTGTATTTGGTTAAGCACAAATGTATTCATACCCCTGGCAAATTAAGATTTAAAGTCACCTTCTAACTTTACCAACAGGTTTATTCAGAGACCCCCCTGCCCATTAAAAGATGGGTTTAATTGCTTTAATTCCAATAAACATTTTGCAATTGATTATTCTGATGGCAAATTTTACAAAAATGTAAGTGATGTATTTTTTTCAATAACTTTCATAAGTTTTTATACAATCTTTTGAGAGATTCCTATCTCATTTCGAATCAGAAACAAACTTCTTGGTTCAATGAAAGTCATTTGGGATCTAAATCCAACAGGATATGTGAATATTTTTGGGCACTACATACAATCCTTAAAAAAATAAATAGTTTGCATGAAAACAATGATGGGATGAGGATAAGGTTACTGGGATATGGTTCTAGTATGGCAACCTTTTCTTTTCTTTCTGATGGCTCTCTTGTTTGGTTTCTTTTACTATTATTATTATTATTATTATTATTATTATTATTATTTAGGGAAGATATTACAACACTTACATACTGTGCAGTTATTAAAAATAGAATACTCAGATCCGAGAAATGTGCAACTGAGCAGGATGATTTAAAAATATTTACAAAATGTGCATAGTAGTAATTTTATAGTTTATTTACATCATTCCATGTAGTATATTATATAATTGATCATACAAAACCACATTCAAACTAATGTAGGTGGCAGTAATGCAGCTTTGTGTTGACGACAGCAACAGATAAGGAATCAGGCGAAGAAGAACGTTTTCAGACATTTTTTTTTTACCCTCCAAAGATGGCGTCAACGCAGTTAACAGATGAGGAGCTTTTTTCCCAGTTGAAGTGCTTCGGTTATACTCCTGGCCCGGTCACAGAACACACCCGGCCGGTGTACTTAAAGAAACTGAAGAAGTTCCGTGAGGAGCAGCAGCAGCAGCAGCAGCAGCAGCGGGGTAAAGGCCGTGTCAGCGGGACCAGCGGCAGCGGCAGCACGGGGGCACCAAGGCCAGTTAGACATGACGTCAGGCGCCTGAGCTCCGGTAGGAGACCGGGCCTAAAGTCCTCTGTTCTCGGCTTCAGCTCTGACGAATCTGACGCGGAAACACCACTGAAAAGAAAGGGCCTGGATCACATGAAAAGACCCAGCCGAAACCCTCACGTTCAACAACAGCAGCTGAAGATTAGAGCGGCTACGCCTCTTAACGAGGCTAACAAGAAGCAGTATGGCGTTGGGACTGCTCTGAAAAGCAATTCATTCCCGGGTCCAGACGAACAGACAAGTGCCTCGCTGGGCTGGGAAACTGGGAAAAGACCTGTACATGATCATGAGTCCAGAGACGAGGACGTTAGTGATGAGGAAGTGCAGAATTCCCTCCCTGTAAATGGTCGCAGTGCTGCTCGCCTGGACACAAGCAAACTAGCTGGAGAGTACTCGGACTCAGACGAGGAGGAAGTTGGGGCCCCTGGAGGCCCAGACCGAGACCGGAGGAGTCTGGAGCTGCGACGGATTTACACAACTGGGCCCTTTCTTCCCCATGTAGACGGCAGAGGGTCTCGGCTCGGAGGGAAAAACTGTGCGCCTAACCCGCTTGGGAACAGAGCCATGGCAGGAGGCAGAGAGGAGGATGAAGAAAGGGGGAAGAAAGGAGACTTGGACGCATCGGGAGGGTCGCGGGGCCACATGTTTCCCAGGAAGCCAATCTACGTGTCCCTCGGCGAGGACCACCACAGCAGGACCGGAGAAAACAACCACGTTACCAGCGAGGAGGGGGCGTCCAGGAGCAGCAGCGCCAGTAGGTTCAGCATTGGACTGAGGCCGCGCTTCCACAGATCCAGCAGCCCGGCCCTGACCTCCAAGGGGGGCTACCCTAATCACAGCCCCGGGCCGAACCACGCTTACAGACAGGCAGCGCAGAAGAAGAAGCTGGCTGTCCCGGAGGATGAGCTGCTGCTGCAGTTTAAACGAGAGGAGCAAACCTCCTCTGGAAGCTTCAGCGCTCACTATCTGTCCATGTTTCTGCTCACAGCAGCCTGCCTCTTCTTCCTCCTGCTCGGCCTCACCTACATCCGAATGAGGGGCTCCGGATCTTCGGGGCCGGATGGCGTTAGTAAGTGTCTAAACTCTTTCTCCGTGGAGCTAAGATGGAAACATTCCCAGCTGGAGATTTTAATACAAAGCTCACCGGTTTTTAGGGGTTGCATTGTTTTAATCAATTACATGCAATCATTAATCACAACAGATTTTTATTTTCCATAAGCTGAAGAGTTCCACACAATGAAGTAGTTATTACATGAGGCAGAGGATAAACATAAGGTATATAAAAACTTCTGGATGTTGACAGGAAAAGGCGTTTCTAGTCCTGAAATAAGACAAACGCTGGGAGACAAGCCATGTATATTAATGTGGCATCATACAATAAAAGTAGAGATAAGTTCAGGACAATATGGAGTGCAGTACATTACTGGATTATACCGTAAAGGCCACAAATACAGATGCATATTAGAAATACTGAAGTCTCCTGTATTTAATTCCCAATAATAAAACTGGTGTATCCTATATGTTGGTTAGGCAGTGTTTAGTTCAGTAGATTTAGCTTACAGCTAATGAAGATCTTAATAAGTGGTTGTGCCACCCTCAGGACTAACAGCTATCTTTTTGCTAGAACCTTATACATCAGACATTGTTGTAACTCAGCCACTTTGGAGGGTTTCTGAGCAAAAACAGTCTGCCTAATCTCAATTAGATTGTCTCCTAATCTGGATTTTGTCTAGGTCACACCAAAAGCTTCATTTTTTCCTCTTTTTTTTTTATGAGTCAGAGGTAAAACTGATGGTACACTTTAGTTAATTATCTTAGTGCACCTGAGCTCAAAGGATTAGTTTATATTTTAAAGGGAACATTATGCCTCATTTTAAACAAGTTATAATAGGTCTGTGGTCTGTATAAAACATGTTAATGTTAAGTTCTTTGCACAAAATCACTCACATAAAGCGTTCTCAGTGGCTCACTTCTTGACAATTTCACTCCCTTTCAGAATGAGCTGTTTAGAGGGTCTGTCCCTTTAATACGCATGAGTGGTTACAGACCACGCCCACCCATCCTGTTACTAGGCTCCGGGTTTGCTTATGTGGAGGCCTGGTCCTGCCAAAATTGCAAATAATGTAAATGTGAAAATAAATGCATAAATAAACAAATTTGGAAATACATAAGTTCTTTATTTATTTCCACATATGTTTATTTATTTTAAAGGGATGATCTGTTAATTTCTAATCTGCCATAGTTAATTCACCTTTAGTAGAAAGATGTTGAAGTTCCACATATCTGAAAGTTTAGAGCTACAGAGGACTGATGTCATCAGAGCAGACCTGGTGGACTTCCTCATCTGTTCCTTTGAGCCTACTTCATGCTATCAGTCAGGTTCTATTTAAAGCGATAGTGTTCCATTTTGACTTAACAAGGAGAGTAGTAATATTTTCGCCTAGGGCCAGGTTGGTTGAGCTAGGTTTTTCTTCTAACTAAAATCATAAAAAAGAAATATCTGTTTACTGTCTCACTCTGAGGAAAGTCAGACCGGCGTAACAGCAGTAAAGTGATGGATTAACACAAAGATAAATATAGAAAATAGAAAAAGCCGTATAAAGGTGAATGACAT
This sequence comes from Valencia hispanica, assembly GCA_963556495.2. Lineage (NCBI taxonomy): Eukaryota > Metazoa > Chordata > Actinopteri > Cyprinodontiformes > Valenciidae > Valencia > Valencia hispanica. The sequence goes on along the minus strand of OY747722.1, from coordinate 33,355,188 downwards.
ATCGTACAGTAAGAGCAACATTACAGCACTAAAATACTGTGCTGTTGAAAATAGCATGCTCTAGTTAAAGAAATGTGCAACTGAGCAGAATCGTTTAAAAATATGTACAAAATGTGCATGTGTATTTTAGCATTAAATAAGACTATTTACAATAAGCGACAAAGAAAAAGGGCTATAAACACTTATTGAGTTTGTTTGGAGCAGTGTTGTTTATAGAGAGGAAGGACCTGCTGTAACTCTCCTATGTGTACCCAGGATGCAGCAGCAGCGTCATGCATGGGGTGGGAGACTGTCTATCACTGGGGTTATTTTAGCCACAGCCCTTCTGTCTCGTTTGCAAACTGCTTTTTGTATTTATTCAGGTTTTCTTTGTCTGATCCTAAAATGGGTTTTTTGATGATGTGAAACGTTTAAGGGTGACCAAAAACACAGCCCTGAGTACAAACTGGTACCGAGTGCAGCTGAAGGTCGGGAGTGATCTGGCGGTGGTCAGCTGAATGAGCTCACCTGAACTGTCACTTGAAAAGTGTGGAGAGTTTTAATGTTTTTGCTTTGATCCTGACTACATTTTAAATTGTTCTGTTTAGCCTCTGATTTGACATTTTTCTCAATGATTGCTTTTCTGTCTCCTCTCTCCCTTACAGTAGTTAAGAGCCACCCCTTTGGCAGCCACTTTGACTCCTTATATGTAAGTACAGTTATCTTCCTGATCCTTATTTACTCCATACATTTTCAACTTATTCAGTGTTTCCTTAGATCTGTAGGACAAGCAGAGAATAATGTTTACATGACATGTGGAATGGTAGAAAGTAAAGATCCTGTTTTTACTAGCCCACAGAGCTGTACAATATATTGGATTGCTGTTGTCATGACACCATTGATGTGTGCTATATCTGCTAGGATGCAAGATTTGCTAGGATTTTTTTTTCTTTGTTTCTGACTTATTAAATTTAGTCTTTTAAAAAGTCAACCTTTATCCCTTCCTATTGGAGTTCTCATTTTGCCTCAATTACAGAATGTCTAGTTACATCACTGGTCCTAACTATTCATTCACACATCTTTCTACAGTGAATAAATGGATATACACTACTCACCAAAAGTTAGAGATATTTGGCTTTCAGCTGAAATTTATGGAAAACATAAAAAGTTAATCTTATATTGATATAATATCATAAAAATAAGATATTTACGTAAAAGCATGCAATGGTGATTTCCTCATCTCAAAAGATGAATTGAAACAAAAGCCAATAACAGCGGGGGTTGTGCCACAACAATAAATGTCAGTCTCAATAACGTGTTGCTTGTGTCCTTAAGCACCAATTATTATTGAACAAAGTGTTGTTGCTGCCATGGTAACCAAGTGTTTCTCTTTGCAGAATAAAACAGAAAAAGATGTGATCCTAAAGCTGCTGCTCAGCCTTCATGACCACTTGGCCGTCGTTGCTGGTAGCTATCGACAGTTTATACTGTTTATCTTTCTTCTGTGTTTCTCTCCAGAGATATTTGCTAAAGTTTATAGAAATGGGTAGAACATGTATCCTAACACAACACGGCTGGGCGACTGTGGCGGGACAGGAGGTAGAAGGCCGTTCTGTAATCAGAGGGTTGCCGGTTTGAACCCCACCTCTCTCCGTCTCGGTCATTGTGTCCTTGGGCAAGACACTTCTGATAGTGTGGCCCAGGGCAGCTGTGGCTACAATGTAGTTTGCTATCAGCAGTGTTTGAGTGACTGAATGTAGTGTGAAGCGGTCCTCAGGACTAGATAAAGCCCTAGGCTATACAAGTACAGCAGGCCATTTATCATTTTGACCATTTTTGGCTCTGCAGGGGTTTTAATATCACAGCACATTATCAGATCTCAGCGCTTTCTGACTACAACAACCATAATGTTCCATAAATTCCTGAGATCTGATCAGAACAAAGCTGAGGGATTCATTTTATCTCACCCAACAGTGCAGCTCCTGTTTAGGCTTTTTTCTGCTTAATTAGCCTTTTTCTTTTGCTCACACTTAGCAAAAAGTAGTTCAATGAAAAAGTAGTAGTTATTAAGTATACTTCCGTATAAATATAGCAAGTATACTACGGGCTTGTACTAGAAGATGTACTAATTTCATACTACTTCAGACTTAATAGGGATATTTTTAAGCTTATAAATTATACTTTAATTATACTTTTATGAGCCCATTTTAAGTTTACAAAAGTATACATTACACATTTTTTAGTCATTTTGACTGACCGGGTCAAAAGAACTCGGTCAAAATCTATTTTTATCTGTATGGTTTTTAAAACGATAATTACACGTTTCATGCATATTTTCATGCAATTTAATTAACAGTTTCTATTCTATAACTCCACACTTTAACTGCTGTTGGCTCATCACTATCACCTGCTCAGTGCAATACCCCATTGTATATTTATATTCATTTATGTGCAGTTCCTTTTGTAAACTCATTTTTTTGTATTTTATTCTACTTATTTCATCTTCCACCTGTGCTATAATGCCGTCTATCTTTTACCTCTGCACCATATTCCTTTTCTGGTTTGTGTATTACACAACATAACATAACAGAATTCCGGAATTGCGCCGCTCAAGGTGGCAGCATGTTGGAGTAGCTCTGTTACTTTGGTTCATATTTTTTTCTTTTTTCAAACTTTAATTCTTCCATTTCTGGTAGAAACATTGTTTTTGTGGACAACTGTTCTCTCTGGTTTTGAATGCTGTGCAGCTGGAAGGATTTTTGCTGATACTTTCTATTTTTGGACATTTGTTATGATGCATAACCATGGCAACAAGGTGGTTTACAACTGGCAGCAGCTGATTAACATCACAAAAGCTCAAATAATACCTCAACTACAGCCACAAAACCCTGATGAGTTGAAAAGAAGACGCCATAGATCCAGAGTATCCTCTACATCAGACTGTCATACAACTACAGAGCGTCTTCAGTCAGAGGCTTCTTCAGATCTGCAGAGCGCTACAGGAGATCATCCCTACCCACAGCCATCAGCATCTACAACAAATCTTTGAAGGAACTTGCAAAATGAGTTACAACAACATTTAATTTCCCTTTGGGATTAATAAAGTAACTTTGAATTGAATTTGAATTGTATGCTGCCATAGCATGTGAATTTCCCCCTGTTGGGATCAGTAAAGTATTTCTGATTTTTAATATTCAATCCAAACAGAGAATCCACATGGTGTCATCACAGATGGAGCAGATTAATAGGCTACATGTATTAATCACGAATATTGTCTTAACAAATACATGCTTCAATTATCAAATATGTACATTTCAGAAACATCCTCTATGAAATCAAGCCTTTCTTAGCTGAAAGAAAGTAAAAGAAAAGGTTCATATTTGCATGTAAAAATGTAAACACAATAGTCTGTCCAAGATGAAGCACTTCGTTGTCAAAAATGGTGGAGGAAAAGGTATGCATTTGTTAGCAAAAAGTATACCAAAGTACAAGTATAAGCTAAGAAAGTGCTTGAACCACAGCACTCTTATATTTTTGAAAATATTTTGTGAAAACAGTAAATGTGGGACTCTTTGGCTATTGAGAAGTAAAAATGTTTTCCGTCGCTCTCCATTTACACACTTTTGGGTCAATAAATGTGGTCGGAATGGAAAAAGTGGGATTTTGGATCAAATAAAACAGATTTAATAGGGCACAAGATAAGTTTGTAACAGTGAAAAGAAAAACGGTAGAGGTGATGGAGGCAAAGAAGTTCACCAATAAGCTGAGGAAGCTGACAAATAACTGTTTACAGTTTAAAAAGTTCTGAATGTTACTGTTTAGTCTAAAAATGCAAATCCCAGTGAATCATTTGTACCTTTCCTCTTCTGAGAATCACAGACTGAGTCGTCTTAATTAAATTATAGAAAGATTATAGAAATGTATATAGATAATAGAAAATAATTGAGAACCAATGAAGTAACGTGGCACTATCATTGCTTTTTAGGTCATCATGACTGTGGGGACCAGCAGTATCCTAACAGGAGTCTGTCCAGAGACAAGGTCACAGAGTATTTATTGGTAGGTGAAATGAATTCAAGAATCCAAACTCTGATCCACAAGCTCAGGATTTAAACCTAAGCTGACTCATTAGGCTTGGGTCTAATCAATGTTTTAACTGTCTTTAAGGCTCAGAATGAAGACTTTAAAGGCTTTATTGACATCTCTCTGGAGTGGATCATCCGTGTTGGCCTGGATGTTGGTATAAGGTGAGAAATACCAGGCCTGAAGTGAACTGACAGTGTTACTATAACAACTAATCTCTTAAAAATAAGAAAAACCTGAATGTTCAGCTTGTTTGCACAAAAGAGCAGCCACGTTTGTTTTTCATCATCATATGGTCTCCATCATGTTGGGGAATCATGTTCTCTCTGGAAAAATGCAGCAAGATCAGAATCTTTAGCTCCCTGTACGCAGTATCTCCGTCTATCATGTTTCTTTGAACTGGAAGTAATATTCAGCCACAGTCCTGACTTTAATCTGTGGAGAGAGCTGAACATTAGGGTGATGGGACTGAGGGCTTCCATCTCCAAGACTTGCAGCTCATAAAGTAAATATCTATTGATCAGTGATTTTCTTCTATGAACAAAAATATCCTTTGTAGTACTTTGCTCAAAACCAGATGCACGATTATTAAACTGGCTTTGTTTTAGAGCCCAAATCATTTACATTTCTATTTCATGGAGTTTCGGGAAATGATTATATTAGTGATCACTAGTCCAGTCCAGATTTCTCTAAATAGTAAACATTTTAGCTGATGATAATATCCTAAAGATAGCTGTTATTTTCTGAGAGATGCCTGTCTTATTTCTTATTAGAAACCAACTTCTTGGTTGAATGAAAATAACTTTTAATCTAAATCTGCTTGAGGTATGAATCTTAGAATTTTGGGTTTTATACAAAATGTTTGATTTGCTCAAACAGATTATTGCTGTACTATATGCATGTCAGGTTCGGTATCTGTAAATAAAGCTGTTAGAAACCCTGGAAACGAGATCTACAAAGGCAATAAATCATTTAATACTGTAACCATAAAGTATTTGTGGTGTGTGTACATGTGATGTACATGTGATGTGTGTTTTCAGGCTGAGCGGGCAGGTCGTCGACGACCCAGTGACGGATGTGTCTGAGATCTCCTGGTTAGAATCCACACATCCCAGAATGCCGTTCGCATGCCGCTTCCGCCGAGCCTTGCTCACCGTCATGAGTAAAGTCATCATCGTTGCTGTTGGTGAGTGGTCATCATAAAGATCTTTATCATTTATTATTCCATCCTCCCTCTGTTTTGTTTGGTGTTTTTTATGAAGGCTCATAAGACATGGAGACAATATAACCATCCAGATAATGTTCTGTATTCTATTATCACTGCATATAGATGCTATATTATCCCCATGCTCCTTTTTAATGCAGTTTAAAACAACCAGCTGAAAACCTCTAAATGCTGATCAGCTCATCCCATCAGCCCCATGAGCTGGAAAACACAAGTTATTGTTTTTGTTTCAATCATATTTACATTAATTGATATTGCATAATGTATATCTACATAACAATTTGTTTGAAAGGAAGGTAAGTAGAAGTATACATTTATCTACATCATTCCTTTCTTTTACAGGTTAATCTTCACAACAACAAAAACAATAAAAACAGAACAGCCCTTTTCCACAGAGGAGAAAAATACATACCCGAACCATTTTTTTTTTCATAAAGAAAAACAGAGACCTGGACTTTTTGTCTGCTTAGTAAGCTCTAGCACAAGCCAACGGCTAGAACCGGTTTGTTAGAAAAGCCCCAGATGAGATTAGGCTAGGGGTGTAACTGTACATATTCTTCGATTTCTCGGTACTGCCCTGTCAGTTCTGTACCGATTCCGAACTAAGACAGCTGTTTTCTACCGGAACACATGCAGAATGTTTGTGTGGAACTCCGCAGCGCAACTTTAAAAAGTGACACCAAAACAGAAAGGACTCCCAGCTATCACTAAACTCTATTTGGGAACATGAATGGTTTCTCATATCATACAGTAGGAAAAGAAAGATGGACCAAATGGGCAAAGTATTATTTAAACATTTCTAAACATTAACACTGACTGTTTTCAAGTTATCTTGTCTTCTACTCTGGCTTTGTCTGCTCATACCATTTTTATTTATAAAAAATCCAGTCATGTCTTCTGTCAGTTCCATAGTTTCAATTGTTTTAAGTTATAGAACATAACATCAAATTTCAGGAATTGAAAGGAAGGAATTCAGCAAAAAAGGTTCTTTGTTTAAGGCTGATCAAAGTAGAAAAAAAAGTCATATGCATATTTGTATTTATTTTTCTTGATTAAAATGTACTGAAAATGTACCGAACCGTGATCTTTCTCTACCGTTACTCTCCTAGATGAAGCCATCTTGTATTGTACCTGGCACCTTTTGGTTTGTTTGTTTTTCTAAGCCAGTCACTGTCATGTTGCAGGGTCTAGTTCTGCTTTTCTCCATCCAATACTCTGTAGAGTTAATGGGGGGATTCTATGATTGTGTGCTAGCCAGGCCCTGCTGCAGCAGCTCATGATACTGGCCAAACCATGATACTTCCACCTCAGTTGGTCAGCTGGATATAGGGTTCAGGTCAATGCTGTGAGGTTTAAGTCATGTTCCTTAGGTTCTGTGGTTGTGGAGCCAAAAGGGATGGACTCTAGTGCTTTAACCCGTTAGCGTTCCAAGGGCCCGGCCAATTTCTGGGTTTAAATCCACCCATCTTCTGACTTCTAACTTCTATGAACTTAAACATATTTTATATCATTGGAAATCTAAGAGTGTTGTGACAAGAACAAAGCCCATAAAAAAGCGAAAATACACCTCTGAAATTTGTACCTCCGCTCTGTTTTCCTCCATGTCCGCTAATAGGCTAACAAAAGCCTACATATTTGACTGCGCATGCCTAGAAGTGTTAGCTTTTGAATGACTTACCCCTTCTACATGGCACATCTTCAACCAATAGCTGATGGATGAATTGGCTGTTTGTCATTCTTTCATGTAAAGTTTGAACCAATCACAGTGCTGAATTCTGATGATTGACACATCGAATAGCCAATGGAACACCGTAAACGCAGATATCTCACATGATGGGGTGGGCTTTATCACTGCCATTGTAAATGACGAGTGTAAAATGGGTTTATCCAAACAGGCATGTGATGGTTACACAGTTATTCCCGTGTCAAAATACAACACAAAGGAATCCATGGAGCTTTAAGAAGAGGCTGTAATGATTCTGACCATCTTTTTTAATCAGAACGGTACAGTGAGGAGTTTTACATTCGCCCTGGAGATGGTGCATCTGGCACACGTTTGGCACCTTTGACCTTCACTTGGAAAGATATGTGCAAAATATAAACCTTGTGGTGTATTGCTGTCAAATTTGGTCGGGATAAATATATATTAATTCAGGCTTTAGAATCACAGTATGATTTAGGTCACCACTTTATTCTTTTAGAGAGCATGTATTTTTAGAAAATAAATAGACGGACATAACATTTAATCTTTTCCAGTGTATTAAAAATCATATTACTCAGACATATTATCACTGTTCTGGGAGAAATTTCAGAGTGTTTTCTTTCCAAAGAGATCCCAGCCATGTCTCTACTCCAAATGGTTCAAGAACAGCTTTAAGTTCAGTTTGGGTATGCGTTTAAAAAAAAGTATGGTGGAAATTGCAGGAATCTTAAGGGATTAACTACCAGAACCGATGTTGTGCTCCAACCTTTACACATCGTTTCCATCAGATTTAGCTGATCAGCGTATTTCTCAGATCAGATGAACACAGGTTTTTTTTTTTAGTAGCAATGAGAACATGAGCAGGGTATTTGTGTCACAAATTGATGTTTTTCATTGTTTCCTTGTAAATGTGGTAATTGAGCACGAAACCTTTGTGTCTCTGTTTAGTTGTAGGCTTTTTGTGGAGTGTGGTCTGCTACGTAAAGTATCGCTGGAGAAGAGAGGAGGAGGAGACGAGGCAGATGTATGACATGGTGGAGCAGATCATTGGTGAGGACAGCACACATCATGTCTGGATCTACGCTGCTGTTCAAAACTACTGAAATAAAAAGCCGAACTTGGTCTAAACTGTGTTCTCGTCCAGATGTGCTACGGACCCATGGTGAAGCGTGCCAAGAGAACCGCGACCTGGAACCTTACCTGCCGATCCCTCATGTCAGAGACTCGCTGGTTCTGCCACAGGATCGGTGGGTTCCAACACCAGGACCTGTCCATCAACCTCTAAAGACCATGTTAAAACCTGAATTATTTCACAGGAGGAAGATGAAGAAGATTTGGGATCGAGCTGTAAGGTTCCTCTCTGCTAACGAGTCCAGGATCAGAACAGAGACCCAGCAGATCAAGGGAGCAGACTTCCTGGTGTGGAGGTGGATCCAGCCGCCTCTCAGTTGTGACAAATCTAAAGTGTGGCAGGGGAAAGGTATGTTCCTTCAGAAAGATAGGCTGGAATACATTTCCCTGCTACTGCATGTATAGAATCTTCTGATCTTAATTAGGTTCTAGATTAATTCTAGATTACATAACAAGTTCCTGTTCTCCATAGAAGTATTGTTATTGGGCCAATATTTTCTTTTAAAATTGTTACTCTAGAAAGCACCGTTCATGGTGTCATGATAGTTTTAGTTGAGTCCTTGCATGTTTGGAGGCCTAGGCCATATGGGAAACTGACTGGGGGTTTGTGGCAGATGGCCGCTCGTACTGAGCCTGGTTCTGGTTCTGGTTCTGTTGGAGGTTTCTTCCTGTTAAAGGGGAGTGTTTCCTCTCCATTGTCGCTACATGCTTGCTCAGTATGAGGGAATGGTGTGAAGTCAACGACAACACAGGCAGCTGTCTTCTGTCACTATATGTTGGTCCAGGAGGAGTGAATGCTGCAAGTCAATGACTCGATGCAATCTGCTGGGATTCCTTAGAAAACTTTTAAACTGATTGAAATGTATGTACGATTAAATTGAAATGACTTGTAAAGTGCCTTGAAGATGACATGTGTTGTGACTTGGCGCTATATAAATAAGCTGACTTGAATTGGAAAAAAATTCTATCAAGATAATATTTATCATCAGTCAATATCGCTATATATCACGGTATAAAACAAATACTATTTTTGTTAATATTTAACATTTCCCTGGTACTATTTGAAGATATCCAAAAATTCAAACTTCATAAATTAGGGGTGTTCCATCTTGGGTACCTCACGAGTTCGATTCGATTACGATTCGGGTGATACGATTCGATTATAAAATGATTATTTTGGTTGCATATTTTTAACTCTATTTAGGGGTTTTTCTTCATTCCTTCCATGGCTAATTTCTACTCTTAAATCCATCCAGTTTCCATTAATTCAAGTATCCAAACCAATTTATGTCCTGCCTTTTATTTATTTGAAACCACAAATCAAACCAACACATATCCAATATATGCTTCATAATCCTATCAAGGTCAAATGTGTATTGGCAATTTAAATATAATATAAGGTGACCCTATTTTGATTTCCATAAAAGAGGACACTTGGTCCAATTCTTAAAGGTGCCCGGCCACACGTATTTCATTACTTTTGTGGTAATTTCTGAAGTTTAGCATGGACTCTGTAGCATTTTTTTGTGGAAAACTGCCTTGGTTACCTTGTTTCAAGCCATTCTAGCTTCTAGCATTAAAGCCTGCAAGAAGACTCTGCTCGATTCGGCTCAGTTCTCATTAATATTCAATGAGCTAAGCTGCTTGACTCCGATTGGCTAATTGCTAGGATATGAGAGCATGGCTGTTCCTTCACCCAGCGCAACAAGTAGGCTAGAGGAACTTTGTTTATCAAAGCAGACATGGCTTCTTCAGGTATAGGCGAGGGGGCCCTTTGAACATTTTGTGCCCAGGGGCCTTTGCTAACATAATCCGGCCCTGTTTGCGTCGGTTTCCTCCATAACATGACAGCTTGGCTGGCAACAGCTGTTATCAAATAATTTGAGCTTTATGGCATGAACTAAGCTTGGCTACCGAGTGCTAGCATTGTCCAAATTAAAATAAAACCTTCTAGGCTAGCGAATGCATTAAACCTGCATAACATAGCATTTTCTTGAGTTGACAATAGAGCTTTCCTCACGGGCTGTGCATTGGCCATAGACTGACGCGATGGCACTGCTCCAGGCTTCAAATGCAACCGTGTCGCGAAACCTTTGCTGTACTCCCCAAAGTTGACGAAGTCTCCCCAGTGTTTCCCATAGACAAATCGGTGCGCCACAGATTAAACTCCGACCGCCACGGATTAAAACACCGACCAAAAATGAAAAATCCCCTCCGTGCACAGCACGTCTGTCTGGATCACCTGTGAAAGACGTCCTCTACCACAGGTACCACAGGTTCAACTTCTATTTTTGCATCGGGCACAAGCCCGTTGACGTTCAGCCATCTTTGCTGTTTAGTAAAACTCACTAAGCTACACGAATTCTGTGGGCGCGTCTCAAGTGGGAGAGCTCATGAATAGTAATGAGTAACTAATCACTTCCACGTCAAACTGACAAGCTTTTCTAATTGTCCTAATTTCTCCGCTTATTTCGTTTTTTTGGCTGGAGCTGACAGAGGATGTAGCAGTTCATTTTCACATTCACGACATAACACAAACACATATGGACCATATGGACATTTCAAAAAATAGAAGTAAAAACTGTTTTGTGTGGCAGGGCACCTTTAAACACATCAATCATTTTTTGTTTACTTAAAGAAGACTTTTTATTTTATTATTTAATTTTACAACATATTTAAAGTATTCCTGCTCTATGTGGTTAAAAAGAAAAATTAAATAAACTTCAGATCAGCCTTTACACGTCACCGATTACAGAAGTGACTTTAAAATCTCAATAGAAATAATTAATCTTCTTTATTAGAAAATAAACCTATAACAATAATGGCTCCCTTTTTAAGTCATACAGGACAAACATTACACAAAAATCTGAAATTATATTCTGAAACAATAAGTATCACTGTTCTATTCAAAGCAATAGAAACCAAAAAGCAGCATTCTCCCAAAGACACTTAAAGTCTATACTCCGGTTTTTATTTTGTTCGCTGTCAATTTAATACAGAACTCTAACTTTGCTCAGCATTTTCATAGTTTTTGTGTCAGCTTGACCAATGGGATGTTTGCCACCTGTCATACACAGAAACTAATCTGCCAGCTATGAGTACGCTGCTCTCCGCCACACATTAGTCGCCACCAGGATGGAATGAAGGACATTTCCTTCATACTTAAAGCTACACTTGGGCTGACGTCTGGTAAACATGAGCTGCACATGGAGAGGACGCCCTGGACAGCACAGAAAAAGTGGACATGTCTGGGGAAAAGAAGATGTTGCTGCTAACATGTTACACAACAACAAAGACACTTCTTTCTCAACTAAAGTGCAAAATATTTGCTGTATTATGTAAATTTCACACTGCATGACTGAGACACTAGCTGCAGACATACTGCTTCCCTGGTCCGTCCCCTAATAATATTCGTGCGGCACGCCAGAGTTTTACGTTTTTCTCATTAAATTATTAGGAAAAATAATTGGTTTTTGACCACTTTTGACTTGCAATCGATTCTATACGTTTCAGATCGAAATTAATCGATTTATGGTGAATCGGCACAATCCTATCATAAATAGAAAAAATGATATAATTGATATATTGCCCAGCTTTACATGTTTGGACTAGTATTCCCTCTGGTTCTGGATGCTGGAAGAATTTCCGCTCTTAGTTTTTACTTTCAGTCAGACAGTTGTTATCATAGTTAACCATGGCAACAAGGTATTGTTTTAACAAGTTTTGTCGAATAGCAAAAGTCTAAAGTCAGAGACCTCTTCGGAGTCGTTGCTTGGATGATATGAGTGAAAACATTTCATTTCCTTTTTGGGACAACCCCTTCCCCCATGTTTTCTCTTTCTGTAGAGATGCATATAGAGCATGCAGAGACAAGTTGCTTCCAGACTGATTAGCTGTTCTGTGGAACTGTTGCAGCTGCAGCAGACCTTGAACAAACCGAAGTCTCCCAAGTCTGTCCAGAGACTGTTGCATCTCCAACATCTCCAGCAGGAGGAACCCAGAGAAATAAACGCTCGCTGGTTTCACGTTCTTGTCCTTTCAGCTTTCCCTCTGGACCGGAGGAATTCACCCCCCAATAGCCTGACTCCGTGTCTGAAGATCAGAAACATGTTTGACCCAGACATGTAAGGACCTACATGTTGGAACTACTAAAGGCTTTCAGCCCTGAAGCTGCCTGTAGCTCTGACTCTGTATCTGTCTGCAGGGAGGTGGGTGACAGCTGGGATTTAGCCATCCAAGAAGCCATCCTAGAGAAATGCAGTGACAATGACGGCATCGTCCATATCTCTGTTGACAAGAACTCTAAAGAGGTAAGCTGTGTCCTGTTAGGGCGGGGTACAGTTCTAAACTAAATTGGATTCTATGGGCTGCAGCTAAACTCCACTGATTTGTTTCCACAGGGATGTGTGTATGTGAAGTGTCTTTCTGCAGAGCACTCAGGGAAAGCATTCAAAGCCCTGCATGGTTCCTGGTTTGATGGTAAACTACATGAATGCTATCTAGTGTGTGTTCCATGTAAAGGTTGCTCTGTGTTCTAAGGTGTTCCATGTCTTGCAGGTAAGCTGGTGACCGTCAAGTACCTGCGTCTGGACCGATACCACCAGCGCTTCCCCCAGGCCCAGGGCTGTAACACGCCCCTGAAGGCCTCCACCCCCCCCTGTCCGCTGCAACATGGGCCCCCAAACTCTTCAGGCTTCTCGTGAGAGGGCCCCGTTTTGCCGGGCCCTCCCCTCCCTGTATCATAGAACTGAGGCAGCAGATTTGACAGAGGCTGTTCAGTGGTGCAGTTTTTAAAAAACAACAAAACTTTATATTTCACGTGTCATAGAATTTAAAACAAAGCAAACTGAGTATTTATTATTATCTTTGTTCTCGTCCATAGTTCATTGCCACAGTGAAGTCATGTATGTAAACTGTCATTGTTCTGTTCTATTTATCACCATCTCGTTGTTGGAAACTGGAAGATGGAGAAAAATCCTTCTGGCTTTCTGATGTGGACTGTATGAGAGGTTGATGTTCGGAGCACAATCTGATGCTTCCTATCACCAACCACAGCAGAGTGTGTGTATTTGCAGGCAGACCCTGAGATTATGCAACAGCAGCATTTCAGCATGCGTGGAAAAACTGATGAAGTCACTTTGTCCATTTCCATGTGTGACCTTTTCTTCCTTGTTTCTTTAAATGTGTATTGCATCCTATAGAGGGCGGTATGTGCTGCTGATACCTGACTCCTCCTCAGACCCAGATTCTGTTAAGTATTTCTCCAAAGTTCAGGATTTTGTTAGATTTCTTGCTCTACATAAAATTTCCAACAGAATCGATGACAGCTGCAGGTTCTGACTTTGTAGACACGATCTCCTGATGCCTCCTGATTCTATCCCTGCTTATATTTGGATTAAAAAGCCATTTAAAATGATGTTACCACTCTTATTTAAGGACAACAGTCGGGTTCGATGCTAAATTCCACGTATCCCACACACTGCAAGGATTTGAAGCATACTAAGCTTCCAATCTCCTGTTTCTGCTGCACCTTTATATTCTTAAAACATAACCACAAACTTGTTTTTAATGCAGATAACATGATATTGGACTCAGTTCCTGCTGTGTAAAATTTTGCATATAGTTTTCATATTCTGTTTGCTTGCTGCAGTGGCTGTTTGCTGCAGATGATCCAACTGTGCCTTAAATTGTGCATTTTTTTGTTTTGTTTTTGGAACTGGCACTGCTTAAGAGAATGTACCGGATATAGAAAATATTGAAATTGTTTAGAGGATAAATGAGACAGACGTATAGTTCTTAGTTTAAAATCTTGGAAGTTGGCATTTTGTAGAAGTTTCCTTTGATATTAAACCAAAAGGTTCTATTTATTTTCATTTTTAATGAGGGTTATGTACTATTTTAATGTCACTAGACCTGTTGTATGTTTTTCATTAATGATTGACACTTGCTTTGTAAGAATTGTCAGGATGTTTAAGACAAAATAAAGTGAACACTTTGAGAAATAAATGAGTGCTTAGAGCGTCACTCTGTCAACCACACTGGGACTGAACCATGTCTGGATGGACAGGACAAAAATGTTGGCCGCTTTGCAATTCTACATGAATATGTTCCCTTACTGGCCATTTCTAACATGTAATCTATGTAATCATAGAACAGCAGTGTTTTCTCTGTTAGAGGATCTACCATGCTTGCTGCACCCTTCCCTCATTACTGTACTAAATACCCCCCAAAACAAAAACAGGTCATGCTTTATCCTCACAGCCATCTTTAATGACTAATGCCAGTATTTAACGTCTATATTATATTTAACGTGAAGAAGAGTTTTCCACACGCTTGTACAGTAGGTGGCGGTATCCACACTGGAGTTGGTTGAAATGTTTCGATGTAAAATGAATATTTGCTATTTTTGTTGTTGCCGTTGCACTTGGAACAATTCATGTATATTATGCACAAATCCATTTCAGCAAGTGTACTTAAGACACTTCTCTACGAAGGCGGAAGCTGAATACATTTTTGCCCATATAAGGTAATGTGGCTGTCTTGACTTTCGGCTCACCCAGACAGACTCAGCCTGTTGGTCTGCTCATCTGAACAACTCCACTGATGTACCGCTTTAAAACGGGCTCAGATACAGAACGCTTCACCGTGCTGCTGCTGCTGCTGCTTCTGATCACCTCCGGTAGGATTTCATCCGGTTTTACTCTGAAAACTAACTTGGAGAGCAACATACTGGGACGTGTTATCTGAAACGATAAACACTTGTAGTAAAATATTGTATTTAACTCTTGATATGTAATCTGTTTAAATCAAGATAACACGGTATTAATTGAAGGTTTTCTTTTGGAACCCGGAGCTGGCAGATGAATAAGGAGCGGGGAGTTCAGGTGCTGTCTGAAAAGTGCTTTTTGTTTTGTAGGCGTGACTTTTCGGGACCCGTTTTTACTTGTCAGTCTAATGACGGCACCTGGAGCACAGATAAAGGATTAGGTGCAATGTGTCCTGTGTGTTTAAGCCGCAGCTCTGCAAGACTTGTCCGACCAATATGGCTGCGTAGTTAAAGTACGTAACTGCTAGCCATGTTAGCGTCTAGCTACCATTGCTCCATCTGTGACGTCAGAGGCCCGGTCTGACCTGACCCTGGCCTGGAGGAGGTTGGTCATTGTTCTTGATAGCATTCAGAGATTAAAAATGTTAGCCAAAAATGTGTTTTGTCTTGTAAAAACATTTAAATCTGAAAAAACAAGATTGTATGGTTTAACTAGACTCTGTTAACAAACTATTTACCCGAAAATTAATTTCTACACAAAAATGCAACGCCCGTTCAAAAGAATATATTTTTGTGCACTAATCCTGCATATGACAAATTTGAGTCATTGAGGTTTTTTTGGGGGTTTTTTTCCAAGTAAAAAAATGTGGCTAAATTCCTCTTTTTTTCACACTATGTAGAGGAAAACAATACTGGGGGTTAGTAGTATTTGATGCACTTCATATTTTCCAAGTTTTCCTACTTCCAAAGAATGGAGAGGTCTGCCATTTTCCTGGGTCCACCTCAACTGTGAGAGACAAAATCTAGATTGTATTACATTTTATTGCATAAAATAAGAATTTGACATGATAGAAAACTAGAACTTAATGTTTGGTACAGATACTTTGTTTACAATTGCAGAGGTCAGCTGTTTCCTGCAGTTCTTGACCAGGATTGCTGCAGGGACTCTGATCCACTCCTCCATACATATCTTCAGGTCTTTTCGTTTTCACATCTGTTGCTAGGCAATGCAAAGGTTCTGTTCCCACCAAAGATTTTCTATTAGGTTCAGGTCTGGAGACTGACTAGGCCACTCCAGGACCTTATAATACTTCTTATTGAGCCACTCTTTAGTTCTAGCTTTGTGTTTGGGGTCATTATCATGGTGGAAGACCCAGCCAGGACCCATCCTCAATGGGCCTACTGAGGGAAGGAGGTTGTTGGCCAAATTCTTCCAATACTTCGCCCCATCCATCTTCTACTCAATACGGTGTAGTTGTCCTGTCCCCTTTGCAGAAAAGCAGCCCCATAGTATGATATTTCATGGTTTGGATGGTGTTCTCAGGATTGTGCTCATCCTTCTTCCTCTAAATGTGGCGAGTGGAGTTTATAGCGAAAAGTTCTATTTTGGTCTCATTTGACCTCATGACCTTCAACCCATGCCTCCTCTGGATCATCCAGGTAATCATTGGCAAGCTCCAGATGGGTCCAGGCATCCGCTGAGTTGAACAGGGGGTCTAAGGCATGTTGCAGGATTTTAATTCATGATGGTGTAGTGTGTTACTATGGTAACCTTAAAGCTAGTGGTCCCAGCTCTCTTGGGATCATTGATCAGGTCCTCCAGTGTAGTTCTGGGGGATCCTTTATCTTTCTCATGATTATTAATACTCCATTGGTCCTGTCCATAGTGGAGAGGTTGGAGTCTGATTGACTGTGTGGACAGACAAGTGTCTTTTATACAGGTAACGAGTTCAAACAGCTGCAGTTAATCCAGATAATGAGTGGAGGATAGGAGGGGTTCTTAAAGACAAACTAACAGGTCTGTGAGAGCCAGAATTCACGCTCATTGGTAGGTGATCAAATACATATTTAATGCAATAAAATGCAAATTAATTATTTTTAAAATAATAAAATTAGATTTTTCTGGATTGTTTTTTTAGATTCTCTCACAGTCAAGAGGTGCCAAAGATAAAAACTGACAGTACTTTGTATCAAATACTTATTTTCCCCACTGTATATAATTACTTGGGGTTTAGAAATGAATATGTAGTAATAATAATGATTTTTAATAACGAAGGTGTAGCAGTCTTATATGGGAGAGCTGACTGGCAGTACTGCGCAGCACTGCAGAACCTCATTCACTCTATCAGCGTTTCCCCACACTGCCCTGCATGTTTTAGATGTGTCCCTGCTTTAACACGCCTGCTTCAGATAATTGCAGTTCAGCAAAAGCCTGTTAATCAGCCATCACCTGAATTCAGATGTGTGAAAAATGTAAAACACACTTGAGGACCAGGGTTGAGAAGCATTGCTCTATACAGCCAGAATATTCTGTTTTTTTTCTGGTGTCTCATTAAAACGGTTTTAAAAACGCAACTGTTTAAAACCTCAGTGTAGCTTGATATCAGCTACCAGTTCATGCCAGACTTCACAAATAAAAACAATATTTATTACCAAACAAATTTCAATGGCGCTGTTCTGTTGATATTCTCGTCGTTCACTTAAAGCCAGTGAGCCTGATAAAATAATGTGTGTTGAGAAAGCCAGTGAATGGCTGTTTTACCACGCTCTGATTATGGGATTGTAATGCATCTGAACACCTCAGATCTGCCATTTTCTGGGGAAAAAGATGGCTACCTCAGTTTGAGATCTTAGGAGGTCGATTAGCTTTGGTAGATTGTGATATTGACTTATTAGGTAGTACGAACCTAGTTTCACATAGCTCATTAATTTGCTACAGTGTGTTTTCACATACAGTTAAAACCAGATATTTACATACACTTAAACATTTTTTTCTTTATTGTCAAACATCAAATCATAGTAACTTTTTTTGTTTTAGATAAATAAACATGAACATATTTTTTGTTTTAGAATTGTTTTTTTATTACTTTCATCAAAGTCCGAAGTATAAATACACTAAGTTCATTGTATCTTTAAACAAAAAGAAACCTCCAGATGATTCCATTCTGAGCTTAAGAAGCTTCTGATAGGTTAATCGAGGTAATCTATCCGAGGTAATTGGCACCCCCAAACACAGAACCTCTTTATCTGACATCATGGGAATCATCCGTTCAGACAATAATATGCAAACATAAAAAACATGAGAATATCCAACCATCATACTGTTCAGGAAGGAGACAGATTCTGAGTTCTAGAGAGCAACGTCTTTTTGGTGCAAAATGTGGGAATCAATAACAGGACAACAGCAACAGACCGTAGGAAGATGTTGAAACTGTAAGACAGAGTCACTCTTCACAGTAAAAGCAGTCCTGTACCACCATGAGCTGAAGGGTTACTCTGGGAGGAGAAAACAAGTCAGATTACAGTTTACAACTGCACATGGGGACAGAAATCTTCATTTCTGGAGACATGTCCTGTGGTCTGATGAAACAAAAATATGTAACTGTTCGGTCACAATAATTAATAGTATATTTGGAGGAGAACCCGGTAAGCTTTGAAGCCTCAGAACACCATCCCTACTCTAAAGTATGGCGGTGGCAGCATCAGGCTGTGTGACTGTTTAGCTGCAGAAGCGACCGGTGCACTATCCAAAATAAATGGCATCATGAGAAAAGCAAATGATGTGGACATATTGAATCAACTTCTGAAGACATCAGCCAGGAAGTCAAAGCTTGGTGGTGATGGGTCTTCCAAATGGACAATGACCCTGTTTGCCCCAAGTGAAACAGTTTGGGGACAATTCTACCAAATACTTATGAAGTGCATGTATACTTCTTTGATGAAAACAAAAGCATAACATTTCTCTTTTTTTCCTGACATTTCATGAAGGCAAAAAATATGTTAATATTGATTAATCTAAAACAAAAAAGTTTACTCTGATTAGATGTTTGACATTACATAAAATCATGTTTTAGTTTTTTGATCTGAAGTGTATGTAAATAGCTGGTTTCAACTGTATGTAATATAGTTTCCTGAACAACATATACACCTCTCTCTTCGATGTTGAACTTACTCTTTTTCATGCCTTGTAAAATAATTGTCAGGTTTTCCGAACATATTCAGTTATTTTTGTGTCAGAAGTAGTATTGCTATGATAAAAGAAGCCAGGTTTTCTCTGCCATTTATGCTGGTTAAACTCCACATATCTTGGCCTATTTTTTTTAAGAATGGTCCTTCTGTTTGAGTGTACACACAGGGAGAATGTTAGACTGCAGATTTGTCATAATAAGGACTTTAATGTGCTGGTCGGCTGTGGGCAGGGCCCGTCATATTGCATACGTCACTAGAACGGGTTGAAATGTTCAGGAGTTAAACATCCAGGGTGCTAATGGTGAGGGGAGTCCACAGGGAGAACGGAAATCTGCTCTGCAACACTTCACTATCCATCTCCCTGTTTAAGAAGTGATCAATGGATACCTGTCTCTTTGTCTGTAGTGTCGCAGGTTTATGGCTGTCCTCCTTAGACGTGGTCTCCTCCTGGCCTTGCATCGTACCCTTGGGCAAGGCAGCAACACAGTCTACCCCTCTGCTCTGCCTGCAGCTATTCTAGGTAGAGTAATAGGTTTTAATTGGTAATCTTTATTTACAAGAATGCTAACTGTAATATCTTGACATAAGTCTATCATGAAGATATTAAAACATATGAAATACTTTTCCTAATGTATGCATCAGGAGTCGAGCTGAAAAAGCTAAATAGTTGTAATGAAATAGGAGCCATCATTTAATCTGCTTATCGCCAGGCTTCCCTCCAAACTTAACTCAAAGTTTACTTGGCTGGTTAAATAAATATTTCGGTAAAATATAGATATATATTTAAAAAATATATATCTATATTTATAATATACAAAATATGCATATTTTGAACCAATCTGAAGAGTCATTTCCACAGGCAGCGCTCAGCAGATGGTGCATATGCTGTAAATTATAAAATGTCAAACTAAGGAGATGTACTGAAAAATTGACTTTAAAGGAGCCAGGAAGCTAGGTGGAAGCTAGGCTTTGGTCAGAAGTGAGCATTTATGAGCAACAGTACGATTTCAAGCCAGGAAAGTACTACAGATGCAATCTTTGCTTCAATGTTAATATTACATTGAGAGAAGCCAGTTGAGGTGGCCCGGGCGTGTGGCGAGGATTCCTCCTGGCCGCCTCCCTGGTGAGGTGTTCGTCTCATCACGTCTCACCGGGAGGAGACCCAGAGGAAGACCCAGGAAACGCTGGAAGGACTAAGGCTACGTTCACACTGCAAGGCTCTCATTTATAAAACTTTGCAAAGAATCCTTACTATAACCATACTTTCCTATGTGTCTAGTTAATATTCTGTATAGACTTAAGCCAGCTGATATGGTGCATTTCACTGGTAACCATGACAACCGAGAATCGGGGAAAGCGCACTTCCACTGAGACTGAAATCAAAGTGTTTATAGGTGACTTTCAATCAATCAATTGAATGCACGGTTCCGGTGGGTCGGTAGATCAAACACTGGGCCCAGTTCAGTTCAGCGCACAGATCTAGTAGGACTGCTTCAGGGAATCTATAATCTAAATCAGCTGATCAGCCTGTCATCTTCATGGGCCAGGAAATCTTTAACCCCCCCATCCAGATGTTGTCAGTGGCTGATCTTCCATGAGCACCAGTGGATCTTGTGTAGCATCATGGAGGAGTGTCACTGCAGTATTTATATTTGTAATTCATACAATTAATGCACCAATAAGTGCAATTGCTATATAATCTGAAGACATACATACGAACATACTGTGATTCTTAAATGCAACATTTTCATTCAGATTCTTGTTTTTATTCTCAGTCAGAGACGGGGGTGGGAGCTGACTGGTGATTGTGTGTTTCTGTGTGCAAAGCTCTACAAGTCTGTGAATGTAGCTTAAATTCACAATTTTGTCCTCATTGTCCAAAATGTGTGAGCAAGTCTCTTAGTCTGCGTAAAGTTGTGCACATTTTTCCGTCACGTTTTGTTTTTATAGATCACAAAGTTTGCGTAGAAAGTGACTAGCACAATTTTTATATCCAGTTTTTGCATAAGCAACCTTTTTAAATGAGACCCCAGGTCTTAACGCTTAATTCCGAGTTTTTTTTAGATACAATTTTGTGTGTTTGTGTGTGTGGTTGTTCACATCATAACTAAACTGCGACAGCAAACATGCTCCAGTGTGAACAGTTGATGGTCCTAAAGTGGCCCACAACCGCAGTAGAAGACAAGATGTCATACACAAAGCACTCTGTTTACAGAAGTAAAAATGGCGGCTACAGATGTCAGTGTTTGTGCAGCAGTTTGGCAATTCTTTTACGGTCTGAACCGACCAAATTTTTACTAAATAGTCGCGAAGCTCACTTTTTGTCTGTTGAATGGCTCTGTCTCCAGTATCCGCCATGTTTGCTCAAGCATTTGCCTCCTCCTACACAGATTCGTGACGCCTGTCTTGTCGGTGACGTACAAGACGGATTTAATGTGAGATGACCATTCAGACTGCAACCGCTTTCAAAAACATCAGATATGTATCAGATTTAATACCACATATGAAAGTGACCCGGGTCGGATTGGATGTGCTTTTGCCTGCAGTCTGAACGTAGCCTAGTTACTCGGCTGGCCTGGGAACGCTTTGGGATTTCCCTGGAGGAGCAGGCCCAAGTGGGGAGGAGGTGGTCTGGGTCTCGCTGCTTAAGCTGCTGCCCCCGTGCCACTCTAACTATAAGTTTAGCCAAAAAGGAAAATTTTTAAGCCTGGCCTTAAAAGTAAACAGAGTGTCTGCCTCATGGACTAAAAACTGAGAGCTGGTTTCATAGGAGAGGAGCCTGATAACTAAAAGATCTGCCTCCTATTTTACTTTTAGAACCTATAGGAACCAGCAGTAAACCTGCAGTCTGAGAGTGAAGTGCTCTATTAGGAACATATGGACCAATCAGATCTCTGATGGATGATGGAGCGTGATTATTGAGCGCTTTGTATGGAAGAAGGAGGATCTTAGATTATATTCTAGTTTTAGCAAGGAGTCAATGAAGGGAAGCTAAAACAGGAGTAGAAAACATGTGATCTCTGTTTTTAATATCAATCAGAACTCTTGCTGCAGCATTTTGGATCAACTAAAGGCTTTTCATTGCATTTTGTGGACTTCCTAATAGTAAAGTCCAGCCTTGAAGTCCCAAATGCATGGACTAGTTTTTTAGCATCACGTAGGATGTTTCTAATGTTAACAGTATTCCAGAGGTGAAAGAAGGAAATCCTACAAACCTGTTCAATATGGAATTTGAATGACATATCCTAGTCAAAGATAACGAGTTTCTTTGCTTTATTACTGGAGGCCAATTTAATGCCATCCAGATGAAGTGGCTAACTAAGCAGTTTCTTTTTCAGAGCTTCTGGTCTAAAGAATGGTCACCCACTCTAGTTGCCTGTTTTGAAAACTTTTATCAGTCATCCAGGTTTTTATGTCTTCAAGACATGCCGGTAATCTACCTAACTGATTGGATTCATCATTAAGTTTTATGCGTAAATACAGCTGAGCAGCATCAACATACCAGTGGAATTGTATCCCATGCTGTCTCATGATATTACCAATTGAAAGCATTTATGTAGTAAAAAGAATTGGTCCAAGCACTGAATCTTGTGGCACTCCATAAGAATTCCAGGAGTTTGATGTTCTGAAACAGATTGAGTATGTGAGTGAAATGTCTAAATTACATAATCTGAACATGGTCTAATTCACAGCTAGATCCATAACAGAATTAATTTTTAAATAAACATACTTTCTCTTCAAGCAGCCTTAATGAAACTGAAACCATGGTTTGCTCCATAATTGCAAGCTCTAACTGACCTCCTCTGAGGCATGTGGTCGTAAAGTATTTGCTGATTGATGGCAGATGTTTGAATCCTAAATGTTGATGTCCAGAAAATGTTTTTTGTTTTTTTTGAATATGCTGACTGCGTCTAAATTCTTCTACCAACAGTTTATTTACTATTTTTCCAAGTGTTGGTCTTCTGTCTTTATAACCCCAAAATAATTTAGCTTTAGTCTTTTAATAGCTGCTTTTTACATGTGATGAGCTGCTTCTTTCAATAGGTCAGATGTTCTAGTTTTTTCAACTGTGCTTGTTTTATGTTGCTTTTTTGGTGACAATCCTTTAAAGGTAGCCTTCATAACTTGACGCATCAGCTTGTTGAAAAATAAAAACCTGCATAAAGTAAATCATGTGACCAAATTATAACAGATATGCAGGTAAATAACCAGCCTCTTTTTGCTGCTTTGAAGTTGATACGTTTTAAGAATGTTCCCAAACTTCCTCCTTGGTCTGCTCTTCCTCACTACATCACTATCTATCACCTTCTCTGCAAATGTATTTCTATTATTTCATTTCACAGATCTTGTGTGAAAGCTCTATTTTCATACTGGCTTCACCTGTCACAATGACTGAGTATGAATGGCTGCGAACACCCTACAAACCACTTTTAGTTTCATATAAAACCTTCTGGCTCGCAGACTAGTTCCTCGAACAGAGTCTTGTACTGTCTGTAGAGGTGCCACCTCTGTATGCGTGGCCACACCCACCAGCATCGCTGTCTTCTCTCCAGGACCTGGAAATGTTCTGAAAGCTGTAGGATCTTTCTACTGATGACTTGAGATTGCCATTAGTTATTCGTAGGGGTGCCGTGCGGCCACTGTTGGAAGGGATTTTATCAATTTAATTTAATGCCTCTCTTAAAGGCTACATCAGCACACAGCTTTAATTGAACCACAGCATGAAACCCCTCCCCTCATACATTTTTGTTCACAGAATAATGGTCAAAGCTTCTTCACATAAGGCAACGCGTGATTTACTACACTCTTCTTGATTGATCACTGTTGCTAAGTGTTTTCACATGCAAGCAGATGTTTTTTCCGTTACCCCTGTTAGGTAAGAAACGTAATTTTACACCCAAAATAAGTGTACGCCCTCATACAACATGTACAGAATTTTTATCTCTTCACCACCTTACGACATTAACTTTCATAAGATGGCAATAAGTTTGCTGTATGAAGGCTCCAATGCACCCTTATGAAGAACATAAGAACTCTGCAACCAGTGTACGGCAGAAGATCACCTAAATTCTTTAAAGAGGGGGTATTATGCAAAATGGACTTTGTGAAGCTTAATATCCTGAGTACCTGTCTTTCCCTCACTAAAAACATGCCTGAAGTGTTGCTCTGACCCATTCACTCATGTTAGAGTAATCTTTGAGTCTCTGCTGGTAGTTGTCAGGGTTGCCTGCTCCCACCTATCCCCGCCTTTTCCACCCATCTCCTCCTCCGACCTTACGTACTCAGCCGAGAGCCTCCCCCCTGCAGAGCTCCCTACCCCTCCCCACCTCACACAACTCCGTCTGAGTTCCAGGTGCAGTAATTATAACACACCAGCTGCAGCTGCGTGTCTTTTGTGGGATTTATTTCCGACTCCGTGCATACTGCGATGATGCATGGTATGTGACGAACTGAAGGGGGAGTGTCAGAAAGAGTAGGAGGGTCTTAGAGAGGCACAGGCGAAAATCAAGGCGTCCAATACGGAAGTAAATTTCTTTAAGGTGGATTTGGATATATGACGGACTTTTAAAAGACTTAAGGTGACAATTTTATTGGAGTGTGCTATAAAAGGGTAATATATGCCTGGAAGAAGCATAATACCCCCCCCCCCCCCCCCTTTAAGAATGCCTCAAGTTGCTTTTGGTAATTAAATGGCAGCTATACCAGCTTTGTAAAAAGACTGTAGGAAACTATGGCCCCCTCCATGAATGTCTATGAGTATAACGTCCGATTTGTGTCAAAAGTCTGCAGAGCAATTTCCACTACCGAGCCCATATAAAATCCACTAGCGCCAGCAGTTTCTTCAAACCATGCGCTCCTAAAATCCACTCACGAAAGTGCGCACCTTCTTCGCAAGACAGGAGCCGATCACTCGCAAGGCCAACCCGCTGTGGTGTGCGTACGTTAGACTTCACCATGCCTGCGAGAGGCCTTTTAGCGAATTTCATGGCCAAGTCTAGCACACGCACAGCACAGTTGGCCTCACGAGAGAGGAGCAGCTCACCCATGAGGCCAACTCACTCTGACTTTGCAAGAAGGTGCACACTGGAGTGAGTTGATTTTATGCGTTGACAGAAATTGCTCGCCTGACATTTGATGCAAATTTGACAACAGATACGAACTCCAGATTTCATACAAACTGGTCGATTGGTTCTAACTAATTCATCGTATGAAGCTTTGACCTTAGCTTTGGCTACCCTCTTTTTTGCCCCCTCAGGTTCTCAGTCGGGTAAGTTATGGGCACCTACTTGGCCTTCTGAGCGCTCTTTATCTATGGGCGTGTTCTTTGGTAGAATTGTGAGGAGGCACGCATCTTAACATTAAATTGTAGCTGTATGGTACCACACATGATTCATGTTACTGTTGTTTCTTCCTCCTGGAAACCAATGATTTCCAGATCCTCCAAACAATGAGAATGTTATCTTTACACTTCATCTAACACTGCATCAGTCTTATGCTGTTCATCGTTGTGCTTTCTGCTCAATTAGACTCTTCGAGGTCATTTTTAAAACTTCTTGTCACAAAGCTGTTTTACAGAAGTCTTCACTTTGTTGCTTACCGCTCCACTCTCACCCACCTGCTGCCAAGCTCTGCACTGGTGGCTACACAATTCTGAGAGGGTCCTGGCTCTTGCTTCATTGCCACTGAACTCTTCACATTTAAACGTTTTTATTGATCTGGAAAACAATTATTTTAGATGGATTAGCTTTAGGATCCCTTTCCTTCCACATGAGACTACTTTGATGTAAAAGGATGGTGGCTTCACACTTATCTTTGGAGGTATCCATTGCTACCATTGTGCTGATTAAATGTTATCACTAAAATGAAGCTAGTTGATCTTTCGGGACATAAATTAAGTGAAAATACTGAAAAACTTAAAACAGGTCTTTGCAATGAATTGAATTGGATCTGATCAGTCTGCACAATAAAGAGTAAAGTACAAACGATGTTAGTTGTCAGCACAAAAACTGCTGCTGCAATTGATTGAATGATGATCAAACCATAGCTGGAGGTGAAAAGGTAAGATCAACAAAGACTGGAACCAGAAATGATCTTAGTAGTGGTAAACCATGAAAAAATACGTGAATAGAATTTTCTTTGTCACATGTCTATTTTCTTTTTAACCAATTTTTTTCATCAGAATCTACCTAATCACTGGATTTCATTAATGCAGCAGCGTGGATTTGGTTTCTAATTCTGTTCATTATCCTGACCCTCTGCTGTTTTCCCCTTGTCATTCTGTCCTTCATCCAGTCCAGTCCTTGGTTGTGGCCCTGCTGAGGGGCGTTTGATTCTATTGGTGTGTGGGGAGTCCCTTTTCTTCAGCAACCATGTCGGGCTTCAATCTGCTGCATCTAATAACCAAGAGTCAGCCTGTATCTCTGAGGTCCTGCAGTCTTCCCTCAGGTCCACTGACTGCGTGCTGTGTGCCTGTTTTACGCTCTGCCTCGCATTAACATATTAACGCATTGCTGGAGTGGTGTGCTGTGTTTTTTTTTTTTGTTTGTTTTTTTTTATCTGACTGATCTGAACTAACCGTTTGGTAGCTTTTCATTGGTCATTTCAGAGAACAGGGATCTAACCTGTTTGTTGACTAAACCAAGATGAAATGAACTGACGAGGTACATTTTTTGATATCTGTTTTTAACATAAAGAGATCCTGATTAAATTAATTTAAAAAATTCAAATAATTTTAAGACTCTTAAAAGATGAAGATGAATGCTAGGTAACTAGGTAACAGGTAACTTCATGGAATAGTATTTGAATATAATGAGGTAGAAGCAGTTCAAATTGAATTTGTTTGGACAGAAGTCTAGTTTCAGCTTTAATTTAAGGCAACCGTTATACATTTAGGTATTAACAAAAATGCCTTCTGACATTGAATTCTTATGTGTTAGTGAGGTGCAGTTGTCGACACAACAACATCCTCTAAAACCAGAAGTCACTGGTTATGTTGATCCAAGTTCTAGTTTGAACCAGTCATAAGCTAGCATCTTCATGCACGTCAGGAGAACACACAGATTTTCTGACCATCAGATATTTGCAACTGCTGCTCTAGGTGGCTACTCGAGCCATTATACCATGCTGGTGTCTATCTACAGCGGTCATTGGGTGAGAAGGAACATCTGGACAGCTAGCCAGTCCATCACAGTGCAAACCACTGTTAACATACACACTCCCTCCTAAAGGCAAGTTAGAGAGACCAATTAACCTAACCTGGACTGGGGGGGCACAGAGTACCAGGAGAGAACCCTAGCATGTCCAGAGAGAATGTGCAAACTTTGTGTCGACAAACCCGGACCAGACCAAGATTCAAACTACAGGAGGACCTTCTTAATGCCAAAAACTGATTCATTATTCTACAAGGGGAAAAACAACAACAACCACATTATGCAAATATAGTTTAAAATGAGAAGAACCAGGCTAGTTTCTCTGTTTTTGTTTGAATAAAGATACATTTTAAGAATTTAAATAATAGAAGAAAAACCTGGTCTAAAAACTATCAGTAATAGTTTGTAGAAGCTTTTAGTTGGTTCACACAGTGCTTCCAATTGAGCTGCGCATAAAACTGTTATAGAAGAGCCTCGTACAGGGTAGAGGTGGTCGCTCTGGTGCTCAGAATACAACCTGACCCTGAACATCCAGAAAACTAAAGAACTCATCATGGACTTCAGGAAAACCAAGAAGGACCACTCACCCCTCCTCATAAATGGAGCACAGCTGGAGATTGTAACCACCTTCCAATTTCTGGGTACCCATATCTCTGCAGACCACTCCTGGAGCTGTAACACCAAGGCTCTGGTTGAGGCGCAGCAGTGGCTCGATCCCTTTAGGAAGAATAACCTTAACACAAAGCTGCTGCTGGTCTTCTACCATTCTTCTGGAGAGCGTGCTAACTTACTGTCTGGGTGTGTGGTATGCACCCTCGGCCCACCCTGGAGCATATTTCTACAACCTGGATCCCCACAGGAAAACCAAGGCCATCACAGGAGACCCTTCACACCCTGCTTACCCTGTGTTTGAACTGTTACCCACCGGAAGACGTTTTAGGTCACACACCACCAGACTGACCACCAGCTACTTCCTCTGGGCCATCAGAACTGCAAATACTCACTGATACACACCGTCACACACAAATAGACTCCCATAACACCCCTGACACTCTTGTGTTTTTTTTTTTATGTATTCAAATCTTTTTTTATGACTTTTTATTTTGTGCATGGTGGCTCAGCTGGAGTACCCTTACTTTTGTTGTGCCTCCTGGTACAATGAGGCTGTGTTCTGTTTTTATATGGCCTTTTATACCTTTTTGTATGTGTGTTTACTGAAAACAACAGATGATATAAGATTTAATGTTTATGTGGTAGACTGTGGTGCTCCTTTCGTTCAGCTTAGAGGTTATGTTTTCGCCGGGGTTAGTTTGTATGTCTGTCTGTTAGCAACATAACTCAAAAGGTTGTTGGTGGATTTTGATGAAACCTTCAGGAAATGTCTGCAATGGGACCAGGAACAAGTGATTACAATTTGGTGGTTATCTGAAAGCCTTGGGGAGGTGAGCAGCCTTGGTGGAGGTCTTTGCTCTCAGAGTGCTTTTCTAGTTTACTTTTGAATTCAGCATCTGCTGTTTAAGGACGGCCTTTAACTGGACCAAAGTTTCTGCTGCATAACTAGCGATAAACTGCCTTAATTGCTGCAGCTTGTAGCAAAGTAACGCAGCTAAGTGACTTTCTCAAAGAATTGTCTAGCTACACCTTTACTTTTTTATTCTGTTTAGATTTTTTAAAGGATGTGCACAACACTGCAATAAAAAGTGTTTTTTTTATGTGCGGGTTGAAGGAAATTATAAAAATCGAAAGTGTAAGATCATATGGAAAATTATGACAAAACGGAACGCTTATTTACTGATCAGCCAAATATGAAAACCAGTGAACAAATTTGTTTTATCATAATGCAACACTGTCAAAAACAACAACAAATAGGTGTTCCAAACATTGGTAGGCTGCATACCTGCTCCCAACAGAAGCACTCAGCAGGATGCAGTAGTACCTGGTATTTATGTAGGACCTGGTATTTATGTAGTACCTGGTATTTATTTCCGTTGACGTTTTTTACATGTTGACACAGAACAGCTGCATTTATGCTGAGATTAAATGAGATACAAGTGGAGTGCTGTATTCTGAAGGCAATTGGTTGCACCAGGTTTTTTGGGGGGATATTAAGCATAAAGGGGACTAAAAGCACACACACCACACCACACTTTTCAGATTTGTAGTGGTAAAAAAAACTTTGAGATCCAATTTTTCTTCGACTTCACATTTATATACTACTTTGTGTTGAGCTTTTACCTACAATCCAAACAAAATGCATTGAAGTTTGTAGTTCGAAAGTGACAAATGTGGAAAAGCTGAACATGTTAGCATGTTTAAAGTTCAGATTTGGACAAAAGTTTCTTCCACACCACAACTTACTCTTCAAAAAAAGACCTGCTGCCTGCATCCCAACAGATAGCTTCTGGACCAACCTAGGCTGATGATTTATCAGAGTTTGCAGCTGATCAGTGGATATGCTATAGTGTGTAATGTTTATACACATAGGTAGATAAGCAAAATACTTGATTCTCCTTTTATGGTTTAAGAGCTACAGAGTGAACTTTTTTCCTGTCTTCATTTGTAGGAGCTTGTAGGAGTAAGAAGACATGGCCAGTGAGTTACCCTCAAGAGGAGCTGAGGAAACGCCTCACCCCAAAGCAGTACCACGTTACTCAGGAGAGAGGAACTGAGAGGTTGGGGAGAACAAATACAACTTTGATTTCCTGCCATGTCACAAATCAGACTTTATCAGTATTATTTTTTTATTATTTTGAACCTGATTATCCTGAACTAGACCTCAGGCTTCACTGCGTGTTTGAATTTTATGCAGTTTATTCCAAACTATATTTTGCAGTTGGGTGAGGCAGATGTAAAAGTAGAACCCAGTGACCGCACATAGTACCATGTTATTTATTGTCAGATCATTTTGAGCCAATATTATTCACTGATACTTGCTTTCCCACAGCGCCTTTACTGGGGAGTTCACGGACCATAAAGATGAGGGAACCTATCATTGTGTGGTTTGTGGAGCCCCTCTTTTTAGGTAAGGAATATGACTGTCAGAATGCGTCTGTACATAACAGATAGATATTCTATTACTGTACAGCTATGAGCTTAAATAAAAACGGAAAAAAGTGTAAATCAGAGGACTATTTTTTTTTTTTTTTAAAGAAACACCACTCCAGCTTAGGTCAAAAGAAGCTCATAAGATAAAACAATACCTTTTGCTTGTTAAGAGTTATTTTTGTTTCCTTTTACAGCTCAAATTCTAAATTTGACTCAGGATCAGGTGAGTAGAACTTCTGACAGGTACCCATCCAGCACCTTTTTATCTGCACACTCATTTTTAGTTCAGTCTGGGTTTTGCTGCTGCAGGTAGCTTTTCATTGGGATGTTACAAAAGGCAGATTTTGAAACGGCTCGTAGAAGCACAAGATTTCTGACAGAAAAATGGATGGATGGTTTTCATTCATGTTATGAGTGTTTATAGAGGCAGCAGAGACCCAAATGGCAACGCAAAAGAATGAAAAAAGTGAAATTTACATAATACATCTCCTTTAATAAAAGATAAGATCTGTTTCCTTCCTGATCCCAGGCTTGTTATAACAAGGAGAGCAGTTGTTATACATAGGCATGTCAGAGCTAACATTGCAACACCTCTGCAGGATGTATATACCGTTCTTTCCGCCCTTTATTCCAGACTATCTGACACACAGTTTCTAAAATAAGCTTTTCTCTGAGAAACATTTAAATTTTTCCATACAGTATCATGAACTATTCAGGCATAGCACCAGGATATCACTTCTGAACCATATTGTAAAACTGCATCATCATGTGGAAAGAACTCGCCCATTTCCAGCTGTGGTTATTTGGGGTTAAACCTCCAGTCTATTTGTTTTACTGCTTTATATCTGTGTCTGATTAATGTAAAACAAGCTGAACATCTTTTCTAACGGAACCTAGTTTTAAACCCTTAGGTCTCAGAAGTGTGAGCATGCAATGGGAAAAAGGGGGCAGTTTCATAAACCTGCATTGTGATCTTGGTACTCAAGTCCAAACATGCATTTTCTGATATGTTGTTTAATGAAATTGTTGTGTTTAGGTTGGCCTTCCTTCTTTGACCTCCTGAAAGAAAAGTCCATCACTCTGTCTGATGATTTCTCCTACGGCTTGCACAGGGTGGAGACTACTTGCAGTCAGGTAAGCTGCAAACACAGCATTTATTTCTTGAAAGCTTTAGCAGTGGAAAGTAAAATTGTTCAACATCATCCCAGTTCATCCCTTACCAATCATTCTTATTCACAATGCTGTATTTCTAAAGGGAAAGGTGTGATAAAGGGCAGGATGGAGTAGAGATGTCAGGGAAGCTCTTCATGTGGATCCACTCTCAAATGTAATTTAGTCAATTTACATTTTAATGGCACAATAACTACTCTAATATCTAGCTTAGTGCTTAAATTTGCATAGCTTGTAATGATCATTTGCTAGCATAAAACATAGCTTACCAAATACCATATTTCTCAATATTAAGACATGTACCATCACAATTACAGTTCTAGTGAGAAGACTGACAGATTGGTACGTACAGTTATGTCCAAAATTATTTATACCCCTGGCAAATTTAGCTTTCAGTAAACTTTTAATTAATCCTCTTATTTAGCCAACATATTTCATTTAATTTGATAATATCAGTGTTTTGAAGTGGCTCAGCTGAAGTCCTGACTCGAATCTAACCAAGGATTTGTGAAGGGATGTAAAGATCAGGTTGATGGTAGAGAGGCGTTCCAAGCTTCATCAGCTCATCATCAAGCACTGCAGCATTGTTATTCATCCCTGCTCCTCAAGGCACACTGCCCTGTATGTTTTAGATATCTCCCTGCTTTAACAGGGATGATTCAGATGATGGCAGCACAGCAAAATCCTGTTAATCAGCATTCAACTGAAACCAGGTGTGTTGAAGCAGAGACACATCTAAAACATGCAGGGCAGTCAAACTTATTTTACATTGTTTTTTTATTTTTGGAGAGATGTTTGTCTCATTTACTATCAGAAAAAAAAATTCTTGGTTGAATGAAGATCATTTTCAATTCAATGTATTTATATGGTTCTGATTCACAACACATGTTTTGTTCAAGCACTTTTGCACCCCCTAAAAATTACAAAAACTGTATACAGTTCTGTATACAAAAACTATTTTTATACAGAAATGTATAGTCAATCCAATCATATAGACAGAATGAAACCTAGGATGGACGGGTATAGATAATGGATAGATTGATGAATGGATTGACTGCATATGGAAAAGACAATTGATCCAAACACAGAACCCTGTGGTGCTCCACAAGTAACCCTGGGGTGTATAGAAGATTGATCATTTACATTAACAAACTGGAATATGTAAGACAAATATGATTTAAACCAGCCTAGTGCTGTTCCTTTGATCCCTGCCACCTGTTCAAGCCTTTCTAAGAGAATATTATGATCGACTGTGTCAAAAGCAGCACTGAGATCTAACAAAACCAGAACAGACACAAGTCCATTATCTGAGGCCATGAGAATATCATTAGTAACCTTCACCAGTGCTGTTTCAGTGCTATGATGAGCTCTAAAACCTGACTGAAACTCTTCATATAGGTTGCTACTGTTTTAGATGTTTACAGACTTGATTAGCAACTATTTTCTCAAGGATTTTAGATAAAGGAAGGTTAGATAAAGGTCTGTAATTCACTAAGTCATCTTGATCGACAGGTATCTACCCTAGGACAAATGAGCTAACGCACACTATAATTTACATCCGTGAGCTGACATGTTTAGTGAATTAAGAGGCACCAAACTAGTGCTATGTAGAAAAAAATAGATTCTCTAATTCTGAATCGGTTCTTATAAAAATTCCTAAAGATGGATTCGTATGTCCAAAGATTGATTTAATTGTTTAACATTGTTTGCCCTTTTTACAGCTAAAATAGGAGGGAAAATTCCAGACAGGCATTTTAAGGCTTAGTTCTGAAAGCCCAGCCCTACACCAACTGCAGAGAACTATGAAGCAGAAGATGATTTAAATAAGAAAACAACAAGAGGAACATACAGTAGGAGTAGACGATAGGAGACCATGGAGGCAAACACAGGGAGGTAACGGAAGGAGCTAGTGAGGAAAGACACAAACCAGAGAGCCTAAATATACTGAGGAGTGGAGAATGACAAAGGAACCTGAGCAGCTAATCAAGGTAAACCAGATGCAGGTGGGGAGGAAAGAGCAGCTAGGAAGGGAAGTAGAGAGGAAATAAAAGGAAAACAGAAGGAACAAAAGATTTAAGCACCAAACGGAAACTCTTATCAAAAAATTTATCCTAAATACATAAAATTAAAGGTAAAAAACTAATGCGGAGGACTGAACTAAAAATGATGATAAATCTAAGTGAATAAGAAATAAGAGAGACTTCACTGCGGCGGGATTTGCGATTCAGGAACGGAGAACACCGTTAAAGCCAGGAGCTGTGGACAATTTTTCGTTTCTGCATAGCAATCTCTGCATCCAATAAATTTCAGAAAAATATCTCTCTGGCAGGCCAGGATGCCTAGATAGCGAGAATATTTCACTGTCAGCGGAAAGTTGGGGGAATATTCTGGCATGCTGTCTCCACAAACACATGTCAACACGATTCTCTTTAGGAGTCTTATACAAAAATATTTCATGAATATTTTTAAACCCGCAGTAAAGAAACTTCCGCCAGACCCTTGAAATTTAAGTGATGTATTTTTCCATCTTTAAACGGGTACCAGCGGTACTGTGGGACTCTGCCCTGTTTGCAGCGCACTATGAGTCTTTTAAAACCTGGACATATCAACTGCTAAGAATGCTGCAGCATCTTAGCAGTGGACTATTTAAATAATAGTCCGTTCAGACACTAATTATGTGGAAATTGTGCTGGGAGAACAAGTGGATGTTAGAGACGGTAAGAAATTCTACATCAGGTTTTTAAAAGTGGTGGGGACCAAACGGTCGATCATAAATATTGCTAGGGACATTTCCACGGCTAAAATGACGCCTATTAGAGCCGGTGACGTTCTCTCTTTCTCTGGCATACATTTCTGTTTGGCATAAATTCAGTTCAGTCAGTTTTATTTCTTACAGTATGCTTCAGACTTGACAGGATGTGTGATGCTTCTGTTTTCACAGATTTATTTGGTAAAACTCAGGGCCCTCTGAAAAAAAATCTTTCTATCTGGGTTTAAGTTGGACACTATCAATGCAAATGAATAATAATTCTGTGTTTCAGTGCGGAGCACATCTTGGACACCTGTTTGATGATGGTCCAAAGCCTACAGGAAAGCGCTACTGCATTAACTCCGCTTCACTGGCTTTTCAAGTCAAGGACACGCCTGAGGATGGAGCATCCGGCAGCACCGGCTCCGATGGGAAGACTGAACTGTAGAAGAAGAATACAAGAACCACAGTTGTCTGGCAAATGCTTAAGGAAAGTTCACAAAAAAGATACTGCTTTGTTTTTGATGTGCAGAGAAACTGCACAAAGCACCAGTAAAGTGAATGAATGTAGCTAAACTGATACAATTTTAGCTTCTTTAAAACTGTAAATGCAGATAATGGTGGTAAACCAGAACAGTCTAGAGGGACAACAGGCCCTTGGTTGCAGTAGTAACCAGTCACGGTTCCTAGTTTGATTCACAGCCCCTTTTTAAATGCTTTAAGGAAGATCT
The DNA here is from genome assembly GCA_963556495.2 of Valencia hispanica. Lineage (NCBI taxonomy): Eukaryota > Metazoa > Chordata > Actinopteri > Cyprinodontiformes > Valenciidae > Valencia > Valencia hispanica. The sequence continues at coordinate 33,320,488 of OY747722.1, read as the reverse complement.
TTTAGTGTCCTGGTGTGTTTACAGAAAGGAAACTGAATAACACTATTGTATGGAATGCCAAAATGCTCAATATTAAATGAATAAATAAATGAAACATTCTGAAATAAATATCTACATGAATAAATGGACAAATATATAATGTGACAATGAAACTGTGGAAAAAAACTGAATGCATAGAAAATTTTAAGCAATTAGTATGAAGTATTTTAAATGTTCCTTTAAAAATGTGTTTATTAATATAAAACATCGTTTAACTATAAAAAATGTTTATAATAACAGGTTATTTTTTAGCCATTTTTATTACTAAAAACTAATTTACCCAAAGTCACCTTTTACAGTGGGGCAAAAAGTATTTGGCAGCCATCTAATAGTGCAAGTTGTCATCATAGGTACACTTCAACTGTGAGAGACAGCATGTAAAAAAAAAAAAAAAAAAAAAAAAAATCCAGGAAATCACACTCCATGTTTTTTTTAAAAAAATTTATTTGCATAATGGTGCAGAAAATAAGTATTTAGAACCTACAAACAAGCAAGAATTCTGACCCTCAGAGACCTTTTACTTCTTCTTTAAGAAGCTCTTCTATCCTCCACTTGTTACCTGTATTAATGGCTCCTGTTTGAACTTTTGGCCTCTGTGTAAAAGACATCTGTCCACACCTTCAAACAGTCAGACTCCAACCTCCACCATGGCCAAGACCAGAGAGCTGTCCAAGGACACCAGGGACAAGATTGTATAAGACTGGATGAGCCAATCTACAATAGCTTGGTGAGAAGAGATCCACTGTTGGAGCAGTTATTAGAAAAAGGAATAAATACACAATCGTTAACATTCTCCCTTGACCTGGGCCTCCATGCAGGATCTCTCCTCATGGGGTACACATGACCTTGAGAACAGTGAGGAAACAGCCTAGAACTACACAGGGGGAACTGGTCAATGACCTGAAGAGAGCTGGGACCGCGGTAACAAAGGTTATTAGAAACACACTACGTCTTCATGGAATAAAATCCTGCAGCCCTTGAAAGGTCCCCTTGCTTATGCCCGCAAATGTCCAGGCGCGTCTAAAGTTTGCCAGAGACCATCTGGATGATCCAGAGGAGGATTGGGAGAATGTGGTAAGATGAGACCAAAATAGAACTCTCTGGTATAAACACCACTCACCGTGTTTGGAGGGGGAAGACTGCTGAGTTGCATCCCAAGAACACCATACCCACTGTGAAGCACGGCGGTGGAAACATTATGCTTTGGGGCTACTATTCTGCAAAGGGACCAGGACGACTGATCTGTATTAAGGAAAGGATGAATGGGGCCATTCATGGTGTATCGTGAGATTTTGGACAAAATCCTCCTTCCATCATTGAGAGCATTGAAGATGAAAAATGGCTGGATCTTCCAGCATGACAATGATCCCAATCACATCGCCTGGGCAACGAAGGAGGGGCTACATAAAATGCATTTCAAGGTCCTGGAGTGGCCTAGCCAGTCTCCAGACCTCAATCCAATAGATAATTAGTGGAGGGAGTTTAAAGTCAATGTTGCCTAGCAACAGCCCCAAAACATCCCAGCTCTAGAGAAGATTTAGATGGAAGAATGGGCCAAAACACCAGCTACAGTGTGTGTAAACCTGGTGAAGACCTACAGGAAATGTTTGACCTCTGTCATTGCCAACCAAGGTTATATTACAAAGTATTGAGGTGAACTTTTGTTATTGACCAAATATTTATTTTCTGAACCATTATACAAATAAATTCTTCAAAAATCATACAATGTGATTTCCTGGATTTTTTTTTACATTGTCTCTCACAAATCGGTGACTGCCAATTCCTTTTCCCCCCACTGTTTCATAATGACCTTTCAACTGAATGAGTTAATCAATGTTTAATCATCAGACATTGGATGTACAAGTCCAACCATCTGACCCTTGGCAGATGAACTCATTTAGTTGAAAAATATCATTATGAAATAAATAACCCACTGGGAAAAACACTATTATTTATTCACTGTAGATGTTTATTTCATAATGTTTTATTTATTTAATTTTGAGCATTTTGGAATTCCATACTATTTACAGGAAAGACATTAAGATTACACTATACAGACAAATTCTCAAGGTCAAGCCAACAATACATCATAGATTTGAGAAGCTAGTATTTAATAAAGGTGTTTTGGCTTACTTCATTGACCACCTGTCGCTGGCATCATATTTACCCATTTTCATGGCATAATTTCACTCAAAAGTAGCATTTTTTTTTCTTGCTTACTAGATTTACATTCTCTGCAACATTTAAAGGGGTTTATTACAGGAAATGTGAGTGTTTGTGTTTAAACTTCTTTTATTCTGTCCATCTATCTAGACTGTCTAAAATCCACATGCTGTAGCATTGGTCTGCAGGTTTTCACAACTGAGAGTACAGAAACAGCAGTTAAGATGTGAAAACATCTTTATGATTACATTAGCTGCATATATCCATATGTTCCACTGAGAGTCCTGTTCAGCTTAATGTTTTGATGATAATCTAAAGTTCAGGAAATCCCCTCCTTTCTTTTTCCTGTCTTAACTACATGATTATATACATATACATATATGAATGATGTGCAGTGTTGTTTACTCATACAGTCATGGTAAAAAGTAAGTAAAGCTATTTTTAAAAGGAGGTGGGCTTAACCAACAAATTCTCTTTTTTTCTTTGCTGTTTAAACAAGTAATTACATGATATCGAGTGGATTTGTACAGCTGAGGGTAGTTGTAAAAGCAGTTCAGAAGCTGCTAACAGCCAGAGGAAACATAAATTCTGAAGCCTGCTTTGTTTTTACCATGACTACAGACTGTGGATCTGGTTTTGTTACACTAAACTTCTCCGTTTTTTATTAGATTCTAAATAATACAATAAAATATCTATGCAAGTTTTTTTTTATTGCAGTGATGTGCATATTAGAACTCTAAATGTATTTTGAGCAATATTTTTGAGTCAGAAATATTTTGTTTTTGATTTTATGAATGTTATCCACTTTATCTTTGCAGCTTTAACTGAACATTTGGTTAAGTGAAAAAAAAAATTGATGAAAAAGGCTCACGCCTATTAGAACACAGAGGTATTGTGTTTTTTAACGAATTATGTATATTTTAACAGTTGACACGTTGGTGCCAATATTTACATGGTTTGTAAATATTGGCATTTTTCACTCATTTACTAATTAATCCCTGACCAATTAATAGCTACAGTTCTTTTGAACATCTAATCTGTAGTTTTCCTCATCCAAGTTTCAAAACATAGAAACCACTTTAGTTTGTGGTTTTGGGCCGTCCAGTAGGCGACCAGTAGACTCTCAATTCTTAGATCAGATCTCCCATTTTTTAATCTGATTTATAATTAAATACTGATTAGGTAATTATAGTGGGGGATTTCAATATTCATATGGACACTGAAAGTGATAGCCTAATGGTGCATTCACACTGCCCAAAATGTCAACACCTAGCATGATTACATGTTAAGTCTATGGTTGAGGCCGTCAGAGTCTCTGTGGTGCTTTGTGTGCTTTGGCCGCAGCAATTTTTTGAAACTTTTGCTGCTTCAAAGCATTAATTTACACAGTCTATTTATACAAAGCATTGTATATACAGTCTATGCTTCAAAGCGGCAAAGGCCAGCAACAGAGAAAATGAGCTAGCTGAACTTTTGGCCTCGTCCCCTGAGTGTCAACCAATCATAGCATCTCACTGTAGTGACGTCACTACACATTTAAAGTGGCGCTGAAAGCGAACCTCATCCATACACAGCTCCTGGAGCAAATGGTTAAACTCTCCGAACTCAGAACGGCTCTCAAGAATGAGGTGTATCCACAAACGGCGCTAATGCGCCCAACGTTGCCGTTGTCTAGCTTTATTTAGCAAATAATCAAGCCACTCTCTCGATATGAACCGCCATTGTTTAAAACATCCAGCAACAGAAGAAGCCCCGCCCACCCCACGCGCTCTTTTTTTTGCTCAGCAAGTGATGGGCTTTGCAAGCTTTTCAGGCTTAAAGCTACATTGTGTAAGAACTTCTCCCATCTAGTGGTGAAACAACCAACTGAATATGACGTTCTAGCCCCACCTCCCACCACCCACCCCCCATTCCGAGCGCGTTTTAACTCCTACGGTGGCCGTTTCATGCCAAGGTTAACATGGCAACATCTAACATACCATCTAGTACTACGAGTTCGTCTAGTGTTTGACTGTGTATATATAATCGACAGCGTTTCTGCACTCCTCCCTGTTTATCACAATGACCACGTTCATGGGGGAAATATACAGTCAATGGGGAAATCATGGCGGATTTAAAGACTCCTCCTCCCCGGTTCTGACGAAGCATGTTCCTAAAAAGGGCATAAGGGCGGGATCTTCACTGTAGACTCGGCCCCACTTGCCCCTCGCGGGGCGTGTATTTCTGTCGTAATCCCGCCCATTCTGCTCCCGCGCCTTTAGCAGTGTTGCCAATTTAGCGAACTTGTCGCTATTTCTAACGACTTTTTGGACCCCCTTAACGACTTTTTTTCCAAAAAGCACCTAGCGACAAATCTAGCGACATTTCTGACCACCCGTAGCTACTTTCTATGACACTTTGTCGCCGATATTTCCTGCAGTTTAAAGACCCAGCTTGTTCCTTCCTGACGCTCAGAAAGGGAATGTTCTGCACATGATCAGACTATGTCCACTGACCAATCATAAACCTTTTTCGGTTCATTTCATCCACTCACAAACGAAGTTGTTTAGTACTTAATGTTAATTCAGAAGTAAAAAATAAATCTGAGAGAAAGTATAGACCACTAGCTGTCAAAATGCAAATGAGACCACGCCCCTTCCGGGTACGCCCCTTCCGGGTACGCCCACTTCCGGGTACGCCCCTTCCGGGTACGCCCACTTCCGGGTACGCCCCCTTTCGGGTACGCCCACTTCCGGGTACGCCCATTTCCGGGTACGCCCATTTCCGGGTACGCCCCTTCCGGTTACGCCCCTTCCGGTTACGCCCACTTTTGCAGGCTCCCTGGCTGCCGTGACAAGCTCCGCCCTGTCATAATAAGCTCCGCCCCCTGATGGCCACGCCCACCTGTCACAATAAGCCCCGCCCCCTGATGGCCCCGCCCACCTGTCAAAACGGGATACGCCCCCTGGTGGGCACGCCCACCTGTCAAGATAGGACACACCCACCTGTCAAAATGGGGTACGCCCCCTGGTGGCCACGCCCACTTGTCAAAATAGGACACGCCCACCTGTCAAAATAGGGTACGCCCCCTGGTGACCACGCCCACCTGTCAAAATAGGACACGCCCACCTGTCGAAATAGGGTACGCCCCCTGATGGTCACGCCCACCTGTCAAAATATGACACTAAATGGCTCCCTCTAGTGGTTCTACAATTAAACTAAATGCAAAAAATGAAAATACCTCCCCCTAGTGGCCCAATAAATACTATTACACCAAAACTTATAAATGCCTCCCTCTAGTGGTTCAAAATTAATATAACAGCCTATTGTATAATTGGCCCCCTCTAGTGGATCAAAGTAACATTACATGCAAATCTAAAAATACCTCCCCCTAGTGGCTCTAAAATTAAATGACATGCAAATATGAAAATACCTCCCCCTAGTGGCCCAATAAATAGTATTACACCCAAATGTGAAAATACCTCCCTCTAGTGGTTCAAAATTAATATAACAGCCTATTGTATAATTGGCCCCCTCTAGTGGATCAAAGTAACATTACACCCAAATGTGAAAATACCTCCCCCTAGTGGCCCAATAAATAGTATTACACCCAAATGTGAAAATACCTCCCTCTAGTGGTTCAAAATTAATATAACAGCCTATTGTATAATTGGCCCCCTCTAGTGGATCAAAGTAACATTACACCCAAATGTGAAAATACCTCCCCCTAGTGGCTCAAAAATTAAATTACAGCCTATAGTATATATAGCGCCCCCAATGGTTTGAATCTAACTCCTCAGTGTCATCAGAACATGTCCAAACAAGTCCCTTTAATATTATACGGTCTGGGCTCTGTCTCAACATGACTCCTTGAGCATTCCATTTTATTTTAAACAGTTAAAAGGTGCTTTTTAGCTTCCTGACTTTAATTTAAAACCACATTAGCTCCAACACTCTAGAGACACCATTACATCTGATTCTAACAATTCAACCATGATAAATTAAACTTGTAAGAGCACTAAAAAGAGAATTTATTCACCCACAGCTATGTTGAAGCAGATGCTCATCCTTTTGTTGATTTTAAAAATGCACCATTACACAGTCTTTAAAAACAGATAAGGATTTTAAAAAACATCACTTTAAACCTGGGTGCTTTAAGCTGGAAATAAGAAATCTATCAAACTACTAAAGTTACTGATAAAAAACAGTCCACCAATCAGCGTTTGACACGCCCCTGCTCTGCTTTGTATTCGCTGTATTTATCACGCCCCTGTCTTCACCTACGTCCGCAAGTCGGGTAAACCGGTTTGGGCGGTGCTCACCGGGCAGCATTTACCTGTATAAAAGGCTGTCGGAAAACGGTTAATCTCTACAGCATGCTGGAAGGACCTCATTCAACAATCCGACCTTAAGGACACGGAGCGCGGTGCTGCGACGAACAAAGAAAACAGCGGTTTCACGAAGACTGTATCACCGGCTTCATTCGAGGGGAATCCCAGAAGCCCGCGTCATTGTCAGACCGCGTCAGAGCTGAGTCCAAGCATATAGCCTCTTCTGCCTCAACTCCAACCATGGACCTAAAAAGAGTTGAATTTAAAAATGAAGAACTTGATGAGGAAACGTCTGTTCTTTTATCTGAATTGTCAAATGGGATTCCATCCGTGACGACACGCTCAATGTGCGATAAATCAACCTCTACAACTCTGGACAAAAATCCGACATTGGCTTTTACAGAAGACTTTCCTCTTTTAAGCGAGACTCCGATTTCCTTCCTGGATCAAGAGAATCAAATGGAGGAAATTGAGAACTGGATACCTACCGCAGTCAACAGTGCTATTAAAACTGCTCTAAGCCATTTTATGGGTTATGCCTGCATATCTTTACTGCGGAAACAATGTAACTCTTGCAAAATGGGAGGCAGTCAGCAGGAGCACCAGTGTTTAGGTGTAGATGCTATAAAGCAAAATATGTTTTATTCCCAGCAAAATTTGTTACAAACAGGTCCTACCCTCTTTTAGTAGCTTACCCTGGTTGCTTTAAGCTGGAAATAAGAAATCTATCAAACTACTAAAGTTGTAGATAAAAAACAGTCCACCAATCGGCGCTCGACTTGCCCCTGCTCTGCTTTGTATTCGTTGTATTTATCACGCCCCTCATGCCGAACATGTCCAGACAAGTCTACAGGCCCCGCCCCGTACGCTAGGTTCCTATATAAACCTCCTGGTCTTCGGCATTACATCCAGGACTTCCAGGCCGCCGTAATCTTCGCTCCGAGACGATGGATATGGGAGGATTCGTCAAGCAGACCACTCTACCGTCATACTGGGGGATCGGCCAGCCGTATGAGCCGATGAGCACTCCGCCATCGCCTGTGGGGTTCGGCTACGCTAACCCGTATCATCCACCGTCAATTTCATCGCTCTCGCCATGCTACTCTCCACCATCCCCTGTGTTCTCTCTTTCGAAGATTCTGCCTGCAGATGCCCAGCCCGACGCTTGGGTCGAGGGATCATACAACCCTGAAGCTGGGGGAGCGGGTCACCCTTATTTCAACTATTATCGGCCGCCTACAACGAAACATCGCCGTGTAAGACCCCCTCTATCTACTTTAACCCCGGTGCCTATGCCCGATCTCGAGGGAGAGTGTGATGGACCTTCAGCGCCCAGCGATGGTGGGACCCCCGATGCGCCGGAATGCGCGACACCGGAACACGGGTGTGCGTCTCAGGATGAGGGGGGTGATTCTCCGACTCTGACTGAGGTTGACAAATGGGACCTGGTGGACGGTTTGATGTCATCCAGGTTCATCAAGGCTGTAAAGACTGCTGTTCTGCATCTATTTCACATGACCAGTGCTGCTTATCAGAAAGATAACTGTTATGGATGTCAAATTAGCCATCCCAGTCAGTTGCAGCATCAATGCCTAGAGCTAATGGATGAGGATTATTACCAACTCCACTTTCAATCAGTCATGCGACAACTTCTTACCCCGCGATTCATTCCAGCTATTCAAATTCTGCTGGTAAATCGGAGCATACATGATGATGATGATCTGAAGGTGAAAACAGTAGCTGAAACCGTTCTACATGAGCTGAGGAGTATGCAGGGGTTCTACAACGCGATTCAAGCTGTGTATGGTGATAGGGATGATGAAGCCATCCTGGAAGAACTCAGGACTGTCTCCCGATGCTATGGCTATGAAATCTGATGTGTACTAATGTTGGTTATATCTCCTCTGATATAAATGCTCTAGTTTAATCCTGACGTGTTTTGTTTTTTATTCATTTGTTTTTATAATTGTGTAATGCTATGGTTTTAAACTTGTAATAAAAAAAACTTTGATCCAATCATATGGTTCATCTATCTGATTAATACAAGGGTTAAATTACACTAGCCGTTCTCCTGTACAATCATTCAATAGTAAAATGTCAGAACAGAGGGTGTTGACCAATGCATACTATGACCCCGCCCATCCGGGGAGCTATGGGGGTGTTGACAGATTGAGAAGGGGTTTAAAGGACAGAGAAGGACGTGTGATCGGTGTCGAAAAAGTAAAAGACTTTCTTTCAGGCGAGGACACCTACACGTTGCATAAACCTGCACGAGTAAAGTTTCCCCGGAATCGTGTTTTTGTAACCAAACCCTTGAAGCAATTCCAGGCCGACTTATGTGACATGCAAGCCTTGGCGACACATAACGACGGATTCAACTATTTACTAACAGTGATTGATGTCTTTTCAAAAAAGGCGTATGTGCGTGCTTTAAAGAGAAAGACGGGGTGTGAGGTCGTTAAGGGGTTTGAATCAGTTTTTCAAGAGAGTCAAATTCCACAAAAATTACAGACGGATGCTGGTAAAGAGTTTTATAATAAACAATTTAAGTTAATGATGAAGAAATATGGTATTACCCACTTTAGTACAGCCAGTGATCTAAAGGCATCTGTTGTTGAGCGCTTCAATCGCACTCTGAAGGGTAGAATGTGGAGATATTTCACCGCTAATAACACCTTCCGGTACATCGACGTCCTTCAAAAGCTAGTGGAGAGTTACAACCACAGCTTCCACTCAAGCATTAAGATGACACCTATGCAAGTGACGTCAGAGAATACTCCTCAAGTCATGAAAAACCTCTATTGCATCACCCCATCGATAGACTCTGGTAAAATAAAGACAAAGTTTAAGAAAGGGGATCTGGTCAGAATATCAAAGCTACGTGGGGTATTTGATAAGAAATATGAGAACAGCTTCACAGATGAAATATTTACGGTTGACCGTTGCATACTCCGCTACCCCCCAGTGTACGAGTTAGTTGATTATGATCAGGATCGAATACACGGATCGTTTTATGAGGCCGAATTGCAGAAAGTAAAAATTAATGGTGAGCGGGTGTATAACGTGGACAAGATTTTAAAGCGGCGGAGAGTCAACGGGGAGGACCAAGTCTTTGTGAGGTGGAGAAATTGGCCCGAAAAATTCAACAGTTGGGTCAGAGCCTCAGATGTTAAAAGTGTCAAATAATATCGCCCACAAAACCGTGTAACACATCGTCGATTCACTATAAAGCGTGGGTTCTACAGACTATGATTAATTAGTAAACCTTACCCTCCAAAGCCTTTAGATGACTTTTTTTGCTCCATCAAATTCACAATGTCTGATGAGGGGTTCTATGTAACTCTACCTTCCAACGCCAGCGGAGAGGTATTTAAAGATAACACGAGCTCAAATTATACTACAGACCTTCCAAAGGCTATTGAGCTAAGTGGAGACTGGGTAGTGGGACTGTGTGAAATTGTCTACCCTCATACATGGTATAACCTGTCGGATCAGCATTCGTACATTGATTTAAAGAAGGTTGTTTATGAGGTGGGAGACAAATCTAAAGATGAGAGGAATACACCCCGTATAGAATACGCCAGGTCCAAGTTTTCCGGAGGGGGATATTTTGAGAGACCTCAAGACCTCTCAGATGCTCTAGTCCCAGCCGTGAAGAAATATGACAGGAGCATCGATCTAACCTACAATAATGTCTCGAAAAAGTTTGACTTCAAGGGGGATGGAAGATACAAAATTCGAGCTAGCAACCCTCTCTCCATCATGCTCGGTTTGAACGCTGACGAATGGTGGACCATCTCCAACAGACCTGCGCCCCACCCAGCGGATCTCGGCACTGGTGTATATAACCTGTTTGTCTACACAGACATAATCCATTTCCAAACTGTTGGTGACAGTCACTCACCTCTGCTCGGTGTCGTAAACATAAATGGTAAATTCGGTGACGTGATTGGTGTGAGGTATAACACAGTGCATTACCTCCCCGTTTCAAAAAGCTATATTAAGACAATCTGCATACAGGTAAAAACAGATCGTAACGAGTGTGTGAACTTTGTATACGGGAAGACGATCGTGAAGCTGCACTTTAAACCGGTTTTGACACCTGCGGTAAAATGGCATATTTAACACACAGACCAGAACCAACGCGGTTTGTACAATATTATGTGAACCAGACGGGTGGAGAGCTACCCGGGTTTTCAGGACAGCCTGTCATGTATGGTCGTGGATTTGGATCTGTGTTTGCCCGCCTCTTCCGATTTATATCCCCATTTGTTAAGAAAGGAGTGTCTATTGCTAAACCGCACCTTAAAGCTGCGGCATCGAATATAGCTTCGGACGTCTTTGGGAGGGCGGTCAATAAAATCAAGAGCAAGATCGGTCAGAATTCTGACGCTCAGGAAGGTTCAGGAATAATGATCTTATCAAGACGAGGTCGAAAGAGACCCCCTGGAGAGCGTGTTTGGATGACTAGAAAACAAGCCAAGACAAAGAAAAAGAAACCACTCAGGGTGAGCAGGCAGAGGGGAAGGAAGTCCGGCAGAGGCTCTGACATATTTTAACCGAATAGGAATATGGCTCTACTACATGTCAAATCGGGAGAGTGTACGCTCGGTGAGCTTGACTTATTTTCAGCGCCTATGACTCAACTATCGGTAGAGGATAAGCTGTACACTGAGATTTCACCCCTTTCAGCCATCACCGATGGAGGACCGATAGAATTTTTTATCCCTGGTGGGGGCGAGTCGTATACCGATTTAAATGACATGTTGATCCATCTCAGAGTTAAAATTAGCAATGCTAACGGTTCGCCCATGGCTCGTGACGCTAAGGTCGGCTTAATTAACTACCCTCTGAACACAATTTTTTCCCAATGTGATGTAACCCTTGGAGACCGTTTAATATCGCAGTCCAGCGCTACGCATCCTTATAGAGCTATGATCGAAACATTGCTTAATTATTCAGATCAAACCCTTAAAAGCCAGTTCAGTGCAGGGCTTTTTTATAAAGATACAGCCGATGAAATGGATTCTACAGAGACTATTGATGGACCGAATGAAGGATTAAACCAACGTGCCTCCTTTACAGCCCAATCTCGAGAGGTGCACCTGCTAGGACCGCTTCATGCTGACATATTATTCTGTGAAAGACTACTTTTGAACTCTGTTGACATAAGAATTAAGCTAACACGAGCAAGCGATGCGTTCTGTCTTATGGGGGCTGCAGATTCTACTTTCAAACTATGGATTTTAGGTGCAGCTCTCTTTGTCAAAAAGGTGACTGTATCTCCCGCCGTACGGCTCGGTCATGAGACCGCATTAATGAAAGGAAATGCTTTGTACCCGGTATCGCGTGTGAATGTAAAAACATACTCTATACCTGAACATTCAAGAATATGCACTCAGGAGAACCTGTTCTTGGGTATGACACCTAAATATGTGGTTATTTCGATGGTTAATCACCAGGCCTTCACAGGAGCGCGCAATTTGAATCCGTTTTCATTCAACCATTATAATATGGAGTATCTAGCTCTGTCCCGTGATGGTAGACAGATTCCTGCTAAGGCCTTCCAACCCAACTTCGATCAGGGTAATTCTGTACGAGAATATTACAACCTGTTTACATCCACAGGGAGGCATTTAAAGGATCTCCCCCTAAGCATAACTAGGGAGGACTTTAACACGGGTTACGCATTATTTGCTTTTAATCTCGACCCATGTGCTGAATCTGAAGCACTATCACCAGTACGCAGTGGTAACATTAGGCTAGAAATGAGATTCAGAACACCGTTACCGCACACAACAACGCTGATTGTATACGCGTGCTACGACTCCATCCTGGAAATAGACTCTAAAAGAAGAGTTTTGGTGGATTATTATTAACCACTTGGAAACATGAATAATCACGAACTCGATGCAATACTCAGTCATCTGCTTGGGAAGCTTTTCTGCGGTGTATGGGCCAGCGACCAACTGGAGCTGCTACCACTAACATTCCCCAGACCGGCTTATTTTATCGTCAATACACACCCTTCTAACATGCCTGGGGAACACTGGCTAGCCCTCACTCTGGAAGAGGGTGGTAAAGCAACGTTTTTTGACTCTTACGGGTACTCACCAGAATTTGTCTATTACCCTTCATCCATTTTGGATTTTTTGAAAGATCGTTCGTCTGTGATAATGTACCATAACCAACAATTTCAGAGCGTTCAATCTTCTGTTTGTGGGCATCACTGTATTTTTTATTTATGCCATAGAGCCTGTGGTCTCTCCATGCAACAAGTTTTATCAAAGTATTGTCAAATTCCTGAATCAAATGATGAGCTTGTATCTAACTTTGTCAAAAAGTATGTGAAATGTGCTATGAAGCGAAACACAACGTTTTTCACGCATAGAACCTGTTCTCTAGATGTGTTTAAAGATTGTTACGGGTTTTGATATGTATGAGAATATGCATCAAATGTATTAGACTTATGATGTTTAACATGGAATGAAATAAACCTGTACGCATGAAATTATGTGAACGCATATCGTTTATTATGAAAAGAAACAACGCTTATTCAGTAGTAATGCAGCTAGGGGGAGAATGTGAGCCAGCTGGGGGCTCGGGTTGCCTTACGAAGAGACTTTTTACTGAAATGATCTTCCGCTCTGGTCCAGAGGGGTGATAAGGTAACACTCTTACGCTTTCTGCGTGGTACCTGCGCATTCTGAGGCCAAACTGGTGACATCATGAACGACCTCCTTCTTTCCCGCCGTTTTGTAGCAGTTGGAGCCTTTAAAGACGGCCAAACTGGTGACATCAATACGCGCTTTTTATTTTTTGATTTCCTGCCTGCTCTCTCATCCACGACACTCTCAACGGCAGGTGTAGAAGAGGTCTCTAAGGAGTCTAGACCGTCTAAACCTCGGCTATACCCACTAACGATCTGGTTGTCCTTCGGGGGGTCATCATTCGCACGGTCTCTCTGCAGCGATAGGGTGACACGCGGCTCTTCGTTCTCTCCTTGCTTAAGGAGGGTTAGGTATTTCTGAAGTAATGCGTGGTAGCGTTTAATTTTCTCGTACGATGCACTGTTTGGGTCATCCAATATTGCCTGCATGTCCTCATCAGTGTCATCCTGAGCCTTCTGTCGTATGGTTCCGGAGTTATCCCGTTGCTTCAGACGATTTAATTGATGCGGTGAGACTAGAAACATTTTCTGTGATGCTCTCAGTGTCATAATACACTTCTACCGGCGGAATATTCCAGCCACCAATTCTCCGAGAAACGGTATTACAGCTGCAATCAGTGGGAGAATTCCTCCTGTCTGGGTTTTCAATGTCTGTCGTTTGCGCTTTAACCCCACCTTCCGATCAGCCAACAGCCTGAGGATTTTTTTCTGCTTCTTAAGTCTGTTGTATTGTGTTGTGGACAGCTTGATGTTCCCTTTCAGCACATTTAAAGCAATCTCGCACAAGGTTTGTAGAAAGTCGGGAGAACAATGAGTTAGGATATCTTTACGTTTCTGGGGTGTGGAATGAAAAAGAGCCCCTAGTAACGGTGCATTTCTTTTTATGCGTGCCGACATGTTGGTCACTTGTTCTTAGCTATGTAAACAGCCGGCCACTGTCCAGGAAGTAAACCTGTCCTGAGCCTGTATTGGTCTGGTGTGTCAGGGGTTAGGTCTACACATAAATAGCCGTGTGGTTGGCTCGTAGCATCTTCAAAACTCTCCATGAAAAAGGGTTTCTGTCCAGGGAAAATTTGACGTGCTAAATTTGCTACCTGCAATCTGTCACGTGGGTTTTTAAACAAGACCATATAATTACAATTAAGACTGATAGTTCGAGTATGTTTCCCCTTGAGAAACACATTCTGAGTCAACATCATAACGCTCATGTTTCTATGGTGTCGATATTGTGTAAATATTTTCACGACCTCTGGATGCTCAGCTGCTTGAAAGAGTACATCATCGAGAATCAATAGATGCGATTGATCTGGGGGGAATAAAACATCATCTTCAAAGGAATGAGGCAATCCTTCGATGAATTTAATTGATTTATTAATCTTCATCAATTCCGTATACAATGGTTGGAATGAAGTGTAGATCCAAACAATATTTTCAGGTACAGAATCCATCACATGTAGACAATTAATCAAAACATTTTTTACAAAAAAAGACTTCCCACAGCCACTCGGGCCTACCACAAGACTTGAAAAAGGAGTTTTAAATCTTGGATCAAAGTTAATCGCTTCCAGTTCACCCTGATGCTGCATTTTCCCCCTCAAAAACCAAATGGTAGCGTCGTTCCGTCTGGGAACAACCTCCGCTTGTCATAGACCACCCTGAAAGTTTTGGTAAATGAGTGATTCCTCAGATGGAACCCGTTTTTATCACGTTTGATGGAATGCTGCGGTGCTTTGAGTACCTCGCCTCTCTCACCACCCAGGTAACCGTCAACAAGTCCTGTCATTGTATCAAAATTCACCCTTTCACAGCATTCTATGGTTCGCGATATCCCCTTTGCCCTCATCATGACCTTCCCCCTGTGCTTTGTCTGATACGAGTAACTCTTTGGCCCTGCGGCAACAAACTCCTGAATGGTGTCCCCTGGTGGGAGCTCGTTTGTCAAGTCACCTAAATAGCTACCTGTCGGCAGAGAGCTCTCGCCTTCACGCACAACATAGATCACACTGTCTGTGTCAAGGTAGAGTACCCGTTCTTGGAGTTGGTGTAGGTATCTGAATAACTCTAGTCGTGCGTAAGCTGTTGTAAATGCGGCAACGAAGACATTGGTGGTTTTGTTAGGGGGCGTTACACAGTTTTTGTTGTACTTCCATTGAATCATGACCATCTTGGGGTTCAGAAAGCTGAAGTATGTCACAACGAACTTCCCTGAAAACAGGAACTCAAAAAACTTGTCAGGGTGTTTAATGATTGAGGTTTGGGTTTGGTCATTTTTTTGAGCAAACTTCCCCCAAAGCGAATTCAAACACAGTTTGGCTACTTGACGTTTTGCCGGGTTTACTTTAATTTTTTCAGGGTCTAACTCTACACCCTGATTCATCATGAAATCCTGGATGTATTTCTGTTTGTCCTCCTCGCTCTCTACACCCTCAGGATAACCTGAAGCTTCCTGCTTGGTCTTCAAAAAGGAGTTGACATACTTTGCAAAGATCTGATCACTATGCTGCTCAAAGTGCCACACCTCAACGATCTGATCGATTCTGTAGCCGTGTGAAAGGGCTTCTTTAACCTCTTCAGACACCCATACACCTGTTAAGGCTCTCTCAGTGTCAGTGTGGGTGCAACTATGTGTCTGATTGTTCTCCAATGCACATGTGCGACAGAGGGTGAATACAAGCTTTCCATGATCTGTTCTGAATGGTAGAATGGGGAAATAAAGACCACGAGGTGGTGAAATGACTGCTTTGATAAATCCATAATAATTTCTAGGATCATCAAAGTTTTCCCTGATTATGACCGGGTGCCCTACAGGAAAGCTTTTTGTCTTCTGAACAAATGGGTAAAGACTACACACGTCCTGGTAAAGAACCTGCTCACCGGGGGCTGCAGAGTACCTCAACCTGACTGCACATGTACGCCCTCCAAAAAGCGCTTCACGGGGGGTAAGTGGTGCAGGAGCCTGGTAGGTCATCATGAACTGCTTCACATCAGCGTTACTCTTCTTCATTTCTTCCCACACATGTTCCCACATCACCTCGAGCTCTATACCGTACACAGTCCTCAGCACATGCTCCCTCTCCATGGTGGCAGCGTAGAGCTGCCCATAAGGCACACCGGTCAATGGACTCTCAGCTGTTGGATAGCGACAGGTGCTGCAGCCATGATGCTCACACCCATGGAACTCAAACCCTATTTTACGCTCCCCTACCTCCAGGTAACCGTCTAAAAAGTATGATCCAATCTTTTTCTCACCACCTCTTAGAGCATGCTGTATTCCAACCCTCCATGTATGTGAAACATATTCCAACCATTCAACGGAAGCTGTGGAAAACTTTTTAAACTGTTCGCTGTAGTCTGTAGGTGAAGGCACAGCGAGAGTGTCTGCCTTCAAATGATTGCTTTGAAACACTTTCATACAAGCACTTGCGATGGTGATCCTGTTAAAAGGGTCAATCTGACTGTCGTTAAAAAACTCCTGACGAAACCTTGTACATCCTTGTAGGAGTATCTCCACATCATTCTTACAGTAAAAGAGAGCCTCCTTTTTAAAGTCAAACACGCCCTTGCTAACCTCAGCGTACCATGTATAGAATTCCTCCTGCTCAGCACGATTCATTCGCTCAACACCGTAAAATGATGGCAGCGGGTAAGAACCTACATAGCTCAGATTATCAGAGGATGAGAAACGGTGTGGGAAATAGCCCTTGCTATGGTCAGGAAAACCGAGGGCTTCAGGCATTTTACTAAGCTTCATGGCAAGGAAAGATAGGCTGTCAATGAACCTCAAACCGTAATCAGGATCAGTGATGCTCAGAATTTTACACCCTTGCATAATGATGTCAGGATTTAAACCCATCTCCGTCATTGCATTCAGAACAAGGTAGGAATCAAAAGCTCTAGCATTATGGGCTACACATGTGTAATTCCGACGGCCCGGCCTCCTGATTTCACGAATAAACTCCCGAATACAATCACTACCGTAGGCTGACCACTCCTCGCCAGATGTGGACTTTGAACAGATCAGAAATGGAACATGCTCACCCTGCGCACCAGGGAAAGTTTCAATATCGTAAAAAATCACCTTGTCACTTATTTCGCTATCGACAGAGCATGTTTGGATATAACATTTATGGTCCGATGCTGGCTGGTCCTTGTCAAGCTTACCCCCACAAATCCTACACTTCTTCCCTTGACACACATGCTTCTTGCCTGTTGTGAGACTCTGGTTATAGTTTAACCCACAGTTGGGACATTTCTTCACCTGATCACAATGACTGACCATCACACGCGCCCTGGGTTTTAGCTCAGGTACTTTATGTCTATCGTAACACGTCTGGTTCTTGCAATATCTGTTACAGTCATGACAAAGAATCGGATTTGTAACCCCCTGAGCACACGCTGCATCATTGCAGACAGCGCACGAACCTTTGCATACATGATTGTATTTATGCCCTATAGGATCGAAACAGTAGTGACAAATATCCCGAGCCCCTATAAAACCCTTCAAGTTTTTGATCCCGTAGTAATGGTCTCGGAAGTGCAATAGAAAAACAGTCCTGCTTCGGTCCTCAAAGTCGGTCTGAATCTTCCCTAGAGCTCTCTCTCCCTCACTTCTGATAAAAACAACTATTTTTCTGTTCAACAACTTCTCAAATTTGTGGATATCGCCTGATCTGACGGGGGTGTGTTCTGAAAGGCCTGCACGCTGTTGCAACTCTCTACCGAGCTGTATAGCCGCATCGGAGCCGAGGCTAGGGTCTGCAACACAGGCTAAGCTAATAGCAAAACACAGTTTATCATCTCGATCATTGTTCACAATGTATAGGTGGCGTCTCTTCTTGTGTATAAGCTCGCAATCGAGAGACATTTCAGCTTTTCGTCTAGCTCCCCCGCTAAGATCACGCACTGTTTGAATTACAAACTCCAAACGCTCTGTTGAGGCTATTTCAGCATTGGATTGCATCAGATCATCTAAAAACGTTTCGAACTGGTGTATGACGTTACTCCCCCCTTCATCGACAGAGAAAGTCACGCTGCGAGACACGCCGGGTCCATTAACCTCTATCTGCACAATATCGTTAGTGTTAACCAGCGATGTCACCCGGTCTGATAAACCCCTGAGCATATTCATTATGTGATTATGAAATTCATACGGACACGGATGATCACCCTCAGGCCGGACAAAGTTGTGTCGGATCTCTATGTTATTGAATTCGTCACGTACATTGATCTGAAATTCTTCATCTTCCTGACTAGACGGTTGAGGACTATTTAGCTCCTGTGAGACATTCATAGTGACTGGTTGATGTTGCTATTTAAACACACGATCAGAAAAAAAAAGGACATGAAAAAACATTCAGAGTCAGACAATACACAAGTTGGAGAAAGCTCCAGACAGTCTCACTGTTAACTGAAGTAGCAAGGCGGGCGTTGGGCAGATCCGCTGAGATCCAATTGAAAACAGCTCCGCGCTTCGATCACGATCTATGATAAAACGCAGGTAAAAGTCAGGAATATAATAAAATAAATAAAAATACGGTAATACCCGTATCTAAACAGTCAACATAATTTAAAAAAAAGTAAACTCACCTCAGAGTGGAGTTTCGCTTTGTAACAATCTCCACCGCCTTTTTCCCGCTCCAGCCCAAAACCAGCTCAGAGCAGTAACTGCAGTTGAGCGATACTTCTAGCTGTAACAGAGTATGTATGCTACGGTGAATCTATCGATAAGCCAGCACCGAATCCATCTTGGTGCTATCAAACATCCGTAGACGACCGCACAATTGCGAGCTAAAAAAAACATTTACTCACCTCGCTCCAAACCGATAATACAGGTCGCCGATGTGAAGACTTCCTGTAGTCGATGTGAAGTTGATTTCCTCGCTGAACCCGTAACTCCAGCTCTTAGCAGGGGAAGCTCGGGAATCCCGCCTGGACTCAGCTCTGACGCGGTCTGACAATGACGCGGGCTTCTGGGATTCCCCTCGAATGAAGCCGGTGATACAGTCTTCGTGAAACCGCTGTTTTCTTTGTTCGTCGCAGCACCGCGCTCCGTGTCCTTAAGGTCGGATTGTTGAATGAGGTCCTTCCAGCATGCTGTAGAGATTAACCGTTTTCCGACAGCCTTTTATACAGGTAAATGCTGCCCGGTGAGCACCGCCCAAACCGGTTTACCCGACTTGCGGACGTAGGTGAAGACAGGGGCGTGATAAATACAGCGAATACAAAGCAGAGCAGGGGCGTGTCAAACGCTGATTGGTGGACTGTTTTTTATCAGTAACTTTAGTAGTTTGATAGATTTCTTATTTCCAGCTTAAAGCACCCAGGTTTAAAGTGATGTTTTTTAAAATCCTTATCTGTTTTTAAAGACTGTGTAATGGTGCATTTTTAAAATCAACAAAAGGATGAGCATCTGCTTCAACATAGCTGTGGGTGAATAAATTCTCTTTTTAGTGCTCTTACAAGTTTAATTTATCATGGTTGAATTGTTAGAATCAGATGTAATGGTGTCTCTAGAGTGTTGGAGCTAATGTGGTTTTAAATTAAAGTCAGGAAGCTAAAAAGCACCTTTTAACTGTTTAAAATAAAATGGAATGCTCAAGGAGTCATGTTGAGACAGAGCCCAGACCGTATAATATTAAAGGGACTTGTTTGGACATGTTCTGATGACACTGAGGAGTTAGATTCAAACCATTGGGGGCGCTATATATACTATAGGCTGTAATTTAATTTTTGAGCCACTAGGGGGAGGTATTTTCACATTTGGGTGTAATGTTACTTTGATCCACTAGAGGGGGCCAATTATACAATAGGCTGTTATATTAATTTTGAACCACTAGAGGGAGGTATTTTCACATTTGGGTGTAATACTATTTATTGGGCCACTAGGGGGAGGTATTTTCACATTTGGGTGTAATGTTACTTTGATCCACTAGAGGGGGCCAATTATACAATAGGCTGTTATATTAATTTTGAACCACTAGAGGGAGGTATTTTCACATTTGGGTGTAATACTATTTATTGGGCCACTAGGGGGAGGTATTTTCATATTTGCATGTCATTTAATTTTAGAGCCACTAGGGGGAGGTATTTTTAGATTTGCATGTAATGTTACTTTGATCCACTAGAGGGGGCCAATTATACAATAGGCTGTTATATTAATTTTGAACCACTAGAGGGAGGCATTTATAAGTTTTGGTGTAATAGTATTTATTGGGCCACTAGGGGGAGGTATTTTCATTTTTTGCATTTAGTTTAATTGTAGAACCACTAGAGGGAGCCATTTAGTGCCATATTTTGACAGGTGGGCGTGACCATCAGGGGGCGTACCCTATTTCGACAGGTGGGCGTGTCCTATTTTGACAGGTGGGCGTGGTCACCAGGGGGCGTACCCTATTTTGACAGGTGGGCGTGTCCTATTTTGACAAGTGGGCGTGGCCACCAGGGGGCGTACCCCATTTTGACAGGTGGGTGTGTCCTATCTTGACAGGTGGGCGTGCCCACCAGGGGGCGTATCCCGTTTTGACAGGTGGGCGGGGCCATCAGGGGGCGGGGCTTATTGTGACAGGTGGGCGTGGCCATCAGGGGGCGCAGCTTATTATGACAGGGCGGAGCTTGTCACGGCAGCCAGGGAGCCTGCAAAAGTGGGCGTAACCGGAAGGGGCGTAACCGGAAGGGGCGTACCCGGAAATGGGCGTACCCGGAAATGGGCGTACCCGGAAATGGGCGTACCCGAAAGGGGGCGTACCCGGAAGTGGGCGTACCCGGAAGGGGCGTACCCGGAAGTGGGCGTACCCGGAAGGGGCGTGCCCGGAAGGGGCGTGGTCTCATTTGCATTTTGACAGCTAGTGGTCTATACTTTCTCTAATCTGCATGTATATAAGATCGATCTTTCAACGGGAATTAAGGCAGAAGCTTGTCTGTACTACGCTGCATCTCACACCTGTGGTGCATTCAATGAACGTTCAAATGTATGGTGAGTTCAAAAACGTAGGACATTTAAAACTTATGACAAAAAAACCCCCGCTGAAAATAATACCATAAGCAATAAACTTCTGTTTAATGGCAGTTGGCAAGAAACATTTGATGCATGCTAAATATGCCCCACTTATTTTTACAAAGTACTAAAAAACAAACAGCTATATTCTCTCTATTAATTTCGTCTTCTTGATATATCTCAACAACAAAAAATTCCTCAGAACTTTAAATTTTGTTTAAAAGGTCTTTGATGTCCAGTTGCAATTTGTACCAGTTTTCTCAACAATATACTTCAGGCAAAATAATAGAACATGTTCCACAGTCTCTTCTTGAAGACAGAAGTCACATTTACCTGTAGCATGTTTCCCCTGTTTGAAAAATTTATTGTTTAACCCTTGTAATCCTAATCTAAAATCATTATTTCCTCCTTTCTGTTTCATTCGTCATCACGTGATGACATCATTATGCAAATTAGCGTATGACGTCATCTGGCGACATCTAGCGACTTTCTGGGGCAACTTCAGCTACTTTCTGTCTGAGACAGTTGGCAACACTGAATGCAACTGGCTTTCACATTTTTACAAAAAAGAAAAATAGACTTTCTTTTAACACTATCTCGTAAACCCCTAGCACTTAAGGAAACAAAGTTAAAGTTGGACATAAAACGGAGAGAAAAAGAAAAACAGCAACAAATAACAAAAAAGAGATTACTTACTCAACTGTTTACTGAAAGTAACTTGAATGTGCTATTGAATTTAAGATCCCAAAAAACAATTTAGTAGTGAAGTAGTAAGTTAATATTGTAAGTGAAAAGAGCTAAACAGGCTTATAACATTAAAATTAACTACAACATGCTCCTGTGAATTTAAGGCATGTATTAAAGGGAACAAAGTAGGTGCATGTTGTATTCAACAAAACCATTTAGCCTAGTTAGCTGTGTATTATATAATCCATTATGAAAATATTATATGAAAAATCAGTTAATCTGTGGACAAACGGACACCATTGGCATACCCGATACCCGATGTGAGCCCGATAGTAGACAGGTGGTGGCAGAGTGATCTGAAACGTTTAACATGAACGCGCTTTACGTCACATCCGCAGACGGCGCGCTTTTTAATTTTATTATTACATTGAAAAGAAAATATACCTGTTTTCTCAGAATGTTTAATTTTCTGATTTAATTTTTATTTTTCTGAACTTTCTGTTCATTTGTGATTTTCTCAACTGCCAAAAACAACTTGCACTAGCATGGGTAACTAACTAACTAAAGTTAGCATGGATTAACTACATGGCAGTCATTGACAAAGGACTGAAACATGATACTGAAACAATATAATTTCGTGACCACAATGTCATAAAACACATTCTCGCCTGCGAAATTTTATCCCTTGCTGTTTGTTTATTTAATTTCTTTCGTTAGAACAACCGTATGCAGCACAAAAGTCCGGCATCTTCAGAGTTGATCTGAATGCGGGGAATCAAATTTGGCGCTTCAGAATTTAGAATCCCCGACCCAAGATGGCGGCGGTGTTGACGTATGCTTCGATGCGGCATCTAGTCAGTATATATATCCATGATAGGTGCAACTCCTCGTTCTCAATATACAGCCTATGCTCAAAACACACAAATCCCATGATCCCCCGCTCCAAGACTCAGAGAGGGAGGGGCAAAGCAGGGATATCCAGTATCGATTCTTGGAGAGTTCGCCAAGGAAGGAGGTAGGCTAATTTTTTTTTTACCATTATAGATAAGATAAGATAAACCTTATTTTCACACAATGGGGAAATTCTCAGTGCTGCAGCATCACAGTGGATAGTTTAAAAAGACTAAAGAATTAACAATAACATTATAACATAAAATGTAGTCATTTAAAATATAGTAATTTGGTATGGAAATTGGCTACATTGATATTAATGCCTTCTAGAGCAAGGACAGTGTTGATGGACATGGATTATTCCGAAGCACAAAATGAATCCATTTGGGAGACATGAGGTCGGCTAGCTTAAATGCTGCATGTTTTTTTTTGTTTTTTTATCCAACTTTATTTAGTCTTTTCGTATTATTACAATAAAACGTCTGACAAATAAGAGAGAAAAAAAAGACATCCTCGAAATATACAATATAAAATTATCGTATTATATTCCAGGAGTCACACCTCCATCAAATCATCTGAAAAGACATCTTCTATACTGTTCACATAACAAAGGAGAACAAACTAGATTGATAGAACACAAAAAACCCCAAAAAAGTAAAATAAATAACACAAACAAACCAAATAACAGGGACTTAGCTCATCTGAAGTGTTGCTATAAGTTTATGTAGTTTTTTTAGCCTGGGCATTCTCAACTTTTAGAAGACAGCTTTGGAGCAGCAAGAGTTCATTTTTAAGTGCAGACCATGTGGGGGAGGACTTAGCAAATCGACATTTATGAATATAATATTTTGTTGCTACAATTAAATTATTAACCAAAGATTCATCCTTTTTATTTTTGAGGATTACACCCATCTGAGTATTTTGATATGAAAAGAAATCTATGTTTATAGATCTGGAGGACAACAGGTTGTGAAGAGATTTCCATAAATTCTGAGCCAATTGAAATTCGTAAAACAGGTGTTCCTTTGTTTCAACATTAATATTGCAGATATGACAATTGTCTACTTCAAAATTAAATCTTTTCTTTACAAATTCGTTAGAGGGATATATATTATTTAATGTTTTAAAATGTACTTCCTTAAATTTAGGGGGAATTGGATATTTTAAGAATTTTGTTCTAATTGAAGATATTTCAGATTTATTATAACCAAGAAAGAAGAGAGTGCTTCTTGTTCTACCCGGGTACAGAATGTTAACAAGAGTTTGTTTAAGGAATTTATTACATTTTGTATCTACCAGGCCTGCATAATTAATTCTAATTTTGTGTAGCCTTGGTGATGCAATGTTCAAAAAATAATTTTTTATTGTTTGAATAAGGACCTTTGGAATGTTCTGTATTACTTTGTTGTAATCCACAATTGAGCAGTTAATATTATATTTAGAATTAAATTCCTCCGATTCAAGAATATTACCTTTATGCCACCTTCCTCATAATTTTTTAACAGATCCCCTTTTCTAATATAGTGATGTTTGTTTTTCCAAATAAAATTAAAATTGATTCTATTAATTTCTTTAATCAACTTCGGAGAAATAGCAAGAGAGTAGGATGGATATATTAGCCTGGAAATAGATTCAATCTTGGTTAACATCGTTCATCCAAATAATGTTAAATCTCTTTGTAGCCAACTGTTTAATGTTTTTCCACATTTATCGATATTATCTTGGATATTCTTTTTTTCACTAGTATCTGATGATTTGGTAATCCAAATACCTAGGTATCTAATGTCATTTTTGACTGGTATACTATATAGTGAGGATTCAGAGCAGTTATGAATGCTCATAAGTTCACATTTACTCAGATTCAGATATAGGCCCGATGCTTGAGAAAACTGCTCTATTACTTTTACAGCTACTGGTAAATACCCAAATACAAATGTTCTTTGTTTTGTAAGAAGAGTGTTGTATCGTCAGCGAGCTGACTGATGAGTAACTTGTGGTCGTTTATCTCTAAACCTTTTAATATTCGAATTTTTTACCGCAATTGCTAGTAGTTCAGTCACTGCAATGAATAAAAGAGGAGAAATACTACAACCCTGTCTTATCCCTCGTTCAACCGTAAATCTAGGACATGTACCTTCTGAGAGGGAAACACACCTATTAATATCTGTGTATATCATAGAGATCAAATCAATATATTTATTTCCAAAGCCGAAGTGTCTCAGTGTGTCAATAATAAATAAGTGTTCCACTGAATCGAATGCTTTCTAGAAATCCAAAAAAAGATAAAACCATCTTCCTTAATTAGATAATTATAGTCAATAAGATCCAGAACCAGGCGGATGTTATTATGGATGGATCTTCCCTTAAGAAAACCAGATTGTGTTGAACTGATTAATTCAGATATACCCGTCTTTAATCTTGCTGCCAAAACTGTTGTTAAAATCTTGTAATCTGTATGCAACAGTGTAATAGGTCTTAAGTTGCTCAATATTTTCTTATCTTTTCTAGGTTTTGGAATGAATTTTATTATTCCTTGTTTCATTGTTTCTATCAGTTCTTTTTTATTAATACATTCATTTATAGCCTGAAGCAATAGGTATTTTAAATCTTCCCAAAAGTATTTATAGTAGTTAGTTGTTATACTGTCTGGTCCTGGCAAACAATCAGATGTCATTTTTTTTTCTGCAATGCTTAGCTCCTCATCACAAACTTCTTTAAAATTTTCTGTATCTATAATAGGAATCAAGTTATTAATTTTTTTCAAAAAAAGATGGGGCATCTTGCTCTGAGTATGAAGATTTATACAGACGCCTATAAAACTTGAACACTTATTTTTCAATGCGTTTCGGTTCCGTACATTCCTCTCCATCAATTGTTAGACTACAAATCGAATTATATTCTTGTCTGCGTTTTTCTAATTTGCAGAAGTATGCAGTATTCTTTTCTCCTTCTTCAATCCACCGGGCTCTGGATCTAATATATGCACCTTTAGCTTCATCTATATACATTCCATCCAATTTGGATTGCAACTTACTTATTTTTTCTTTGTCCTCTTCACTCCAATTTGATTTACTATACAGTGTCATGAGTTCTTTAACCACTACTGCTTCCTCAGCTCTCTTTTCTTTTATTCAATTTTTTACCAAACATTATAGAATGCTTTCTAATATAAAATTTCAGAAACTCCCATTTTTTTATAGACGTGTCTAGTGTACTGTAATTTTTTTAATATCAAAAATAATTTTTTTTAATGGATTGACAAAACTCTGAGTTTTTTAGTAACTGAGGTAATAATCTTTTGGTTTGTTATTTTTATTACTGTTTCTAATTTTCAGATTGATGATGCAATGATCACTTAAAGGACAATTAGCAATTTCTGTTTCTGTGACATGATCTGATATTGAGTTTATCAGCCAATAATCAATTCGTGATTTGTTTTGACCGTTAGGTTTATGCCAGGTAAACTGTTTCAACCCACTATGTAGATTTCTCCAGATGTCTATCAATTGATTATTATTAGCAAAATCTTCTAAAATTGGGTTTCTATGTTCATTCAATATCTTGGTAGGCCATCTATCCATCCACTCATCAGGAGTTAAATTGAAATCACCTCCAACAATAATATGATCTGTGGGGAATTTTGCATTTAGTTCTATGATAACTTCTGAAATCTGATGTAATAGATATCTATTTTTGTGATCGTTGTTATAACCATATACATTGATCAGAATAACAAGAATAGCATCAATTTCCAAAACACAAGCTACACAGTGTCCCTCGTCGGCTTTTTCACCCAGAATCTTACCAGGGCATCTGTTGAAGCATATGGCAACTCCAGCCGACCGATTTGTCCCATGACTGAAGAGAATTTTGTCTCCCCATTGTTGTGTCCAAAACTTAACATCGGATATATCAGAGTGAGTCTCTTGAAGAAAGGTGCACTGTGCTTGTTGCCCTTTACAAAACAAAAAAACAGCTTTTCGCTTGATAGAGTCCCCTTGTATTTCAGTATTTACCTGAAAAACAGAACACATGAACAAATGAACTTTTGTGGAAAAAAAATGTAGGGAGGTGGAGTGAAAACTTTGAGGTAGAAGTCCCATCATCCGAACTGATCCACTATATATTCATTTCAAGCTCAGATTTCAGCCCATGACTTATGCGTCTTCCATAATACGCTTGCCTTCGATGAATCCAAACGGGCCCCTGAAGCCGGCAGCCTTTCCTTCCTTTCTAGCCTGGTCGATTTTAGGCCAGAGAGCCTGTCTGGAACGCCAGTCCTCTTGAGTCAGATCTTCAGTAAAGCGAATCCCCTCTTCTTTGCAGATTGAAGAAGTTTTTGTACGCCTCCAGATGTCATCTCTCACTGCTCGTCTCACAAATAAAATGATTATTTGTCGTTGCCGGTTGTCCATCATTCTTCCCACTCTGTGAACAACGTCGATTGCTTCATCCATCTTTACCGCTAGGTCCGGTGCAATCCTGCTAAGAAGCTCCACCACCTCCGCTCTTATGTTTTCGTTGGCTTTTTCTTTTTTTCCTTTGATGCGCAGACACCACCGTCTTTTGTATCTGTCATTGTTAAGTATCCGACCTCTCATGTCTTCATTTTCCTTAGTCAGTGTCTCCACTTTCTTTTCCAGGTGTTTTATTTTTGTTTTACACTCTTTTAGCTCTTCTGCGTTGAACTGCACCGATTTAGCAATAGAAGCTAGCATGGAGCTATGCTGTTGCAACTGCGTGCTAAATTCATCCATGCGGTTGTCAAGACGTTGACCAAGAGAGTTGATAGCACACAGTATGGTCTCGGTGTTTGTTTCTTCTTGAGACATACCTTTTCCTCTCCAGGTGGGTTTTTTCGGGAGTTTCCGCAGGGGTTGTCGGCCCTCGTTTGTTCTTGATAGTCGTGTTCACTCATTTTTGCACAACTTTCAAATGGGAGATTTTTCTGCGCCGGAGGCTTCCCGCTGTTGTTTTTCTTCATTTTCGTGCTGACTACTGGGCAAAATGCAGTTGTTAGTGGATAGCTTTTCTTTTAATTAACTATAACATCGGGACTTCTCGAGGAGCTCAGTGAAATGTGATTGCACGGACCGCCATCTTGACGCGACCCCGACCTTAAATGCTGCATGTTGGGAATTTGTCCTCTGCATTTCCCTCAGATCGGTGTAACCAAACTGTACAAACACTGCTGATGGGGGTTCGGTTACCCTATATGCATGAACATTATGATTAAATTAAAATATAAAAAAAATTAAAAATAAAATAAAAAATTGAAATGTAAACAATTTTTAAATGAAATTAAATTAAATGTACTTCGTGAATACATACTGATTTTTATTTTATTTATTAATAATTACTACAGTGCCATAATCATTCTCAAAATGTAGACTTAGTAGATACTTTAAAAATAGGTTTGTTATAAATATGCCTACTTTATTTTTTCATGGTGAGGTTGACATTTGCGTGGAATTGCCCTACTGTCTTTAAATTGTCATGTGTGCTGTGCATCTGTTTAGAATTGCCTTCCAGTAAATGATCAATATGTCATATGTATCAAATGTGTTCATGCTCTCTTGCTGTATTGATCTTTCTCTTGCTTTGTGTATCATGTGTAATGTGTGTTTCATGTTAATTTGCTACTTTTGCTTTGAATTTCCGACGTTATATTCCATGTTTGTTTGTTTAGTTTTTTAAATCACCAAATCATGTGAAGCCCCTTGAATTACCCTGTTGTTGAAAGTGTGCTGTACAAATAAAATTGCCTTGCAGGTGTGAACCAACTTTTTCTTTCTTTGGTTTTGTCATCTTTAAAAGTAAAGAGTGCAGGCGTATACCCTCTTTGCAATAAAGCATTACAGCTAGTTTCGAAGCACCTAAAAGATTTACACGTCGTGGAAAATATCCAGAACAGGGACCTCCTGAACAAACTGGCGACGGGCCGGATTGTGGTTCCCCTACCCCATCAACAACTGTGCGCCACAACGCCTTAATGTAGAGAAACATTTGATGGCGCAGAGGGACCGGACCATGGGGAGGCTGAAGGCGGAGAGGTCGGCCCTGAAGAGGAGGGTCACCATCCAGCTTTTGGTTGAGTTGCGGGCGACAAACCCTCAGCCTCCCATGGTTAGCTGCCTGGATCTAGAGGAGCAGGCAGACAGATCCAGCCCCCAGGGCTGCGGAAACCCCGCCTGCAGAGAGAGGATAAACTACCTCACCTCCGAGGTCTGTCGCCTTCAGGGCGCTTTGACTGAGGCCAAGGTGGGTGAATGAAAAATACATACCAAATATACATTCTATCCATAATCAATGTCTTTGAATAACTGAGGGGCTCTTTACACAACAACACTTTTTTTCCCTCTGCAGAGGCAGTTGTTGGTTCAGGGCCAGCAGCCCCAGGTCCAGCCTCAGCCCCAGGTCCAGCCTCAGCCCCAGGTCCAGCCTCAGCCCCAGGTCCAGCAGCAGCCCCAGGTCCAGCCTCAGCCCCTACCCTCCTCTGATTCCTCTTCCTCCTCCTCTAAAGAGCCAGAGCAGCCCCAGCAGCCCTCCGTTGGGCGAATGAAAGTCGCAAAGAAGAAGCTGCCTTTTTGCGACACCCCCCTACTGTTTAACATACTGTTTTTTTTTTAATGATTATTTCTGTGCCATAATCATTTTGCCTTTGGGCCAAAGCTTGTCACTTGATCAGGTCTCATTATTGTTTTTCTCTCTACCCAGGAGCCCGCAGACACAGAGGCCCCAACCCAGAGGAAGAGGAAAGAAGGGGACGACATAGAGAGCCCTGAGGATGTGAGTGAGATGGATTAGTTCATCAATAATTTTATAAATCTTGACCAAGTTTAGAACCAATGAAGCTATGTGGTCATGTAGTAACGTTGTTAATGGTGTTTTTTTTTTGTTCTTCTAGGAAGAGGAGGAGAAGAAGCTGTCGGCTGGAGAGAGGGCATTTAGAGCCTTGGCCCCCTACTTTAAGGGGAAAAGTAGGGGGTCCAAGCTCAGGACGATCTCCTTGGGCACCTCTCTTGGTAAGAAAGAACACGTAGTGTATTTGCAGGTGTGTGGAGTGTTTTTACCCTACATTCATCATCTTGTCTCGCATCTTTACAGACTCCTACATGGAGGAGTAGATGGCCTTCATCTTCTGCCCGGAGGGAACTTCCAAGATGAAGGAGAATGCTGTGTCGAAGATCAGCCGAGTGAAGGTCTTTCTGAAATACATGATGCTCGGGTGGTCTTCGATCACATACTGGACTTGGGAGTTCCTTTTCAACGTGGCCCTGATGAAGTCGTAAGTACTGAATTTTGGAAGAAGTAACCTTACTGCCTTCTATCTGTGTACTCTACAATGCTTTATTCTATTTACTGACTTGCTTACCTCCATGTTTTTATTTTTCACTTAATCAAGACTGTTCAGCATAACCTCATATGTCTCTTTTAATTTGTTCTTTACACAGTTATCCAGCTGTGCTAAGAAAGGTTGGCCTGGCTCCCACCACAGTGATACTGTACGTGGTGCCAGGCCATCTCCTTCATGGAGTATTTCAGGGCCACACCGCCGAGGCATTCCCGGATCACCAGTGGGCAGAGCAAGGTGGTGATCCGGGAGCTACGAAAATTGAGCAAGGACCTGGGGCGAACGGTCCTTGGGCACCAGTCCCTGAATCAACAAAAAAAGGGGTTGAGGGTTCCCACTCTTTTCTTGAAATGATTTTCCAGGACTTTCCCAGGACATTTTCCAGGACATTTTCAGCTGCTAGCCTGCTACAATACAAGTCAAGCTATCAGAACTAGGGCTGGGCGATATACCGATATTATCATCATATCAGGATATATTTTGAAACAGATATGACATTGTACCTATACCATTATATCGGTATTATAGTTGTGCAACGATTGTTGTCTTTAACCATACCACCGGCTTTCCTTCACTTGCAATCCAACACAACTAAGGCTGTGCCGGTTTGGATTTTTAATTACCACGGTCGGTAATCAACAAATTCCCGCGGTTTTCCGATATACCCATATATATACATATATATATTTATATCTACCTGCCACTGCGCCATGGCTGTACCCTGCTCGTGTGCATAACGAGCTGTACCTTGAGGCCAAACTGCTGCCACACCTATGTGTCAAAGACGGCTCTGTCTGTGGTGAAGGCAGAGCGCGTCCCGCAACAACTTATCCAGGAGAGGAGCGCAGCGTAGCTCCTGCTTCGGGACTGTTACCCCTCCTTTCCACCAGATGCGTAAGCAGCACGTTACAGGAGCAGCACGTCATACGCAGCTGATAGCCACCACTGTAGTCAATAGAACCCTTTCCACCAGAGGCGAAAGCAGCACGAGTCTGCCGCGTCTGAGGAGCGTCATGTCGCAGCACTTTTCTAAATGTATTTCTACATTTTGGATAGGGGAGACAGGAAATATACGGCTCGGCACCGGAAATTTTCAAAATGAAAGAAACGTGCTACTTTGCGGTTGCTTTACTTAAAAAAAAGGTCACTACCTGTGCGGCCCGGTGAGAAGTCAGTACCACGAGGGAGGGTCTCATTTGTGTGTCATCACACCAATGAGCGATTTTGGATATTCCCTGACATAACACAAACTTATTGGCGAATATAAAACGGACATAACATAAAACACAAACCTTTTGGTGCCATGTTGTTGTCTTTTCCTGGTTATTATTGTCATAGACGATTATATATGTCTATGGTTGTTGTGTTTACTGACGAAACCACGCGTGATTTTGCTAATCTCGCGTGATTTCGTGCTCTCTGTGACAGCTGCTTCCCTGCTGCTATGCGCCTCATACGCATCCGGTGGAAAGGGCCAAGCAGCAGAATACACAAGTGAAACGTGCTGCTCCTGTAACGTGCAGCTTACGCATCCGGTGGAAAGGAGGTGTTATGCACAGAGAAGGCTTTGGCCCCCAGTGTTTCCCACACATAGACAAATCTGTGGCGGTGCGCTACAGATTAAACACAGACCAAAAAAAAAAAAAAAAATAAATCAACACCAACCGTCACCGTCATATTGCGTTTCGTTTTTCTTTTTTACGCTATTTAAAACACATGCTCTTTCTTCGTCTCTCTGTCACTCACGCGTCTCTCTCGCCTCTCACACACATAGACACACACAGCCCTTCCCCTCCGTGCACAGCACGTCTGTCGGGATCACCTGTGCCACCATATTTCATCTTCCATTCTACTGGGAGACTGACTTTATTTGTGCATGCATCCACAGCTTGAAATGCACACACATGTAATGTCATGCATCACAGAAAAATTGCGCTCACACACAAGTGTGCAGGGCTTCTTTTTTTTTGGGGGGGGCGGTGATGACGGTGAGGCGCTCAGACCCGCAGTAGGCGTCACGTGACCGCGGTATGGCGGTAATCCGGTTACCGCCCCAGGCCTAAACACAACTAATACAGTAGTTATTCTCTGCTTTAGTTCATACACTCTCACAGTCAAGCTGTATTTGCAATCAGTCACTAACGTTTGAAAATATCAACTATTATTGGACTTTTAAATTTAATGCATCTGCTCACACCAAGGCACATTATGCATCTCGTAAACATAATGGCATAAATTGATGAGTTATGGGTTTTTGACTCTAAATTATTTAGATTTATCAAATCTTTGTAACTGTTTTTTGTCAGTTATTTTGCTGAAAGGGATATACCTTTTGTAAAGCTAAATGTGTTTAAATGCAAAATCCATTTAGCTTACTATGAAATGGACCTGAAGTAAATATTCTGACAAATTAGGGTAAAATACCGGTATATATCGTACATCCCAAGCTTTGGAGAAGTGTTATTTTCTACCTTATACCTTATATTTTGTACATTTAACCAGATATTGCTTAAATGTTTATTCATCTCCCTCTTTCTCATGATACACAGTTATGGAAGGGTTGACAAACTTATTCTATCGAAGCCGATTATTAAAATTTATCATTTCATCTGTCTTAACATAAGGCTAAGTCAAATAAGCTAAGTTCTACCTGTGATTTTTCTGCGCCAGAAACCGGTTGGCTAGCAAAGGTGCTTGTCTCTGCGTTTTAGCTACATTGTTTTCAATGGGGTAAAAATGACCTCTTTCAGTGTTAAATTTGATAAATGTCTGAAAAATAAAATAACCACATAATTTAAAACCACATCATATTTTTTTGTCATGATCTGTTATGTAGTAATACTGATCAGTACACAGTTGCAAGACAACAGTAACCTGCCGAAGTTACAGTATTGAATCATCACAGCCGCTTAGTAGCCTACACTACACACGTCACTCTTAAATCTACCAATCACCAGCGCTTCTTTTCTGAAAAGGACCTTTTGGAAAATGTAGCTTAAACAGCTAAACCAACCTTAGAATTTCTCAAGCGATTTAAGTGTCCCTGCCTGTGGTCCTAAAGCAAGTAAGAGTTGTTCTAATCTCCAGGTTGGTAACGTTCACAGAGGCCCCCTTCATGCCTTTCCGCGAACAGGGTCCTAATCCTTTTCTCTTTTATGATAACTTTGGGTAAAACAGTCTAGGCTAAAACCTGGTTAATGCGAAGCTTGAATTGATATGGACAACTGAAGCCCCTCCCCCCAAAAAATAGGCCTAAACAAGCCGCTTATTTTAGGTCTTTTTAGCTTATTGACACCACGAAGGAAAATAAAAATCTGTAACATTTCATTAACACTGAAAACTGCCATCACCATATCTCTCCTTTACAGCGCAGTAACGGTTGAAGATGTCAGATAATAAACTCACCGTGGTCGCATTTACATGGTGAGCAACTTTAGACTTTTAGTTTATTTGGTACTTCTCAAAATAAATTATTTACATCAAATTAAATCAGAATTAGCTAGAAACTTACCACCAATGAAGTGTTCACTACACAGCTGAGTACTCTCCGACAGCCTCCAGTTTTCCCTTTTAATGGCAGCAACGCATTTATCACGTTGTTCAGGCTCAGCAGGCAGCCTGGAAAATTAAATCCCATCCTCGGGATGTCGATTGGAACACCCAAAGGCACTGCACGAATGTACAATTATGTCTTTATGGGCACCAAAAGCTAGCTGTAGCAGCTGTGCCGGTAGCAGTACGCCCGCGTTGTTTATCTTTTTGCCACCCAGCATTTCGCTGACATGCTCGTCCTGTCACGTCACGTCATCAGTGACAACAGCTGAGAAGTCTATGGAAGTGTCGCCACTCTCATTGGAGCACTCTGGCAGAAATGTTGTAAGGGAATATGCAATTTGATTGGTTGGTAGCGTTACGTAGGGCGCCGTGCCGGCTACGTGCAGAAATGAAAGCAGACAAGTGCTTCAGCCCGTTGCCTGGTAAAGGCAGCTGAAAACAGACATTCATGCGTAAAACGTTTAACCCGTTTGGGTTCATCCACAAGGAGGGAAAATTATTTTCCAGTACAACTCAAACGTTTCCAGGACATTTTACTTTTTTTCCCATTTTCCAGGTGTTTTCCATGACTGGAAAATTGGTCTATCATTTTCCAGGTTTTCCAGGACACGTGGGAACCCTGCCAGGGAGGACCTCGCCAGGTGCCAGGTCCTTGCTCGTGAAAAAATCCCGTCACTCCTCGGTGAGTCCATAATGCCTCTCCCTCTCTCGCAAACCTTTTTTTGGCAGTGCCACAAGATCTACAAATCTTATTCTTCTCTTCTCTCTTTAACTCTCGTTTCAGAGGACATCGAGAAGGCGCCTGCAAGGGACCCGAAGAAAAGATACAGGTTCTCTGGGTACCTTGCGGCCTACCTCTCATCTATCTATGGCCACCGGACCGGAGTCCTCACCTGGATGAGGGTGAAGGAGGGGATGAGGAGACGGGCTATCTCATCAACATAAGTATAATTGAAATCATTTTGGATCAACTGGCATACCTTTGATCCTCCATTAAAAATAAGTAACACATAGATCTCTTTATGTTGGGGATCTTTTATTGATATTGATATTTTCAACGTTGGTTAAACTGTTGTCTTCACAGGTTTTTTACCATTGACTGACCCCTCTGCTTTCTGTCATACTTTGTCTTCTGCAGGTCATGGAGCACAAGACAGTGAGAAAGTTCGAGACGGCACAGATCTATCTGGAGGCGGAGGAGTACGCCTGGTTCTGTACCTGGCTCCACCTGCGCTCCAGATCTGTGCCTCCCAACAGCTTTTTTTCACCTCTCTGGGCAGGGGCGAAGCAAAAGATATAGCCCGGTACTTCTGCCAGGCCTGGGCTGAGATGGGCCTGGCGGGAGCGCCCACGATTATGGACATAAGGACAGCAGTCTCCACCTATGTGAGTATCAAAAAATTAAACACAATCAATTCAATATGTGTGTTTTTATACTGACGCAAGCCTCATTTTCTTTTCTGTAGAATTTTGAGAGGAATGATATGGAGGTGCGGCAGAACCTCTCCTCCTTCATGTGTCAAAGCATAGAGACACAGGAGAGGTTCTACGCCCTCCATAAAAACTTGTCAAGGGCCAAGAAGATGAGGGACCTTTTCATTTATATTTCGGTGGATGATGCTAACCCCGCTCCAGCTGCTCCAGCTCCTCCTGCTCCCTCAACATCTGTCGAGGGAGCAGGAGGAGGAGAAAGTCCAAGTAAGTTGAAATCATGTGTTCGCTATCAGACCATAATACACATTCAGCTAATTGTGATTCTGTTCTTCATTCTGAAAAAAACACCGGTGAAGAGTCTGATGGCCCTGGCCAACAAGGTCAAGCAAAAGGTTGGCCTGTCGCCTAAAAAAAAAGAGGCAAAATGGGGCCCCGGTCATCAGGCTGCACCGCCTGTAGTGTGTGTGTGTTTATTAAAAAAAAAGTTTTAAAAAAATTTCATGTTTTGTGTGTAAAAAAAAAAAAAAAAAAAAATAGTGTGAATAAAATTGTTTAATGTATTTCCAAAGTGTATGCAAGTTATTTGCTAACCACTTAAGATATTCATTTTCATCAAGTCTGGGGGAAAAAAAGCACGATTTTATTTTGGCACAGTTTAAAGTATCCCAATATAAAAAGAACAAAATGGAGCCTTTTCCATTAAGTTATTTTTTGATTTATTTTCCATTTTTTGACACTTTAAGGTATGCCAAAATGCTTTGGCCTGGAGTCTAAAGGCGTCTAACACCCTCTGAGCTGAGTGGGGGAATTCGGAGCACAGACCAGCACTTTTCGAAGGGCGGTGAGGTGAAAGGTAGCCTTTCCCCCACTCTCTTTGGCTGCCGTTGCCACAAGAATGGACCAAACTGCCTGAAACTCCTCGTGTCGCATCCACTCGAGGCCCAGATCACGCTCCCCAGGCTACATGCCGAAGTGTACTTGGGCAAGACATTGAACCCCACGATGTACCTATCAGGGTGTGAATGTGTGTATTTGGGTGAATGATAACATGTAGTGTAAAGTGCTTTGGATACCAGTGCTATACAAGTACAGTCCATTTACCAAATTAATCTTCATTTTGGGCTACTTTTCTATATCTTCAAAAGTAGCCAAAATGAATCTTCATTCTGGGCTTGAATCTTCATTTTGGGCTACTTTTGAAGGCAGATAAAAGTAGCCCTTCATTTTGGGCTACTTCTGAAGAGAGATAAAAGTAGACAAAAATGAAGATTCATTTTGGGCTACTTTTAAAGATGAATAAAAGTAGCCCAAAATGAACATTCAATCCCAAAATGAAATTTCATTTTGGGCTACTTTTGAAGATGAATAAAAGTAGCCCAAAATGAAGATTCAAGCCCAAAATAAAGCTTTAATTTTGGGCTACTTTGGAAGAGAGATAAAAGTACCCCAAATGGACTGTATTTATATAGCACTTTTATCCCAAGTGCTTTACACTACATGTTATAATTCGAATAAAGGGCTGGCCCGTGCTCCGAATTCCCCCACTCACCTCAGAGGGTGTTAGAAGCCTTTCGACTAAAGGGTTAGGGTTAGGGTAAACCCCTAACCCAGCGGCGTTATGGACTCACCGAGGAGTGAGGGGATTTCTGCCCGAGCAAGGGCCTGGCACCTGGCGAGGTCCTCCCTGGACACCAGGCTCAACCGCTTCTTTTCCTTGAACACTGACTGGTGTCAAAGGACATTTCTTCCCAGGTCCTTGCTCAATTTCCGGAGCTCCCGGATCACCACCTTGCTCTGCCCACTGGTGATCCGGGAATGCCTGGGCGGTGTGGCCCGGAAACTCAACAAAAGAGATGGCCTGGCCCACGTACAGGATCACTGTGGTGGGGGCCAGGCCAACTTTTCTCAGGACTGCCGGGTAACTGTGTAAAGAACAAGTCAACAGAGACGTGTGAGCTTATGCGGAACGGTCTCGATTATGTGAAAAATAAAAACACGGAGGTCGGCAAGTCAGTACGTAGAATAAAACATTGTAGAGTACGCAGATAGAAGGCGGTAAGGTTATTTCTTCCCAAATTCAGTACTTACGACTTCATGAGGGCCACGTTGAACAGGAACTCCCAGGTCCAGTATGCGATGGAAGAACAGCCGAGCATCATGTATTTCAAATACACCTTTGCTCGGCTGACCTTCGAATCAGCATTCTCCTTCATCTTGGAAGTTCCCTCCGGGCAGAAGATGAAGGCCATGTACTCCTCCATGTAGGAGTCTGTAAAGATGCTAGACACGACGATAAATGTGGGCTAAAAACACTCCACACACCTGCAAATACACTACGTGTTCTTTCTTACCAAGAGAGGTGCCCAAGGAGATGTTCCGGAGCTTGGACCCCCTACTTTTCCCCTTAAAGTAGGGGGCCAAGGCTCTAAATGCCCTCTCTCCTGGGGACAGCTGCTTCTCGGCGGCGGCCACCTCCTCCTCCTAAAATAAAACAAAACACCATTAACAACGTTACTACATGACCACATGGCTTCATTGGTTCTAAACTTGGTCAAGATTTATGAAATTATCCATGAACTAATCCATCTCACTCACATCCTCAGGGCTCTCTTTTTTTCCCCCCTTCTCCAGCACGGGCAGAGGAAGAGGAAGGACATTTCCTCTTCCTCTGGGTTGGGGCCTCTGTGTCTGCGGGCTCCTGGGTAGAGAGAAAAACAATAATGAGACGTGATCAAGTGACGAGCTTTGGCCCGAAGGCAAAGCGATTACGGCACAGTGCTAATTAATCATAAAAAAATTGAAAAAATACAGTATGTTCTCACCTCAGTTGGGGGGGGGGACTCTTGCAGCCGGGGCGGCTCTTGCAGCTCAGGCTGGTGGGGCGGCTCGGGC